>CM077092.1:91573856-92221356 GCA_039513925.1 Platanthera zijinensis | reverse complement strand
CCCCCCCCCCCCCATCCCCCCCCCCCCCCCCCAAGGTGGGGGGAACAACTGGGCAAGGCAGGGCAGGTTCAACCCTCTGGGGTGGAGACTGTGCCCGAGGCTGCTTCCACCCCCCCCCCCCCCCCCTCAGTATGATATGGCGATATTCCGAGGAATAGGTAAAGGAGGTGGAAGGAGAAATCAGCCCGGAGGAGGAGGGAGAAGGGGAGGTGGGGCGATACTCTTTTGTGACTTCCACCAGGAAGAAGGTCATGCTACGCCCACCTGCCCCGAGTTCTTGGTGTTCAAAGGAGCGGCGAGAGCCGAAGGGATACAATCGTTGCCGCCTCGAATTGAGGAGGCAGAGGTCGGAGGAGAAGGAAGGATTGAGATGGACGATCGGTGCGAAAATCGGGCCGACGTGGGTACCCGAGGAGGGATCGGAGTGATCCACGGGGGAGTGGGGATTGAGGCCACCCAAAAGGGGAGCCTCAACACTATCTTTCATCGGAGTGTTGCTTCGACCTATATGACCCCACCCCCGACGGAGATCACTTTTTCGTCAAAGGACATGTCAAGTATGAAGATCCATTCTGTGACACCTTGGTAATCCAGACGGACATTGAAAACTTAACAGTCTCGAGAATCCTGGTTAATAACGGGAGTTTAGTGAATGTTATCTTCAAAAAGGTCTTCGACGAGATAAAGGTGGAGGCAAGGAGGGTGCTGGTCTCGGATGGACCTTTGTTCGGATTTTCTGGAGAGAGGAAGGAGGAAGAGGGTGGAGTCGGGCTCCATGTGACATTGGGGGGAACTTCAAGAAACTGTCGATTCGTCATTGTTGACGCCCCGAGCAGTTATAACTTACGAAGCACGGATACGTCTTATTTAGGCTCGCACCCGTACCGGGTACGTTTCCAGTATGGGTACGTGTATGGTACGCGCTATTAGGTTTCGGTCGGGTTTTTTTCCGCATTTCATTTCTTCCCGCAGCGCATCGCCTTTTCCTTCTTCGCCGATCCCATGTTCCTCATTTCTTCCCGCAGCGACGGCCATCGACGATCCTTTTTACGGACTTCCTCTTCTTCTTCGATCCTCGTATGCTGCGGCCTTCGACGATCCCTCACGCGCCTTCGACGATCCCGCACGCTGCGCCTTTGACGATCCCGCACGCTGCGCCTTCGACGATCCGGCCTTCGACAATCCTCTTCCGCAGGTAGGTCTTCGTCTTCTTCCTCTTCTTTTGTTAATGATGTTAGTTCAATTAGTTAGTTCAAATTAATTTGTGAATGTGTTGTTAGTTCAATTAATACTGAATACTGTATTAATTCTTGTATTATAGTTCATTCCTATTCAGTAATTTGTGAATACTAAATAATGTTCATTTCAATTTTTCATCTTTTTCTTATTACAACAATTATGTCCCAATCACAATATCCTATTAGCGTCACTGGTTCAACTTCTATCTCAGTAACAAGTAAATTTATTTCTGATGATGCAAGTAGGGATGATAATGCATCACTTTGGGAATATGTATTTCTTATCCATAGTAGAGAAGTTGGTGGTGGAAACAGAAAATGGAAATGCAATTTTTGTGAGATAGATTTCAGTGGCTCGTATTCTAGAGTAAAGAGTCACGTGCTAAAAATATCCGGGAATGGTATTAGGGTATGTCCAAAAGTAACTCAAGAGTATTTAAAAGAGCTTCAAAAAGTGGTTGCTACATCAGAAGAAAAATGCAAACCAGCTCCCAAGGTATTATCGTTTCATAATGCAAGTCAAGCTTCTCAATTAGTTGGGAAAACGAAAAAAAGAAGAAGGAGACCTATTGATATGGCTTTTCAAAATAAAGCTAGAGATGAGTTAAGGAGTCACATAGTCAGGATGTTCTATTCTGGTGGTTTGTCATTTCATCTAGCTAGAAATCCATATTATGTTAGTTCATATAAATTTGTTGTTAACCATCATCTTGATGGATTTGTTCCTCATGGATATAATGCATTAGTTATGGACTTGTACTTCAATTGATTATTTATGCTTCATGTTTTATTGTTTTGAGAATTTATAATTGTATTTGTGATATATGCATATATATTTATTAAATTTAATACAACGTATCCCTCCGTACCTTTATCTTTGATTTTAAAATTTTGACATGCCGTCGTACCGGATACGTATCGTACCCGGTACCCGTACCCGTACGGGTGCTTCCTAGGTTATAAAGTTATCTTCGGGCATCCCCTCATCAACTCTTTTCACTGTGTCCCCTCGTCTTTCCACCATTTCCTCAAATTCAACACTAGAGGAGTCCATGTCCGAATCCGGGGAGACCCCAAAGTGGCTAGATAGTGATATGTCACAGCCGTCAATATTATCTCATGGCAGGAAGGAGAAGAGGAGATGAAGAAGAAGATGGAGGAGCTTTTCAGACAGGAGGTTGCGGACGGAGCATAGGAGAGGGAGGTCCACGCCCGAGTTGGGGAGGACGGAGGAGGTGCTGGAGAAGCAGTCCGAGTTGATAGAGGTAGAGGGTGCGGAAGAAGAAGAGGTTCTCATCTGAGGGGAGAAGTGGTGCGAACAAGAGGAGCATCCCGGATGGAGGCAGTAGAGGAGGTGGTGGAGATGGAAGTCCTTACCTAGGAAGGGAAGATTGAGAAGATGCGGGTCAACGGAAGTCTGACCCCAGAAGACCAGGAGAAGATACTAAAGTGCATCTAGAAGAGCGTGAACAACTTCGTATGGAGCGCAGCAGACATGTAGGGTATCGATGCGTACGTGGCATATCATCGCCTGAACCTCGACGCAAGAGCTCCTCCCATCCTCCAGAAGAAGAGGATCATCGCCGACAAGCTGGAGAGGCCTATCCGGGAAAAGGTGGAAAAGCTCTTAAAGGCGGGGTTTGTATCTGAGATCCAGTATCCAGGTTGGGTCTCTAATGTGATCATGGTAAAGAAAGGGAGAGGAAAATGGAGAATGTGTATTGACTTTTCCCTTTTGAATAAAATATGCCCGAAAGATTGTTATCATTTGCCTAGAATCGACGCGCTGCTAGATTCGGCCGTCGATCTTTCTGTGATGAGTTTTTTGGATGCGTTTTCAAGTTACTGCCAGATCATGATGCACCCGCCGGACGTCCAAGATATCTCCTTCATCACAAGGGACGGATGTTACTGCTAAAAGATGATGTCATTTGGGCTGAAGAATGCAAGGGTGACATATCAAAGGATGATGGACCGGGTCTTTCGGGAGCAGAGAGGAAGGAATTTGGAGGTGTACGTAGATGATCTAATGGTGAAAAGCAAGGATGTGAGCTCTCACCTCCAGGACCTTGAAAAAACATTTGCCACCCTACAGAGGTTCAAGATGAGGCTGAATCTTTTGAAATGTGTTTTTGGCGCCAGTAGGGGGAAGTTTCTGGGTCACCTCCTTACCCCGGCAGGGGTAGAGCCCAACCCCGATAAGGTAAAAGCAATAATGAAGTTGGACTCGACGTGAAACCCTAAGGAGTTCCAGCGCCTGACAGGAAAGCTTGCAAGGTTGAGTAGCTTCCTCTCGCGAGTAGGAGATAAGTGCTCACCTTTCTTCAAGGTATTGCGGGGTAACCAAAAGTTTGAATGGTCCAAATAGTGCGATGAGGCCTTTCAAGCTCTGAAGCAACAACTCACCCAGGCTCCGCTACTACAAGGGCCGAAGTAAGGAGAAGAGTTAATGATGTATCTCGGAGTGGGAGCAAAGGCCTTGAGTTCCATTCCAGTCCGAGAAGGGAGGAGGAAGTTGGCAGTATACTACGTTACTAGGGTCCTGAAGAAGACAGAGCTCAGGTACCCCATGTTGGAAAAGTTGTCCTTTGCCTTGGTCATCTTGGCCAGAAAACTCCGACCTTACTTCCAGGCTCACGTCATAAAGGTAGTGACTGATCATCCCCTCTGCAACATCATGGAAAGAGTAGAGCACTCGGGGAGGTTGGCGAAATGGTCAATGGAGCTGAGTGAGTTTGAGACCTCATTAATCCCGTGACTAGCAATAAATGCTCAGGAGTTGAGCGACTTCTTGGAAGAATATGTCATTGAAATGGACGATCCCAAGCCATTCGACCAAGCAGCCTGGGAGGTATTAGTAGATGGAGCATTAGGAAATTATTCCCTGGGAGTGGGGGTGGTCTTGATGAGCCCCCAAAGGACAAGGATAAAGCAAGCCATTGATATCTGATTTCTTGTCACCAACAACCAAGCCGAGTACGAGGTAGTGATAGCGGGGCTCCGTTTGGCCAGGGAGCTGGCGGTCCAAGATGTGAAGGTCTCCACAGACTCTATGGTGGTGGCCTGTCAAATTAAAGGGGAGTTCGAGACAAGGGAACCCACTCTCCAGAAATACCTTCTCAAGGTAAAAAGTCTCATCGTATTGTTTCGAACTTTCTCCATTCGGCATGTGCCTCGGGAGGAGAGTACGGAGGAAGATCGCCTCGCCAAGCTCGGCCCTCGGGCAGGGGGAACCTTGACAGAGCTGTTCCGACCATCCTTTGAGGAGGGGGAGCTGATGGCGATCAACCAACGGCCCTCGTGGATGAATCCTTTCGTTGTTTTTCTCACAACTGGGGAGATCCCAGAGAAGTCCCCAGACAAAAAGAAGTTCTGATACAAATCAGCATATAACCTCCAACGAGAGGTGGTGTTATATCAAAAGACCCTCTCCCGACTCCTGGCCAGATGCGTGGAGGAAGAAGAAATCCCTCGGGTCTTGGAAGGGATACACTTCGGGGAGTGTGGCAGCCACTCGGAGAGTCGAACCTTGGAGAAGAGAGTACCCCGACGGGGGTATTTTTGGTCAACTATTAGCAAGGATGTCGCAGGATACGCAAAAAAGTGTCCGAATTGCCAGCTCCACGTACCGTTCCAGCTCCTGCCGACGCAGAGCCTCAGAACGATAACGGCGCCATGGCCCTTCGCGATCTGGGGGCTGGACCTGGTCGGCTCTTTTCCCTCAAGCCAGTGAACAAAGGAAATTCTTTTTGGTCATAATAAATTAATTTTCAAAATGGTTGGAGGTCAAGGCACTGGCAAAGGTAACCTCGCAGGTAATCCGATATTTTATATGGGGAGAGATAATTTGCAGGCACGGGTTGTCGTTGGCAATTATCACAGACAACGAGCCGCAGTTCGTCAGCGAAGAGTTTGTCAGCTTCTGCAGCCAGTTGGGCATCGACCTTTGGTTCGCGTCGGTCCACCACCCATGGAGAAATGGGTAGGTGGAGGCCGAAAACAAGATAATTGTCAATTTGCAGAAGAAAAGGTAGAGAACCTGAAGGAAAATTGGGCCTTGAGGACTACTCCAAATACGGCCAAGGGGAGACCCCTTTCAAACTGGCAAAAGGGTCTGAGGTTGTACTTCCGATAGAGTTTCAGGTGAAGTCACCGCACGTCGTCGCCGCAGGAGAAGGCGATGAGGAATGGAGGGTGGAGAATGAAGAAGAACAACGACTATCGCTCGACCTTGTGGAAAAACTTCGCGACTTGACCGCCTTTCGCCAGGAGGAGATCAAGCGTCGGATGGCAAGGTACTTTGACATAAACATCAGGATCAAACATTTTCTAAAGGGGGACTTAGTCCTCAAAAAGTTCGACGCCACAGGAAGGGCAGGAGTCGTTGCCAAGCTCCACCCCACCTGGGAAGGACCCTTTTTAATTCTCGAAGAACTAGCCTCAGAAAGCTACCGCCTCCAGAACATTGAGGGAATGGCCCTCGATAACACTTGGAGCAGTGACGACTGACGACCTGAAGCATTTTTACCCGTGAAATGAATAGATTTCTTTTTTTGGCTGAATAATCTTTTCATTTTTCGTCATGGCTCAATGGTTTCAAAATGTAGCGCCCCCGATCGGATCCTGCTGACCGGGCTATCACAAGCCGGCAGTGCGGGCAGGTCGCTCGGGTGGATGCTAAGATGAGAAGGCTTTCAAAATGAAGCGCCCCTGATAGGATCCCGCTGACCGGGCTCTCACAAGCCGGCAGGGCAGGTCGCTCGAGCGGATGGCTAAGATGAGAAGGGTTTCGAAATGAAGCGCCCCCGATAGGATCCCGCTGACTGGGCTCTTACAAGCCGGCAGGGCAGGCAAGTCGCTCGGGAAGATGGCTAAGATGAGAAGCGCTTCAAAATGAAGCGCCACCGATAGGATCCTGCTTACCGGGCTCTCACAAGTCTGCAGGGTAGGCAGGTCGCTCGGATGGATGGCAAGATGAGAAGGGTTTCGAAATGAAGCGCCCTTGATATGAACCCGCTGACCGGGATCTCACAAACCGGCAGGGTAGGCAGGTCGCTCGGGTGGATGGCGAAGATGAGAAGGGTTTCAAAATGAAGCGCCCCCGATAGGATCCCGCTGACCGGGCTCTCGCAAGTCGGCAGAGCAGGCAGGTCGCTCGGGTGGGTGACTAAGATGAGAAGGGTTTCAAAATGAAGCGCCCCAGATAGGATCCCGCTGATTGGGCTCTCACAAGCCGGCAGGGCAGGCAGGTCGCTCGGGTGGATGGCTAAGATGAGAAGGGTTTCAAAATGAAGCGCCCCCGATAGGATCCCGCTGACTAGGCTCTCACATGCAGGTAGGGCAGACATGTCGCTCGGGTGGTTGAATGAACAAAGGAAAGAAGGGTTGGAATTGAGCCCCTAAGCTCCTCATAGTAGGTCAGCGCTAATTAGTAAGGATTTTGGTTCTCTCAGGAGTTAGGTCAAAGGAAAACATAAAGAGGGTGAATGTGATCCTTCTCTCTCTCGCCGCGAGTACCTTCCACTCGCGCGACCCCGAAAGGGAAGCGTCGGCCGCGTGGGTGACCGGATCGGGAATAAAGAGATGGTCATCTCGGCGCTCCAGCTAAACCTAAAGGGCAAGGTCTCGACTACTAATTAAGAAGGAGAAAATTCAGGAAAGGTTGCGCGGGAAGCAAATAAGATAAAAAACACAGGAGAGAAAGTATAAATCTTTGTTTCACAAATACGTTATGCACGCTCTCGCCATTAAATCACAAAAAATACATGTAATAAAATAAATAAAAAAGACCCAGAACTCTCAACTCGCGGGGGGATCTTTCGGTGAACGCTCCTCACCATAGTTTGAAGGGGAGTAGCCGCGCCCCGAGGAGGGTGCACTGGTCACCTATGGGCAGAAGTCCAGAATGAGATCATCCGCGAGCAAGTCCATCCAGTCATCTCGCAAGGCATTAAGATTACGCAGCATGACCAGAGTGGACTCAGTGATCTGCATAATAAGGAGCTTGCGAGTGTTTTCCACCTCCTGCGGTGTAAATTGAAGAAGCTTGGATCCGCTGGGGTGGGACTTGCCAGACGTCACAGTGGTCTTCTCTGAGAGGGCTTTTGTGAGCTCCGCCTTGGTACTCACCAGTTCTACCTCCAGATCGTCGATGCGCAACCTAAGGCGTCCAGCTGTCTCGACATCCTGCGAGGAGGTAACTCGGGGTAAGCAAGAGAAGAAAAGAGAAAGAAGAGCAAAATCGGATGACTTACCACACCGCCAGAGTGCTTGGCGAGAAGGCGTTCGGTCAGTTCGAGACGAGTATCGAGTTATTGAACTTCTTGCTGAAGCTGAGGCCTCTTCGCGCGACCATATGTGTGAGCTCGGTGGCGCGTAGTTGGACCCGCGAGCTCTCGCAAGCGAGCTCCTTCAAGGTAAGCGTATTGTACTCTTCGGCGCCGGACGATGATCCAGGTCGGGCACCCCCTTTCGGGCTCTGCCCTCTTCTTCTTGTCATTGCCGGTTGCGGGTTCCCTCAAATCGACGGCACATGCTGCAGCTGCGGACTGAGCGAGTGCGAGAGTCGGGTCCACTCTACTCTTTCCCGCATAAGGCGGGTTCACAAGGATTTGGCGCTCACCTACAGAGGAAATAAAAATGGAGTTACACTGAGGTCCCGCCAGGGACAGGTAAAGGATGAGAGTTCAAAAACACATGCATACCTGCGCCCGGGGGAATGGGGAGTAGCGAGTCGAGGTTGCGTTGCAGGTAGGCGACCTCGAAGTTCTTTCCCAGAAAGAACTTGTGCAGCTTGGCGTCCTCGCCGTCAACGCGGGGAGCTCGGCAGACAGTCTCGTCTTTTTGGATCGGCGTGTAGGGAATGTTCCCATGCACGCCTTTGACGAAGATGAAGCGGTTCGTCCAGTAATGTGCATTGTTAAGGGTCTTACAAACCTTGATCTGTGAGCCTGTAAGGAATCCCACCCAGTCACGGGTGGCTCGTTAGATGAACAACTTCCGAAAAACCGTCAAGTTGAACTCGATTTCCTCCTCGCGCAGGTAGCACGCGAAACCCACTAGCATGGCAATCGCATTCGGGTTTAACCTGCGCAGGCACCAGCCCTAAGTATTTCAAAAACTACCTCACCTCCGGCCACAATAGAAGGCGGAGCCCCATCTCGAAGTGTGAGTGGGATGGCGAGCTCATCCTCCAATATGGTGTTGAGGGACTCGTCGGCCTTGGGGGCGCGGGCCTCAAACCCTGATGGCACGTATTCGGCGATGATCTCGGGCATCTCCTCTTCCAGGACCTGGCCGTCCAGGAAGACGTAGTCCAAGAAGCGGGCCGCGCAATTCTGGCGCCCATCAGAATTATCACCATTGCCACCCACCTTACGAGTCGAGGAAGTGAGCGCAAAGTAGACAGGGTAGTGGGGGAGAGCAGTTATGGCGATGGGTGAGAGTCGGGCCCAGATGCGGTATTAATAGCCTGGCCATGTGGAGGGGGATTTGACCAATTGGCGCGAATCCACACGCATCTCGTGTGCTCGCACGGTATTCAAGACTCGCTCTACCTCAACTCGTCTATCGACGGTGGCGAGTCCGTTTTTAGTTGACGAGATGTATCTACTGCCCATCATAAAACACTCGTTTGCAGTAAAGTAAGCAACACCTAAATTAATGAGAAAAAAGAAAATATAGATTCTTGCGAGACGCATAAACAAATAAGGTTCTGATAGGACTCGCAGAAATGAAAAGCAAATAGACACATCAATTAGCGTCGGATTGTCCCGCTAGGTCATTGGGGAATCAACTTCCATGAGCCACTCCCCTGCATCCTCACCTGCGGGCCTCCCCTCTAGATGATCTTGCGAAAGGCAGCCACCTCGCACTCGAACGTGCAACAGCATTCGTCCATTTTCTTCAAGTGCCCCTCCAACGACGTTGTGTTCCCTCCGAGCAACGTCTGCATTGCCCCCATGAACGAGGCGCACTCGCGCTCCAAGGACTCCACTCGTTGCTCAAGAACGAGTAGGTGATGAAGATGATCGTAGATCGGCTGGGACCTTTCCTCTTGGATCTCGCGGAGCATGAATCCATGCTTCTGCAGAATGACCGCCACCCGCACTGTCAGCTCGGCAACAGACGTCGGCTTGCCTAGGAACTCCCGAATCGCATCGGGGAAAGGAGGGGCCGAGTAGATCGTGGCGGCATCCAGATCGACGCCAATAGAGATTTCGGTCGCATCTGCTAGGGAAAAGCGAGAAGTCAGCATGAATTAGCGAAACCAAGGGCGAGGAAGGATTTCAGATAACTAACCAAGGGAGGACTCGCCCTCCTTACCGGGATGGCGTGAAGGAAAGCTCAGTTGACCACCGAAGGTGTAGCTGAAAGGCAGTAGAAGGGATTTCCCCAATCCAATTCGCGGGAGGCTAGGGATGCGAGGAGATCGAATACTCGGCGTTCGAGTCCTCACACTGCCACTCGTCGGGGACTTGCGTGTTGGCGAGGTCGCGGTTGAGATCGTCGGGGGGGGGGGGGGGGGGGGGGGGAAGCAACTAGAGGAGCCGAGGTGATGTCGTTAAAGGAAGATACTGAATAGAAAAACTGATCAGGGCATCGCCCGGCCAGGGATGCGAGTTGAATCCAATAATGAACAACTCCACTTACCAGGAATTTGCGGTGTACATCCGGCTCGCTGAAACCCCATGGATCTCGTCAGCCAGATCCTCAGTGACCTCGGTAAGGGCGTTGAGTTGTAAAGGCATGTGCCATGAGTTCATTAGGGACCCGAAAAAATAAGGTTGAGCTTGAGGTAAGGTTAAAAAAGGAGAACCTGGAAGAGGGGGCCGAGATCTTGGTTGGGGTTGGGTTGTAAGAGATCAAGCAAGCTCATTCCCCCGGCGGGGTCGGCCTTTGACCTTTTGGTCGCTCGATCTTCTGACCGTCTCACCGGAGTGCACGACGAATATTCTGTAGCAATGGCCACCAAGATAGCCGTGTCCGCCTTGTTCTTTTCTTTGTCGGCAGCAAGACGTGCGAGAGCTGCCTTTGAGATCGGCATGGAGTTGTAGCGTAGGGAGAAAAGTTGGTTTAAGTGAAGAAAGAAAAGGGGGGAGGGGTCTTAGTGGTGACCCCCATCACGTGATATATATAGGCTTTGGTGGAAGCCACATAGAGATTCCCTAAATCCTTACTTGCCAAATAATGATGGGGTTGAACGGTCTTTCTGAGCCTGGGAATGGATTCGCAAAGAGAGGGGATTGTGTGGAACCTTGTATTTGTCGAGTGGTCCAGACCAGCCCGAGGCTCGTGGCGAGAGGTTAGTTCCCAGTGGCACTAAACATCCGCTACCCGCCTGTCGAAAGGCCTTCAGCGAGTGGAGTAGGCGAGCGGGCACCTTTGGAAGCGAGTGGCGAGTGCCCAGTTCCCGCAAGCACTCGCCGTCTGGGCAGGGAGCGAGTAGCGAGTGCCCAACCCATCCCGCACTCGCCGCCTGTGCGAGTGGCCCAGGTCGGCCCGACTTGCCCGTCAAGAGGAGTGATCCGCATTTTCTTGTAATTTCATTTTGGCTTACTAATAGCCCATCCAAACATCGGAGTTTCACTGTTGACAGACCACTTTGGGTTGCGTTTAGTAGAACTAAACAGCAGAGTTTCGCTGTTGGCAGACCATTCTCAGAAAACTATAAATAGACCTTCAAGGGCACCTTTGGAGGAGACCTCTTTTGATTTTCCTCTCCTTTGGCTAGTTTTGGTTAGCAAGAGTTTCAGCTCATCATTCACCGTGATTTCAAGGTGGGTGCTCGAGAGCTCTTGTGGCCCTCCAAAGGTGTCTGGTCCAACATCAGAACGAGAGGGGAAGCAATCTAAGATCTTCCGTATGTGTGGCGGGACCTCCTCGCTGCGACTCGGGGTTTGTTTGAGGTTGTTCTGGAGAATAAGTCTCCAAACTCTAAGTCTTTTGTCAAGACACCGGCTCGGGATAAGAAAAGGCTAGGTACACCCCAGGTCCGAACTCGTTGAGCCATGGTTTCCGGGTTCAACACCAGACACCTATGAGATCTCTGCTCCGGCACTCATTGATTAAAATCTCACAAAAATTCTTAGCATTACACGTTGAGAAATGACACCATATGCTGCTACACCTTCATTGATAACTTCGTAATCTTCAGTCTCCACTCACTATAAGTCCAAGGATGAGTTGTGGATTATGACTATCTCCCTAGTTGGTAAGGACTTTGTTGAATAGATCCACTCAGTGTGCAGAGTAGTCCAGACCAAGAATCCTCTCAATCATGTGATCCGCGATCCCGCGAAGGAGCCTACAAAGCAATGTCTTTGGGATGATGGTTCGCGTTCAGTACTGGATGCTAAACTAAATGGATGAGTCATATCGCATAACAATGCACCATAGAACAGCCAAGGCTACATGGGATGAGCTATATTCTCTTTACACTTGTAAAAATAACCTTCAACATTTGTTCGACTTATTTTAGGACCTTCGGACCATTGAGTCACTTCCAAATAGAGATCTGAATTTGATCATAGCACAATATAAGACTCACATTGAAGCATGGATTAAATACCATCCATCCACTCTTAATCTAGCTATCCAGATTGATGGGGATCCATCAAATCATGCACCTGGAGGGGTTCTCCGCAAAGCGGGACCCACGTTCATTTATTCGCGTAGGAAGGCTTGATCGGATCGCCGATCCGACTCCGCGGTTGCGTCCGGCACGTCGCCGCGAATCAAAAACATATATTAGTTTATATTTTGGGGTTTTATTTATGTATTTTAGTAGCCGACCCCAGCGACCAATCATAGTCATTGATGGAGAAACTCTATCATTGTTTTTCTTATAAATAGGAATGATGGGGGATGAAAAGAGGTATTGCAAAATTTTGGAGACTCTTCTTCCCGGATTAAAGCAATCCATCCCCGGTGTCGGCGCCGTGGAAACCTAGGTGACGACTCCTAAGTGCTCAAACTCCTCACTGAGGTACTACCCATCCATAGCCCTCATTCTCCCCCCCCCCCGAAACCCCTGGCCGCCACCTCGACAGAGTCCAAACAGCAGGGTTTTTGTTCCGATCACAACCACTGCCAAAAGAAATTCCTCTTCACAGTTACTGTGGATTTATTAAATTCACTGTTCATCTTATACTTTCTCAATCGTTAATCCACCGCCGGCCTACCGTTTTCACCCTTCTGTAGCCGCAGGCCTGCAACCCTTTCCCCTCCAGACCGTAAATAGCGGATCTGCTATTCCCACCACTCATACTTCCCATTCTTGCCCGGATCCGACCCTAAATAGCGGATAAACCCCTCCCCGGCCCGGATCTACTTGTACGTGGTCGGATCTACCCATTTCTCACCCGATCTCATCAGACCGCCGAGGACAACAACCGTCTTCGTTTTCCCGCCGCCGATTCCACCTCCTATCGCCGATCTACACATTCGGATCCTAATTCTTCAGTACCTCAGTTCATCCCGCTACTTTGCGAGTTTATTTTGTGGTGTTGGATTATTTGATTTGACATTTTCATTGGTGAATAAATATATGTGCGGTGATTTTTGCTCGTAGAAATTGTTTCGATCCGCTAATAATTTGCATGAGGAGACATTCGCCGCGCGCTTTGCTTTGGCCCTCCGAGCGGAGGAAAGCCATTATAAATTGCCAAATTTAATTAACTGTTTTCAATTTCAAATATTAGCGTGGAGTTAGAATTCTCATTGCTCAAATTTATTTGTCAAATTATCGACGATTACAACGCATTTAGGTTCGGATTAGCGTGTCACCCTTGCACTACCGCCTAACGTCGTAGGTTTTGTGCATCCGTAGTCAACCCCTACATCATTTTGGTATCAGAGGCAGATTAGGTCATTTGCATGCTCCGTAGTGGTAGGATCTTTAGAGGAAGCATGGTAGAGCCGCAAGTCACCGACGACCGAACGACGAGCTCAAATTCGGGCGCCGCTTTTGCTGAGTTTCAGCGCCGCTTCTGCTGAGTTCCAGCGCCGACCGTTTTGACGCTTTAGGTGCCCAGTTCAACAATGTGCGTCATGATCTTGCTTAGGTGAATCCTTGTTTAGACCACTTAGAGAATGTCAGGGACACTCCGACACAGCCTGACAAGTCACTTGAGGACGACCTGAATGCTCCCCCACGTCATGACCAGCGCCCGAGAGATGGTCAGACTCCAGCAGACCAGCACCGTCGTGATATTCCTTATCGAGCCCCAATTCCGCCGGTAAGGCGAAATCCTGACTTTGTGATGGAGCATAGGCAAGCTCTGGCGCGGGATAGGCTTCCCCATCAGCGTGATGAGTACTGTATGCCTCGTCAGCCTGACCCCAGAGATCGTGTGCCCCCACACGATCGACGTGATCATCACCACGATGAATATTATCCCCCGGGTCGGAGAGAGCGTGGTCACCGACTCGATCGATACGACTACGCTCATGACGAGTACCCCGAGGATTATCCCGACCCACGAAGGGGAGGCCACCACCACGACACCACCCGTCGCATTCGACTCAACGCCCCTTCGTTCGAAGGTCTCCTAGATCCGAAAGCCTTCAGCGATTGGCTCTTGAACATGGACCACTATTTCGAGTGGTATGAGATGAGTGACGAGCGTTGCGTTCTCTTCGCAAAAATGAAGTTGGTCGGGCAGGCTAAGGTATTTTGAATTAGCGTAGAGAGAACCTTAGAGCAAGATGGTTATTATCCTATCACTAGGTGGGATGAGATGAAGTAGAGGTTGAGAAAAAAGTACCTCCCCGCTTCCTACTAAGACCAGTTATTTGAGCAGTAACAGAACTTACAACAAGGGTCACTTACTGTCGCCGAGTATATGGCTCGCTTCGATGAGCTAGTCGTTAGGAGTGACGTCTCAGAGGAGCCTATCGCCACTGCCTCCCGTTTCAAGGCGGGCCTTCGTTCTGAGATTCGGAGAGAGTTGATTCAACATCATTTAGAGAGGGTCGATCAGATATTTCAGCTCGCTCTCGAGTGCGAGCAGTACCTCCGATCTTCTAGCACGAGACAGTTCACTTCGCGGACTGAGTCCTCGACTTTTAGGAAACTCACTCCGCCCTAGACCACCACCACGGCTGCACCCTCGCGTATCCCCGCAGATGCGAAGGGCAAAGTCATAGTCATTGCTGTCATGCGATCTGGGGGTATTGTGTGCTATCGATGTTCTAGCAGGGGACACGTGGCGGCGCAGTGCCCCACGCGGAACCTACTAGTTGAGGTGAGGAGCAGGATTTGGAGGTGTAACAACCCCTTTTTATTAATAATAATAATAATCAAAAACCTAACCTAACCCTCCCCTCCTACCTAACCCGACAACCAGCCCACCCCCCTTTCTTTTATTCCCGCAAACCCGCAGCCCGTCCCGATCTCGCCGAGCTGTAACCTCCCCCGCTCCCAGCCGCTAGAGCTGATCTCGCCGCTCACCTTCTTCTACTCCAGACGTCGACGCTCCTCCTGCCAGGGCTGACGGAAGCTTCGACTGCTCCTTCCCTTGTGGCCGACGCCTTCTTCGGCTCCTCTTTCCCCTGTAGCCGACGGCAACTCCTCCAGCTCTCCCCTCCATTGGGCCGGCAGTCGTCTCCTGCTCCTCCTCAGGCCGTCGGGACTTCCAAAGGCCTGCATCAGAGCCTCTCCCTTGCTCTGATCGGCATCAACTCCTCGGGACGATAATATCAAGCTTCCCCCCCCCCCTCAACAAGGTCGGTAACAACCTCTTTCCTCTTGTTTTGGCCGGCATGTGGCTAGAAGAGTGGCTAGGGTTTGTTTTCCTCCTAGGGTTTTGCTCGAACCCACCTTCTACTATGATTTTGGGCATGGATTTGCTCTTCCGTGGGTAATATTCTCCCTCCTCTCCCTCTCTTTTCAGTTTCCCTAATTTTTCTTGGAAATTATTTGCCTCCCAATTGTGTTGACCTTGTGTTTCAGATTTTCACATCCTTGTGATCGCCTAATTGTGATAGGTACGTGTTTTCCGGCGCCGCTCTTCAATTCAGTTGTTAGGAATCCTGTGCATCCCTCTCCGATTTAGGGTTTTCACAACCTATTCGCCACCAAGTCTCCGTTCTGCGAGAGAGGTAAATGTCTTAGCCTCTCTTGATTCAATTTTGTAGCGAGTAACTGCATGTGTTAGTGTGATGGTAATTTGATGTATCGCTTTCATTGTCCTTGTACAGGTTCAAAATAGGATTCCTGAATCCTGCTTACGTCGCTTAACCGCCGCCGTCAGATTCAACCTCATTCAGGCAAATGGAGATCTCTCTCTCTTGCAATCATTGAATTTAAATTTCCTTGTCTGATCTTATGTTTGTAATTCGCTCTTGTTTGCTTGTTTCGTCAAATAATTTAGACCTCGAATCCCTAAGTAAACTTGTTTCAGTTTGAGGTTCACGCGATAGGAATAACACGAGTGGTGAATGTAAATGATGATATTTGAATAATTGGGAGACGTGTTAGTGAACGATAGTTAATTGGATATGTAAATTGATGCATTCTGTCTATTTTGAGGAATAATTTGAAGAATAGTAGAGTTAATCACGAGCACCATTGTCGCGATAATAACTATAATGGATTCTGGTTAGCAAGTATATGATTGATGTTTTGATGTATCATGCTCGTAACGCACCTTTTTACTTGAAAAATATATGAGTTCAAGAATGATTAAACCTAAATATGTACTTGACATCTCCGATTTTCTTCTGTGTTGTCTGTCCAGTTTCTGATGTGGTTTCTTATGTATGTTTGGTTTCTGATGTATGTCTGGTTTCTGATGTATGTGTGGTCTCTGATGTATGTCTGTATGATTTCTGATGTCTGTCTGATTGTAAAACTCGAGTAAAACTTATTTCCAATCTGATCTTTCTCGTTGACGTGAATCTGTTTCACGATCTGAAGTTTCATCTCATAATGTTGTCATAAAATAATATGATAAATAATCTAGTATGAAACTTGAAAACAAATTCGTAGTTATAAGCATATCCTTGAATGGTAGCGTATAACTGGGCATCTGTCTGCTGACATAGTCACGGCAAGCAGGATTACTTTTCCGATAAGACTTGCACTCAGATCTGATCGTGAGACATGTGCGTCCGCTATAGTACCTACACACTTCATCGATCACAGCTTACAACATATTATATGAATAATGTTAGGCTACGCTCCGGAGTAGTCTAATACATTAACTGCTTCTGTTTAGCTCTTTTGTTTGCTTGTCTGTTTTGGTAGCATCGATTCATGAGAAGTTGGTACACTCATGTTTTTCTGCTTCAGTTACTGTTTTATACTTTACTTTACTCACCCTGTTTATCTCAATGTTCTGAGGCTTTTCCTTTCTGTTTTGGAATTGCCTTAGTGTTCGTGCAGCGCCGCCAGGTACTCGTGCTCAATTTGCTTCAAGTTGCAGGTTCTATGTTTATATTTCTTTTACTGTCAATTAATTTTTTTATGTAGTAATTGCAATCAGTCATTTTCTCTGTTATCATGGACAACTGCTAGGCTATTAAGTATTTATGTACTAAAATCTGAAATTAACGCATGTGCACCCTTTGTTGAATCATAACTGCATGAGAACTATAATAGTAGCCTGTAAAATATGAATTTTACAAAGTACATGTGCATTCAAAACTCTTTTCGCTGATAAATTTAAAAGCTTCCGAATAAAAATCAAGCTATTTTACTCAATAGTAACTATTTTTCAGTATTCTCTGCATTCGCCTTAGCAGACATGGATTTCCTTCCGCCCATGCCTGTGGGATCACGGCCCGCCCGAAGCGCACTCTGACTTTCGTCGAGACGGGTCGTGACAGGAGGAAGATGAGGAGGGCACGAAAAAAGTCAAGGCCACTATCAAGGAAGGCTGGGAGAGTGACGCCGAGAGATCTTTAGAGGTGGGAGTGATTAGATGCCTCCTACACACCCCTCGTGTAGATGAAGATTGGCGACGCACCACCAACTTTTAAACATACTTCCCTAGTGAAGGTGGTCCCTGCAAGTTGGCTATCAACAGTGGGAGTTGAGTGAACATCATGGCCCAGAAGGGGCTTGACTGTATGTAGGTGAAGGCAGGGCCTCACCCCCACCCATATCGTGTCGTCTGGATAGATAAGAGGGTGACTCAGGTAACCCAGCGTTGCCTTGTCCCGATCATCATTGCCTCATTTTAGGACAAGGTTTGGTGCGATGTCATTCTTATGGACGTCGCTCATGTGCTTCTTGGCCGCCCCTAGCTGTTTGATCGTGACGTCACGTGTTTTGGCCGCTCGAACACGTGTGTCTTTTTCGACAAGGGGCGGAAGATCACATTGACGCCCACCCAGCCCCGAGATAGATCCAAGGGTGTGGTCGAGCCAACTGTTAGTACGAGTGCCTCGAGGCCCGTGCATATTTTGAGGAGAGGCGAGTTTCTGCGAGATAGTGCTGATTCGAATATCATCTATGTTGTGGCTGCCACTCAGGCATCTGAGGATACCACAGTTGACCACCCACTAGTGGTGCGTCCCCTTTTAGATGAGTTTGCGGATATTACGCCGGACGAGCTCCCCGATGAGCTGCCCCCTCCACAGGACATTCAGCATGTTATTGACTTGGTCCCGGGGGCTTCCCTTCCGAACTTGCCCCATTATCGTATGCATCCGGATGAGCGCACTGAGCTCAAGAGGCAGGTCGACGAGCTTTTTTGGCAGCAGTTCGTTCGTGAGAGTATGTGTCCATGTGAGGTTCCTTCCCTTCTGACCCCTAAGAAGAACGGTAGTTGGCGTATGTGCAATGACAGCCACGTCATTAACAAGATCACGGTCAAGTATCGCTTCTCGATCCCACGACTCGACGATCTACTGGATACTATGTCTGGTGCCCAGATCTTCTCCAAGATCGATCTTCGTAGTAGGTACCATCAGATACGAGTTCGTGAGGGCGATGAGTGGAAGATTGTATGTCCACCTCAATCACTTGAGGCTTCTCCTTGACACCCTCCGCCAAGAGAAATTGTATGTCAATCTGAAGAAATGCTCATTACTCTCTGAGTCCGTTCACTTCTTAGGGTTTATTATATCCTCGACTGGAGTATCTATTGACCCTGAGAATGTCAAATCCATTCGCGACTAACCCGTGCCAGCAAACATCCACGAGGCGCGCAGTTTTCACGGACTTGTCACCTTCTATAAGAGGTTTGTCCAGGTGTTTAGTACGATCATGGCCCCCTTCACGAGCTGTCTTAAGAAGGGAGAGTTCTAGTGGACCCTCGAGCCACTAGAGCCTTCGAGGAGATTAAAGAGAGACTGACGACGACGCCTGTTCTAAGATTGTCGGACTTTAGCCGTGCTTTTGAGGTCGTGTGCGATGCGTCTGGTGTGGGTATCGGTGGCGTTTTGAGCCAGGAGGGGCACTCAATTTCTTACTTTAGTGAGAAGCTGAACGAAGACAAGCAAAAATACTCGAACTATGATCGAGAATTTTATGCTATTGTCCAATCTCTGTGCTACTGTAGACACTATCTCCTTCCCCAGAAGTTTGTGTTGTATTCCGAACACCAGTCCTTATGCTATCTCGATTCGCAACGCAAGCTAGGACACCGACATGTCAAATGGGTCGAGTATCTGCAGGACTTCCATTATGTTCTCAAGCACCGAGCTGGTGTTAAGAACAAACCAGCCGATGCGTTGAGTCGCCGCGTTTCCCTGTTGCAGACGATGACCGCTAGCGTAGATGGGCTTGAGAGGTTGATTTTGGATTATTCGACATGCCCAGACTTTGGCGAGATTTATACTGCCCTGTCCCGAGACCCTCCAGACCTTGTTGGGGGATATCAGATCTTTGAGAGAAATCTGTACAGGGGCTCCCGCCTGTGCATTTCCCAGACATCCTACCGTGACTACTTGATTTGGGAAAGCACGCCGGCGAAGCCGCAGGGCACTTTGGGCGAGATAAGTCCATCGCCATTGTTGAGAACCATCTTAATTGGCTCAGCCTAAAGGACGTGACCCGCATTGTCCGCCACTACCGTATCTACCAAACGGCGAAGGGTACCAAACAGAACACGGATCTGTACGCCCCTTTATCTGTTCCCCACCGCCCTTGGGAGGACATTAGCATGGATTTTGTTCTCGGACTTCCCCGCACTCTACAAAAACATGACTCCATCTTCGTGGTGGTCGATCGTTTTTCGAAGATGGCACACTTTATCGCTTTTCGTAAGACGGCAGATGCGACCCACATTGTATCTATCTTCATGAGGGATGTTTTTCCCTTGCATGGCCTACCCAAGTCGATTGTGTCAGACCGCGATGTGAGGTTTATGAGTTACTTCTGGAAGACCCTGTTCCATAAGACTCACACCCTTCTTAGGTTCTCCGCGGCATATCATCCCCAGACGGACGGGCAGACTGAAGTAGTGAACAGGAGCTTAGGAAATCTTTTGCGGTGTCTAGTTGGCGAGCATGTGGGTAGCTGGGACTTAGATCTTCCGATTGCAGAGTTCGCCTACAATAGCTAAGTCAATAGGTCCACCGGGTTGAGTCCATTTCATGTAGCATCAGGATACGACCCTAGGAAGCCCATCGACTTCGTCCTGAGTCCTTTAGAGTCGCGCTCTAGTGAGTCTATCGAGTCATTTGCACAGCATTTGCATGAATTGCATGAGTTGGTTCGCGGACGAATAATAATAAGAAATGAAAATTATAAAACTCATGCGGAAAAGCGAAGGCGAGAACAATCATTTAATGAAGGCAAGAAATTAAGGGTGCGAGTCCGCCCAGAGAGGCTCCCCTCGAGGTCTGCCAAAAAGTTATGCGTCAGGCGAATGGGTCTGTACTCTGTTATTAGTCGTATTGGGACAAATGCATATCGGCTCGATATCCCGGCTAGTATGGGAATTCACCCAGTGTTTAATGTCGAGGATCTGACATTGTACTATGAGCCTCACGAGTATGTGGCCCCGAGCAGTGGAGATGCCCAACCGCCCCCGCTTTCGTTGCCTTACCACTCTCTGACCACACCTACGTCTGTTGGCCACCACAGCCCACCCCATACTACCACCCACCCACCTGGGGACTCGTCTTCTCTGGTTTCACCACCGGCACCACCGATCGCACCGGGATCCACCATTCGAGAGATGAGAGATGAGTGCATCATAGAGATCAGATCTCATCAGTTTGCTCCCACCACGAACGAAATGCAATGTTGCTACTTGGTATATTGGCAGGGCCTCCCCGACGCAGACGACACTTGGATATTACCGGCAGAGCTTGATCGACTCGCCTCTGGATTTCGACCTCAGTACGATCATCTCCATTCATCGAAGATGAAGGCTTTTTAGTCGGGGGGAGTTGATGGGGATCCATCAAATCATGCACCTGGAGGGGTTCGCCGCAAGGCGGGACCCACGTTCATTTATTCGCGCAGGAAGGCTTGATCGGATCGCCGATCCGAATTTGCGGTTGCGTCTGGCACGTCGCCGCAAGTCAAAAACATATATTAGTTTATATTTTTTGGTTTTTATTTATGTATTTTAGTGGTCGACCCCACCGGTCAATCATAGTCGGTGATGGGGAAGCCCTAGCTTTGTTTTTCTTATAAATAGGAACAATGGGGGCTGAAAAGAGGTATTGCAGAATTTTGGAGACTCTTCTTCCCGGATTCCAGCAATCCCTCCCCGGTGTCTACGTCGTGGAACCCTAGGTGACGACTCCTAGGTGCTCAAACTCCTCCCCAAGGTACTAAACATCCAGAGCCGTCATTCCCCCCCACCCTGAAACCCCTGGCCGCCACCTCCACAGCCTCCAAACAGCAGGTTTTTTTCCGATCACAACCACTGCCAGGAGGAATTCCTCTTCACAGTTACTGTGGATTTATTAAATTCACTGTTCATCCTATACTTTCTCAATCGTTAATCCACTGTCGGCCTACCGTTTTTACCCTTCTGTATCCGCAGGCCTGCAACCCTTTCCCCTCCAGACCGCCGCCCCTTTCTTCCCGTCCAGCAGGTCCGGCCACCCATTCCGCCCTCCAGCACACCCGCCGCCTAGCCCCTACCATCCAGCAGCCACTCGGCCACCCACAGCCCTACCTAACTACCCCTAATCACTCCCTCACGTGGATCCACTTCCCACAGCCCCTAAAATTCTAGGTCAGTCCATACCTAGAGTTTTAGCGGCCGATTCGCTATTCCCACCACTCGTACTTTCCATTTTTGCCTGGATCCGACCCTAAATAGCAGATCCATCCATCCCCGGGCCGGATCTACTTGTACGTGGTCGGATCTACCCATTTCTCACCCGATCTCATCATTGACTGCCGAGGACAGCCACCGCCTTCTTTTTCCCGCTGTCGGTTCCACCTCCGATCACGGATCTACACATCCGGATCCTAATTCTTCAGTATCTCGGTTCAACGCGCTACTTTGTGAGTTTACTTTATGGTATTGGATTATTTGATTTGACATTTTCATTGGTTAATATATATATGTGTTTTGATTCTTGCTCGTAGAAATTGTTTCGGTCCACTAATAATTTGTAGGAGGAGACATTCGTCGCGCGCTTTGCTTTGGCCCTCCAAGCGAAGGAAAGTCATTATAAATTGCCAAAATTAATTAACTGTTTTCAATTTCAAATATTTGTGTGGAGTTAGTATTCTTATTACTCAAATTTATTTGTCGAGTTATCGACGATTACATCGCATTTAGGTTCGGATTAGCGTGTCACCCTTGTACTACCGCCTAGCGTCGTAGGTTTTGTGAACCCGTAGCCTACTCCTACATCATGATCAGTTGGTGATAAGAGAGCTGGTGATGGCCTCTTATCTAAGAGGTCTGGGGATCGAGCCTCAACAACAACCTGACGCATGGTGGTGACTCCATGACGGAGAGCTGGTTGGGGTGTATGGGTCGCGGCCCTGATGAAAGGCGCCTGGTGCTGACTCCAGGTGGGCCCCCTGGTGGGACTCCCGGGTGGCGGGCAGGTGTGACGCCTGTCCCGCATCATAAAAGTGCACTTTTATGATGCGGGACAGGCGTCACACCTGCCCGCCACCCGGGAGTCCCACCAGGGGGCCGACCTGGAGTCAGCACCAGGCGCCTTTCATCAGGGCCGCGACCCGTACACCCCAACCCATCCCCGGCTCCACCACTGGGCCGATAGGTTGTTGAGGTCGGGGATCGATCTCATGACCTCCTTGATAAAGAGCTCTCAGGCGAGCTCTCATCACCAACTGAACCGCGAATCAGTTGGTGATGAGAGCTCGCCTAAGAGCTCTTTATCAAGGAGGTCGGGGGATCGATCCCCGGCCTCAACAACCTATCGGCTGGAGTCAAGGATGGGTTGGTGTGTACGGCCCGCGGGCCTGATGAAAGCCGCATGGTGATGACTCTAGGTGGGCCCCTGGTGGGACTCCAGGGTGGCGGGCAGGTGGACTCCTGTCCCGCATCACAGATACCTCAAAAAAGCTTGTGGGTATATCAATGATGATGGAATGAATTCCACGGCATCTTTATAGTATTCGAGCAAAAGTTTTATCTTTTCAAACGGTTCCCTCGATAAATGTCTGCTCAATGGATCTAAACGTCACTCCTCTTACAGATGTCTCCACAACTCCATTGCATGTCCTTCTATAGCATTATACTAGAGCTCGCCCCCAAAACATTGGGCACGAGAGAGGTTATGCGGCTTCTCTAGGAGGTGCTGGGAAAGATGGTCGTAGTTGTCTTAAAGGGAAGAACACGCTCTTGTATACCTACTATGGCCATGTGAATCACGTTGAGGCAATAGGCTATGTGAGACATGAGTTCCCCAGCAACAACAGACTTCTCTTCATGAAGCTTTTCCTGCAGTGGACATGTCCAGCATATCAAGATCTGAAATTGATGTATCGAGAGAGGAACTTCAGAGTCTTCGAAGGCTGATTACTCAAGCCTCGAGGCCTATCTACTCGGCTTCTAATGTTTATCATATCTATCTCATAGCTCGTCTAAGGTAGTGTACATTAGTGCTACAAACCATATTACTCGGTAGAAACCCTCAAAATACATGGACATTGTTTGTTCCAAGTTCATTATTGTTGCTAGCGGAGAAACCACCTCGGGTAGCTGATATGGAGATGTGCCCCTTATCTTAACTATCTTTAGGTGATCTGAACTTTATGTTCCTGGCTACATTTTGATCGTGTTTGTATTAGTCATCTAACTCAAGATCATGGCTGCTACACAACTTTTCTTCTTTCTCCTTTGTGATATGAGATCTTCGGGCGTGGAGTATCACTAGCAAGGGAATGTTGTCGAAGGATATCTAGATCTGAATATCCCTCTGCATTATCTTCCAACACGTCTGTCAATAGGAATCAGAGCATTAGCCATATTCTAGGCATTAACGCATTGGCCATAATCTAGGCATCAGCGCATTGGCCATGCTCCTCTCCTGATTTTGAGAAAGGCTTATCTTGAGTACCATTTTTCTCATCTTGCGATCATGTATCTATGGAAGGCAACACCGTTATACTTCGCTCTTCATTGTACTAGAAGTGAAGCTCCCATCTCTTTATCTCATTTGGGCAGTCGGGATACTTAAAAAAGGGCGATGTTACGTGCACACCACTTTTGGCTATGTGCACACCAAACTTTTAAAATAAAGGGAGATGTTATGTGCACACCACTTTTGGCTATGTGCACACCAAACTCTTAAAATACACAATACCATTACTTTTTTCCAATCCCACCCATATTAAACCTAAGTGCACACCCCGCTCCTATTTTCTCCCAAAAGTCGAAATCATACCCTCGCCCTAGCTTCAGCCTCGCTTCACATGACATACAAGTAGAGTTGGATGTGATACTCAAAAAATACAATACATCATCAGCTATTCAAAAAATTGAATTGAAAAGAAAACTAAATGAACTATTGAATTCATAGCAAGTCAAACTGTAGAACCTTTGATTCCGAGTCGCTTAAAAGGGCGATCAAAAGAAAGCTTGAACAAGCAACATGACTGTGCATGTATTAATATTTAATTTTAAGTAACTTGCAAATATTTTATTTATTTAAGACAACTAATATTCATATCATTATGTTCGTGCATGTCTACATTAACTTAAAAATGGACCTTGCAAATTTTTAATTATATCGGTGGAAATGATTTGAGATTTTTGTTTTTTATTTTATTTGTTTTTTGTTGCTTTGAAAGGTAAAAAATAAGAAATCTTTTGTATTTGAAGTTAAAAAAAACTCAAACTTTATTTTGGTCTTTATTTAACAATTGGGCATGCAAATAAAATTTATGGTGTTTACTTGACATTTTGGTCTGCAAATAAAATTTATGGTGTGCACATATCAAAGATGTGCGCATAGCCAAAAATGATGTGCATGTAACAGCGCCCTTAAAAAACTGTTAGTTTATCTGGATATCGTCATTTTGCTACTTTTATTAATGACTTGTGTATGAATTGTGTATTTACATCGTGACTGTTATGAGAAAACGTGCATGTTTCACTCATTTATCGTAGAAACTAGCAACCAATTTCTAACAAATATCAAAATCATTAAGATCGATAATGCTCACAAATACATAAGTCAAAAGTTTAAGGAGACTTGCAATGTTTTAGTCATTTTCATCAGACGTCTTGCTCATGCACATAACAATAAAATGGTGGGGAAGAACGGAATAACCGTAACATGATTGATGTAGCTAGATCTCTCATGTTCAAATAAAGGTTCCAAAGATCAATTGAAATTTTGCAATAACTAATGCCTACTATTTAATTAATCATATCTCGACGACTAACCTTGGCTTGCATCCCATTTCTCCATTCTCTTTTCGTCCACACCTCCCACCTCTCGAACCCCCGGAATTTTTTGGGGAATGCTTTGTCCACCATATTGATCATCCTCAAGATAAGCTGGTATCACAAGCTATTAAGTATATCTTTGTTGGGTACTCTCAAACTCAGAAGAAAAATGTGTTATTCTCCAACTAATAGGAATGTTGTAACATCTACGGATGTTACGTTCCTCGAGTACCAACCCTTCTATTCCTCTCCTATTTTAACAAAAACATCATCTAGTTTGCCCCATCCCAAAGTCACTAATGACTGTACACTTTTTCATGTTATGTCGACCCATCTCCACCCCTCACATTGCAGGTTTATTCTCGTCGTCATACACGCCAGAATGCCCCCAAGCAATTCCTCCACAACTAATGTTGCTCCTGGTCCAGATGAACGACCTACAACTCTCCATGAAGATACATCTTCATGTAGTGTTCACTCGCATTCTCATTGTGTTTTTTCACTGTTTCTCACATCCAATAGACAAGTTTAGGTGTTCTTTATCGTCAGTTTCATCACTCTTCTTTACAGGAGACTCTCCAGCATCCGAGGTAGCGGACAACTATAGATGAAGAGATGCAGATGTTATGGTCCAATGATACATCGAAGTTTTGTGCAGAGTAAAGAAAAATATGATGAATGCATGCATGCTTTTAGATGAATGCATGCTTTTAGAAAACAGTTTTGTGCATTGAAAACATTTATGTTATATATTATGCATGTCTTCGCACTACTTCCTGGTCAAAACATCTATTTGTTCTATGTACATGACTTTTAGTTCACTAATCCAAGTCCTGACGTTTACTAACTAATGTACTTACTCACGACAGGTCTATACTTGAGTTCTATGTGGCTTCTAACCTGCTCATCTACTAGGAAGGCTCTAGACAGAGTAGCTCCTAACGCGCAACTGAAACTGGCGACCCGAGAGCATCTTACGAACTCAATTGTTCTAGTGTCGCGCGGACACGGTCTCGAATCTACTAACTGTCTCAAAGGGAAGTAAACTCCCAAAACTGTACTGCTCACAAGATACCATATGCCTTATGAGAAAGGTAGTGTGCCTCTACCTAGCACGGAAAGACTTGTGTGCTCATTGACCTTTCGGTCTGATGCTACTCTGCTTGGGATATCTCTTTTGGTGAACTACTGAGTGACCATCAACTTTCTCATGGTCGACTTGAAGGGACCTTCTCGCCCTTGGTTGGACAATCTCCAAACTTACATACACGGGTAAAGTTTCGTACCCTACGTTACTATTCATGATCCGACTACTTGGGTCTTAGAGCATAGTGTCACCCTACACGTTTTTCGTAATCGTTTTCCTATCACCACACCTTTCTATGCATGGTCATGGTACTTGAAATAAATCTACTCATGTGTATACAAAATATATATTTATTGTTATGTCTAATTAGCAAAAGTTAGGTTTCCTTACAGCGGTGTTGCGGCGCTCGTAGACTCTGCACGGCGACATCTTCTCTTCCGAAGGCAATTCTACTGTTGGGGACCTTCAGAGTATTGCCCCGAGGCCACCGAAGTCCTGCAATTTAGGGCAGCCCTAATTTCATAATTTTTCCCTTTCGGGTTTCCCGTGGAAACATTTCCATACAACTAGGGCTACTAAAAACACATGCTAATCTTCATAGATTACCTTTGCGTATAGCGATTTAGGCCCTCCAAGCGCCCTACAAAATTTCGCGGTGAACCACGAACACCAAAACCTAAAGTAGGGCAATAGGAATGCAAATTAGTTTAACCTATCCTCTGAATCGAAGGATTTCCACGAAGGAATGGAGACAAGGGAGAAACAGACTTACCGGAAACGAATTTTCCACTACCACCGGCTAGGGTTTAGACCCGGCACTTCCAAGGCCAAGGAAGGAAAAGGAAGGCTTGTTGGCACCTTCAGAGGAGGGAGGAGTGGTTGGAAAGGGCTTCTGGAGAGGGATCGGCCGCCTGCTAGGGCAGCGGAAGGCGTCGGGACCGATCGACTGTTGTTCGTGCGTCGCCGGGCTCGTCGGTTGCGAGAGACAGATACGCGACAGCGGTTCCTATAATATGCGAAAATGAGAGAGCGGGTTAATAGCAAACGGGCTTGCGGTTTTCTTCTTAACCGCAAAGAGGAGAGGGGGGGAAATTACTATTGGCACCCTATTGTTAAAATTTACAAAAAAAATGGTAACCTTAGCTAAACGCAACCCACTCTACTGACGCCTTAAAAAACGCTTCTTGTCATGCGTCGATACTAACACTCAAAATGTGTCTAAACTTTGGATGTTACATGTTATTCGTCACAATCTGCAAGATACTGTCCTCTCCTGGGCTCTCAGGGTTATTAATCGTCTCATCAAAGAAGTCAAAGATGAACTTTCCATCGTGTGTGGAGGAGGAGACATTCTTCGAAATCCAGAATATCACTCTGAAACTACAATGTATCATGATATTCATCACGCTCCTACCCTTCTGATCTGTCCACGCATCGGTCATGATAGTGCAACCATTCAATTTGCAGGTCTGCGTGAATGTGCTCAACATCTCCTTCGTCCTCTCCACCTCCCCTCGCAAAATTGTCTCTCAACTCATAAAATGTTGGGATCTTCATCCCAGGTCCGCATAACCCAATGGCATGAGCCATTTGCTGGAAGGATGAATTACATATGGCGTTAAACGGGATCCCGTTTTCATATGCCCATCAACCTATGTACACGACAGCAGCATCTCTGGCTTTCTTTTTGTACTTACTCCCTATCGTGTTCTGTTGGGAATATTTTCCCTTGGGAATCTTTTCCCTTGGTAGACTCGGCAACTGAATGAACAAATTGGTTCATTGGACCCTTTGAACTTGTGCTCCTTCGTATGTTAGTGTCCTCTTCTTGATCATCATGGACTCTTCCAACAACCACCTCATTCAAGATTGCTTGAAACTTAGCACTTTTAGCTCTCTTACTCTCTAAATTTGAGTTTAGAGCCGACTCCGTCTTACCCTTAACGTCGGCAAAACCGGAGGGCATGACTTAACAATACCCTTCCACCCAGCCAAATGATGTTTGAAACGTGTAATTCCACCATTCACTGACTGCTTGCAGTAGCTGCATTTGATTTGGTTGGTGTCGTTTGCAACAAACTTCTCACTAAATGCCCGAAACGGATCTCTACCGGTTGGTACCAGTGATACGGGAACCTCACTTGATCCAGTAGAAGAAGTCATTCAAATAGTGCAAGAAATGAAATTAATATTAGTTAGATAAAATGAAAAAATATTTTACATGACTACATCACGAGAAAATTACTAGTTAAAAAAATCAACATCAGGAAAGTCTCATAACTTCATTAGATCGTTAGATCTTCAGATATCTTTTATATTATCCACGCAATATTTTATTTATCAAACAACATTTTGCATCTTCAGTAGTATACTAGTATACAAAGTTATAACTATCATTCAAACTTTCAATATATCCAACAAAATGAACAAAACATTCAAGTATCATTTAAACTTTCAAAGCATCTCACATTTTTTTTATCAAAAGGCACAAAGCAGCAAGACAACTAAAAATATGATTGGATATACAAGCATCATTGATTGCAAAATGAAATTAGATAAATAACTATTAATAGAGGTATTTCAATCATTTGTTGATTAATAAACGGGTCAAATAGAAATAAGGTAGCAACTAATAAGGCAAATAAGGCAACAGGGCAGCCACCATACTACAACCAGCAAGTCAGCCATAAGGCAACCACCATGCCTTGCTGAACTAAAAAGGCAACAGGTCAGCCACCAACAACTAAACGGGTCATTGATTGCAACAACCCACAAGGCAGCCACCATGCTACAGCTGGCAAATAAGGCAACAGGGAGCAAGGCAGTAGGGCAGCTGGCCAATAAGGCAGTAGGGCGCAAGGCAACAAGATACCATAGCAGCAGCTAGCACAATAACCAACACAAAAAAAACAAAATGCAAGGCGAAAGAATGAGAAGGAGAGGTGGGCAGAAGAATGCACCAGCCGAGAGAGTGCCGAGATCGAGAGCACCAGCGAGCTAGAGAGGGAGAGCATCAGAGAACCAGAGAACTAGAGAGCACCAGCGAGTAGGGAGAAGAAAGAACCAGAGAGATAAAGTGCCAACAGCACGCGAGATAGGGAGAGCACGAGCGAGCTAGAGAGCACCAGAGAGCATCAGCGAGCAGGGAAGAAAGAACCAGAGAGATAAAGTGTCGACAACGCGCGAGGGAAAGCAAGGGCAGGAATGACGGGGAGAGCAAGAGCAGGAGCGGCGGAGTGAAATGAAATGAGCGGGGTCGGGGAGAGTTAAAACAGCGGAGGAGTTAAAACCACCGGGTTTAATTAAAAAAATCAATTAAAAAACGAGCGAGGGGTCGGTATGTCGGTTAAAACCGACATATCGACCCGTTTTTTTCAAAACGCCACGATCAGATTTTAAAACAGTTTTGTGGCATTTTACCTCAAACCATCACGTCGTCCGACATGTCGGACATATCGACTAATATCCACAACACTGATTGTGGTTATAGCTTGCCTTCCGTAAATAAATTTGTGCTTGCTGCTACTGCATTCTGAATACATTGTGAATATATTGTGGTTATAGTGATTCTGAATACATTATGCTATAGTGATTCTGAATACATTATGCTATAGTGGATTTTTAATGCTACTGATGTAGCTTACTCTCAGGATGGTTATAGATGCTCATTTCACACATTTGGTTATTTACACATTGTGGTTTGTCATGGTAGAGATTTCACAGTAAACAAAAGTCTAATGATCTCATTTCGTATGTTTCCATATTTGAATTCCATTCAGCATCGGAACAACAGAATTGTCCAATTCCAATGTCTGATGCCCAATTCTGCGTAGCAGCCGAACAACAGAATTGGAATTCATCCAATTCCAATTATTGCTGGTTTTGAAATTGACTGAATTCCAATTCCTCAATTCCAATTCCAATTTCAATTCCTCAATTTCAATTCCTCAATTCCAATTCCTCAATTCCAATTCCAGGGGGCCGAACGGAGCGTAAGAGATTTTTGGATCGATCATTGGCGATTTGGCGGATGAGTTTAATCAAATCATTTTGTGGAATCCCTCTCTTGAATCAAATCATTTTTGCAAACTGCAGTGTTCAAGGTTTGGTGTGCAGTGGAATCCCTCTCTTGAATTTTTCTAGAAAGGTATGCTTAACAGTTAACAATTAACACTGTGATTGTTGAATGAGAAGATATGCTCATGGAGTTTATAAAAGAACACTATGATTGTTGAATGAGAAGATGCTTAACATATTTTTTTCTTGTCTTTGATTGTGTGCCGAATTCTTCCCCCTTGATAAAATTTGTGTATGTAGATCGTTGTCTTTTACAATAGATATGATATTGAGTCAAATTCTAGCGGGTTTGATTCTGCTCATTTCAAAATTTCTAATGCTAGTTGGCAGTGTTGATTTCGTTATTTTGAGACGATTAGAATCCACTCAAAATGATTTGATTCTAGCTCAATTGATTTTTAATTAAATGTATGCATAAATATTTATTAGTATAATAGTGTATGTTATATTTATTTATATTTTGTGATATGTGGAATCAAACGCCCATGACCGGTATTCTTAGCTTAATGCTTTAGTATAATATGTGGAATCTCTCCCTTGGTTTCAGGAAAAGTTATTATATTCCACGGTGTGACGGTGAATTGGTGATTGAGCAAGAAACTAAGGAACAGATTTCAGACAATTCACAAATATGGCATTGAATGTTACTTATTCATGAATGTTCCATCTCATGTTTAGAAGAAATGGTATTTTGAGCTGTAATTTATAAGAATGAATTTACGTCAATTTTAGGACATTTTTTTCAAAAGTAAGCGCACACAAGTCAAAAGTCACAGATAGTAAGAGACTTCAAGTTGACTTTAAGTTTGAGGATTTACCTTCAGATCTGAGTTTGAGGCAGCCTATAATATCATACGATGTTAATCTTTAAAAATCTATAAGAAGATTTTATCTGCAGAAAGAACCTTGTCAACTAATTTTAGAGTGTTTTCCTCAGACTGGGATCGAGAAAAAAACTCGTCGTTTCAACAAAAATTGGTTCCATGATTTTAAAGATTGGTTAGAATACAGCGTTGAAAAGGATGCAGTCTTTTATCTTTTATGTTATGTCTTTCCTCAAAGAGATTGTGATCCAAGTTTTGTTTCTCGAGAATTTCGGTATTAAAAAGATAAGACTATAATCGAAAAACACGTCAGGAATCACACTGCTCTACATAGTATTGCTAAGAGAATGTGTGAAGATTTAATGAATCAAAAACAGGATATACAAATTTCTTTTGCAAAACAAGAAGAAAGTCAAATCCTTGAATATCGAACTCGTTTAAGCGCATCTATTGATTGTGTCTGTTTTTTATTACGGCAAGGGCTATCTTTTTTGTGCTCATGATGAGTCCAATGAATTAATCAACAGACGAAATTTTCTTGAACTACTGGATTTTCTTGCATCACATAATAATGTCACTAAAGTTGTGCTTCTGAAAAATACCCCACTTAATTGTCAACTGACATCACCCAAAATACAAAAACAAATTGTTTCTACGATAGTAAGTGCAATAACAGACACAATCATTAGGGATATTGGACATGATTGTTTCTAAATTTTAGTAGACGAATCTCGTGATATAGCAACCAAAGAGCAGATGGTTATTGTTTTACGCTATGTTGATAAAAAGAGATTAATTGTTGAAAGACTGCTTAGTTTTGTACATGTATCTGATACCATCACTTTATCACTGAAGATTGTTACTGAAAAGCTATTTGCGAAATACAGTCTAAGTATTTCAAAATTACGGGGGCAGAGTTATGAAGGAACTAGCAATATGAAAGGTGAATTAAAAGTCTTAAAAAAAATTTGATATCGAAGGAAAATAGCTCTTCATTTTAAATTCATTATTTTGTTCATCAACTACAGCTTATATTAGCAGCAGTTGCAGAAGGTCATTCTGAAATTGTTGAGCTTTTTTCATATGAACATGGTGTTGAATGTTGTTGGGGGATCTTGCAAACTACATGACTGTCTTAGAGCACTAGAAGTCGAAAGAGCCGCTCAAGAAATTGGTTGTGGAGAATTGGAGAGTGGTAGAGGGCTAAATCAACCACTTGAAATTAAGAAGACAGGAGGAACACAATGGAGTTCACATTATAGTATTGCTTTGAATTACATTCGTATGTTTTCATCTATAGTTAATGTTCTTGAAATTATTAGAGTGCATGGAATGGATGCAAATCAAAGAGGCAATACAAGCGGTCTTTTAAAAAGTATAACATCTTTTGATTTCATCTTTCTTCTCCATTTGATGAAAAATATTTTGTCGAGAACACATGAGTTATCACAGGCGCTACAAAAAAAGGACCAAGACATCATCAATGCGATGAATTTCGTAAATTTGTCCAAAAAGTTATTATTTAACATGAGAAATGTTGACCTACAGTGGGAAACTTTCATGAAGGAAATTTCAAAATTTTGTGATAAACATGACAACGATGTTCCAAACATGAAGGAAAATTTTATTCAGTTGCAATATTTTCTCTGAATTTTGAATAAAAATTATCATAAAAAACTACTATTTGTATGGTGCCTGGGTCGGATTTAAATCCTATTTCCTCCACTGGAGCATGGTTATAATCGACGTGAACTGCTCGGCTCGGGCCTCGAGATGAGAGTTGATGGTGGTGTGTTCAAGGGCATCCACGCGGAATTTCGTTCGGCCCCATGGCATATGAATCAATCGGCACTACTGAGAAGGTAGTGAACTGCGACTGCTAGAAGGAGTTACACGACCCGTCACTGGAGAGGAATATGCACAGGAGAGGAATGGACACAAAGTAACCGAGCGGCGCTAGGGAGGAGTTGAGCGGCACCGGAGCAGGCAGAGGACGAGTCGTCTGGGCGGCACTAGCAGGATCCGACGGAGAAGAGGGCTGGGAGGAAGAAATGAGGTCGGCGTGAGAGCAAGCAGAACAGCGATGGTGTGGCCAGGCGGAGCGACGTCAAGGAGCGGGAGATCCGGCGGAAGCGGGATCTGGCGATGCGGACTCTGGCAGGCAGCGATGGGGTCGGGCGGGTCCAGTGGTGACACGGACGAAGAGGAAGGTCGGACGTCGAGGTTGGCGATGATAATGTTGTGGACGAACCCGGCGACCAAGGCAGGAAGGGTGGCAGGTCGGACCAATGTTACGGGAAGGAGAAAAAACGTGCGCTGATTGGAAATACTAATACAGTCACGAGGTACACTCATGCCCAACTTATGGAGGTTGGTTCCTCCTAGAAGCCCCCCTCCAAATAAGAGATCCAAACCCTAATGATCAAAAGATGAAAACAAACTCTCCCATGTCACCTCCTTATATAGGAAGGGGGGCTCACATATCATTAACCCTAAAGCGACAAATTAAAATACAAGATATAATAATAAGTTACGCGCACGTGCATAACAATCTAAATCAGGTTACCGGTTACACAAGAAGAATCTAACATGTGTCTTTGGTGTGGCCTTAAAGTCCACAGTAGATGCAATGCGTAATATCAATGTCACCGTTATGATCGTGGTGTCCTCCATGACTGCATCCACGTCCTCCACATCCTTCACGGGATAGTGAGGTCAAAAGTACTGTAGAATATCTGCAAAGAAGAGGAAGGGATCTCGAGACTAACCGACCCAACGTTGGTCAAACGTGATACACAAAAGCAGTATGAAGAGTGAATGCCAACATTTCAGTTTTGGTGGTCGTGAAGCATGGAGCAAGACCATTCAATAGCTAAAGGAGGACAAAATGTTCCCTCTGGATCTGATTTTCCTCTATGGTGAAAGGAATTTCCCATGTATCAAGGATTTCATCTGCAAGTAACTTCCACTCGGTAAAGTAATCAGTAACTGGACGATTACTCTAACGTGGATCAGCCATCTTAGGGAATAGCTCACTTAAATCAAATTACTTGATTAAAAGAAAATCATATGAAAAGTATCCCAAAGATCCTTTGTGCTATTGCAATTCTTGCACATTTGTTGAATAGATGGATCCATAGAGCTGAGGAGTAAAGCAAAAGATCCGGCGATCATCACTATACAAATCTACGTACTCGTTATTATTCTGTTTATGAACTGGAAGATGAGTGAGATGATGCAAATGGTTTATACCAGCAAGGGACATGGTGACAATCTTTTCCATAATTGGAAATTAGAAGGGGTTAAGATGATGGTGGCTATCTTAGTATTTGACGGGAATGCATTACTATAATCGGCAGTCGGTGCAACGGAAGCAATGAAAGAGGATTCTTTAGACATGCTTCAATATTCTTGAACAATTGTAGGTCATGGCAGTCGCTGTAAAAAGGTTGTAGACATATACCCTAAATTCCGGCAAGGGAACCAGAGAACAAGCAGATCACAACAATAGTTAAGGCAAATCTTCCCTGGACGGGCTGGTCAAGCGGAAGTAGTCATCGTCGGGAAGCTGATGACAAGCAGAACCGGACGTCGTCCGTAAGGCGAGTAGAAAATGTCAACTTCGTTGGGTAGCAAATGTCGAGCGGACGACATTGTTAATCAGGCTCATCGATCCTATTGTCATCGTCGATCAAACTCGCGGAGAAATGTCAAAGCCGATCATGTCGCCAATCGACAATCGGAAAAGACGAGTGGAGGTCTCCGGCAAGAAATGACAAAGTAGAGAAACATCAAAGAGGGGAAGAGATCGGCGAGGTGAAGGTAGAAGAGAGTTGCGTCACGATTCCTACGTGCTCTGATACCATTACGAGATAATTGGAAAAATAAAATACTCCTACCCTTGCAATGGGTAAGGAGATATAATACAAAATATAGAAATGAGAATATTCAACCCAACAATGATTAATGATTATCAGCAGTTTCAAACCATAACCAGGTGGAACTTCACTTTTAATAGGCTCTTACCTAGCAACACAAAAGATAAAAGAACTGGGTCATAGGGTTGGAGGGGTCCCCTTCGCGCGTAGGACAACAGCATGGAAACAGACGATAACTGTTGCCAAAGAGTTTTACGTGAGATGCATTGTTTTACTAATTGAGCTGTCAGAGCACAAAATAACATGCCAGTCATCTATTGATAAGGATCATGAACTAAACAACAGAATCAAGTAAAAAGTTCTCATCATTGTTGCATGTTAAATTTTAAGTGAATTTTAAATACCTGAAGAATGCGAACTTTGCTATTATCACGTAGCAAAATCTTGCTGATAGCTAAATTCGGAACAATCCTGCAGGATATAACATGCAATATAAGTACATACTATTGTGCATGCATATAATGAAATAATAAAAAATTAAAAGCCTCAGATGGCAAGCATTGGAAACAAACATATTGAAAACATATATATACAATTCCTAAAGCACAGATAAACTGCCCACTAGTCAAACTCAAAAGGCTCGACCCCACTAAATCTTCCCATGGCTCCTCTAGGACCTCTACACTCAAATCCACGTGGCACATCCCCACTATCCTCAAATCCGAAAGGTTTTCCGCTTAACTTCTGGTTACACCTTCGAAATATTCAAATTTCAAAAGTTGGCATTACATTTTAAATTCTGAAACTACCGGGCACGGATTTTTAAATCTTGGAATGCCAAGGTACCAGTTTAACTTTTGGGTAAACCTTCATCTAGATAGAAATTCACAAAAACTCCCGCCTCAACTCCACCTTCTCCGATCTTCACATCCTCTTCTTCTCCAACCTCAACTCAGATCTGACCTCCACTCCAAGATCTCCGCCGGAATCAACTTCTCCGCCACATTCGAGCAATCACACTCCTCTGTGCCCCACTCTTTGTTTGGCGCACCTCTCCCAAGTCAAATGCTTTGCCTGTGTCGGCGTCTGCATCATCTTCGACGGTTGAGCTTATGGTACGAGAACACGCTCTTCTTCAACAAGAGAACCCTCCCCGGGAACACCGCAGTGTGTGGCAACGGCTCCACGACTACACGGAGGATTTGAGCTTGGTCGCACCGAGTATCCTTAGACGAGCGGTTGATGCGGGGTGCTTCATGAGATTCTCCAATGGATCAGGTATTTTGTTGGACGGTGTTTGTTCAAATGCCAAGCAGGGGGGTCTGTGAGCATCACTTGGGCGAGGTCGCGGACACATTTTGGTGTCCACGAACAACTCTCCTTCAGGAGTGGTCGCGGACACGTTCCGGTGTCCGCGGGAACGTTCTGGTGTCCACGTACACCTCCCCTTCAAGAGTAATTGTGGAAATGTTCTAGTGTCCGCGGGCACCTCCCCTTTAAGAGTAATCGCGGACACGTTCTGGTGTCTGCCGAGACCTCCCCTTCGAAAGTGGTCACAGACAAGTTCCGGTGTCCGCTGAGACTGTGCGACCTCCCATCTGGGAGTTCGCACAGACTCATTTTCAGTAACCGCTCGGCCTCTCTTCCGGGCAGCCCGAGATTCCTATTCCTACCCGTCCGGGCAGCACCAAATTTCTATAAATAGTGGTCAGATCTAGATCTAAAGGTAATAGAGGCAGAGGGCAAGGAGCAGCGAGCTCTCTACAAGTCTGGGTGAACTCCATGCAAGAGTGTGGGTGCACACTCCATTAATATCATGAGAACAACTTGGGTGACCTCTCTTCAGTGAAAGTGAGCTCTCCTTCGGCAAGCTTTTTTTACAGTTTTATACATGAAACTTGTATATAATACGAACTTGATGTAATTTGAACTTCCAATTAATAAAATCACCTGCAACAACAAGTTGCAGTTGCGGGAAATCTTTGTCATGCTGTCCGCGACACCCATTCTCCGGTCTGTTCCTTATCTTCAGTTCGAGCAACGTGGCTTGGTAGCATTTTCGGCACCAACATCAACGCTTACCTGGAAATGGTTCACCCAAAAGAGAGGTGAGAGTATTGTATGTCAGCGATCGGCACTCTCCCATGAGTAAATCATATGAAAGAAAGGTGAGCGAGTTGTATGTCGGCGATCAGCACTATCTAGGGAGTACATCTAAAAGAGAGGTGAGTGAGTTATACGTCGGCGATCAGCACCCTCCTAGAAATAGTTCATCTGAAAGAGAGGTGAGCGATTTGTATGTCGACGATCAGCACTCTCCCAGAAGCAATTCATCTAAAAGAGAGGTGAGTGTGTTGTATGACAGCGATCAGCAGTCTCCCAGGAGTAGTTCATCTGAAAGAGAGGTGAGCGAGTTGTATGACGTCAATCAGCACTCTCACAGCAATAATTCATTTGAAAGAGAAGAAAGCAACTTGTATATCGGTGATCAGCACTCTCCCAGGAATAGTTCATCTAAAAGAAAGGTGGGCGAGTTGTTTGTCAGCGATAAACACTCTCCCAGAAATAGTTCATCTGAAAGAGAGATGAGCAAGTTGCATGTCGGCGATCAGCACTCTCACAGGAGTAGTCTCAACTCTGTTGTGGATATCCTCCGACATGCTCGACATGTCGGCCGACATAAAGGTTTCATGGACAAAACGACACGTTTCCGATATTTTTTTGCAAAATATCAATTTGCAATATATCCTCTGAGATGTCTACTAAAGACCGATATATTCGTCGATATATCCCGACATTTTAGCGACAGGTTTTTTTTAATTCATTTTAATTAGTGTCTATGATCTAATAGAACATACACCAAAATTGTTTCATTGTTTGGGTTATTTTTTCCCTTCCTCTAGCTTTTTTCTTTGCTCAAATCGGTCATCGACTTCAATTATGCATGGTCTTTGAATTATGGACTAACGGTTCTCTATCTTCCATTGTCATCGACAACTTCGCAACATTCTGTTTCCTCTTGTTTTATTTCACGCGTTATTGTCATTCTGCATTCCTCCTTGAGCGCCAAACTTCATCGGTACCGTTATTACATGTGTAACACAATGTTTATATTAGTACGATAAATTTAGGAGTTCAATAAATATCAAATTATTAATATATTAATATATATAAATTAAAAAAGAATTAAATTTATAAATAATTACACAAATAATTAAATATTAAAACCCGATATATGAAATATCCCACAGATATATCCCCTGACATATTAAAATCGACATGAAAAACTTAAACCGACGTGTCCCCGATATCTGATATCTACAACCTTGAGTCTCAATTACGGAAGTCACTTGGAGGGTGAGAAGAGCACTCGAGGGGCTATCGAACAACATGCAAGAAGGGAGTTGATTTTGACCTTCAATGGAAAAGCTTGGACTTAAAAACATGCACTCGGGCCTGAGGCATCGTCCCATCACCCCACCAAAGATGTCCATGATCGAAATGGGTGTTGTCACTACAGAATGCTTATATAGAAGAACAGAGGGTCCCAACGTTCAGAAGCTTTTGTCATGCCACTCGGGAGGTCAAGGATATTAGCTAAATTTGAGTTAGGACACAAATATACGGCCATATAAATGACTTCTTTTAGCGAATTCAGCATAAAGCTGTATTAGGCCGGTAACTTCTAAAGTCAATCTAGCCGCAAAGGCTATATGACTTGCATTCAATAGACAATACATCTCTTAAGATATTTTAGACAATGACTCCAAACCCCCTTCTAGTAACCCAGTAGATGGACGAGAAGAGAACTCGAGGGGCTATCGGCCATCATGCAAGGGGGAGTTAATCTCGTTTGTCAATGCATAGTGTTGGGCTTAGGAACACGCACTAGGGCACGAGGCGCCATCTCATCGCTCAACTGAGGGTTTCAAGGAATGAGATGGAGGTTCATGTTCTAGAACATTCGCGGAGGTGAGTTCCCCCTATATATGACATCAAGCCAAATCCTTCACAGTGTTCTCAAGTTAGCATTCAGTGAGAAAGAAGTAAGCATATGTGATTAACATAACCTGGAGAGTTTTTTGTTGCCGCCTTTCAAATTTGAAGTTCATGGGTAGAACTGCTTAAGTCATCTCCTCTCCAAGAATTCTTGAGAGACTCTCCTTCTGAATTCTATAGACAACACCCTCTAGCCTTTAGAGCTTCAAAAACTACAAATGGTCCTTCTCAGTTAGGATTAAGCTTGTTGATGGCGGCGGATATTAATGCAGTGTCCACCTTCTTCAGTACAAGATCACCCTTCTGGAACTGCTTAATTCTGATGTGTTTGTCGAAGTACCTAGCCATCTTTCACTTGATCTCTTTCTGTCAAGTTGTGGAGAGATCCCGGAGCTCTTAGATAAAGTCGAGAGAGAGCCTTTGTGCTTCTTTTTTCTTAAGATGCCACACTTCCTCTTCATCCCCCGAAGCTACCATTATAAGGATGCTGACCTCGAACTACACGGGGATGAGAGACATTGAACCATGAGAAATTTTGAAAGGGGTATCCCTTGATGCTGAGTATGGAGTAGTCCTTAGATCCCAGAGAACCGAGGGGGGTTGTTTTACCCAACTCCCTCTTAGATTCTCCACTTTTTAGGAGGTCAAGGATGAGCTCGTTAGTTGCCTCCACCTGACCATTGCTTCGGGGATGATGGACTGACACAAAGCAAAGTTCTATGCCTAACTGGCTCCAAGAATTCTTGAGAGACTCTCCTTCTGAATTCTATAGACAACACCCTCTAGCCTTTAGAGCTTCAAAAACTACAAATGGTCCTTCTCAGTTAGGATTAAGCTTGTTGATGGCGGCGGATATTAATGCAGTGTCCACCTTCTTCAGTACAAGATCACCCTTCTGGAACTGCTTAATTCTGATGTGTTTGTCGAAGTACCTAGCCATCTTTCACTTGATCTCTTTCTGTCAAGTTGTGGAGAGATCCCGGAGCTCTTAGATAAAGTCGAGAGAGAGCCTTTGTGCTTCTTTTTTCTTAAGATGCCACACTTCCTCTTCATCCCCCGAAGCTACCATTATAAGGATGCTGACCTCGAACTACACGGGGATGAGAGACATTGAACCATGAGAAATTTTGAAAGGGGTATCCCTTGATGCTGAGTATGGAGTAGTCCTTAGATCCCAGAGAACCGAGGGGGGTTGTTTTACCCAACTCCCTCTTAGATTCTCCACTTTTTAGGAGGTCAAGGATGAGCTCGTTAGTTGCCTCCACCTGACCATTGCTTCGGGGATGATGGACTGACACAAAGCAAAGTTCTATGCCTAACTGGCTCCAAAAATAGGTCAGTTTAAGGTTGGTGAACTATGCACCGTTATCGGTAATGATCGCGAGAGGTATCTCAAACATAAATGTGATCTCTCCTCATACGATGTTCTTCACCAGCTGAGATGTGGTCTTGGTCAGCGCCTTAGCCTTAATCCACTTTGAGAAATAATAATCATGACTAGAATGAACTTTCTCTGGAAACTCGCTTGAGAAAACTATCCTAGCAAGGTCATTCCTCATATAGCAAACGGTCATGGGGTTGAGACTGATCGAAGTTGTTGGGCTGGTTACATCTATAGTGGAGCATAAAGATGACATTTCTGGCACTTTTGGCCAAGTTCTCTACACCCTTCCTGATAGTAGGTCAGAAATAATCGTACCACAACACTCGTTGTTCCAAAGTACGGCTCCCGAAATGTACTTCTCCTAGGATCCGAGGAACATCGGCTTTGGTGATGCATCTGGCTAGCGGACCATAGAGGGTCTTCCAATACAAGTTTCCCTCAAGGATCATATAGTAGGTTGTCTTATACCGAAAATGTCTTTTCTCTTTGTCGGGGTTTGCCCAGTCGCAAGGAAAGTGACAAATGGATTTATCTAAGAAACTTGCTACTCGATCTCCATCAACTACCCATCTTTGATGGACAATCGAAACAACTCAATCGTAGTTCCTCCAGCACTTGAACATTACTTCGCAAGTTGGTCAGCTTCAGTATTCTCTTCTCTTGGTAAATGTTGGATGAAGAAAGTTCGGAAGGAGTCGATCACTCCATTTGTTTGACTAAATAATGTTGTAGGATTGACTCTCTTACTTCAAATTTCCCATGGATCTGGGATGCAATCACCAACGAATCTGTGTGAACAATAACATCTTCCACCCCCAACTCCCTGGCCAAACAGAGGCATGTGATTATAGCTTCATACACAGCTTGGTTGTTCGTGACTGGGAAGAGGATCTTCACTGTTTGTTTGGTCCTCGTCCTCTGCGGGCCTACCAAGACGGAGACCATGCTGAGGGAATTCCTTCCTGATCTCCCTCGACAAACATATTCCATGTCACGTGTTCTGAAGTAGTTGCTCATCGGCCTCTACTGAGAACTCTGCCAGGAAGTCAGCTACCGTTTGCTCCTTCATGGTCATCTGAGGTACATAGGTGATGTCAAATTTGCTGAGCTCCATGGACCACCTAGCCAGCCGACCAGAATGTTCCACCCCTTCCATGATGTTGCGCAATGGATGGTCGGTCACTACCCTGAGGGTGTGGTCTTAAAAGTATAGGTTGAGTTTTTGAGCCTAGATAATCAAGGTGAAAACTAACTTGTTTATGATTGGAAAGAGTAGCTCGGCCTTCCGCGAGACTCAGCTTACATAATAGATCAGGAGATATCTTCTCCCACCTTCCCGAGCATGCACTGAACTTACCGATTTTGCTCCTACCCCCAAGTATAGGAAGAGATCTTCTCCCTCTCAAGGTCCTTGCAGCAATGGTGCTTGTGTCAGCTGATGCTTCAAATTTTGGAAGGTATCCTCACACTCCGCCGTCCATTTGAACCTTCAGCTGTTCCGAAGAGTACTGAAAAACAAAGAGCATTTTTCTCCTTCCTTAGATAGAAATCGGCTTTAATCTTGTCAACCTGCCCGCTAAGCATTGAACCTCCTTCGTATCTTTTGGCGCTGTCATCTCCATTATAGTATTCACCTTGTCAGGATTAGGCTCTACTGTCATGGGAGTCAGAAGATGTCCCAAATACTTTCCCTTCCCAACTCCAAAAACACACTTCGTCTGTTCGTCAGATTGAACCTCATGTTGTATTTTCGCAAAGTGACAAGAGTCTGTGCCAAATCTCCAAGATGTTCCATGATGCTCTTGCTCTTCACTAGGAGGTCATCGACATAGACCTCTAGGTTCCGCACCTTCTGCTCTTAGAAGACGTGGTCCGTCATTCTTTGGTAGGTTGCTCCTGCGTTTTTTAACCTGAAGAGCATCATCATGTAGCATTATCACCTGTCGTTAGTGATGAAGGATACGTCAGGATGTCTGGAAGATGCATCCGGATTTAATGGTATCCTGAAAAGGCATCAAGAAAGCTCATTACGGGAAAATCGATGGCTGAGTCAACCAGCGCGTCAATCTGAGACAAGGAATAACAATTTTTGGGGCATGCTTTATTAAGATCTTTGAGGCATAATTTATTAAGAAAGGATAAATCAATGCACATTCTCCATATCGCTCCAATTTTTTTTAACCATAACAACATTGGAGACCCAGCATGGATACTGAATCTTTGATACAAAACCTGTCTTCAGTAGCTTATTCACCTCCTCTCTGATTGACTCGATCAATGTAATAGTCACAAACCTTTTCTTTTGCCTTATGGGTGAACCCCAAGGTTGAAATTAAGGCGATGACATGTCACATCAGCATCAATGTCGGGCATATCCGCGGCGCTCCATACAAAGATGTCGACGTTCACCTGAACGCAAGTCATGATCTTTTCCTTATCATCCTTTGCCAACTCACTATTGAGCTTCACGATCCCGGGCCTCCCACCCGCAGTGACAACCTCCAAATTTTCTGTTACCACCAGTCGCGCCATCCCTTCCAGCACCATTACTACATATGCCTCTCCATTCGAGCCGATGGTATTGACGACATTCAGGTAGCACACTTGAGCCACCTTGGGATCACTACAGATCCAAATCTATACCCCTCTAAAGTTATATTTCAAGCATTGATGGTACGACAAGGGTATTGATTGGAAGGCACTAATCATGGGTGCTCCAAAAATTACAATGTGACTGCTCCATGCGTCGATGATGATGAGTTCGCAGTTCTTTAAGATCCCCACGAGAGTGATGAGGAGCTTCACTCCTCCCTCAACTTCCTTCTTCAATCCAGAAAAGCTGAAGAATGGTCTGTATGATGTCATGACTCTTTTCGCCTCCACTTTCATATCATCAAACAACTTCTTAAAGACAGCGTTAACAGAACTTTTATAATCCACTAGGATCTGAGAAACAATAATGTTTTTTATCGTTGCTTCGATAACGACGGCGCCGTGAAAGGGATTCTTATTTTCTGGCATATCCTCTGCAGAGAAGGTTATCTCCCCCATTGAGGAGGAACTTGGGAGGTCGAAGCAACTATCCGACGATAAACAACGTGGAGACTACCTTATCAGGAGGCCTCCACTACAACTCCTCCATGGATCACGCTAATTCCTCCATATATCCCTACATCTACTCTATCTACGCACCTCTGAGCAGGAGGTGGAACTAGCTCTCCTTCAGTTTCTCCTTGTTGTTAATTCTCATGCCCTCCTCCTTGGGCTCTTCTTTTTTCTTTTGCTCTCCTCCTTCCAAGAACTCTGAGCATGCAGTAGTTGCATGTCCTTTCACCTGGTGGAAGTTGCTGTAAAGGACAGCATTCACCCTTGGACGCTGTGGTCACAGTTCTCTTCCCCGATGATAATCTTATATCGTGCAATCATCATTGCTTCCCGGGGAGGAGACCGGTTTTGTCTCCCACCTCCCCGCAGCCTCTCGGGAGCAATGAAACAAGCTTGTCGCTCGAGAGAGAATCACCTTCCTGGTCTCATTGGATGAGGTTTTTGTTAGGGATCCACCTTCAGTTATCGTGTATTATTATTATTATTAGTATTATGTTGAGGCGTGTTGTATTGAGTCGTTATTATTGAGTCGTGGTCTTAGCGTCATAGTATTTTAATATTCGCGCGCCTATTGTGGTATTTACAAGTATGCCATTATGAGTTCTATTTAAGGGAACTCATGGGGGTCATTGTAAGGAAGCAAGAAGCGAATCAAAAGCTCTCTTTATCTCTCTAACTTCCTCTCCTTCTCTCTAGTTCTTCTCTCCTTCCTCCACCTCTAGGATTTTCTTCTTTAATCTCCTCCACCATTTCTAGGGCTAACACCTCTTGTATCCCCACCTCCATTCGCATCTCTGCATCCCTCCGATGAACCACCAAAAGATGCACGTCACAAACTTGGTATCAGAGGATCTTTCCACCCCTCGGCCACTAAGTTTTCGCAAGCCATCCTCCCTTCCAACAAGCCATCGTTGTGTCGTCGTAGTTGTTTCTCCCTCGTGTCATCACCTCGAGCAGGATTGTCGTTCCCGCTAGCCGCCTCCCCGCCGCACCCTGCACTGTTTTACCCCGCTGTTTCCTCACTTTTTCATCTCGGGCTCATCTCCTCAGCATCGACTGTCCAGCCCCTCCCTCTTGTCTTCTCAGTTGTCCAGCACCGCACGCCCCGTAACCTGCGGTCTTCATCGTTCCCCAGCGGAAAATCCCGACCATCTGCTTCGTTCTGCAGCGGCAGACGTCCAGCATCGCGCTCTTGCTTCACCGACAGCGCGCCTGAACCGCCTGCTTTTTTTCCCAGTCGTATTGAGCCACCCTCCCCTATCTTTTTTTATTATTACAATTTCTTCTCTTTTATTTTTCTCCTCCGGCACATCACCAGTCACATCACCTCTTTTTTATTTAAATTACTTGCTCTCCTCATATACACATCCCTCCCCATCACCTGTCTTTTCCCCATCTTTATTATTTTTCCTCGTGGAGCCTGCCATCTCTTATCTTTTATTACACATTCTTTATTATAATATCCCAATACCCCTCCAACACATTACCTCTACTGCACATTTTTATTTAATTCTACTGTCATCTTCTCAACCCCCCTCCACCCACAATTCCTTTTGTTTTATTTTCATTTTATCTTTACTCCCAACCCCATCATTTGTCATCTTTTGCCGACTTTTTATATTTTCTTTTCTTCTCTTTAATTGTTGGAGCCCACCACCAACTATTTTAATTTTTTTCTTTCCCCTTTTGACCATTCTCAGCCATCGCACGCCAATCACGCCTCTCTCTTATTTTATTCTGACAACCCATCCCTTTTCTTTTATATTTTTTTGATTCTCATTCCAACCGCCTCTCTCTCCTACTTAATTAAACCCCCTGATTAATTAAGGACCCAATCCTTCTCATAATTATTAACTAATTATTTAATTAAAATAATTAGTTAATTAATTAACCCACTTTTCTATCATGTTGTTTAGCGTTGCCGACCGCATTGAGCTTCTCGCAACCCTCGACAAGCTGAACCGTCGTATTGCTCATCGGGAGGCTCGACTCGGCCACGTCGATGATCAGCTCGACCTCAAGTTCGACGCCCTTCGCAGTGTCGCGCGACTCGTTGGTGGTTTTTCTGTCACAACCTCCACCGGAGCTGGAGTAGTCTCCTCTCCCTCCGATGATGGTGCCGCCACCATCCTCTGTCGTTCAAGACGTGTTGCCGCCATCGCCGTCGCCACCAACTTGATACATGCAGTCGCCACCACTGCTGTCATCGCCGCCATCGCCGCCATCGCCGTCGTCGCCTCCACCGTCGCCATCGCCGCCACCACTCGCCGCAGATGTACCACCTCTCTCCACGGTGTCGTCCATCCACCGTTGCCACCTCCTCCCCGGTCATACCGCTGCCTCCTCTACCGGCTCTTCCTCCGCCGGCCCCGGCATTGCCGCCTCCTCTGGCCATCTCACTGTCTCCTTTCCCTGCTCTTTTCCCTCCATCCCCTGTCTTGCCGCTCCCACCGGCCACAGCGCCGCCTCTTCTGTCAGGCCGTGCTCCGGTGACCCCGACGGACCCATTTCTGCTGCCGGTCGTCGTCTCTCCGCCCTCCCCGTTGCTGCTCCTCACCATCGCTCCGCCGACCGTGCAAAAGACATTACTTTTGTCGCCGCCGCCGCCACCACTACTCGCCGACACCGTCGTTGCCGATACACCCGAGCAGACATTGTTCTGGCGGGAGATCATGCTGCCCGAGGAGCTAACCATCCACATGAAGTTCGATCTTGAGGACAAGCTCGATGTCAAGGACGAATGAAGTGTTACGGATCCGCCGTCAGTTATCGTGTGTTATTATTATTATTATTATTATTATGTTGAGTCATTATTATCGAGTCGTAGTCTTAGCGTCGTAGTATTTTTATATTCGTCCGTTAATTGTGGTATTTACAAGTATGTCATTATGAGTTCTATTTAAGGGAACTCATGGGGGTCATTGTAAGGAAGCAAGAAATGAATCAAAAGCTCTATTTATCTCTCTAACTTCCTCTCTTTCTCTCTCTAGTTCTTCTCTCCTTCTTCCACCCTCTAGGGTTATCTTGTTCTCTCATCTCCTCCACCATTTCTAGGGCTAACACCCCTTATATACCCACCTCCATCCGCATCTTTGCATCTCTCCGACGAACCACCAAAAGAGGCACGTAATAGTCTTCCTTTTGGCCTCCATGTTGGTATATTCATTGGGACCTGAAACCTTCGGTCAGGTCCTTGGGGTTCGGGAACCATGACCGACCTCCTCACCTTCTATCTCCTCTACTCCTTCGGCCTCCTTCCCCCTCAGGGGCCCTCGCCACTTCGACTCTGGTCAGCCTCATAAGTGAGGTTAAAAATCCACTATTTGTAGTTTCTCCTTTAATGAATCAACCCGCCCGATCTCTACTGTCGATACAGATGGTCAGGGGTGAGGAGCGAAAACCGAAACCGACTAAACCGACCGAACCGACCAAACCGCACGATTTTGACACCGAACCGCCCGGTCCGGTGTCAATAATGTATTTTCATATATTTTCAATTGATTTCACTATAAGCAAAGCATAGAGAGTTCATTGTTCAAACTAATAAAAATAGTATCATATTAACTATTATCGAAATGTCATATTATCAATCTACAATATCTGCTACAGATGTGAACAAATTGGGCTGTAATATCGTCTTACTATCCAGTTTTTATGTTTTATTATATAATATCTGTTTATATGTTTGTTTACAAAAAACCGAGACCGAACCGCAAAAAACCGACTAAAAACCGACTTTGAACCGAACCGACCGGATTCGGTCCGGGTCGGTTTGGACAAACTAAACCGAGGCATGTCGGTTCGGTTTCGGTTTGGACCCAAACCGAACCGCTCGCAGGCCTATCCAAGACTGCCTTATGAAGGAAAGGCCAATTCCCGCTCAGCCTCTGCAATCTGTTTCAGGAGCTTATGAGAAGGGTAAATCTATGTTGAACGTCATTTCCCAGGATGAGGCACTCACATCTACCGACATCATCTTTGGTATGTATGCATCGTTATTAGTTTTCTGCATCGTTATTAGTTTTCTGCATCATATTTTAGCTACCTTAGTATCGAACAGTCATGATTTGTGACTGTGATTTCCATTTCTATGGAGATTTAGGGTCAAGAATAAGTGAATGCAAATTCTTTTTGATTCTAGTGCATCTCATTCATTCATTACACGTCATATTGTGGATCTTCAACACAGGCATGCTTCGCCACTTGATGTCCCTTATGAGATCTCTGTGTCTAGTCATCTGCACCTTTCGATTAGGGGTATCCTCAATTGTCCGATTATGCTTCGTGAATTGGGATTCTTGGTCAATTTCATGATCCTGGATATGAAGGAGTTTGATGTGATGTTGGGCATGAATTGGTTGTTTGCGTATAGAGCAAAACTGGATTATGTGGCAAAGAGGGTTAATCTCAGCATCGATGGCAAGAACTATAACATTCATGTTCTGACCCGCATTCACATGAAGGTAATTCGTGTTGTGTGCGTCACTCGTCACCTTGGACAAAGATGTTATGCTTATTTTGTATATACTTTGCTTTCAGATTATGCCCCTCCTCAACTCGAATCAATTCCTATTGTTTCTGAGTTTCCTGATATTTTCCTATTGAATTGTCTGGGATGTCTCTTGATCGAGATGTGGAGTTCTCTATTGACTTAGATCCTGGGATGTGCCTATCTAAAGCTCTGTATCGTATGGCCCTGCGCGAACTAGAGGAACTTAGATCACAATTGGATGAACTGCTTGAGCGTGGATACATTCATTCAGGCTCTTCACCTTGGAGAGCACCTGTTCTCTTCGAGAAAAAGGATGGTTTCATGAGATTTTGCATTGACTATCAGTACCTAAACAAGGTGACAGTCAAAAATAAGTATCCTCATCCACGTGTGGATAACCTCTTTGATCAGCTCAAGCGTAGTACAGTTTTTTTGCACGATATATCTCAGATCGGGTTACCATAATGACAGAAGGTGCGTTAGTCAAACTAACAGACATCACTATGAATTCAAAATGTCCATACCGAGTTCGGAAGGCGGTTCTGAGAGTGTCAGATTCATCGTCCGTATTCATTAATGATATCCTGGTTTATTCCAAGACTCATGAGGATCATGTGGCACATCTTAAGCTCACTCTCTCCGCACTTTGTCAACATCAACTATATGCCAAGTTGGCGAAATGTGAATTCTGGATGGATCGTGTTGCCTTCTTGGGGCATTTTATTTCAAAAGATGGACTTTTTGTTGATCCTGCCAAGGTTTTTGCTATTATGGATTGGAAATGACTTACCCCTACAGAATTTTGTAATTTTCTTGGATTGGCTAGCTACTACCGACGTTTCGTCAAGGGATTTTCCTCTCTTGTTGCTCCTATGACAAAGATAGCTCAAAAGCATGCTAGATTTGTGTTACGGGCCAGGCTACCCCCCTTTTACTAACTGGGAGTATCTCCAGCGGGGGACCCGCCCGCTCTACAGGCCCGCGGGCCTTACACCCCAACCCGTCTCAGTGACCAGTTTAATCACTGCGGGTTGTTGTGGCGAGGATTCGATCCCCCGCCACCTTGATAAGGCCCTTTCAAGCCGGCTCAGTTGGTGATGAGCCCTGTGTTGAAAGGGCCTTATCAAGGTGGCGGGGGATCGAATCCTCGCCACAACAACCCGCAGTGATTAAACTGGTCACTGAGACGGTTGGGGTGTAAGGCCCGCGGGCCTGTAGAGCGGGCGGGTCCCCCGCTGGAGATACTCCCAGTTAGTAAAAGGGGGGTAGCCTGGTCCGTAACAATTTGAGTGGTCAGATGAGTGTGAGCAGACCTTCTTGAAATTGAAACAACGTCTGCGCTCAGCGCCAGTTATAGCTCTTCCTTCAAAGGGGACAGACTAGTTTACACTGACACTTCCGGAGTTGGCTTGGGATGTCTCTTGATGCAGAATGATTATGTTATCGTTTATGGGTCGAGGCAGTTGAAAGCTCGTGAGCGCAACTACCCAATTCATGATCTGGAATTAGTTGTGGTGATGTCTGCATTGAAACTTTGGCAGCATTATCATTATGGCGTAAAATGTTACATCTATACTAACCATCAGAGCTTTAAGTATATTTTTCTCCAGAAAGATCTCAAGTTTCGTCAGAGGCGATGGATCGAATTCATAGCAGATTATGACTTGCAGCTCACATATGTTCCCGATAAAGCCAATTCAGTAGCAGATGTATTGAGTCGACAAGCTTCTGTTTCCTCTTGTGCATCCATGTCAGCAACTTTTGCAGCCTTAATTGATGACCTCGAACGGATGGATATTCATCTCACCCGGGGGTCGGGAAGAGGTTTTTGGTCCGTTATGGGTGGAACAGGTAAAAGATTTACAGTCATCTAACCTCATACTCCAGCGCTTTCACAGAAGGGTTGAACTTGGGACTCTTCCGGATTTCTTATCTCTGACAATATTATGCACTTCTGAGATCACCTCTGCATCCCCGATGTTCCTGAATTGCTTGATTGTTTATGTCGTGAATCTCATAAATCTCGCACATCTGGTCACCCAGGCAACAATAAGATGTATCATGACTTGAATCAGATTGTGTGGTGGTTTGGTACGAAGAATAACATAGCACGCTTCATTTCTCGATATTTGATGTGCCAGAAGGTGAAGGCTCGGCATCAGCGTCTTGGTGGCCTTTTGTAGCCTTTGTCTTTCCCTGAATGGAAGTGGGAGAACATCTCTATGGGCTTCATTAGCGTCTTGGTGGCATGATGTGATTTGGGTCATAGTGGATCGTATGACTAAAGTGCTCACTTCATCCCTTATAAGGAAGATCATTCTACTAAGAAGATGGCTCGGATCTATGTATCAGAGATTGTTATACTCCACGGAATTCTTTTGCAGGTTGATTTCATATCACGACTCGAGATTTGTATTGCATTTTTGGAAGGGATTCCAGCAAGCTTTGGACGCTGAACTCAACCTGAGCACTACTTATCATCTGATGACAAATGGTCAGACCGAAAGGGTTAATCAGATACTTGAATACATGCTTCGATGTTAAATTCTACATTTCAAGAGAGTTTGGGATGAGCAGTTACCATTGGTTGAATTCGCCTACAACAATAGCTATTAAGAGAGTCTCAAAATGGCCCCCTTCAAAGCATTGAACCAGCGACGTTGTAAGACCCCTCTCTATTGGTCGGAAGTGGGTGAAAAGGTTGTTTTGAGGTCTGAATTACTTCAGAAAATGAAAGAAACCACGAGGAAGACTCGACTTCAATTCAGTCATGTCATCGAGAGACAAAGAAAGTATCCAGACAAGCATCGTCGTTGTCACGACCCGTCTAAACAAAATTCAAAGTGAGCTTCGGTCGGGTCGTGATGTCATAGGCATGGGCTGAAAGAAAATTCATGCTTGTTAGGCGGGAGCAGAGATGCTGAAATTAGGTTTAAAATAATTAATTTGAAGGAAAATAGTTGTTTTTATGCGAAAACTTTAAAATAAAGTGGTGAAAAATAGATGCACATGTATTTTAATAAATTCATGATTCAAAGAATCAAGATGCAGATACAATTATTCATGCAATGAAAATTTCAAAGATATAAACATGCAAATAATGTCAAATTCTATTGCATAACATATTTAGCCTAGCAATTGTCCGTAATTTACTGAACATAATTATTACATAAAAGAAATGTCTGACAGTAAAGGAAATGAAATGTAAAAACATAGAACCTGACACAGCAAGAAGATAAACATCCAGAAGCTGGAGCTTGACGCAGATCGGGCTCGAGTAGCAGGCAGTGCAGACATAAACACTAAGGCAAGTTTCAAAACAAGAAGTAAAAAAACCTCAGAACATTGAAATAAACAGGAACAAAGTAAAATAAAGTAAGAGCAGGGGACACAAATATTGAGTACGAGTTTAAATGAAGCAAAGCTAACAAGACAGACAAGTAAATGAGTCATGCAGAACTAACTAGAATTATTAGACTACTCTATAGTAAAGCATAGATTCGATCACATAATGACATAAGCTGTAATCAATGAAAGGTATAAATGTTTTTATTTGATGCACATGATTCTAATATAAGTCTAAATGCAAGGCTTATCAAAAATTATGTTTGTTATGGTCATTTATTGGTTCTCGTTACAAGTCAAGCAGAAACTCGAGTCGAAGCATCACATCAATTTAACACTATCTTTCAATGATTGCTTATGACATTAATGAATTAAATGATTCATTATTTAGAGATTCCTAGCATATCAAGACACGCAACTAATTTATCGATTCAGATATATAAGAGTAGGGTTCATAAACATGGAAAAAGGGGGAAATAAAGTCGAGAAATAATATTTACCCAAGTCTTGCATCTAAGCATACCTAAGAAGCAAAAAGATCTGATGACACCCAACTCTAGATAGTGAGCTTTATATTTTGTCGGTTCAAGAATTCGTGAGTGGTACGATTACTATACATCGATTTGGGGATAATAAATACTCATTTAGATTAACTCATTTTAAGACACAATTATCTTCCAAGTAAACATGTGTACAGTTCGAACATTATATGAAATCTCAAATAATCCAATTGCTAAAAGATATCTTAATAATTATTATTATGATATTTGTTAATCATGCTCAAAAATTCATCATACTTCGAGTTACACATCAAACGAGAAATTCATTCATCAAGGTTGAATATCCAAACAAAATTATCTACGATCACAATCTCATGAACTTTCAAAGATATTAACCCTAAAATATTAACTTATCAGATTAGGCATTCGATATTTCAATTCATTTGATGAATCAAATATGCAGGAGTGAAGTCATAAAATCAAAGGAATAGACACATTAAATTAAACTCAATGTTTGCAAAAGAGAGAGATCTTTACTTACCTTAAAGAACCTGAAACTGCCGGCGGTGGCTTAGCGGCGCAAGCAAAACCAGAAATCCTATTTTGAACCTGTTTAAGACCAACGAAATAGATAATGACATGACGGAAATTCTACGATAGCACGGGATATTATTTACAAAACCTAAAGCACGAGAGAGTTTAGCGAATTATCTCCCTCAAAAGTCAGGGGAGAAGAGATTATCACGCGGAAACGGAGACTTGACGGCGCTCGGGTAGGAGAAACCCTAAATCGGAGAGGGTTTTGGAGAGACTCTACTAGAAGATTCAACGAACGATGTCGGAAATCACAAACAAATCACGATTAGAAGATCGCAAGGGAGCAAAAATCTGAAACACAAGTTGTAAAAAATTTGGAGCATGAATAATTTCAAGAAAGATTGTGGAAAATCTGAATAGAGGTGATGGAGGAGGAATCTTACCCAAGGAAACCAAATCCGAGCCCAAGGAGGAGAGGGGAGGAAACCCTAGGTGTCCCTTTGGCAAATTTCGACCAAAAAGAAGACGTAATGGCTGTCGGAGGGAGAGGAGGCCTGCTGGAGGAAGAAGAGAGAAAGTGGGGTTGTTGTCGACCAATAGGAGGAGAACACAATTATTGTCGACACTAGAAGAAAGAGGAGGCGTTATCGTCCCTTGAGGAGAAAGGAGAACTGCTGGCCTTTGGAGAAGAGGGAGGTGGCTATTATCGGCCCCCTAGGAGGAGTAAGAGGGCTTCCTGGATGATCGAAGAAGGAGAAGAGGTTGTTGATGTCGGCTGCTTGGGGATGAGCAGAAACTCCCGGCTAGGGCAGGAGGAGAAGAGACGCTAGCCTCAGAAGGAGGAAGTGTCGGCCACGGCAGGAGTAGGAGGTGGAGACAGGAGGCACGGGAGCAGCGGGAGGCGGGATCGGGAGTCGGAGGGTGTGGCTTGCGGGAGACAGGAGCGGGAGATGGAAGAACCCTGGACCAACGGGTTGCGGGATCAAGAATAAAAGGGGGGGTTGGTCGGCTTTTCTAATATGGAAAAAAACTAATTTCTTAATTACAAAATCGCCATTGCTAACTTAATTGTTTTAATCCCATCATTTTACTTTATTTTTTTCTTCTAAAATACAGGTTTTACAACCGTCCGTTAGAATTTGTGTAGGTGATCAAGTGTTCCTGAAGGTTTCCCCTTCTCTCAGGGTGAAACGGTATGGTCATCATCATAAACTTAGCCCGAGGTTTGTGGGACCGTATACCAGCTCAGATCATGTCAGAGGATCTACATATCGACTTGTGTAACAACCCCCCCTATTATTAATAATAATAATATTAAAGAAAAAAAAACTTTAAACAAAGACTAAAGAGAGCCCGGTCTAAACCTACCCCCACTCCCTCTCTTTAATAAGAACTGAGCCCCCCAGTTCTAAATCCCGCAAGGAATCGCATGCCGAAGCCGATCCCGATTTCTCGCTTCCGTCTCCGCCTCCTGCGCCCCCGACGGCCCCGATCCCGTTCTGCGCGTCCCCCGGCAGCCCCAATCCCGGCCTCCGGCGCCTCCTCCTCCTCCGGTAGGCCTCCGGCGCCCCTCCTCTGGCTTCCCCGTCGCCTCCTGCTCCTTCCCCGTGGCCGGCGGTTCCTGCAACAGGCACCTCTCTTGGCCGACTGCACCCTAGGCTCCGGTGACCTCTTCCCAAGCCTCTTCCCGCCGCCGCCTGCTCTCCCTCCTCTCTTCTTCTTCCCCAGCCAGTAAGGGCAGCAGCCGGCTACTTCATCTCCTCCTCCTCCGGCCAGTGAAGGCAAAGACAGCATTCTTCTCCGGCGGCTCTAGCTCTTCCCCGTTCCGGCCGGTGGAATTCGTGAGGGACTCCTAGGGTTTCGCTCGAAACCCCTCCTCGTGGATTTCTGAGCCCAAATCGGGTCTCCTTGGGTAAGGAATTTCATCGATCCCTCATTTTCAATTTTTTGCCCTAATTGCATGGATTTCCGCTTCCGATCGACGCAATTTCGTCGGTCCCCATTAGGTTTGTCGTGAATTCGACTAATTTCATTTATGTTTCCGTTTCCGGTGCCGCTCGTCCAATATAGGTGGTGGGATCGCTCCAATCTTGGGATTTTCGCCTCCAAATCGCCGCCAAAATTCCTGATCTCTCGCGGTAGTCACTTCTCCCCTCACTCTCGAGGGAGGTAAATTTCTACACCCCCCCTCCTGTGGTGTGAAGCAAATATCCAACGCATGTGCAAGTATAAAAACTCTTGTTAATTAAATTTAAAATGCGTTTGTGGATCCTGAATAGGTTTAGCTCGAGCTCCTAACCTTGCTCGCGCCACTTAGCAGTCGCTAGTTTTTCGACGTGACCTTAAGGCAAGTAGAGAAATCTCTCTCACTTGCAAACATGAAATTTATATTACTGGACTTGTTGCAATCGTCAAAATAATAATTTGTCATTATTAAATCTTGAATCCCTGAAATCACATACTACCATATGCAAATATTGAGGTAAGAGCGTTGCTTTGGTGTGACGCCTTGAATCGAGCTCCCGACTAACTGGTAACAAAAACCATTAGTCAATCATTGCAAGCACCGTCGTTGATAAGCCTTACATCAATTTATACACTGGAATCTTGTGCACCAAATGACAATACATTCACCCTTCAATATAGATCGCTTATGGTATTGCAGCTAGGCTAAACTCCGGAGTAGGCTATTAACGTAAAAGAATCTTGTTAGATATGGTTACTTGTCTGGTTGCTACATGTAAGACTAGCTCACTGAACTCTAGTTTTCTTTACTTACTTTTTGCGTAAGTTATTAGCTTGAATCATTATGTAACATCATGTTCTGAGGCATTTTTCCTTCTGTTTGGATTTTGCCTTAGGGTTCGTGACTGCGCCGTCCAGTTCCTGAGTTTCCTCCACCCAGCTTCAGCTTTTGTTTGGAGGTTTCATTTTGCTCGATCTACCGACAGGTTCTATGTATTTGCTTCAGTTACTATTGGACTGTATTATTTATGTATTAGTTATCATCAGACATTTTCTCTCGTATTGTGGACATCATTTAGGGTAAAGCATTGTATTAGAACATTTTTACTTATGAAATTTTGATAACTATATGCATTCGTAAATTTCAGTACAACTCCTGCAGTTTCATTTTTATAAAAGTAAATGCATGCATAAAAAAAATGTTTTATTCACCAATTTGCGGCTTCCGCATCATTTTAAAAATCAAGTAAACCATTGTTTTAAAAATATGAAATTTTAAACTAGTTGTAGGATTTCCAGTTTCGCCTTAGCAGACATGGTTCTTCTCTGCATGCATGTGGCATCACGACCCGCCCGAAGCGCATTCTGATCTTGTCAAGACGGGCCGTGACAGTTGGTATCAGAGGGAGGTTAACAAAAAAAAAATTTTTGAAAATATTACATATTTTTGAATTTTACTATGTAAAAAAAAAATATTTATACACGCATCATTACTTCACTCACTTTATCATTATCTGTTGTTCGAGGCTGAAACGCGCACACACTCACTCATAAGCATGAGTAGTATGCGTGCAAATGTTAAGGGAGTATGGGCAAACTTAACATTTATATGCATATGAATTTTCACTAGGATAAACACCGCTTGCAAATATTAAATTGTATGGGCGGTTTAATATTTTCAAGTGCGTGACATTAGAATCATAATGTGCATGACATGTTAAGTGATATGGGCGCTTAACATGGCATGTGCATCTGTTCATGGACATTTTTTTAGGAATGCATTGTAGGCATAATTACATTGCATGCATATCATAACTTATTGCACAAGTGTTAAGCTAAAAGCAACAGATGACGATTGTACACACATGGATTTCAAAATCATAATGCTATCGCACGTGATTCTATCGTCGCATTTGCATCTGCATGGCTATCACCTAGAGTTGTCCACTGAAAATGTTGTAACTATTACATGATTTATGTATCCAACAGTGTTACAATACTAGAACTTGTAGTCTTGATCCGTTAAGCTTAACTTGACTATTTTTCTTACTCAATTCTTTTATATTCCCTTTAGATGGCTCCTAAACGATCGCAGCGAAAGAAAGCTACCCATGCTGCGAGGGAGGCCCCCCGGCTTTTGAGACAACTTCTGGAGCGTGTCACCCGTCTGGAGGGGGAACGCCAAACTCCTGATCCAGCCTCTGGTTCCGGCAGCACAGGGACGACTGGAGTAGCTGTTACCACCACCACTCCTGCGCCCGGATCTGGAACCGGCTTGCCTCCTGACACCCTCGAGCTATGTTGCACCGACACCGACACGGGACACGCGATATGACACGACACGACACGCGACTCGTCAATTCTCAAAAAATACTATATTTCGACACGCTGGGACACGTATATTAAATATTCATATTTTATAATTATGAAAATCCTAAAACATTTAACAAAAAATAAAAAAAATTAACAATTAACAAATATTTAAATAAATTAAGTCATGTTTAAATATTACTTATCAAATATTCAAATGCAAAACTTAACAAATGATCAAAAAATGATAGAACATTAACACATTACCATTATATATCATCAGTAAAAATAATGAATTTACATGCAAACTTTTTTCCTCACTTTCAATCTTTCTTGTTCTAGAGAAAATATCTACGTCACTAGTAGATAAACTTTCACTACTTGAAATGTTAAAAGGGGGTAAAGACACTTCCAAGACAAATTGTCACCCGCCTCACCATGAGTAGCTAACTTAGGGACACGCGTGTCAGATTGAGCGGGACACGCGTGTCCCATTGAGCGGGACATGCGTGTGTCATTGAGCGGGACACGCGTGTGCCATTGAGCGGGACACGCGTGTGCAATTGAGCGGGACACGTGTGTGCCATTGAGCCGGACACGCGTGTGTCATTGAGCGGGACACGCGTGTCCCATTGAGCGGGACACGCGTGTCCGACGTGAGCCAGCGTGTCGGATTTTCGACTCGAGTGTCGGATTTCCGACTCGAGTGTCGGAGAGTGTCGAAGAGTCGGACGAGTGTCGGACTCTCCGACACCGACATGCTGGGCATTTTGAAGTGTCGGTGCTTCATAGCCCTCGAGGCCCCGCTTATGCCAAGTCCAACTACTCATGTATCGATGGCAGACACGCTGGCTTTCAAAAGACTAAATCCGTCTACTTACAATGGCGACCGTGACTACTTTGTGATCACTGAATGGGTCTCCCAGATGGAGAAACACTTTGAGTATGCTGGAGTTCCCGAGACCCAAAAGGTTCTCCTTGCGGCCTATCAGCTGACCGAGGAAGCTTACACATGGTGGCTTCAGCGCCGCAGCCTCTCCGATTCTACCACCTTGACTTGGGGACAATTTAAGGACGCTCTTATGGAGAACTTCCTCTCTTCTGTGGAACGGGACAAGCTAGCTGAGAAGATCCTGTCCCTTCAGCAGTTCGGCAGGACGGTGACCGAGTATGCGAGAGAGTTCTCCCGTCTATCCCTCCTTGCAGCAGAGTTCGTGCTGGATGAAGCCAAAAGGATCAGCCGTTTCGTGAAGGGACTCCATTATGACCTCCAGCAGCATGTGGTAGCCCATGGCGCCACCACCTACGCGGAGACCGTGGGAGTCGCCTTGAAGGTGGAAGCAATCGAGATGAATCATTCTGCCAAGAAGGTCCAGCATGGCACCAGCAATGCCGCAACATCAGACCTCAAGCGTAAGAGTGCTCCATCTCAGGAGCAAGGTTCCGGATCCAAGGAAGTGTGTGCCTTCTGTCACAAGGTGGGTCATGCTGCCCAAGTATGTCGTTCTCTCCTTAAGAAGCAAAAGAAGGACATCCATGCCCCGCCGCCTCAGATGACGCTTGCCTCTACCACCACTGTCTGTACGTACTGTAAGAAGCCGGGCCATAAGCTGAAGGACTGCCGTCATAGGCAAAGGGCTTGTTTCAAGTGCGGGCAGGTTGGACACCTCAAACTAGACTGCCCCATGAGGGAAAGCCCGATTCCCGCTCAGCCACTGCAGGTTGACCCCGGAGCTTAGGACAGGGGAAAAGCTGTGTTGAACGTCACCACTCAAGGCGAGGCGCTCGCATCTACCTCCGTTATCTCCGGTATGTTTTAAGTAAAGTTTTAAAATTTCCTGCATTCTCTAATTACCTGTCCTTAGAATGGATAATCTTGAAATGTGTTTATGATAGGGAATTTTAGGGTCAAGAATAAGTGGATGCAAATCCTTTTCAATTCCGGGGCATCTCAATCTTTTATAGCACGCCACATCGTGGACCTTCATAGCTGGCCTACTTCGACACTTGAGGTTCCTTTCGAGGTTTCTGTACCGGGTCATCTGCATCTCTCCACCAGCGGCATTCTCAATTGCCTGATCCTACTAGGAGAATTACAAGTTTTCGCCGATCTCATAGTTCTGGAAATGTCAGAATTTGACGTAATCTTGGGGATGAATTGGTTGGTCGCGTATCGAGCTAAGCTGAGCTGTGTGGCAAAGAGGGTCAATCTCAGCATTTGCGGCAAGGACTACAGTGTTCATGTTCAGACCCGCAGCCACCTGAAGGTAATTCATGATGTGCGCGCCACTCGTCTTCTTAGTCAGGGTTGTCCTGCTTGTTTCGTGTTTGCTTCACTTTCTGACGCTGTCACCCCTCCACTCTAGTCTATCCCGATTGTTTCGAGTTCCCTGACGTATTCCCTACCGAGTTGCCTGGAATGCCTCCCGGTCGTGATGTAGAGTTCTTTATTGATGTGGAGCCTGGAACGCGCCCCATATCTAAAGCTCCTTACCATATGGCACCTCGCGAGTTGGAAGAGCTCAGATTGCAGTTGGATGAGATGCTTGAGCGTGGATACATCCGTCGCAGCTCGTCTCCATGGGGAGCCCCCGTTCTCTTCGTGAAGAAGAAGGATGGTTCCTTGAGGCTTTGTATCAACTATCGGGAGCTGAATAAGGTTACCATCAAGAATAAGTATCCCCTCCCGCGCGTGGATGACCTCTTTGATCAGCTCAATGGTAGTTCTGTGTTTTCCAAGATAGATCTCAGAACGGGATATCATCAGCTAAAAATCAAGGAATCTGACATCCCCAGGACAGCCTTCCGGACTCGATATGGACACTTTGAATTCTTGGTGATGTCCTTTGGGTTAACTAACGCCCCATCTGGTTTCATGGATATGATGAACCGTGCATTCAGTGAGTTTCTAGACAAGTTCGTCATTGTCTTCATAGATGATATCTTGGTCTACTCTAAGACTCGTGAAGAGCATGCAGTTCATCTTAGACATGTTCTCTCCACCCTACGTCAGCATCAACTCTATGCCAAGTTGGCGAAGTGCGAGTTCTGGCTGGATCGTGTTGCCTTCTTGGGACACGTCATTTCAGGGGATGGATTATCTGTTGACCCCGCCAAAGTCTCCGCAGTGATGGACTGGAAGCAACCCACTACTACCACCGTGATCTGCAGTTTCCTTGGGTTAGCTGGTTATTACCGGCGCTTCGTCAAGGGTTTCTCCTCCCTTGCCGCTCCTCTGACAAGGCTAACTCAAAAGCATGCGAGATTTGAGTGGACAGATCAGTGTGAGCAAGCCTTTTCTGAGTTGAAGCAGCGGCTATGTTCCGCGCCAGTGTTAGCTCTTCCGTCAGATGGGTTGGACTTTTCAGTCTACACTGATGCTCTGGAGTTGGTTTAGGCTGCGTTCTGATGCAGGATGATCGTGTTATTGCCTATGGGTCGAGGTAGTTGAAAATTCATGAGCGCAATTATCCCACCCATGATCTGAAATTCGCTGCAGTGGTGTTTGCCTTGAAGCTGTGGCGTCATTATCTCTATGGTGTGAAGTGCCACTTTTACACCGACCATCAGATCCTGAAGTACATTTTTGTTCAGAAAGACCTCAATCTTCGTCAGAGACGTTGGCTCGAGTTTGTTTCGGACTATGACTTGCAACTCACATATGTTCCTGGTAAGGCCAATTCAGTGGCAGATGCGTTGAGTCGGCAGGCTTCTGTCGCCGCTTGTGCACCCATGTCAGCTATTCTTGCAGCCCTGATTAATGACCTCGACCGGATGGACATATCCATCGCACCCGAGGTTCATGAAGGGGTTTCTGGTCCGTTATGGGTAGAGCAGGTGAAGAATTTACAGTCATCTGATCCCGCACTTCAGCGCATTCGCCGGCAAGTTGAACTTGGGACTCTTCTGGATTTCTCCATCTCTGATGATGTTCTGCATTTCCGAGGTCGACTCTGTATTCCAGATGTCCCTGAGTTGTTGGATAGTATTTGCCGAGAAGCTCACGAGTCCCGCACTTCTGGTCATCCTGGAAACAACAAGATGTATCATGACTTGAAGCAGATCGTGTGGTGGCCTGGCATGAATAATTATATTGCACGCTTCATCTCTCGATGTTTGACGTGCCAGAAGGTGAAGGCTCAGCGCCAGCGTCCTGGTGGACTTTTGCAGCCCCTGCCTATCCCTGAATGGAAGTGGGAAGATATCTCAATGGACTTCATCACTGGATTGCCTCGTACTCCGAGAGGGCATGATGCGATTTGGGTTATTGTGGACCGCTTGACTAAAGTGGCTCATTTCATCCCGTACAAGGAAGGTAATTCCACCGAGAAGATGGCCCGGATTTATGTTTCTGAGATTGTTAGACTCCATTGGATTCCTTTGCGAATTGTTTCTGATCGTGACTCGAGATTTGTATCGCACTTCTGGAATGGGTTTCAACAAGCTATGGGCACTGATCTCAACCTAAGCACCGCTTACCACCCGACGACTGATGGCCAGACCGAGAGGGTCAATCAGATCCTTGAAGAAATGCTTCGGTGTTATATTCTGGACTACATGGGAGCTTGGGATGAGCATCTACCCTTGGTTGAATTCGCCTATAACAACAGCTATCAGGAGAGCCTCAAGATGGCCCCCTTCGAAGCACTGTACGGGCGACGTTGTAGGACCCCGCTCTACTGGTCAGAAGTCGGTGAAAAGGTGATTTTGGGTCCTGAGTTGCTTCAGGAAATGGAAGAAGCCACCAAGAAAACTCGTCTTCAGCTAAGTCGTGCCATTGAGAGACAGAGAAAGTATGTCAATCAGCGCCGCCGTCCGTTGGAATTTGTCGTAGGTGATCAGGTGTTTCTGAAGGTTTCTCCTACTCCTGGGGTGAAACGGTTCGGTCGCCACCATAAGCTAGCCCGAGGTTCGTGGGACCCTATGTCATCTCAGAGCGTGTTGGAAAATCTACCTATCGTCTGGAGCTACCTAATTCTTTGGCTGGTGTCCATGATGTCTTTCATGTTAGTCAGCTCCGGAAATATATCCACGATCCTCATCGTGTTCTTGAAGAGGTTCCCGTGATTCCTGAAGCCAATCTGTCTTATCCGATCGAGCCTTCGAAGATCGTCGAATATCAAGAACGCAAGCTTCGCAAGAGAACCATTCCTATGGTGAAGGTACTTTGGGTGCATGGCAAGTCTGAGGAGTACACTTGGGAACTCGAGTCTGACATGCGCAGCAAGTATCCGCAACTCTTCTCTTGATCTTAATACGTCTCTAAGTCTGACTTCCTTGTTATTTCAGTATCTTTAATAGATAACTTTCATGCCTTAATCTACAAACTTCTGTCTAAAGTGTATGTCGTCTGAGTCTTCGTTGTCTGAATTCTCAAAAAAGTTTCGGGACAAAACTTCCTAAGTAGGGGAGAATGTACCAACCCCACCTATTATTAATAATAATAATATTAAAGAAAAAAAACTTTAAAAAAAGACTAAAGAGAGCCCGGTCTAAACCTACCCCCACTCCCTCTCTTTAATAAGAACCGAGCCCCCAACTTCTAAATCCCGCAAGGAATCGCATGTTGCAGAAGCCGATCCCGATTTCTCGCTTCCGTCTCCGCCTCCTGCGCCCCCGACGGCCCCGATCCCGTTCTGCGCGTCCCCCGGCAGCCCCGATCCCGGCCTCCGGCGCCTCCTCCTCCTCCGGTAGGCCTCCGGCGCCCCTCCTCTGGCTTCCCCGTCGCCTCCTGCTCCTTCCCCGTGGCCGGCGGTTCCTGCAACAGGCACCTCTCTTGGCCGACTGCACCCTAGGCTCCGGTGACCTCTTCCCAAGCCTCTTCCCGCCGCCGCCTGCTCTCCCTCCTCTCTTCTTCTTCGCCAGCCAGTAAGGGCAGCAGTTGGCTACTTCATCTCCTCCTCCTCCGGCCAGTGAAGGCAAAGACAGCATTCTTCTCCGGCGGCTCTAGCTCCTCGTTCCGAATGGTGGAATTCATGAGGGACTCCTAGGGTTTCGCTCGAAACCCCTCCTCGTAGATTTCTGAACCCAGATCGGGTCTCCTTGGGTAAGGAATTTAATCGATCCCTCGTTTTCAATTTTTTGCCCTAATTGCATGGATTTCCGCTTCCGATCGACGCAATTTTGTCGGTCCCCCTTAGGTTTGTCGTGAATTCGACTAATTTCATTTATGTTTCCGTTTCCGGTGCCGCTCGTCCAATCTAGGTGGTGGGATCGCTCCAATCTTGGGATTTTCGCCTCCAAATCGCCACCAAAATTCCCGATCTCTCGCGGTAGTCACTTCTGTCGACGCAATTTTGTCGGTCCCCCTTAGGTTTGTCGTGAATTCGACTAATTTCATTTATGTTTCCGTTTCCGGTGCCGCTCGTCCAATCTAGGTGGTGGGATCGCTCCAATCTTGGGATTTTCGCCTCCAAATCGCCGCCAAAATTCCCGATCTCTCGCGGTAGTCACTTCTCCCCTCACTCTCGAGGGAGGTAAATTTCTACACCCCCCCCTCCTGTGGTGTGATGCAAATATCCAACGCATGTGCAAGTATAAAAACTCTTGTTAATTAAATTTAAAATGCGTTTGTGGATCCTGAACAGGTTTAGCTCGAGCTCCTAACCTTGCTCGCGCCACTTAGCTGTCGCTAGTTTTTCGACGTGACCTTGAGGCAAGTAGAGAAATCTCTTTCACTTGCAAACATGAAATTTATATTACTGGACTTGTTGCAATCGTCAAAATAATAATTTGTCATTATTAAATCTTGAATCCCTGAAATCACATACTACCATATGCAAATATTGAGGTAAGAGCGTTGCTTTGGTGTGACGCCTTGAATCGAGCTCCCGACTAACTGGTAACAGAAACCATTAGTCGACCATTGCAAGCACCGTCGTTGATAAGCCTTGCATCAATTTATACACTGGAATCCTGTGCACCAAATGACAACACATTCACCCTTCAATATAGATCGCTTATGGTATTGCAGCTAGGCTAAACTCCGGAGTAGGCTATTAACGTAAAAGAATCTTGTTAGATATGGTTACTTGTCTGGTTGTTACATGTAAGACTAGCTCACTGAGCTCTAATTTTCTTTACTTACTTTTTGTGTAAGTTATTAGCTTGAATCATTATGTAACTTCATGTTTAGAGGCATTTTTTCTTCTGTTTGGATTTTGCCTTAGGGTTCGTGACTGCGCCGTCAAGTTCCTGAGTTTCCTCCACCCAGCTTCAGCTTTTGTTTGGAGGTTTCATTTTGCTCGATGTACCGGCAGGTTCTATGTATTTGCTTCAATTACTATTGGACTGTATTATTCATGTATTAGTTATCATCAGACATTTTCTCTCGTATTGTGGACATCTTTTAGGGTAAAACATTGTATTAGAACATTTTTACTTATGAAATTTTGGTAACTATATGCATTCGTAAATTTCAGTACAACTCCTGCAGTTTCATTTTTATAAAAGTAAATGCATGCATAAAAAAATGTTTTATTCACCAATTTGCGGCTTCCGCATCATTTTAAAAATCAAGTAAACCATTGTTTTAAAAATATGATATTTTAAACTAGTTGTAGGATTTCCGGTTTCGCCTTAGCAGACATGGTTCTTCTCTGCATGCCTGTGGCATCACGACCCGCCCGAAGCGCATTCTGATCTTGTCAAGACGGGTCGTGACAACTTGAGTTACTTGTTGTTTGAGTTGGTGTTCACAATGTCTTTCATGTTAGCCATCTTTGGAAGTATATTTGTGATCCTAACCGCGTCATTGAAGAAATTCATGTGATTCTTGAAGCCAATCTTTTGTATCTGACTGAGCTCACTAAGATCGTGGAGTATCAAGTGTGTAACCTTCAAAGGAGAACCATTCTTATGGTCAGAGTGCTTTGGATGCATGACAAGTCTGAGAAGTACACTTGGGAACTTAAATCTGACATGCATAGCAAGTATCCGCAACTATTCTTCTGATCTTGGGTAGTCTTTGTCATACTCATAGTTTGTTTTTTGTACCTTTGTTTGCAAATCTTATTGAAATGAATGGCATATGAATCTTTGCCATAAGAGATCACATTCGAGAAATCCTCAAAAGTTTTGGGATGAAACTTCCTAAGTAGGGGAAAGTGTAACAATCTGTTTAAAAAACAACAAAACAAAAGAGGGGTTTAAATTAATAAGTAGGTAACAAGGGCATTTTTGGTAAAAATTTAATTTTTTTTGTTTTCCTCATATAACTAGGCATCAGCCCCCCCCCCCCCCCTCCCATTATTTCCTTCATTTTTTTCCTTCGCCTCTAGGGTTCCCACAGACACGCACCATATCCCGCTCCCGTCTTCCGCGCACGGTGCCCCCCAATCGCGTTGCCTCCTACTTTAGCCGGTATCTCCTCTCCCTTCCCTCATGCTTCCATTTCCTCATACTTCTGGGCGATGGCTTCTCTCCCCTTTTCTTCTTCGATCAGCAAGAACAGCACAAGGGAGACCCGATCTCCCTCTCCTCTCGCTTGAGCAGCACGCCTCCCTCCACCCCATTTCTTAAGGCCGACGCGACCTAGGAGCGCAGGAGTCCAGAAGGTTGTATGACCATCTACACCAAAGGGCCAGCAGCTTCTTATCCTCCAAAGAGCAGACAGCAACTTCTTCCTCTCCAAGGGCCAACAGCAGCTTCTTCTCCTCTTCCTCAGGTCGGCAGCCATTTTTCCCCTCTTCCTCATCGTTTTGGCCGGCAGTTGAAGGAGGGATAGCTAGAGTTTCCTTCCCTCTCGACCCTAGACTTGGATTTGGGTTTCTTTGGGCAAGGAACTCCATCCCTTTTATTCAGATTTTTGGATCATTTTTGCTTTGCTTCAATTTGCACATACTTGCGAATCTAAGTTTATGCACATTCTATAATCGACTAACTACGATTTATTTTTGATCTCTGACGTCGTTCACGGAACCAATCAATGGGATTGCTCAAAACCCCTTCCGATTTAGGGTTTCCATAACCTAAGCACCGCCAAAATTATGATTCCTCATGGTAGTCTCCCCTCCCCTCACTTTTGAGGGAGGTAAATTGTTAAACCCTCTCATATTTAGATTATGTGTTGTTAATTGCATGTGCTAGCGTAGGGATATTCGTTGATTCAAATATCATTCATGATTGTTCTTAAACAGGTTTAAATAAGATTTTAAATTTGCTTGCGCCACTTAGCCGCTACAGTCGGATTCGAACTTAGTTAAGGCAAGTAGAGAAATCTTTCTCGCTTCCAAACATTGAACTTAGTTTGATGAATCTTTTCTTATGTTTATGAATTTTACTCTTGAATATTTAAATCGTTAAATTATTAGCATGTCTTAATACGCTTAGAATGACTTGTTCTAGATGAGTACCAGTTATCTCAAAGATCATGTGCAGTAATTTCTCCCTTTCGAAGTAAATTTGTCCTAATTACAATCACTAAATTATGAAATACTTAATTCATTTGATATCATAAGCAAATATTGAAAGAATGTGTTTAATTGATGCAACTTCTTGACTTGGGTTCCATCTTGAATCCCTAACGGGAACAAAGGACCGGTCATAACAAGCATAAAATCTTTGGCTCTAGGGTGAGGGTTCGCAAGAGCCGCCCCTCAGAGAGCACGGGTATAAATTCTGAATCTCTGATAAGTCTTGAATCTTTCTGAATCATAATTTTTGTTAATCAAATAAAAACACATATATCTTTCATTTGTTACAGCTTATGTTATTACATGAATGAATATACTCTACAATCTGGATTAGAGTAATAATTCTTATTGTTACTGCTTATGCTTGCCTGTTTTGCTAGTTTCGCTTCTTGAGTATCAGTACCAGTACTTTTTTGATATCTTGCTAGTTATGTATTATACTTACTTTTATCAATATTCTAAGAGTTTTTTCATGTCTATTTTGGAATTTGTCTTAGCTTTCATGACTGAGCCGCCTGCTTCCTGAGCCCAATCTGTGTCAAGTACCTGTTTCTGGAGGTTTATCTTATTTCTTGTTGTAGGAGGTTCTACATTTGTATTTATTTTACTGACAGACATTGATTATTATGTAGTAATTATGATCAGACATTTTCTCTTGAATCATGGACAACTGCTAGGCTAAAAGTTATGTACATGAATTTGATATTTTTGCATGTTCATTTCTATGGGATTTTTATTGCATGAAATTTGTATCAGAACTTTGTATCATGAGTTTTGTTAAAATACATATATTTAACTTTTCACTTCTATACTTTAAAACTTACGCATAAAGATAATATATTTTTTGTCCAAATTATTTATTTTAATCTAATAATACTAATTTAGCTCATGCCTAACAAACATGAAGTTTTTTCCCCCATATTTGTAGGCATCACGACTCGCCCGAAACGCACTCTGATTTTTGTTCTTAGACGGGTCATGACAATTAGTCCATAAAATAGATCTTCAAAACAGTACATGGACCCCGTCAGCAACTGCAAAAACTAGTCTCGGGCCTTGTCCTAGAATATGGTGCATATAAAAAACATTAGAACACGCCAATGATCGTATGAATCGACACCATGTCCTCAAACCACTACAGATGGCTCATGGGATCGACCTTTTCGTAATAATGGCAGAGCACGAGTTCACTGAACCTCGCAGGAATCGAAGCATTTTGGATCTCTATTACAAGCCTATTTCAGGGCTTTGTCGGAGGTGACGGTGGAGACGGAGATATAAGAGGAATTGGGATTAACCCGCGAAGAATGCGTGGGGAGAGGAAGAAATCGGGAGAGAGAAAGAACTCAAGAGATAAATAGAAATCTGGTTACTTTAATTCATTCTCCACACAATGACTGAAAGGGTCTATTGAAAAACTTAGAAGTGACACGGGTGAAAATACTCAAAAATAAAAGTAGATGCGGGATACTAAAACCTGACGACTATAATTAGTAAAAACTACGGCTCGACTAAAACACTTAAAATAGCATGCATAAAGATATGTAAATAAAATATGTATAACTGAGCGGCTGGTGAGGACCCATAACAACCCCCTCGAACTTCAAATCGAGCTTGTCCTCAAGCTCGGATGATTTGACCATCTGACTCCTTAATTTTGCACCAAAGCAGCACCTGATAACACGTTGTTGTGGCGGCGGTCGCATCGAGTGGCGGGTCATCATTGTGCGCAAAGGTGTCAAGATGGCTTACAGGGCTCTAGCATGGCGGGGGTGCTTGCGAAAGTCCCTCAGACAAAATCTATGGAGTTGGGTCGAGTGTGCCCGGGAATGCAAACAATCGAGGGAGATGAAGGACTGTACTAAAAGTGAGTCGCGGCGATGAAAAGCGGCAGAGCCGATGTAGGGGTTGTGGGCAGAAAGAATGAAACGAGATGGACCACCAGAACATGTTAATGGAGTGAGGCGGTGGAGGGGAGACTACGGGGACGGATGGCGGCAAAAAATGAGATGGCAACATCACAAGGCTTGGCGGTGACGAGGACAGTTGTGTGAACTGCGGGGAGGGAACAACCGGAGGCGATGGTGGAGTGATCATAACTACGGCGAACGGAGGGGCTACTGTGAGCATAGGTGGGATCAATGACTGTGGTAGTGGAATTCAGTTGAGACACTTGTGGAATCAGACAGTTGAAGTGTCAGTCGATGCTTGCGGTAAGTCTTACAAGTGTGGCGTCATATAATACTGACATCTCCAAGAACTTCTGGAACATCGAACGGACAGTGAGTGGCTCGTCGGGGCCTGTCATCAAACCGCGGAAATTTCTTAATCAATTAATCTCATGAAGAATTAAATAATCAAGCAATTAATCTAATGAAAAGCTCCTGGAGAGCACTCCGCTGCCGCCACAGTAAGGAAGATGGCTCATCGTGTGTTACGTAGGCGTCCATCATAGGTACAAGCGAGGGAGGTGTTGTCGTCCGAGGAAGCCATCGTGAATATCAACATCGTGCGAGAGGAAGAAGGCGGTTTCGAACCTGGGTATTAGGGTAGTCCAACGAGTGCCTACAGAAACCGCAGGTGGCAGAGCTTTGACGGACAACTACAGGTTGCAATGCTTAGAGAAAAAGGCGTCAATTTGTGTTGTTGAACGACGCGGCGAGTACTCTCGAGGGTGAGTAGGTCGATGACAGCTGCTTTGGTTGTCCATCAGCTAGCTTCAGATTGTAGATCAACAAGCTTCAGATTGTCGATCAACTAGCTTCAGATTGTCGATCAACTAGCTTCAGATTGTCGATCGGTTGGCTTTAGAAAAGAGGAGGAAGTGTTGTAGGAGAAAGAGGGGGATCGAAAAGCTCCAATATCAAATGTTACGAGTCTATTTCAAGGATTCGTCGGAGGTGGAGGTGGAGGTGGAGGAGAAGATACAAGGGGAGTCGGGCCCTACCCGCGGAGAATGTGAGGGGAGAGGAAGAAAGAGAATCATACTCAACCCTAACCCTAAGAATTGAGGGAGGAGAAAAGAACTCAAAAGAGAAATAGAAATTTTGATACTTTCATTCATCCTCCATACAATGGCCCAAGGGGTCTATTTGAAATATTACAAGTGGTACGAATGTAAATACCCAAAAATAAAAGTAGATGAACGAATGACGAATTTAATTAAACGTAACTACAACTTGAACACTTGAAATAACATAGATAAAGACATGTAAATGAAATATGCATAACGGGCGACGGATGGTAGGGACCCATAACAATCACCTCGCAAAAGGAGTTCCCCACCCCAGTATAGAGAGGTTGAAAATGCAATTTCCAAATTCAAACTCAGGACGTCGTGGAGATGGCACGGCTTCCGCGAGGAGAACTTGCTCGAGGTGTTTGCAACCCACAGTAGTGGGATCCTTCTCCAGTCTCCTTGGAGTGTAGTTGTTACGATGATGCATCCGCCAACGCACACCATCTCGCAGGAGTCAGGGGAGCGCTTATGCAAGCCGTCATGATAATTTTTAATAATGATTTGTAATTGTGTTATCCTCCCTCATCTATATAGGGGAGGAGTTTAGGTGTTCGGGTATCTTTTGCTATTTTAGGGTTTTGGGCTCTCATTCTTGAGAGAGGAATCTTGGGAGGTCCCGGCCTCCTTGATCATGGTCGGAGTTCACTCTGGATTGTATCAGTGTTCTCGTTTAATGCAATCATGTCTCGTTCTTCTTTCCAAGACGTATAAATGGTCCGACCTGCCGCCCCCGTCCGCTCATTCCAAGCCGCCAGGGAACAAGCCTTGTTGAACACTTATCTCACCACCCTCTCCATTTGTGCCAAGCTCGATCAGCAATCTGTTATGCTCGCTGACATCCTCGTCATGGCGCATCGCCTCCACGACAAGCTCGATAGACTCGACAGGCTGGATCGGCTTCATCCAGCGGCACTTCTCCAGCGCAAGGATGATCGGCTGGCCGCAGCACCAACAGCCCGCGCCACCAACGCCCTCTCTGCGTCACTTCCAGAGGCATTAGAGGAAGGCCTCCCCTCCAACGCCGTTGTCGACATTTTCTCCCCGATTCCAGTAACAGTAGCCATCAGCCAACTCCAGGCCGCCCTGGTCCCGGCAGCCCCCAACTCCATTGGGCTCCATCGTCCACTGTCAGCCTGCAACGCGCGTCCAGCGCCGACATTACCGTCGCCTGTATTAGGTCCTCCACTGCAACTCATCGTTGGTTCGATGCTGCTTCTACCGGCAGGCCTCTCCGCTGTCGCGATCGCAAACCAAGCAGAATTCGTCGCCCCGCCCTATCGATGCTTATGTCTGGCACGCCTGCAGACCGCCACCCTCCTTTTCCCCTCTCGAGTCCCCCCGCCTTCCTGCTTCTGCCTTTAAGGCCCAGTCGTGCACCCCACTCAAGTCTCCGCATCCCCATACCGCCAGCTAACCCCCTCCGCTAAAGGACAATATTTCCTTTTTTTATTTTTTCCTTTGCCCCATCACGTGAACTCCTCCTCCTTCTCCTGTGAGACCCAAGCTAGTTGCCCGCATGCCTCAATCATACACTCTCACCTTCTTCTATCTGCACCTCACTTCACCCTGTCTTTCGATGACAAAAACAGTGTGTCATCGTTCCTTTCGACTATACCCGCTGCCGACATTTTGAAGGACCCCGACAAAACTTTTAATCTTGACCTTGGGGACAAGGTCAATGTTCAAGAGCGGCATGTTGTTACGATGATGCATCCGCCGACGCACACCATCACGCAGGAGTCAGGGGAGCGCTTATGGAAGCCGCCATGATAATTTTTAAGGGGGGAGTTTAGGCATTTGGGTATCTTTTGTTATTTTAGAGTTTTGGACTCTCATTCTTGAGAGAGGGATCTTGAGAGGACCCAGCCTCCTTGATCTTGGCTGGAGTTCGCTCCGGATTGTATCAGTGTTCTCGTTTAATGCAATCATGTCTCGTTCTTCTTTCCAAGACGTATCAGCAGGGGTCACATTGTTGGGTGGTCTCCGTGACTGTCGCATGGGCTGCCATTTAGCCCTGCAAGATTTCCTCCATCTCGCAGATTGCGACAAAAATCATCATGGATCATATAATTTTAAGATCTCACCAGGGATCTCGCTCACTGTCAGAGTCATTGCAAACCATGGTGATCTCCATGACTTTCTTCCTTCTGTCAATTTCACGCTCACCACACCAAGATATTGGAGCAGAAAAATTCAGCTTTAAATAAGTTTGGACTATGAAAGACGAAGCTTTATTATATCACAAGAAATCATCAAAGGCAAGAGACCTAAAGGAGAGAAAATGAGGTGGTCACGATACAGTATGGAGGTCCCACAACAAATTCAGGAGTGTATAAGAACTCCCCCTTCTGAACAAAGTGTTGTGCAAGTCGAGAAGAAGGCATTAGAGGTTACCAAATCTTCAAATAGGAGACTCTTCACGGTGTGTGAATTGCCCTCCACTTTTACAATTTACAATAGATCGTGCTTATAAGCAAAGGGGGGCACCCCCATGGTCAGGTATTGTAGTTGATACCTCACGAGATAACTTAGGATCTCACTAAGATGTTGTGAGGTCCCCGAGTGAGGTATTGTGTCATGTTGCTCGCAACGTATATTCTTCTTGACCTTGCTGAATACAGGTCGTATAATATCATTGACACATTGGAAACCAATGGTGTATGGAATTTGGTGCAATTACCTAGAGGAAAATACACAATTGGGTGCAGATGGGTGTATGGAGTCAAGATGAAGCCAGACAAGTCAGTTGCTTGGCTGAAAACCCGATTTTCGCAAACTACAATCAAACGTATGGGATTTTCATGATGAAATGTTCTTTCTAGTTGCTAAAATGACATATATTCGAATTATTATATTCTTAGTTGCAATAAATACTTGTCCTCTCAACTAATTGGATATTACTACTGTTTTTCTTTGTGGCGGTCTTGACGAAGAAGTCTACATTTAGCACACCTAGTTTTGTTACGCACAAGTATCATACAATTGTGTGTATCCTCAATAAGTATTTGCATGGACTTGGCCAATCACCTAGAGCGTGATTTGAAAAACTCTGGGGAACCTTAAAAAAGTTAGGCTACGCAGATGTGAAATTGGCCATTTTGTTTATTATCGACGCGCACAAGAAGGCAAAATTATTTTTCTGGGGTACATTGATGATATTGTGATCACAGGTGAGGACAGCAAAAAAAATTTAGAACTAAAAATATATCATCATGATCACTTTAAAACAAAATACTTTGGCTCAAATATTTTGTGGGTATAGAAATTGTTCGTGTACCCTCTGACATATGCTAATGCAGAGAAAATAGATTATGGATCTCTTGACTGAAGTGAGAATGTTGGGATGCAAACATATTGAAAATCCAATGAATCCAAACACTAAATTGTTGACATATGAAGGGGACTTGGTTGAGAATTCAGTGAGGTCTATGTTATTAAAGGTGCAAGGCACACCGAGCCTCAAGGTGGAGCCTAGGCACAAGGCGCAGGCGAGCGCCTGAGGCATGTGGGGCGCAAAAATGGAGAAAAAAGGAAATTGAGCGAATTGGGTGCCCAGTTCGTTCAATTTCAGCGAATTGGGCGCCCAGTTCGCTCAATTTCAGCGAATTGGGAGCCCAGTTCGCTCAATTTCAGCGAATTGGGCGCCCAGTTCGCTCAATTTCAGCGAATTGGCCGCCCAGTTCGCTCAATTTCAGCGAATTGGGCGCCCAGTTCGCTCAATTTCAGCGAATTGGCCGCCCAGTTCGCTCAATTTCAGCGAATTGGCCGCCCAGTTCGCTCAATTTCAGCGAATTGGGCGCCCAGTTCGCTCAATTTCAGCGAATTGGCCGCCCAGTTCGCTCAATTTCAGCGAATTGGCCGCCCAGTTCGCTCAATTTCAGCGAATTGGCCGCCCAGTTCGCTCAATTTCAGCGAATTGGGCGTCTAAGGGTGCCTCGGGTGCGTCTGAGATCATGTTTTTGCCCATCTCCCAAAAAAAATAGGTTGAAGAAAACACCTTGAAAGGCCCAGGCGCGCCTTTGGTGGGCCTGGGAGCTGGTAAAGCGTGCGCCCAGGCGCGCCTGGGGCACATCGTCCGCGTCAGCCATGCTGAGGCGCGGCGGGCTGCGCCCAGCGCCTCAGGCGCGCCTAGGCGCGCGCTTTGACAACATACAGTGATGTATGGCCAATCAGTTAAAAAACTAAACTACATTGTTATTGCAAGATCCAATATTACTTTATGTATCAGTGTGCTTAATAAGCTTATGGCAATACTATAAACTCCTCGCATGGATGTCATCATCCATATTTTGAGATACTTGAAGGGGAATCCAGAAGTAGGCATTATATATAAAGATCGGGGGAACTTTGAGATAAAAATACTTCTCTTGAGGATTCGGCTAGCTCACTAATTGATATGAGGTTTACATAGGATAGTGTCCTTGTGGGAGAAATTTTAGTATCCTGGAAGAGCAAAAAACAACATACCATTATGTGTTCAAGTGCTCCATCAAATAAAGTTATGGCACATACGACATGTGAACCTGTGTGGCTTATGCAATTAATGGAAGAATTGGGATATAGATGTGAGTTTCATATCGATTTGATGCGTGATAATAAGGCAGCCATGTACATCACATCAAACCCTGTGTTTTATGAATGTACAAGAACTTCAAAGTGGTATATCATATTGTAATGAAAAAACTCATGCAGGGCGTAATCTCAACTAAGTTTGTGATGACAAATAATTAGTTAGCAGACGTATTCACTAAGGCTCTAATAGGTCATCACACCAAGTATTATTTGGGACAAGCTGGGCACACCGAATTTCAAAGCTCCATTTATATATATATACACATATATATATATATATATATATATATATAGAGAGAGAGAGAGAGAGAGAGAGAGATCATAAGGGAATAATCAGATTAGGGCAACGAAAAGAGTAAGCCGGTTGGATCTGCCTGAAGTCTTGTAGCTAGAGAAAGAGAAGCGTGATGTTAGACAAGGTATTCCTTTCAAGAAATAAAAAATATACAGCATAAGATAGTCACTTTAAGTATAAAACTTCAATATTCTTCTAAACTTTTTTTTGAAAATGTCGACTTAAAGTGTATAAATGCAACACAATTAGAAATCAACTAGTTTTTTTTCCCTCCAAGTAATATTAGAAGAAAGTCAACAATATAAGCTACCTCTAAGTATAGATAATTTTTATCAATTTTAAGTAAAACCAAAAGGTAACCGGTACAAAGAAAAGTAGAAAACTGCACTAGGATCTTTGGTTGGGATGGTTTATGGAATTGATGATCGATAATCAAATATTACAAAAAAACCAAAAAAGAGCGAAAAAGAAGAAACATAGACTTGCATACTCTGGCAATGTCTCATAGGCAGTTAAAACGTTCCAAACTTTATGAACTGGTGCCTTGACTGTAATGCTAGCAACCACACAGCGATGAGAACCACCATTTTCCTTCAGCATAAACAATTAATCAGATAAATGATGAAAAAAATATTCCCTGTTAACATCTACTTCATCTGATGATACTTAAGATTAAAAATCTTACCAGTAGGCCATCAAACCTACGTAAATGTACTTCATCAGCCATGCATGGCCTATCTAACTTACAAACATTTCCAAGTAAACCCCATTTGCTGTTAAACTCAATGTCACTCTCTCTTGCAGAAGGAACGTGACCAAAAACATGACCAGCAAAAGTGTCTTCAAGTATTTCCGAGTTCTGGACATCAGCCTTACATTGATCAGAAAACTCTGAGGTTTGCGAAGGAAAGATAGATGGAACACTTGAACCTATGTCATTTAATGGCAAAGGTGACATTTGTCTATCTTCTATAATTCTTTCAGCTCTGCAGGCCACAGCCCGAAGGTTCACGGGAAGATCAGACCTGATAATTCTCTCAAGAAATATGGCCGGGAAGTTAAATCTTGGCATCACGTTAACTTCATATGTCAAAATTGTTGTTGATGGACTGCGTGAAATTTTACTAATATAAGATTTGGCACATGATACGATCAGAGGAAAAAATTATTGAAAGATTTATTTAAAAGTAGTCAAAAACTGCGAAATTACGAAATTTAAGGCAAAGACTAAGGCCGAAGGTTCGCTAGATTTGGTCCTTAAAGTAAAGTAAGAAAACAATTAGAATAGCGAAGGCTAAGATTATAATGAGATCCAGGGGATATAATTATGAAATTTAAGGCTGCTACCGAAAGATAAAATCTCATCAAAAGCTCATCAGCAAATAATACTGGAAAAATCAAAGAAAAAATCTTGAAGTGGTCAGCAGTAAGTGTGCAAAATGAGAAAAAATAAAGAAAACAAATAGGATTAAGATGTCTACAGATAAATTTTGGAATGACGCATTATTTCATTCACTTTATTGCCAGCTTTGAAAGCTTTCTGCTTGGTCAAGATAACAAGAAAGCTTTTTCCTTGGTCAAGATAACAACCTGGAAAAAGTCCTTCCATGGAAATATGAACAGTTGGAGCAAACCAAAAATTATTTCCATTCATTAATTTAAGAGTCTTCTCGCATATATAGGAGAGTGGCACGGGCAAGAAATAAAGAAGAAAAGAAAATGTGGCAAATATTTGTATATACGCTAACACTCCCCCTCAAGTTGGGTTGAAGATGTTCATGTCCAACATGCCAACATTTTTTACATATGTATTCTCACTCAGACCCTTGGTAAGGCAACTACGCGCTGCCTGTTGGAGGGAACAAACGAAGTATAAATAACTCTTCTCTCAATATTCTTCTAAATTTAGTATCAGTCAACTTAAATATTTTTAGTTCGATCATGTTGAATAAGATTGTGGGTGATACTGATGGTTGTCTTGTGATTACATTATAACATGATAGGCCCTTCCTCATTTTGGCCTATGTCTCGTACCAATGAGTTTAGTCATAGTCCTTCACAAATCCCGAAATCCATAGACTAAAACTCGGCCTCCGCATCTTGTTTTTTGTTCCTCCGCGTGACAAGATTCTCACCAACCATAGGTCAGTACCCAGACCTAGAAGTAGATCATTTGTCATCAACTAACCCAGCCCAATATGCATCAGTACATACTTCAATCTTTAACTCTGAGCTAAGGGTGTAAAGTATACCCCTTCCTAATGAGCTCTTCAAGTACCTTGGGATCGTGTGAGTTGTGTCTAGTCCTTGGACAGTGCATGTAATGATTAACGATTCCAACCATATATGCAATATGAGAGTCTTGCAAGGACCTCAAACATCAGTATGAACAATATGAAAATATATAGGATCAAGAAATGAAATATAACTAAAGGAAGTGATGCTTCCCTCGTTTTCAAACATCACACGTGAAATTGCTTCTCAAATAAGAGGGAATTGTTGGAATTAATTCTTTGAAAACAAAAAAGATGGATATCTTAGGCGAGCCGGGAATAAATAGTAGATTTTTGAGACGAATGCAAGAATTCTTGTGCAAGCATAGCTGGAAGAGCCAAACACAAAGAGTCCATTGCGCAAGTTACCCGGGCCAATCACATTTCTCACTTTTGGGTCCTAAATAACACAATATGAGAGGAAGAAAGTCACCAAACAATTTGTTGAGTTGGTGATGTTGCTAATAGATATCAAGTAACATCCAAAATTTACTCATCTTCTCATTTAAATTTCAAATCTGGAGTAATTTTAGTCGGCGCCACCACCCGATAGAGATATCAATACTCTTTACGGTTAATTTTCACACGTCAATTAATAGATTTTATAATACCTAATATTGGGGGTTTTTACGAATTTATTAAGGCGCAATCTAGTTGTGCGGGAGGGCGATTCATGTAGTAATGATTTGTCACTAGTGGTTAGTGGATGTATTGTAATTAAGAAAATAACCCATTTATATCCCAGGATATATTCATAACAGTAGCCTTTTTTTTTTCATTCACGACTCCTAGGTTTAGTCGTAACAAGCATTGCTCAGCATTAGAGTAGAGAAGGAACAAGTTAGATCGCCTCATCAATTTCTTATCTCAGTCATGCAAAAAGAGAGACTTTAGAAACCCCACTTAGGGCTTCTGTTTCGTCGACGGAAAGAGTTGGAAGAGTTGCACAATTTGCTTGTTTTCTTAATTGACGGCGTTGTAGGATCGGAGCATCCCTCTGACACCTCATGTGCATCCTCGCCACTTGACCGCTAAACTACAACGGTCGTTATCCTATTGAATTAACATCAGCAGTGCACCGGTCAAAGTATAATAAAATGATGAGCAATCACTGAGTATCGAATCACATGGAGCGTGAATGAAGATACGAGGACGTCCTGCACCTTTAGTTATCTAAGAGAACGATTACTTTGAAATTTTACTAAATCCTACTCCAAGAGTGAATATTAACAAACATTATGCAATGTGAAACTACGAGCGAACATGAAAAATGATTCAAAAATAAAAAACACAAATTCGGTAAAAAATCAAATATATGATAAATGAAGATCAACTATCACAATACAAGATTAAAGTGTCGTAGACATTTAAATTTAGGCATACATTCATAGAATTTAGGAAATCTAAGGAAGAGGAAGGAGAGGGAAAGGGTAGTACCGTAAGTACAAAGAGAGTGGAGAGGCTATTCCTCGGGTATGGGAGAAGGTCCACGGACAGCAATCCGCATTCTCATGCAGGCCTCGGATAACGTTCGGGGTAAGGGAAAAGTTGTCACCTCCTCTTATATAACCCGTCTTCTCTCCACGTTTTCTCCAATCCTCATGAAATTGGCACCAAACACCTCTAGTGGCCTTTTTCATAGAATTCCAAGAAATTAGCTTCGGAATGATGTGGAAACGGACTCTCCCTTCTCTTGGAGCTCCAACACCTGCAGGGACCAAAAATAGCAGAAAAGGATCGAGAGGAATGAAGATCAATTCTCCCGGGAAAGAGCCCTAAACACAGCATTTATAAGTGCAGAACGAAGAATATGCGCGCCCATGAGCATAAAGATGCACGGCACGTGCGTGAAGGAAAGCTGAACTCATCCAGGAAGCAGGCAGTGAAAGCTCACAACAAGAACAGTGCACGCACAGGCATGCGCGAAGAAGGCGCACGGGTGCTCCCAGAAAACTGAAATGTCAGGCAATGAGCGCGCACGTGCATGAACAGTGCACGCACACGCGTGCCTTTAGAAGGCGCACGGGTGCTCCCAGAGACCTGATATTTCAACCCAGGGTAATAATAATGCACGCTCACGTGTGCTAGAAGAAAACACTTGCATGTGCTAGAAGGAAGTGCACGCCTCTGCCTACCCCCAGAATCATGTATTAAGCATAAAATGATCACGCGCGCCCGTGCTCCAGATGCCTCATGGGGAGTGCCTGAAGGAAATTAAACATAAAATCCCCACAACCATAGAATAAGCATACACATGCATTTCACACACATGTTCATCCATCATTTATGATGCATACTCAAGGAATAAAAATATATTCAAAACCATACAAATGTATGACAATTGGGCATTAAAATCATGCAAAATATAGGACAAAAACACTACACGCAAAAAAGTATCACCACTCACCTACATTGATAACCTCCACCTACATCGACTAAGATATGTAACCTACGGTCTGTTGGTTTCATCAGGCGTCTGGCAATTGGAATCAAAGGGCTCATCCTCTGCTTGGAACAAATTCCTTCTCCCATTAGCGAGAGTGCATAAGAGCCGCGAGACCCGTCTTCAGCAGGCTGACAGTTTGGTTGGTCGCAGATCAGTCGATCTCCTTTTCCCTAATAGCTGCAGATCAATTTTTCCCCTGGGTCGATCATTCTCGCCAAAAGAGCGACAAACTCTAGTTGTATGGTTGATGTCTATGTCCAGTAGACCTTCACCATCAATCAAAGTAAGCATGCATTATCTTCTTCTTCCTTCTTAAGGTCCGATCAATTTGGGATCGTCAATTTAAATTTATTCTTTTTTATGATGTTGAGTTTCGGCCGTTTTCCTCCAGTCGTCTCCAGATCACTAAAATCGATGTTCGCATGTACAACATTTGTTCCTGTAACACTGTTAGCCACTCAATTAACCTAGGTGGTAAGGTAAATGTCAATCTTCCCTCTTTTATGTTAATGTTAATTATTTTCCTTTCTACTTCGCTTATAATTTTAATATTATGGTTCAGAAAAACCTTAGTAGAAGAAGCGGATTTTTGGGTGGTTGATCGAAAAAGTCGTTGCATGGATTGCAGAGCAAATTAGAGATTCATACCTCTGTGTCATGTTTATGAACATCGAGATATCAATGTAAGAAAGTGTGTTCCTTTCAGTTGAGCATATCACCTAGTTTCCTAGGATTTCTCTTATGTACACATTCAAAAATGTAGGAATTTTACGAATACATGAATTAGGGTATAATGCATTTTAGGAATGGATGAAAGTGGAAAATATATTATAATTGTTTCAACGTGTAAACATTAGTAACACTAACACAAGACACAAAACGTAAAGTTAATCAAATATGTAATCCAAGATTAGAGGTTTTATGGGGATGTTCCCTAAAGTTGATCATGTCGACTATATGAAGAATTAATATGAGGCACAATTGTTTTCTCTCGTAATTGAAGAACGCACACCAGCATACTCAAGGGTGCAGTTAACCGTATGAGACTCAAATGCGGGATTCGACGCCAATGGAAGATTATTAGATGCGAGTTCATGTTCAATGACAGAGACATATTAGAGCACTAATATTTGCTATTAGGGACTCAAATCTCTAGGATCTGCTTAGTAATTCATGAAACCAAAAACAAGAATAAAGTGAAAATGAATCACCTCAAATTTAGAAACGAAATCGGGACCAAGAAATCTCTAAGCTTTAATGATTCTGAGTTTGAGAAGAATCTAAAATATGAGAAAACATAGAAAAGATGATTTATGTTCAAAAACTTATTTAGAAAAACATGCATACCATAACAATTAGCAATCGTTTTCTAAACACAATATTATTTTTAAAGTATTCATGCATATTTTAAAATGTTATGTTTTAATGTCATTGGGGGGAAGACTATTTCATACTCCCTAGTGCGTTGATCCGTTTTTGGATTTTTTTTCTTCTCTGGAGAATCGGGTCTGTAGATTCGCTTAGGATAAGCTTCTGAGGATTTCTACAATTTAATTTGTCTTTCTTTCTAGAATGATGTATTATTTATGTATATACTTGATTGTACCAAACATTGTTTAGATTCCAATTATTCAGACTTATTGTACCTTATATTTCTAGTTGACTAAGTGAATAAGATTTTGAGGTATTCCTTTAACCCTAGTTTCTCTCTTTTATTTGTGGCTTTATATATATCTTTCATTTTACTATACTATACCAATTTTACTGCAATGAGGTATTGTTACTTAATTTGCTTCATATCACGAGTGTCAAGCAAGCTTTTGAATTGGTGTTAAACTAGGTGGGAGTGTTATACAGTAAATTATAGGTAAAGCTAGGGACATGAAGAACAAAGAAAAGAGTAAGTGCAGAGCAAGAAATGGATCCCTTTCCTGCAATGAGGGAAAAGGAGTCATCATCAATGCTCGTTTTTCCTCGTTCTAAAAGAGGTAAGTAGAAAACAAAACCTGAAGAAAAGCCAGTCATATGATCAATTGCTCTAGCGTCAATGTCCAGTAGGACAAGTGGTGGCAAAATATGCACTCGGTATACCTGAATGGGCATAGGGTGACAAGGAGGTGGGCAAAGACTCGATATGCACCAGACGTCGATGTATCACTTATGTATGGACTTGATTGTATCAGACATTGTTTAGATTCCAGTTATTCAGACATATTATACTTTATATTTCTATTTGAATATATGAATCAGACTTTGATGTATTCTTTTAACCCTAGCTCTCTCTTTTATTTTTGTTGTATGCTTTAGATATTTCTTTCATTTTACTGTGTTAAAGCAATTTTATTATTGTTACTTAGTTTGCTTCATATCATGAGTGTTGAAGCCAAAAATGACCTCAACGAATGTTCAAAAATCAGGATGCAGCCAACACCTACTTCTCTCAAGCCTCGACCCTCGACTGCTTGCAAGGGACCTAGAACTGACCCAAAGCCTCAGCAGGGAGGTCCCATCTCACACCCGGAAGATCTCTGAGAGCTTCCCCTCCAAAGTAAAAGCTGGGCTTAGAGCTCCTTAGAAAGCACTTGGGGATTTTGAGAATAATGAAAGCTTGCCTTCTAAGGAGCCCTTATGGGTCTATTTATAGCCTTTTGCTGACCTGAAATTACTGAAATACCCATGTCTGGCCTGCCAATAGCCAAATCCCGATGTTTATAAAATACTAAATGCAGCCCCTGGGGGTATGTAGGTAATTCTACCTAAGGACAATTAAGTAATTTTTCCCTGGGCCTTGGGCCCCACTTGGCGAGAACCCTAAGACCAGAACCTTCCCGCCTCCACTCAACACGGCGTTGAGTGGGCTCGATGCCATTGCTGCCGAACACGGCGTTGAGTGAGTGGAGCTCACTCAACGCGGCGTCGAGTGAACTCGATGCCATTGCTGCTGAACGCGGCGTTGAGTGAGTGGAGCTACTCAACGCGGCGTCGAGTGGATTCGACGCCTTTACTGCTTGGATTTTGGCGTCGAGTGGACTCAACGCCTTCTCTCCCGCCTCTGGTCATCAGTGGGTCTTGGTTGAGGCTTGGCGCAAACAATCCCGCCTGCTTGTAGGCGGGAGCTCTACCAAGGCGCAAGCGGTTCTGGTCTGAAGCCCGAAGCTAGTCCAATCTTGACGGTTGGTGTCTCTGGGTTCCCTCCAGCGAATATGGGGTTGTACACAATCCCTGCTCTTTTTGAGCTAGCTCTGCGCTCGAAAAGACACGTCCAACCCATAAATATTTGTTGGGCACGTGTCACCTCAAAAAAGAGAATCTTTTTGGTGCGCCATCCCATAGCTCTATATATACAGGTGCTAATAGACGGCCTAAGTCTGCCCCTGAGTCGTCGCTTCCTCACTAAGCTTTCGCGTGATTTCGCAATGCGTTCCAAACGTGTTGACAAGCCGCTCCCGCAAGACCTCCAAGACCGCATCAATGCGGCTCAGGCGCGAACCCTGGCGAATAGTGCTTTGGTTGCTCCTTGGCTGGCGAGAAAGTCACAAGCCGCTAACCCTTCCCCGCTAAAGAAGAAGAAAGGGAAGAGGAAGAAAAAGGCGAAGGTGGTCCAGCGGGTCCTTTCTCGCGAGAACAGGAACTCAAACACCCCGACTCCCGATCGTGCGGATGATGCTTCCCCTCCGCAGAAGGTATGTCTCTCCGACCTGCTGATCGTCAAAATCGCGAGCTGATCACTCGAAAGGGTCGGCACCTGATGGAATACTTCTCGTAGGAAGCGGCTCGAGACGACGACGCCGGGTCCCCGCTGGTGCCTCCGGACTCGTCGTCTCACCCTCCCGAGGATCGACCACGGGTTACGGAGGCCGCTCCTCTGGCTGTCTCTCCGAGAACCGCAGGTATACTTTCTCCCTGTCACTCCTAACTTTCAATTGTAGCCTCCCCTTCGGTCGAATTGACTTCCCGCAGCATCAGCTTCCGCCAACCCGGGTCTCGCCACCCGGGAGAACGAAATAATGGTTGCTAACTTGTTAGGCCAAGTGGCTAATCCCGCCGTACTGGCGGGAGGGTGTCTGTCGACCCCTCCGTAGCTCCAAAGGAGGCCAGCCGTCTCGTGAGAGAGGACGACTTCCCCCTGCTTCCGGCCAGGCCGGGATCACTGTGCGCGACCTTTCGCCCAGGGCGCGGAAAGCCGCTCCACCTCTTCTATGGGACTGAGGGGAGGCCTGGGCCTTCTCGCCTGCCGCCGGCCAGTGGCTCTCGCCATGCTGCAGGTATGCGAAACATTACTCAGCTCTCGTCGTAACCATGAAACTGTTTTCTCAGAGAATCCGGACTCGCGGACAGGAGCCAATGAAGATGATGAAGACGACGACGAAGACAAAGAGGGGGAGGACGGCGAGATCTCCACCCTCCCTTCGTCTGACGAGATGGAGGACATCTTGAATGATGCCGGGAGCGCGAAGAGACAAGGGAAGAAGATGGTTGCCCTCCTATCAAAGCTTGTGCGGCGGGAGCGGGCTCGTGCCACTGCGGCGAAAGAATTTCGCGAGATGGTGGAGCAGAGGCTGGAGGCCCTTGAGCGCGACTATTTCTTTGGCGAGACGGAGCTGCCGGGTGGGTCTACCGCCGAGTCTTCCCCCGGGAGGTGTATCGCGCGGATTCGAGACCAGGCTCGCCGGATCAACCTAGGGTGCACCACCCTGTCTTCCTACTACAACCCGTTGGCGCCCCCGAGGACTAGACGGCGGGAGCGAGGACGATGGCGCTGGGAACCGTATTGACTTAAAGAAGTCTCGCCACCTCTCTCCCCTTGGCCTTCCTCGTGATGTACCCCGTTTCTTTTTGTTTTGGACTGTTTATTTGTAACCTTTCAATTATTATTTGTTATTTAGCTCTCGCCCGGCGAGAGCAATCTCTGCTTTTGTTTTCCTCTGTTTTACGTGGTCGTCTCGAGACACTTGCGCGAATCTGAACCGTCGGCCGGTCGCTGTCATCCCAGGCCGGAACCCGAGGCGTCGTTGACTTGGGGCATGGCGCTTGTACCACCGCCGCTATTTTTATTTTCTTTTTTAGAAAAGTCATCATTACCACGGTTTCCTATAAATAGAGGAGTCCACCAAACGCATTTATTTCTCCGACTCGGAACCCTCGCCTTCTGCCTTTGTGGTTCTCGCGCTTTGCCGAGAATTTCCCCTGCTTCCGCCTTCTTCCCTCGTTCTCGCCTAATTTTCGCTCTCGCCTCCTTCCATGAGACCTCGCACTCAATCCCCTAAACACGATGTCGGGCGAAAGCGAGGGACGCTCCAAATGCGCGGAAACCTTTCGAAAGCACCAGTTCCCCTCTTGCCGCCTAAACATGGAGGAGTATCAACTAATCGTCTCCCGTTACGTTCCCGCCGGCTTCACTGCGAGAAACCCGGGCAACGATGATCGGGTCAATAGCGCGAGAGAGGGAGAACTCGACATCCCCCTCGAGCATTTCGAGGTGGGCTTCCGCCTTCCCCTCTGGCCCGAGGTGCGTCAGGCCCTCCGCTACTACGGCGTCGTTCCCTCCCAACTCAATCCAAACTCGGTCGCCATCCTGGTAGCTTTCATCTGCTACATTCGATCCGAGAGGATTGAGTTTAGACTTCCTATCTTCCGGAAGTTGTTCACCTTCCGCGCTGAGGGGTGGTCTTCTTCTCCGGGCAGCTGCTCAAGACCACCGGTCTCGCCAACAAGCACCACCATTGGGGCGAGAAGTTCGTCTTCGTTGCCGGCGACTTCGGCAACGTTCCTCTCGCGCCCGTTCAATACGAGGACGCCGCTTACAAGCCGCCCGCCCTAGGGTCGCGCGAGAGCGCCCTTTCGGAGTTCTTTGAGACAAAGGAGTTCGACGTCCAATTTCTTAGGCGGGACGTCGATTCTCTCCCCGCCGTCCCTCCTGACGAAGGTACGGTCTCGCCTTTAACTCGGTATTCCCGTTCTAAACTTTAACGCTGAGCCTTGTCGCCTTTGCAGGAGAGCGAGAAATTCCTCTGCACCAACCCTTTGCCGAGACTCAGGGTGCTGAGCGCCAAGCTGCGAGAGATCCGCTGGCTCTCGCGAAATCCGCAGCTCAAGCTTGTCGGGACGAGCCGGCCCCGCATCCTTCGACCAATGCCGGGAAGCGAAAGCCCGGCGCCTTTTCGTCCCGGCCGCTGAAAAGACCAAAGCCAACCGCCACCGACAAAGAGAAATCCGTGGTGACTGCGCCCGTTCGACCTCTCGCATCAGGTCGGTCCTTCGAGGAAATCCTTCAGGCGGCCAGCGAGATGACCGCTGCCGCCAGGGATAGCGTCGGGGCCCCTGCCGAGAACCTTCCAGCCGCAAGAGGGGATAGTGGCGAGGGGGAAGCCGCCGAGACCTCCATTCGATCCCCGCCCAAGGAGTTGCCAAAGGGGCACAAGAATTTTGGTCTCGGCGTGAAGTGCCTTGACGCGGAAGGGAGACCCCTGCTGCGGTGGGACCCTGAGACCAACCAAGTCTCCGTCTCGACCCTTCTCCCCAGCTGGGCGGAGCGCGACCAGGTCACCGGCGAGGCCTTCGCGTTGGGCTACGGCCTTTACAGACGGGAGAACGCCGGCCTTTACGATCAACTGCCCACGCGGCTCTTGGCCTTCGACTCCACCCGGGCCCTAATGCGCGGGTTCGAGCTTGCGCACATGTGCGCGCGCCGGAGCATCACCATCGACCGCAACTTTGGCGAGATGCTTAAGGCGCGGGACCAGACCGTGGCCCAGGTGGCCGCTTTGAAGACGCAGCTGGCGGATGCTATGGGACTGCTTTCCTTGCGCCTAGTGGAGGAGGTAAACGAGACCTTACCAAGACATTCGCTCTCTCCACTGTAATCCATAGCTCGCCGTCTCCTGTATCTGATTGGTTTCTCCCTTACGCAGGATTCTGCCCAGAGCACGGTACTTCGCGCGGAGCTAGCCGGGATAAGGTGCGAGAACGTCCTGCTGAGGGACCAGCTCCTGCGCATGGAGATAGCGGCGGCCGCGGTCGCGCCTCCTCCTTCGCTGGACGAGAGGCTAAGGAGCCGGCATTTCTCGGAGTACGACATCGACAAACTCCTGCAGACAACCGCTCAAGCGACGGTCAGGCTGACCCTTGAGACGTTGCGAGATGTGGGATGCTTGAACGAGGGTGGCAAGATCGTTACCGCTCCTCAGCTCGTTCCCTGGCTCTTTGAGCCTATCCCGAAGCCCCCAGGAGCGCCCGGCTCCCCGCCCTCGGATGTCCCGAATTGCCCCACGGCTGCTGGAGAGACATCCGGGGAGGGCTCAGGAGAAAGCTCCCGCGGGAGCTCAAGCGAGAGCTCGAGCGGATACAGCGCTTCTCCCTGATGGGTTCTCCCCCTCCCTCTCTCTTTTTTTTTCTCTTTTGCCTGTAATGAGCGAGATACTCCCATTTTGTAATTACATTGAGAATATATATACATATATTGTAAATTGTGTTTGGTTCCCTCCTTTTCTTCTCCCTTTCTTTTTTTCCCTTTTTTTTAACTGTTGAAGCTGAATGCTTCTCAAGCACGCTTCCGCCAAGGCCCTTGGCCCCTCTAGGGTGATCTCCCTTAGCGATCAATAGGTGGGAACCTGCCGAGAGCTCAAGGCTTAGACGTGTCGTTTCCGCGCTCTGCCGAGAACCATTTGTCGGGAGCGTCGTTCGTAGGCCTTTTAAGGGAAGACCGCCCCTCTTTATCTTGCACGAACGGTCGGAACTTTTCGCCCAGATCTTCCCACTGTCTGCCCAAGGATCCCTCGCCAAAAGGCCTTCCCGCCGGGAATTTCTTTCGGCGAGACCCTTCCTGACCGAGACCTTTCCTGACCGAGACCTTTCCTGGCCGAGACCTTTCCTGGCCGAGACCTTTCCTGGCCGAGACCTTTTCCCGCCGAGGAGTTCCTCAACCACTTTGTTCTGCCTTCTGGGTGTGTCTCTTGTCCCGCTCAGAACATCCACGTGGAAGTATTTCCAAGGACCAAACCTCCACCCCCACAGGCGAACCTTCGGACATGCAAGCTAGATGAGAGTCTGCGCAGCTGGTCTACCTGGGGCCGAGCCGAGCTCGGGATGTTGCTGAAGTTTTCACAAACAAGACCTCTCCCCCACAGGCGAGCCTTCGGACCTGTCAGCTGGATGAGAGCCTGCGCAGCGGGTCTACCTAGGGTCGAGCCGATCTCGGGGTGTCGATGAAGTTCTCAAAACAAAACCTCTCCCCCACAGGCGAGCCTTCAGACCTGCCAGCTAGATGAGAGTCTGCGCAGCGGGTCTACCTGGGGTCGAGCCGAGCTTGGGGTGTTGCTGAAGTTCTCAAAACAAAACCTCTCCCCCACATGCGAGCTTTCGGACCTGCCAGCTAGATGAGATTCTGCGCAGCGGGTCTACCTGGGGCCGAGCCGAGCTCGGGGTGTTGCTGAAGTTCTCAAAACAAAACCTCTCCCTCAAAGGCGAGCCTTCGGACCTGTCAGCTAGATGAGAGCCTGCGCAACGGGTCTACCTGAGGCCGAGCCGAGCTCGGGGTGTTGCTGAAGTTCTCAAAACAAAACCTCTCCCCCACAGACGAGCCTTCGGACCTGGCAGCTAGATGAGAGTCTGCGCAGCGGGTCTACCTGGGGCCGAGCCGAGCTCGGGGTGTTGCTGAAGTTCTCAAAACAAAACCTCTCCCCCACAGGCGAGCATTCGGACCTGCCAGCTAGATGAGAGCCGGCGCAGCGGGTCTACCTGGGGCCGAGCCGAGCTCGGGGTGTTGCTGAAGTTCTCAAAACAAAACCTCTCCCCCATAGGCGAGCCTTCGGACCTGCCAGCTACATGAGAACCTGCGCAGCGGGTCTACCTGGGGACGAGCCGAGCTCGGGGTGTTGCTGAAGTTCTCAAAACAAAACCTCTCCCCCACAGGCGAGCCTTCGGACATGTCAGCTAGATGAGAGCCTGCGCAGCGGGTCTACCTGGGGCCGAGCCGAACTCGTGGTGTTGCTGAAGTTCTCAAAACAAAACCTCTCCCCCACAAGCGAGCCTTCGGACCTGCCAACTAAATGAGAGTCTGCGCAACGGGTCTACATGGGGCCGAGCCGAGCTCGGGGTGTTGCTGAAGCTCTCAAAACAAAACCTCTCCCCCACAGGCGAGCCTTCGGACCTGTCAGCTAGATGAGAGCCTGCGCAGCGGGTCTACCTGGGGCCGAGCCGAGCTCGAGGTATTGCTGAAGTTCTCAAAACAAAACCTCTCCCTAACAGGCGAGCCTTCGGACCTGCCAGCTAAATGAGAGTCTGCGCAGCGGGTCTACCTGGGGCCGAGCCGAGCTCGGGGTGTTGTCGAAGTTCTCAAAACAAAACCTCTCCCCCATACGCGAGCCTTCGGACCTGTCAGCTAGATGAGAGCCTGCGCAGCGGGTCTACCAGGGGCCGAGCCGAGCTCGGGGTGTTGCTGAAGTTCTCAAAACAAAACCTCTCCCCCACAGGCGAGCCTTCGGACCTGCCAGCTAGATGAGAGCCTGCGCAGCGGGTCTACCTGGGGCCGAGCCGAGCTCGTGGTGTTGCTGAAGTTCTCAAAACAAAACCTCTCCCCCACAGGCGAGTCTTCGGACCTGCCAGCTAGATGAGAGTCTGCGCAGCAGGTCTACCTGGGGCCGAGCCGAGCTCGGGGTGTTGCTGAAGTTCTCAAAACAAAACCTCTCCACCACAGGCGAGCCTTCGGACCTGCCAGCTAGATGAGAGCCTGCGCAACGGGTCTACCTGGGGACGAGCCGAGCTCGGGGTGTTGCTGAAGTTCTCAAAACAAAACCTCTCCCCTACAGGCGAGCATTCGGACCTGTCAGCTAGATGAGAGTCTGCGCAGCGGGTCTACCTGGGGCCGAGCCGAGCTCGGGGTTGCTGAATTTTTCAAACCCTATTCCAACTTTAAGATAACTTTAAGATAAAAGAGTAGACAATGGATCAAAAGTAATGGATATAATATGATAGCACTCGAAAGTATTAATACAATCACCTTCCCCCTCTTACGGGTAGAAGCGTTTTAGATCATCACCGCTCCAGGTGTGGCTCAAGGTTCTTCCCTCCACATCTTGGAGGTAGTAACCTCCGGTTCCAAGGACCTCCTTTACAATGTAAGGCCCTTCCCAATTTGGGTTGAGCTTGCCCACGGAAGCTGACCTTCCCGCCGCGTCAATCTTTTTCAGCACCAGATCTCCTTTGGCGAACTGTTTGATCTTGATATGCCTATCGAAATATTTGGCCATCCGCCGTTTGATCTCCTCTTGTCTGATGGTTGCAACATCTCGCAGTTCCTCCATGTCTAGCGAGAGGCGTAAGCCCTCCTCATTCTCTAACCTCCAAGTCTCATCCCCCTCGCTTGCGGCCTTGACCCGCGGGGACCGGACCTCGAACTCTACTGGCAGGACCGCCTCACATCCATGAGAAAGCTTGAAGGGGTTCTCGCTGGTGGTCGTGTTCGGGGTCGTTCGCAAGGCCCACAGGACTGAGGGGAGCTGCTTCACCCAATTCCCCCTCAAGTTCTCTACTTTTTTCTTAAGTAAGTTCACAATGATTTTATTTGTCGCTTCAACCTGGCCATTGCTCCGAGGGTGGTGGACAGGGGCAAACCTGAGGTCTATCCCCAGTTGGGCGCAGAAGCTGATGAACTCTTCGCTGGCAAAGTGGGGACCGTTGTCCGTCATTATCGCTTGGGTTAGTCCGTGCTTGCATATGATCTCCCCCCAGACGAAGTTCCTTATAACTTGTGAGGTGACTTTGGCCAAGGCTTTAACCTCCAGCCACTTTGAGAAGTAATCGACCATGACTAGGAGGAACCTCCTCAACCCACTAGCTGGAGGGAAAGGCCCGACCAAGTCCATCCCCCAGATGGCGAAAGGCCATGGTGACGTAATGCTCCTGAGTCGTTGAGCAGGCAAGAGTTGGAGGGGGGCGTACAGCTGACATTTTTGGCATCTCTTCGCGAATTCCGCTGCATCCTTCCTCAGGGTCTGCCAGAAGTACCCCTGCCTTACCACTCTTGCTTCCAACGTCCTTCCTCCCGAGTGGCTACCGCACTCGCTGGAGTGTACCTCCCCCAGGATCCTCGGGATCTCTTCTTCAGTTACACATCTCGCCAGGAGCCCTGACAACATCTTTCGATGCAACCCCCCTTTCAACATTAGGTAGTGGGCCGCCTTATGCATGAATCTTTTGGTGTCCTTAGTCCCTTTCGGAAGCTCACCCGCGGTCAGGAAGGTCACCAAGGGGTCCATCCACGAGAGTCGCCGATCTACCTCCATCAATTCCCCTTCCTCGATTGCTGGCCGAAATAGTTCAGTGAGGGTCCCTCCCCCCCCCCCAGGTCCAAACTTTGCCAATCGATCGGCGGCTGCGCTCTCCTCCCTTGGGACATGCTGGATCGAGAACGATCGAAACCCTCCAATGATCGCCCTTACCTTGGATATGTACTTTACGAGGATAGGCTCCCGAGCTTCAAACTCCCCTCGGATCTGCGATGCTACCACCATCGAATCTGTGAAGGCCTCCACGTTCTGGATATCAAGCTCCTTCGCCAAACGAAGGCAGGTTATCACAGCCTCGTACTCTGCTTGGTTGTTGGTCACTGGAAAGTGGTAGGCCACCGCCTGCTCTATAGCGACCCCCTGGGGGCTTATCAACACCACTCCTCCCCCAAGGGAATGCTTCCCCGAGGCCCCATCAACCATCATCATCCACGCTCCCTGCGGCTGCGGCTCCTCTTCCCCGATTTCAACAACATAGTCCGCGAGAAAATCCGCCACCGCTTGTGCCTTGATGGAGAGTCTTGGAACGAAAGAGATGTCGAACTCACTTAGTTCAATGGACCACTTGGCAAGCCTTCCCGAGTGCTCTACCCCTTCAAAGATCCTGCGAAGAGGATGGTCGGTCACCACCCTAATCGAGTGCTCTTGGAAATATGGTCGAAGCTTCCTCGCCGAGATAATCAGAGCGTATGCCAGCTTTTACAGGATGGGGTAACGGAGCTCCGTCTTCTTCAAAATCCGGCTCACGTAATAGATGGGTAGCTGCTTCTTCCCCTCTTCCCTGACCAGAACAGAGCTCACGACCTCCACTCCTACTCCTAGATACAAGGTCAGGTTCTCTCCTTCTTTCGGGCTTTGAAGTAGAGGAGCCTGGGAGAGCTGTCTCTTCAGCCCTTGGAAGGCCTCTTCATATTCGGCGGTCCACTCAAACCTTTGGTTACCCCTCAACACCTTGAAGAATGATGAACACTTGTCCCCTGATCTGGAGAGGAACCTACTTAGACCGGCTAACTTGTCTGTCAAGCGCTGGACCACCTTGGCGTCGCGAGGTGATTCCTAGTCTAGGATGGCCTTCACCTTATCCGGGTTCTACCCCTGCCGGAGTCAAGAGATGTCCAATAAACTTCCCGCGGCTGGCCCCGAAGACACACTTCAAGGGGTTCAGCCTCATCTTAAATCTCCGCAGGGTGGCGAAGGTCTCTTCTAGGTCCCGTAGGTGTGAGTTCACGCATTTGCTTTTCACCACCAGGTCGTCGACATAGACTTCCAAGTTCCTCCCCCTTTGCCCCCGGAAGACTCGATCCATCATGCGTTGGTAGGTAGCTCCTGCGTTTTTCAACCCAAAGGGCATCATCTTATAGCTGAAGCACTCTTCCCTAGTGATGAAGGAGACGTCCTTGACATCGGGAGGGTGCATTCGGATCTGGTGGTAACCTTAAAAAGCATCCAAAAAACTCATAACAGAAAAACCGACGGCTGAATAACCCAGCGCGTCGATTCGAGGCAGGGGGTAGCAATCCTTAGGGCATGATTTATTTAACAAAGAGAAATCGATACACATTCGTCAGTTCCCGCCCCTTTTTTTAATCATTACCACGTTGGAGATGCAGCCTGGATACTGGATCTCTGAGATGAAGCCGGCTTCCAGGAGCTTCCTGACCTCCTCGCGGATAGGCTCCTCCAGCTTGGTGGCGATGGCCCTCATCTTCTGGCGTATGGGGAGAGTCCGGGGGTCCAGGTTCAGGCGATGGCAAGCCACATCTGCTTCAATGCCCGGCATGTCCGCCGCGCTCCAGGCGAAGATGTCGACATTGCTCTGGATGCAAGCTCTCATCTGTTCCTGGTCATCGGGACTTAAGCCCTCGTTGATCCGCACCCTCCGCACCTGTCCTGCGCTGGTGAAGACCTCCATTTCTACCACTTCTTCGGCCGACTCCAGCCGTGACTGCTCCCAGCCGACCCTTGCTTCTTCTTCTAGCTCCAACTCCTCCTCCCTTCCTACTTCAACCTCCGCTGCCTCCTCCGGCCTCTCCTGCTCAGCTCCTGTTGCTCGCTCTTCCTCCACCTCCATCGCCTCCTCCAGGCTCTCTTGCTCAACTCCTGCTGCTTGCTCTTCCTCCACCTCCATTGCCTCCTCCAGGCTTTCCTGCTCAACTCCTGCTGCTCGCTCTTCCTCCACCTCCATTGCCTCCTCCAGGCTCTCCTGTTGTTGCTCGACTTCCACGCCCCTCGAGACCTCCTGTTCAACCTCTCTCTGCTCCTCTGCGCTTTACTTCCTCGCCTCCCCTAGGCTCACCTCCTCTTCTTCGACATCCTCTCCCTGATCTGTCATCTCCCTCTCAAGCTCTTCCGCCTCGGCAATCCAAGACAAGGTGTTGACCGCCGTCACGTAGCACTGTCTTGCCACCTTCGGGTCCTCCTTAATCCTGACTTGCACCCCTCCGTTGTTGAACTTAAGACATTGATGAAACGAGGAGGGGATGCAACGAAAGGCGTTGATGAGGGGATGCCCAAAGATGGCGTTGTAGCTGCTCGGGGCGTCCACGATCACGAACCTGCAGTTCCGCGACACGCCTCCCAACTTCACGTGCAGCCCTACTCCCCCTTCAACTTCCTTCCTCTCTCCTGAGAACCCAAACAGCGGTCCATCTGAAGTCAGGACCCTCTTCCCCTCAACCTTCATCTCATCGAAAGCCTTCTTAAAGATCACATTCACAGAACTCCCGTTATCCACCAATATCCTGGAGACCGTGAAGTTCTCCACTGCTGTCTGAATCACGAAGGCATCGCAGAACGGATCCTCAAAGTCCGGCATGTCAGCTGATGAAAAGGTGATTTTTCATCTGGGGGGCAGGGAGGTCGAGGCGACCCCTCTTCGGAACATGGTCTGAAGGCTACCCTTGCGAGTTGTCTCAATCCCCACTCCTCTGTGGATCACCCCGATCCCTCCTCGGGTTCCCACATCGGCTCTGACCTCACACCTATCTTCTCCCTCTCCCTGCTGCACTTCCACGATCCTTACCGGCGGATCCTGTCACCCCATTCCTCTAGCTTCTCTCATCTCTAAGAACTCTGGGCAGGTGGCCGTCGCGTGACCTTCCTCTTGGTGGAAGTCACAGAAGGGCAACGCCACCCTGCCCCCTCTTCCTTCTCCAACTCCCCTTCTTCCAGCTCCTCAGACTCTCCTTCCTCCTTTTCCTCTACCAATCTCCATTGCTTCTTGCGGCGGCGGGAAGTAACCCCTCGGTCCCTGCCTCCACGCCGGCTGATCGAACCTTATCGGCTCCCGGAGGTTGTCTCTTCCCTGGAAGCCTCCTCCTTGACCCCGGGGGCGACCCTCCTGAGACCTCCAACCCAACCGGTTGTTCGGCTCCCGGGCCCCCCATCCCTGGTAGTGTCCCTGCCCTCGGGGTTCTTCCCTTCTCCTCTCTTCTCTCGGCTCCCTTGCCTCCCTCTGCTCCCTCTGCTTCCTCTGCCTTCCTGCTGCTGGTTCCTTCACATCATCTTCCACCAACCGGGCCAACTTCTTAGCGAAAGCCGGATTGGCTCTTTCAAAATCTATCTCCTTTGCCGCCCTCTCCATGAGCTTCTCAAAAGAGAGGGGGGCACTCTCTTCAACTTCATGCTAAAGAAGCCTGGTCTCAGCCCCAGGGTAAAGGCAAGCATCAGTGCGTACCCTGGGACCTCCTGGACCAGGAGGATCTCTTCCTGAAACCGGTCAACATAATGACCCAGCGTCTCATCTTGCTTCTGTCTTACTGCGAACAGGCACTCCGCCTCCTTCTTCCGCTTCTTCGACGTCGAGAACCTCAACAGGAACCCTCGACGGAGATCCTCAAAGCTGTAGATCGAGCTCGCCGGGAACTGATGAAACCAGTCCCGAGCCTTTCCTTCAGCGTGATGGCAAACAACTGACACTTGAAGGCATTCGTCATCTGTGTTATCGAGACCACGTCTTCAAACCACTGCACGTGCTGTACAGGGTCGTCTTTTCCTGAGTAGTAAGACATGTCGGGCTCCCGGAACCCCTCCGGCACCGGAGCCGAGATGATGAGTTCGCTGAAAGGGATCTCTCCACCTGCCTGCCGAGAGGGCACGTCTCGCGGCCTAGGATGGCTTGCTCGATCTGTGGGATCGTGCCCAGGGAAGAGTTCTCGCACTGTCGCCTCCCTCTCGCCCATCTCTGCTTGAACCTCCTTCCCGGAGCGCTGGCCTAGGAAGAGTTCCCGTGTTGCCACGTCTCTCTCGCCAACCTCTGTCGGGACCTCCTTCCCGGGACGCTGCCCAAGGGCGTTCTCGCCCAAAAGCGGGACCACCTCCACCGGAACCTGAGGTGTCAGAGCGAGGTTGTTATCCCATAAGCTGAAACTCAATACCAGAAAGGCAGGAGAAGAGGGAAGCAAGACTTCAGTCAGAGTGAAGTTTGTAGCACTGAAGGCAGAAGGGTCAACAAAAGGCAGATTTGTGTCACCAGCAAGGACATAGGCCTCAATTGAACATGAAGATTCAGAGTTAAGCTCCTCTAGTGCTGAAATGTCAGATGGGGAGTTCTCCTTACTCTCCAGACAGTTTAAGAGGTTGCTCAGCAAAAGGAGACAAATGAAAAATCAGCTCTCCTCATCTGATTATAGAAGATCACATCGTGATGGTGATCATCACAAGAGAAGCTCCAACAGCAACGACAGGTATGAGTCTAAACAGAACAAATACGTTTCTTCTAACATTCTTTGTTATTGTTGCAATAAGGAAGGACACATGATCGTCGATTGTCCTCACAAGAAGAAGGAAGGATCGAAGAAAGAAGAAAAGAGATCCTTCAAAGGAAAAAAAGAAAGAAGAAAAGAGTATCATCGCGAAGAAGTCAAAGACTTTTAGCGATAGCGACTCAAGTGAGTCAAGCTCAGATGAAGAAGCCTACTGTGGGCTTATGGCACATATGGACGAGTATAACTGCGATTCCCAATACAATGGGAAGATAATTTCAAACACTCATTTGTCTAATTCGGATGCAGACTCCTACGGTCATGAAGATCACCTCTCTGAGGATGAGCCAGACTTAATGATTCAGTATCGAGCACTACTGAAGGGATTTGACAAATGACGTAAGGTAGTCAAATCTCAGGCCAAAGAGATAATATCTCTCAAAGCATTGGAATCTGAACTGAGGGATGAAATTGAGAGATTCACTCCCCTCAGAGATGAAATCCAATCCTTGAAAGAGGAACTAGAGTGCTCTACTGAGTTAATAAGTCTGAAAGAGGTCATAAATGAACTGGAAGAAAAAGTTATTGATTGAAAAGAAACTTATTGAAAGCTTCTCGAAACCAAAGACTGTTCTTCCTCTCATTAATGGATTTACAGTCTTTAACACAGGTGGTATTGGAAATAAGGCTCCTAGAAATAGGAGGGCTCCTCAAGGTCAATTTGTATTCAAGAAGGTAATCCTTCCTACAAATCAGTATGACCATGAAACATCCTATGGTCATTTTGCTAGACCAACACATGTTGTCTCTAACAAAAATAACCAAGGATGGAGCCGTCCTAGAAATCTCGGAACGAGTGCTCTCAAGGCACCTTATGAAGAGATCGTTGTGAAGCAATATGGTCCATTCGTTCATGGATCGAAGGAGAAGAAAGTACCAAAAGGCAAGCAAGTTGCTAAGCAGCCACATGAGACAATAAAGCTCATCTCTTGTTGTTCTCATAAGGCTTCTACTTCTAGATATGCACCTCCTGCTAGACCTCCCGCTCAAATGGTGAAGCAGGAGAAGAAAAGAAGGTACAACAAGTTTGATTGTTGGTGTTATAGCAAAATTGGTCACTTTGTCATATATTGTTGGTACAATTCATTTGAATATAAGACACCCTGAGTTAACAATGCTAGAATGACCCCTCGCAATGTTAACATTCCTAGTGGTGTTCATCTAACAAGAAACCAATGACCCAAATTTGTTTGGGTTCCTAAGGGTAATTAATCTGTGAATGCAGGTATGTCTAAAGGCCAATCAAAATCCAAGCTAGTACTTGGACAGTGGATGTTTCGGGCATATGACCGAAACAAGAAGCTTACTATAAAATTATACCTTAGTCAAAGACGGTCCAAAAGTTATTTTTGGCGGTTCAGATAGAGGAATCACAAAAGGCTACGGTATGATTACCAATGGTATAGTCTCTTTCACAGATGTGACTAATCTCATAAACATAAGTCAATTATTTGATAAATGGTATATGATTGAGTTCTACAAAGACAAGTATCTGATAAAAACTTCTGATAAATCAAAAACTATTTTAATAGGTACTCAGAGTAGAAATATTTTGTCTTAATTTTTTTATTTGGAATCTTCTACACCAGTGTATTTTTTGGCAAAAGATAGTGCATCTTTTTGTGATCAACGGCACAATAGACTAGCACATATTAATTTCAAAACTATAAATATGTTATTTTCTCACAATTTAGTGTGTGATGCACCCGATATTAAATGCATTAAAGAGAGACCTTGTCACGCATGACACATGGGTAAGCAGACAAGAACTACCTTTAAAACATCGACGTTAAAGACTCTTCCAGATGTCTATATCTGCTTCATATGGACTTATTTGGTCCCTTGTCGGTTCGTAATTTAATAGGTAAAGCTTACACTTTTGTTATTGTTGATGACTTCTCATGTTTTGCATGGGTGTTCTTTTAAAAACACAAGTCAGATACCATTGACTTTTTCATTAGTTTTGGCAAGCAGACACAGAATGAATTAAACTGCTCTGTGATCAAAATCAGAAGTGATCATAGAACAGAATTTGAATCTGGTGTCATGACAGAGTTCTGTGCAATCCAAGGTATCTTTCATGAGTTTTCCTCTTCTCTTACTCCACAGTAAAATGGAGTTTCTGAGAGAAAAAACAGAACACTCATTGAGGTCGGCAGAACAATGTTGAATGACTCTTCATTACTAGAGTATTTTTGGGCAGAAGCAATCAATACGGTTTATCACGTGCAAAACAGAGCCTTAATCAACAAAAATCATCATAAGACACCTTATAAACTTCTGAAAGACAGGAAACCAACTGTGTCCTACTTCAAAATCTTTGGAAGCAAATGTTTCGTACTTAATAACGAGAAGTATTACAAAACTAAGTTTAGTGAAAAATATTTTGAGGGTATTTTTGTAACATAGAGTAGTCATAGTAAGGCATATACAATTTTCAATAAGAAAATTCTGTTTGTAGAAGAATTCATTAATGTTGTATTTGATGAGACGAATAAGCTTCATAGCAGCTCTTCTAGTATCTTTGTTGAAGATTCAGGTTTGCAACTAAAAGAGCTAAGATTAGAAGAAGCAGTTAAAGAAGTCTCAAGCGTCATCAAAGTCAATACTTCAAGCTTGATTGAAGATGAAGAACTCCCAGTTGAAGAACGTGCACCAGAAGAAGCAAAATCTCCTGGTGACAATGCAAGGAATCCAGTGATCAGACATTCAAGAATCACCCGGTTGATCTGATCATGGGAGATCCTAGTGAAGGAGTTAGAACAAAAAGAGGTACAGTTAACGAAGTCTTGCATTTGAGTTTCTTTTCCTAGATTGAGCCGAATAAGTTCGAAAAAGCAAATAAGAATGCTTCATGGATCATCGCAATACAAGAAGAGCTCAATCAGTTTAAAAGATGCAAGGTGTGGGAGTTAGTACCAAGGCCCAAAGGTCACAATATTATAGGGACGATATGAGCTTTTAGAAACAAGCTGGACGAGAATGAAGTTATCATAAAAAACAAAGTCAGACTTATAGCTCAATGTTACCGATAAGAAGAAGGGATCGACTTCGATCAGACTTTTGCTCCGGTGGCCAGACTCGAAGAGATCAGATTGTTCCTAACGTATGCTGCTCACAAAGGCATCAAAATCTATCAAATGAATGTGAAGTCAGTCTTCCATAATGGTAATTTAAAGGAAGAAATATACGTAGAACAACCGCCAGGTTTTGTCGATTCATCGCTACCTGATTATGTTTATTTTCTACATAAAGCATTATATAGTTTAAAAAAAACTACTCGAGCTTGGTATGAGATACTTTCTAGATTTCTTCTTGAAAACAAGTTTATAAGAGAAAATATAGACAAGACATTATTTCTTAGGAAAGCAAAAACAAGATTTTGCTAGTACAAATATATGTCAATGATATTATATTTGGTTCTACCGACAACAACCTTTGCAAACAGTTTTTTAACTTGATGCAAGGTAAGTTTGAAATGAGTAGTATGGGTGAGCTGAAGTATTTCTTAGGACTTCAGGTGAAACAATCTGAAGACGGAATTTTCATCTCTTAGACAAAGTTCATCAAAGAGTTACTTAAGATATTCAGAATGGATAATGCAACCTCTATGAGGACTCCAATGGGTTCACTTATGTCTCTGGACAAGGATGAGAAAGGGAAAACATTTGATAAAACCAAGTATATGAGCATAATTAAATCTTTGCTCTATCTCACTGCTAGTAGACCAGATATAATGTTTTCAACATGTGACTGCGTTAGATTCTAGGTGAATTCTAAGGAATCTCACTATGTCGTTGCAAAGAGGATTTTGAGATACCTTAAAGTCACACCTAATCTTGGCTTATGGTACCCAAGAAGTAATGACTGCGAGCTAATTGGCTTTTCAGATGTTGATTTTGCAGGAAGCAGGGATGACAAGAAAAGCACTTCCGGGACGTGTCAATTCTTTGGAAGAAGGCTTATCTCATGGAGTAGCAAGAAACAAAATTGTGTGGCAATTTCAACTGTTGAGTCAGAGTATATCTTTGCAGGCAGTTATTGCCATTGTTTTAAATGTCCTCCGACATGTCCGACATGTCTCCCGACATGTCATTTTTTAGAGAAAAACGATATGTTTTTCTCAAAATAATAGATTATGTCATTTTGTAAAATATAGGCCGACATGTCCGATCTTTTCCGATATATCAGCCGACACGACTTTTAAATATATCACCCGCTATTTTATTTTATGTTATATTTGCAGACAAATATCATATATTTAAATCACCTATGGATACTATATTATGTATGTTTAAATCGATTAAACTTATTATTTCAAATTTTTAACATTTTATTTTTACAATCAATTTTGTATAATTATTTCACAAATTTTTAATTTCATATTATAAAAAATAGGAAAATATTTAATACATTTATTAGGTGATCATATTTTTAATATAAATTTATAAGTTTGAAAAAACTTATAATAAATCAAGTATTTTTAACTTTTAAATCTTTTTAATTTGCAATAAACTTATTGTTATCAAAATAAAATTAGTGTATAGTATTAAATATATTATACAATGTATCATTTTGTATTTGTTAATAATATTTTTTTTCTTATATACGATTTTAATTTATTTCATAATATAAATGACTCATTTTTTATCTATTTGTTATATTATTTTTCTATTTTTATAACATATAATTATAGTTAGTATACATTAAATAAAAATTTTATTTATAATATATGAAAATCCGATATTTTAAAATATCTCCGACATGTCTCCGACTTCCGACATCCGACATTTAAAAACACAATCCGATATGTGTCCGACATCCGATATTTAAAACATTACTTATTGCGCACAGCTTCTATGGATAAGAAATCAGCTTGAAGACTATAATATGAAGTTGAAGGAGATTCCAATATTTTATGATTCATCAAGCGCAATAGCTATACAAACCTGTCTCTCAAATACTCAAGGTACGCGCCTTTTCGGTTTTTCACAAAATAAAAAATATATATAAACGGTTCTAAGGGCATTCGAGACTTTACGTTATTTCACGAGACATACCTTCATTTCGTCGAGTCTTCTTCGTCGGTTCATCTCCCCGTCGACCTGCAGAAGTTTTTGTCGAGTAATTTCTTCCATTTCTCATCTAATCAAATCAGGAATGGCTGGCAAAGTTGCTGGAAATCTTCAGGTAGGAGAACTAGTTCGCTTTGGGTTTTCTAGTGCTTCGGACAAATTTAGGAACGTCATTCTCATGTTGAAAACCGTCGGACTGTCGTTCTTTCTAGAGAAAGAATGTCGAGTTACAAAGAAGTTCTGGAGTTCTTCAATAATGCAGAGCTCAAGCGTGAAGGATCCATCATCAAAAGCAGTGTTAGAAATTTCGAAGTAAGAATGAAGCTTTTTTCTTAAACCAATTTTTGAGAATGCCTGAAGTCGTGGGAGAAGATGAAATCACTGAGGTAGACTACGACAGAGCTCTCTCATTCTGTGACTTGGAAAAGAAATCTACAACTATTAGACGCAAAGAGATGAAGGACGAAGGCAAGCTATTAACTGATATTATAGGGAAGGTATTCTTGTGCAAGACAGGGTCTCATGATTGTGTATCAGGAGACATGTTGAAACTGCTGACAGTAGTGATTTGCAGAAAGAGGATGGATTGGGGAACAGTTGTTTTTGACAGGATTAAGGCATGTGATGTAAACTAGAATCAAGGTTCTCAAAATAGATTTTTTTAAGCAAATATTTTACTTGTTTTAAAATGAAAAAAATTAGATTGGAAAAATCAATGTTTGAGTTTTTAATTTTGAAGAGAGATCGAACGGCCCAACATCAAAGCTTTGCGCGTGAAATCACACCCAACGCCGGAACTTTGCAAGATCGTTATTCGTTAATAGAAAAATATTTCGAGGCGCTTAACAGATTGAACCCTTGCGAGTGTTGTAATTCCACAAGCAAATACACACATAACAATTTATGAGATAATGGTAATTAAAATAGGTAGAACGTTCGGGCAAGCTTATATTTAATTAGTTAGACGCATAAAATTAAATTAGAGTTAAAGAGCTTCGGTGCAGTAAAGTACTCAGCAGCAAGAAATTCCGGTCGAGCTCAAGCGCAGACAGTTGATGAAGTCGAGAACCAGCAGCCTTGGCGGTAGGCAGGGGAAGAACAATCGACTGACGAAAGTAGGGCTCGGCATCGACGCCAGTCGGGTAGGTCGTCGGTGTCAAGGGTAGAGTCGACGACGACCTAGTTGGAGGAAGAGGATGTCAGTCGTTGCAGAAGTCTGGAATCAGTGCATGGCGGCAGTTGTGACTGTCGGGCGAGGTTTAGCACACAGGTGCAGACGGTGAGGGCGTATGGACACCAGAAAATGATCTCGAAGTCGACGGTGACCAGCCCACGCCCGTTCGTCGACTGCGCCTAACAGGAAGAAGGATGCGTCGGCGGTTTCGAAATACAGGGCGAACTCGGTGACCTTTGCTTGCTCCGGGAGGAAAACGGTGTCGGTAATACAGAGGGAACTGAAAGTGAGTGTAAGATCAATCCTTCACTTTAGAGGGGAGTGAATAAAGTGTTTTAAAATAATTTTGCAAATATAAAAATTATTCTAGCAATGGAAGACTTAATTTAGTTATTGTAGAGTGATTGACAGAAATCAAGATAAAACAACTACAAGAGCAAATCCACAGCACACAGCAAATAAGATAGCAAACAACCAAAAGACACAATGAGCTATAGTGGTTCCCCAAAACCTGGGTACATCCACTCTTCTACCACCCTTGGTAGGAATCCACTGCAGGATGAGTTGATCAGGTGTCCTGGGCACCAATGAGCTTTTGATCAGGTGCTCAAAAACCAAACCAGATTTTTTGATCAGGTGTCTTGCCACCACTGAGTTTTGATCAGGTCTCAGAAACCAAAACAAAACTTTTGAAGAGAGTTTAAAGAACCCTTTTACACGAAAGAAAAAAGAAAAAATAAAGGTGAAGTTGTCTTCTCTGTCAACAATCAAAGAGAAGCACAAGTGGATGAGATGTTGTCAAAGCTCCCCCTGAGATTAGCAAGAGTTCAGGAACTGGAAGCTTTGCAAGGGTGATAGGTCTTCAGTAGAAAGAATGCTCCAGCAGAAGATGATCTCAGTTTGAACTGAAATGTTTGTTGTCTGGAGTGTGAATGATAAAGACTTGAGAAAAATTTTAATCAGCAGAAATCAGAAAGAAAACTTATTCTGTTTTATGTGTTATTGATCTTCTTTTTCTTTCTCTATGTGTTCTGTATCTTCTGCTTTGTATATTGTTGTGTATATATTCTTGTTCTCTCTGAATGATAATAAGAAATCAAGTCGTCAAATCTTCTTGATAGCCGTTAGCAAAGTCATAAAGACTTTCCTTAAAAGTCAACTGTCTCTGGAGGAAATAATCTAAAAACATTCCTTCTTTGTTTCCTTGAAACTTGCTCTAGATTTACTATAACGGCTAGAAATCTTCTTCAATAAATGCTTTGACTTGAAAACATTCAAAATCCTTAACAAACTGACAAAATTCCAGAGATCGTCGATCTCAAAAGATAATCGTCGATCTGAGCTCAACTATCGTCGAACTGAGATCAGAGATATTGGAATTAGTCTAAGACAGAAATCGTCGATCTGAGCTCAGAGATCGTCGAACTGAGTTCGACGCATCGTCGACTTGAGCTCAGAGATCGTCGAACTGGGTTCGACGCTTTGTCGACCTGAACTCAGAGATAGTCGAACTGGGTTCGACGCTTCATCGATCTGAGCTCGACGACAAGTTGAACTCTAAAGCTGGGATTCTCATCTGAACTTGGAGGTCTTGGGGAAAGCTTCAAACCTAAGTCCTAAGCCTTAGACCTAACTAGTTGAACTTTACTCTATACAACAAGGTCAAAGCAACAATCCTATAGACATAGTGATCCTGATTCAAATTAGTAATAGGGTATTCCAATAATCTCCCCCTATTTGGGTTAGGATTACTATTTACATGAGTTATAGGAAAAAAAACATCAACAGAAATAGAAATACAAAAAGCATTGCAGAACCACAGATATATAATTATATCACACCAAATAGTTCAGCAGAGATATGAAAGAGTTTTCAGCTTACACCCAGATTAATGCTTATCATCAGTTCTTTTCTTGAAAATGATTTCTCTGTTTGGATTTTTTGAATCTTACTTTGATCTGAAGTCATCAGCAGCACCTAGAGTCTTCTGGCTTCTGCTTCTAGGAACTACAGCTTCAGGATATAGCTGCATGTACTCCTCAGTATTGAAGAATTTCTTGGAGTTGTATCTTTCAAGTTCTTGTCTTCTTTGATTTGATAGAGTAGAGATATTGGAAGAATCTTTGCCTTTTTCTCTTGCTTTCTTGATTTGATCTAGTGCAGCCATTTCTTTTAGTCTGGCTGTCCAGGAGACTGGGTTATTCTCTGGATCTACAAAAGGAGCTGGTGGCTCATACTTATTGATGGTGTCAGTGGGAGGAGCTTTTGGATGAAAGCCTTCTTTGAGCTTATAAGGAAAAGGACCAGAAGTGGAATCACTTGGGCTTTGTCCTTTCCTTTGATAAGGGTGATGTTTGGACTGTCCTCTGGAATAAACTTGATAATCTCTTTGATTGTCTCTGTACTGACTTCCTCTTGACTGATTGTCTCTTTGCTGATATCCTCTGGATTGAGATCTTCCTTGAAACTGAGAGGATCTTTGAGATGAAGCATTTGAGGATTGATGAGCTGAGTTTCCACCAGATCCTGCACCTGGAGAAGGAGGAGGAGGAGGAGGATTATAATGAGAAGTTCCTTGGTCATATTTCCTTTTCTTCCTCATGGCCTTCAACTGGTTCTTAGAGAATTGCATCCAGTGCTCAGTTATAGGGCAGTTATGCAGAATATAATAGGGTATATCATGATCAGAAGTAGTTTGGATAATTGAACTCTTTTCATAACTTTACTCCTAGCTTTCCTCTTCTTTGCAATAGTTGCAGAGGAATCATCAGAGTCAGTCCTGAATTCATCATCATCAGAGCTCTGAGGCTCATCAAATAAAGCATCTATTTGCTTTAACACTTCTTTAGAGATAGTAGGAGGAGCAGTGGTAGAGATAACAACATCAGCAGCATCTGAAGCAGTAGGAGCAGAAACTGAACAAACTGGCTCTACTGGCTCTATAACAGCCTCTGAAAAAGCAACATAAGCAGCAGCATCAAGAACCAAAGGAATACTTTCCACAGTTTTTGCAGAATTTAAATACATTTCTATCAGATTTGGATCACAGCAGGAGAAGGGAACTATAGCCCTTGTTAAATCTTCAGCAGGGAGAGGTGCTGGAAGATAACTGCTATAAAATGAATCAAATAATGATAATAAAGAATGTAGATCTACTGCAGGACTGAGGGTTGGAGCTGGAGCTGGAACTGAAACTGAAACTTTCTCTGAAGCTGGAATCTCTGAAGCTAGAACTTCTGATATTTGCATTTCTGAAACAAAATTCTCTGAGGGCAGCACTTCTTCATAAGGCATCTCCCCCTGGCTAGTTTCAGTGATAACTGAATCTAGGCCCCCAGAAGAAGGGATGGCCTGAAGGGAGAAGGAAGAAGATATTCTAACAGATAAATCATTCAAAGTCTTGACTAAGGGAGCCAAGGTTGAATCCAGTAGGAGAGTTAGCTTGGGTGCCAACAACTCATATAATTTATCTGCTAGAGGAAGAAGATCTACTTGCTCAAGATTAACTTGAGTAGAGGTAGAGGGAGGGGCTGCAGAGATGGATGGAATTGATGCAGAGAGAAGTGGTATGGATGGTTGAGAGATGGGGATGGATGTTATGGATGGGGCTGGGATAGTGACTGTTGGTAGAAATGAGGAGATGGTAGGGGGAAAGGATGGTTGAGATATGATGTCATGTAGGATTTGTTGAAAGGATGTTGAGGTGGATGGAATGTCTTGAGGTGAAGATGGAGAATCATCCATGAAGGAATCATCTAAAAGGTTGAATGATGGAAGATGGGAGGATGATTCTAAATCTATGGATGAGAAGTAATGTAGTGGATGGAAAACTTCTTGATGGGTGGCTAGAGGAGGTGAAGAAGCTATTTGAGATGAAGGGATGGAAGATGTAACTGGTTGTGGAGAGGGAGCAGAGGATATGGAAGGAGATAGCAACACTTCTGCTGGGGCAGTGGACTGAGGAGGAGTGACTAATTCAGTCCTTGTGCCTGAAGAAGCTTTTGCTGCAGGAGCCCTGCTGGGTTTGACAATTTGTCTCTCCCACTTGCCAAAAAGGGCTGAAGAAAGCATCTTTGAAGCATTGATGTGCATCCCATTGGACACTAACAACTGAGGGCACCTATTCTGCAGGAATAGGCCCAAAATCCTTCCAAAATTCACAAAATTTTTATTTATCTTTTTCATAATCAAGTCAAAGAAAATGGCTCCCCAATCCAGGTGTTTCTTATCTATTATAGCAGCCAGTCGGGTCCCCGCTGGTGCCTCCGGACTCGTCGTCTCACCCTCCCGAGGATCGACCACGGGTTACGGAGGCCGCTCCTCCGGCTGTCTCTCCGAGAACCGCAGGTATACTTTCTCCCTGTCACTCCTAACTTTCAATTGTAGCCTCCCCTTCTGTCGAATTGACTTCCCGCAGCATCAGCTTCCGCCAACCCGGGTCTCGCCACCCGGGAGAACGAAATAATGGCTGCTAACTTGTTAGGCCAAGTGGCTAATCCCGTCGTACTGGCGGGAGGGGTGTCTGTCGACCCCTCCATAGCTCCAAAGGAGGCCAGCCGTCTCGTGAGAGAGGACGACTTCCCCCTGCTTCCGGCCAGGCCGGGATCACTGTGCGCGACCTTTCGCCCAGGGCGCGGAAAGCCGCTCCACCTCTTCTATGGGACTGAGGGGAGGCCTGGGCCTTCTCGCCTGCCGTCGGCCAGTGGCTCTCGCCATGCTGCAGGTATGCGAAACATTACCATAGCTTTTACTCAGCTCTCGCCGTAACCATGAAACTGTTTTCTCAGAGAATCCGGACTCGCGGACAGGAGCCAATGAAGATGATGAAGACGACGACGAAGACAGAGAGGGGGAGGACGGCGAGATCTCCACCCTCCCTTCGTCTGACGAGATGGAGCACATCTTGAATGATGCCGGGAGCGCGAAGAGACAAGGGAAGAAGATGGTTGCCCTCCTATTAAAGCTTGTGCGGAGGGAGCGGGCTCGTGCCACTGCGGCGAAAGAATTTCGCGAGATGGTGGAGCAGAGGCTGGAGGCCCTTGAGCGCGACTATTTCTTTGGCGAGACGGAGCTGTCGGGTGGGTCTACCGCCGAGTCTTCCCCCGGGAGGTGTATCGCGCGGATTCGAGACCAGGCTCGCCGGATCAACCTAGGGTGCACCACCATGTCTTCCTACTACAACCCGTTGGCGCCCCCGAGGACTAGACGGCGGGAGCGAGGACGATGGCGCTGGGAACCGTATTGACTTAAAGAAGCCTCGCCACCTCTCTCCCCTTAACCTTCCCTTCTCGTGATGTACCCCGTTTCTTTTTGTTTTGGACTGTTTATTTGTAACCTTTCAATTATTATTTGTTATTTAGCTCTCGCCCGGCGAGAGCAATCTCTGCTTTTGTTTTCCTCTGTTTTACGTGGTCGTCTCGAGACACTTGCGCGAATCTGAACCGTCGGCCGGTCGCTGTCATCCCAGGCCGGAACCCGAGGCGTCGTTGACTTGGGGCATGGCGCTTGTACCACCGCCGCTATTTTTATTTTCTTTTTTGGAAAAGTCATCATTACCACGGTTTCCTATAAATAGAGGAGTCCACCAAACGCATTTATTTCTCCGACCCGGAACCCTCGCCTTCTTCCTTTGTGGTTCTCGCGCTTTGCCGAGAATTTCCCCTGCTTCCGCCTTCTTCACTCGTTCTCGCCTAATTTTCGCTCTCGCCTCCTTCCATGAGACCTCGCACTCAATCCCCTAAACACGATGTCGGGCGAAAGCGAGGGACGCTCCAAATGCGTGGAAGCCTTTCGAAAGCACCAGTTCCCCTCTTGCCGCCTAAACATGGAGGAGTATCAACTAATCGTCTCTCGTTACGTTCCTGTCGGCTTCACTGCGAGAAACCCGGGCAACGATGATCGGGTCAATAGCGCGAGAGAGGGAGAACTCGACATCCCCCTCGAGCATTTCGAGGTGGGCTTCCGCCTTCCCCTCTGGCCCGAGGTGCGTCAGGCCCTCCGCTACTACGGCGTCGTTCCCTCCCAACTCAATCCAAACTCGGTCGCCATCCTGGTAGCTTTCATCTGCTACATTCGATCCGAGAGGATTGAGTTTAGACTTCCTATCTTCCGGAAGTTGTTCACCTTCCACGCTGAGGGGTGGTCTTCTTCTCCGGGCAGCTGCTCAAGACCACCGGTCTCGCCAACAAGCACCACCATTGGGGCGAGAAGTTCGTCTTCGTTGCCGGCGACTTCGGCAACGTTCCTCTCGCGCCCGTTCAATACGAGGACGCCGCTTACAAGCCGCCCGCCCTAGGGTCGCGCGAGAGCGCCCTTTTGGAGCTCTTTAGGACAAAGGAGTTCGACGTCCAATTTCTTAGGCGGGACGTCGATTCTCTCCCCGCCGTCCCTCCTGACGAAGGTACGGTCTCGTCTTTAACTCGGTATTCCCGTTCTAAACTTTAACGCTGAGCCTTGTCGCCTTTGCAGGAGAGCGAGAAATTCCTCTGCACCAACCCTTTGCCGAGACTCAGGGTGCTGAGCGTCAAGATGCGAGAGATCCGCTGGCTCTCGCGAAATCCGCGGCTCAAGCTTGTCGGGACGAGCCGGCCCCGCATCCTTCGACCAATGCCGGGAAGCGAAAGCCCGGCGCCTTTTCGTCCCGGCCGCTGAAAAGACCACAGCCAACCGCCACCGACAAAGAGAAATCTGTGGCGACTGCGCCCGTTCGACCTCTCGCATCAGGTCGGTCCTTCGAGGAAATCCTTCAGGCGGCCAGCGAGATGACCGCTGCCGCCAGGGATAGCGTCGGGGCCCCTGCCGAGAACCTTCCAGCCGCAAGCGGGGATAGTGGCGAGGGGGAAGCCGCCGAGACCTCCATTCGATCCCCGCCCAAGGAGTTGCCAAAGGGGCACAAGAATTTTGGTCTCGGCGTGAAGTGCCTTGACGCGGAAGGGAGACCCCTGCTGCGGTGGGACCCTGAGACCAACCAAGTCTCCGTCTCGACCCTTCTCCCCAGCTGGGCGGAGCGCGACCAGGTCACCGGCGAGGCCTTCGCATTGGGCTACGGCCTTCGCATTGGGCTACGGCCTTTACAGACGGGAGAACGCCGGCCTTTACGATCAACTGCTCACGCGGCTCTTGGCCTTCGACTCCACCCGGGCCCTAATGCGCGGGTTCGAGCTTGCGCACATGTGCGCGCGCCGGAGCATCACCATCGACCGCAACTTTGGCGAGATGCTTAAGGCGCGGGACCAGACCGTGGCCCAGGTGGCCGCTTTGAAGACGCAGCTGGCGGATGCTATGGGACTGCTTTCCTTGCGCCTAGTGGAGGAGGTAAACGAGACCTTACCAAGACATTCGCTCTCTCCACTGTAATCCATAGCTCGCCGTCTCCTGTATCTGATTGGTTTCTCCCTTACGCAGGATTCTGCCCAGAGCACGGTACTTCGCGCGGAGCTAGCCGGGATAAGGTGCGAGAACGTCCTGCTGAGGGACCAGCTCCTGCGCATGGAGGTAGCGGCGGCCGTGGTCGCGCCTCCTCCTTCGCTGGACGAGAGGCTAAGGAGCCGGCATTTCTCGGAGTACGACATCGACAAACTCCTGCAGACAACCGCTCAAGCGACGGTCAGGCTGACCCTTGAGACGTTGCGAGATGTGGGATGCTTGAACGAGGGTGGCAAGATCGTTACCGCTCCTCAGCTCGTTCCCTGGCTCTTTGAGCCTATCCCGAAGCCCCCAGGAGCGCCCGGCTCCCCGCCCTCGGATGTCCCGAATTGCCCCACGGCTGCTGGCGAGACATCCGGGGAGGGCTCAGGAGAAAGCTCCCGCGGGAGCTCAAGCGAGAGCTCGAGCGGATACAGCGCTTCTCCCTGATGGGTTCTCCCCCTCCCTCTCTCTTTTTTTTTCTCTTTTGCCTGTAATGAGCGAGATACTCCCATTTTGTAATTACATTGAGAATATATATATATATATTGTAAATTGTGTTTGGTTCCCTCCTTTTCTTCTCCCTTTCTTTTTTTCCCTTTTTTTTAACTGTTGAAGCTGAATGCTTCTCAAGCACGCTTCCGCCAAGGCCCTTGGCCCCTCTAGGGTGATCTCCCTTAGCGATCAATAGGTGGGAACCTGCCGAGAGCTCAAGGTTTAGACGTGTCGTTTCCGCGCTCTGCCGAGAACCATTTGTCGGGAGCGTCGTTCGTAGGCCTTTTAAGGGAAGACCGCCCCTCTTTATCTTGCACGAACGGTCGGAACTTTTCGCCCAGATCTTCCCACTGTCTGCCCAAGGATCCCTCGCCAAAAGGCCTTCCCGCCGGGAATTTCTTTCGGCGAGACCCTTCCTGACCGAGACCTTTCCTGACCGAGACCTTTCCTGGCCGAGACCTTTTCCCGCCGAGGAGTTCCTCAACCACTTTGTTCTGCCTTCTGGGTGTGTCTCTTGTCCCGCTCAGAACATCCACGTGGAAGTATTTCCAAGGACCAAACCTCCACCCCCACAGGCGAGCCTTCGGACATGCCAGCAAGATGAGAGTCTGCGCAGCGGGTCTACCTGGGACCGAGCCGAGCTCGGGATGTTGCTGAAGTTTTCACAAACAAGACCTCTCCCCCACAGGCGAGCCTTCGGACCTGCCAGCTGGATGAGAGCCTGCGCAGCGGGTCTACCTGGGGTCGAGCCAAGCTCGGGGTGTCAATGAAGTTCTCAAAACAAAATCTCTCCCCCACAGGCGAGCCTTCAGACCTGCCAGCTAGATGAGAGTCTGCGCAGCGGGTCTACCTGGGGTCGAGCCGAGCTTGGGGTGTTGCTGAAGTTCTCAAAACAAAACCTCTCCCCCACATGCGAGCTTTCGGACCTGTCAGCTAGATGAGAGTCTGCGCAGCGGGTCTATCTGGGGCCGAGCCGAGCTCGGGGTGTTGCTGAAGTTCTCAAAACAAAACCTCTCCCTCAAAGGCGAGCCTTCGGACCTGTCAGCTAGATGAGAGCCTGCGCAACGGGTCTACCTGAGGCCGAGCCGAGCTCGGGGTGTTGCTGAAGTTCTCAAAACAAAACCTCTCCCCCACAGACGAGCCTTCGGACCTGGCAGCTAGATGAGAGTTTGCGCAGCGGGTCTACCTGGGGCCGAGCCGAGCTCGGGGTGTTGCTGAAGTTCTCAAAACAAAACCTCTCCCCCACAGGCGAGCATTCGGACCTGCCAGCTAGAAGAGAGCCGGCGCAGCGGCTCTACCTGGGGCCGAGCCGAGATCAAGGTGTTGCTGAAGTTCTCAAAACAAAACATCTCCCCCATAGGCGAGCCTTCGGACCTTCCAGCTAGATGAGAACCTGCGCAGCGGGTCTACCTGGGGACGAGCCGAGCTCGGGGTGTTGCTGAAGTTCTCAAAACAAAACCTCTCCCCCACAGGCGAGCCTTCGGACCTGTCAGCAAGATGAGAGCCTGCGCAGCGGGTCTACCTGGGGCCGAGCCGAACTCGTGGTGTTGCTGAAGTTCTCAAAACAAAACCTCTCCCCCACAGGCGAGCCTTCGGACCTGTCAGCTAAATGAGAGCCTGCGCAACGGGTCTACATGGGGCCGAGCCGAGCTCGGGGTGTTGCTGAAGCTCTCAAAACAAAACCTCTCCCCCACAGGCGAGCCTTCGGACCTGTCAGCTAGATGAGAGCCTGCGCAGCGGGTCTACTTGTGGCCGAGCCGAGCTCGAGGTATTGCTGAAGTTCTCAAAACAAAACCTCTCTCTAACAGGCGAGCCTTCGGACCTGCCAGCTAGATGAGAGCCTGCGCAGCGGGTCTACCTGGGGCCGAGCCGAGCTCGGGGTGTTGTCGAAGTTCTCAAAACAAAACCTCTCCCCCATAGGCGAGCCTTCGGACCTGTCAGCTAGATGACAGCCTGCGCAGCGGGTCTACCAGGGGCCGAGCCGAGCTCGGGGTGTTGCTGAAGTTCTCAAAACAAAACCTCTCCCCCACAGGCGAGCCTTCGGACCTGCCAGCTAGATGAGAGCCTGCGCAGCGGGTCTACCTGGGGCCGAGCCGAGCTCGTGGTGTTGCTGAAGTTCTCAAAACAAAACCTCTCCCCCACAGGCGAGTCTTCGGACCTGCCAGCTAGATGAGAGTCTGCGCAGCAGGTCTACCTGGGGCCGAGCCGAGCTCGGGGTGTTGCTGAAGTTCTCAAAACAAAACCTCTCCACCACAGGCGAGCCTTCGGACCTGCCAGCTAGATGAGAGCCTGCGCAACGGGTCTACCTGGGGACGAGCCGAGCTCGGGGTGTTGCTGAAGTTCTCAAAACAAAACCTCTCCCCCACAGGCGAGCATTCGGACCTGTCAGCTAGATGAGAGTCTGCGCAGCGGGTCTACCTGGGGCCGAGCCGAGCTCGGGGTTGCTGAAGTTTTCAAACCCTATTCCAACTTTAAGATAACTTTAAGATAAAAGAGTAGACAATGGATCAAAAGTAATGGATATATTATGATAGCACTCGAAAGTATTAATACAATCACCTTCCCCCTCTTACGGGTAGAAGCGTTTTAGATCATCACCGCTCCAGGTGTGGCTCAAGGTTCTTCCCTCCACATCTTGGAGGTAGTAACCTCCGGTTCCAAGGACCTCCTTTACAATGTAAGGCCCTTCCCAATTTGGGTTGAGCTTGCCCACGGAAGCTGACCTTCCCGCCGCGTCAATCTTTTTCAGCACCAGATCTCCTTTGGCGAACTGCTTGATCTTGATATGCCTATCGAAATATTTGGCCATCCTCCGTTTGATCTCCTCTTGTCTGATGGTTGCAACATCTCGCAGTTCCTCCATGTCTAGCGAGAGGCGTAAGCCTCCTCATTCTCTAACCTCCAAGTCTCATCCCCCTCGCTCGCGGCCTTGACCCGCGGGGACCGGAACTCGAACTCTACTGGCAGGACCGCCTCACATCCATGAGAAAGCTTGAAGGGGGTCTCGCTGGTGGTCGTGTTCGGGGTCGTTCGCAAGGCCCACAGGACTGAGGGGAGCTGCTTCACCCAATTCCCCCTCAAGTTCTCTACTTTTTTCTTAAGTAAGTTCACAATGATTTTATTTGTCGCTTCAACCTGGCCATTGCTCCGAGGGTGGTGGACAGAGGCAAACCTGAGGTCTATCCCCAGTTGGGCGCAGAAGCTGATGAACTCTTCGTTGGCAAACTGGGGACCGTTGTCCGTCATTATCGCTTGGGGTAGTCCGTGCCTGCATATGATCTCCCCCCAGACGAAGTTCCTTATAACTTGTGAGGTGACTTTGGCCAAGGCTTTAACCTCCAGCCACTTTGAGAAGTAATCGACCATGACTAGGAGGAACCTCCTCTACCCACTAGCTGGAGGGAAAGGCTCGACCAAGTCCATCCTCCAGATGGCGAAAGGCCATGGTGACGTAATGCTCCTGAGTCGTTGAGCAGGCAAGAGTTGGAGGGGGGCGTACAGCTGATATTTTTGGCATCTCTTCGCGAATTCCGCTGCATCCTTCCTCAGGGTCTGCCAGAAGTACCCCTGCCTTACCACTCTTGCTTCCAACGTCCTTCCTCCCGAGTGGCTACCGCACTCGCCGGAGTGTACCTCCCCCAGGATCCTTGGGATCTCTTCTTCAGTTACACATCTCGCCAGGAGCCCTGACAACATCTTTCGATGCAACCCCCCTTCCAACATTAGGTAGTGGGCCGCCTTATGCATGAATCTTTCGGTGTCCTTAGTCCCTTTCGGAAGCTCACCCGCGGTCAGGAAGGTCACCAAGGGGTCCATCCACGAGGGTCGCCGATCTACCTCCATCAATTCCCCTTCCTCGATTGCTGGCCGAATATAGTTCAGTGAGGGTCCCTCCCCCCCCCCCAGGTCTAAACTTTGCCAATCGATCGCCGGCTGCGCTCTCCTCCCTTGGGACATGCTGGATCGAGAACGATCGAAACCCTCCAATGATCGCCCTTACCTTGGATATGTACTTTACGAGGGTAGGCTCCCGAGCTTCAAACTCCCCTCGGATCTGCGATGCTACCACCATCGAATCTGTGAAGGCCTCCACGTTCTGGATATCAAGCTCCTTCGCCAAACGAAGGCAGGTTATCACAGCCTCGTACTCTGCTTGGTTGTTGGTCACTGGAAAGTGGTAGGCCACCGCCTGCTCTATAGCGACCCCCTGGGGGCTTATCAACACCACTCCTCCCCCAAGGGAATGCTTCCCCGAGGCCCCATCAACCATCATCATCCACGCTCCCTGCGGCTGCGGCTCCTCTTCCCCGATTTCAACAACATAGTCCGCCAGAAAATCCGCCACCGCTTGTGCCTTGATGGAGAGTCTTGGAACGAAAGAGATGTCGAACTCACTTAGTTCAATGGACCACTTGGCAAGCCTTCTCGAGTGCTCTACCCCTTCAAAGATCCTGCGAAGAGGATGTTCGGTCACCACCCTAATCGAGTGCGCTTGGAAATATGATCGAAGCTTCCTCGCCGAGATGATCAGAGCGTATGCCAGCTTTTCCAGGATGGGGTAACGGAGCTCCGTCTTCTTCAAAATCCGGCTCACGTAATAGATGGGTAGCTGCTTCTTCCCCTCTTCCCTGACCAGAACAGAGCTCACGGCCTCCACTCCTACTCCTAGATACAAGGTCAGGTTCTCTCCTTCTTTCGGGCTTTGAAGTAGAGGAGCCTGGGAGAGCTGTCTCTTCAGCCCTTGGAAGGCCTCTTCATATTCGGCGGTCCACTCAAACCTTTGGTTACCCCTCAACACCTTGAAGAATGATGAACACTTGTCCCCTGATCTGGAGAGGAACCTACTTAAGCCCAGGTGATCATTATACATAGTGTTTGCGTCCTCTAGTGTTAGTGATTGCAGTGGACTAGGGCAATCAGGGCATATGTAGCTCGAATCTATGTCACCTAAGGTTAGGGTCTCATTACTAGTCAACTCTTTCTCCGAGGGAAATGAGATTGCAGCTGTGTCATCCGGGATGAGTGACACACAACTAGTAAATTGTTTTTGGAGCGGAGCCTCAGGAATAAACTCAGCAACTAAAGATTGTGATTCAGTGTAAACAAGTGGAGATACCGCTTCAGTCGGGATGGAGGGACGAGGAGGATGAAATTCCTCTTCTTCGAGTTGGGGCTCATGAAGGAACTCCTCGACTGAAGGGGAGGCTATAGTGGAGCCTAATGGAGCCAAGGTGCTCGTGGGGGAAACGACGAGTCTAGAGAGGGGGACTATCAATTTTTTGAAACGCGGGTTCCAATGGTTGGTACGTACTAGGGAAGGGATTAGAAAAAACATATCGTTTGTGCATTTTTATTTCAAGATTGTGTACATCGGCGCACAACCCATTCAGACTCTGCGAGAATTCTGCAGTGACATTCTCAATGTTTTTCATTAAAGTTTTCATGCGCTCTTCAAAACTTTCCATTTTACTAAAGATTGGAAGATAATTTGTTTTTTTAGAGGGATAAAACAACTTAATTTTTATTTTATTTTATTTTTAATAACTTAAACAAATAATTAATTTAAATAATTCTTTTTAAGGATAGTTGACAATTTTAATGAGGTAAAAATTTTATTTTGAAACTGGAAAAGCTTCGTAGCATTTTTTTTGGTTCAAAGTAATAATTTTTTTTTTGATAAACTCAAGAGTAAATATATATATTTAAATTGAGAGAAAAATATTTATTTTAGAATGAATTAAATTTTTTTAAAAATACGGATCATTCGATTCGCGATGGGAGCGAACCAATTTCCTCTGATACAAAACTGATGTAAACTAGAATCAAGGTTCTCAAAATAGATTTTTTTAAGCAAATATTTTGTTTTAAAATGAAAAAAAAATTTATTGGAAAAATCAATGTTTGAGTTTTAAATTTTGAAGAGAGACCGAGCGGCCCAACATTTGCGCGCGAAATCACTCCCAACGTCTGAACTTCGCAAGATCGTTATTCGTTAATAGAAAAATATTCTGAGGCGCTTAACAGATTGAACCCTTGCGAGTGTTGTAATTCCACAAGCAAATACACACATAGCAATTTATGAGATAATGGTAATTAAAATAGGTAGAACGTTCAGGCAAACTTATATTTAGGCTTCATTTGGTTTAGCGGTGGCGGTTGTAAAAGGAGCTGTTGTAAAGGCAGGTTTGTAAAGGGAGCTGTTGGAAACTTGATGCTGGAAACGGAGTTCTGTTTGGCTAGTCTGCGTTTGCAGAGCTGTTCGAAACAGAGAACCGTTTGGCAATTCAGCGGTGGCGTTTTATAAAAAAAAAAAAAAAAAATTTCTCCAATCTATATAAATTGCAGAAAATATATGTACGTCGAGATATGCAGCAGGACAACATACATAAAAACATCCAAATACATGCAAATATCCAAATATCCAAAACATGGAAGACATATGTTGAATACGAAGATACCCAAAGTACGTTCAACGACCATGTAGTTGTTCGGCAATCGAGTCACGCAGCGCCGACATCTCCTCGACACCAACTCGAATTCCTCTAACATGATCTCCACCCGAGCTTTCTTCATTTTGCCCTGATCTTCTTTGACGGCCCGCTGGGTAAATGAAAAGCTCGTCAATATCACAAGCCTGAAAATGGTCGTCTGAGTGGGATGGGTGCCTGCGAATATAATTATGCAAGGTCATTGTCGCAATCACAATGTCCCTTTGCTTCGCCAAACTATAAGGCGGCATATCCCTTAGTATCTTCCATTTCTTTTTCCAAACTCCGAATGATCTTTCTATAACACTTCGTAATGATGAGTGTGCTCGATTGAATATTTCTAAGCGTCCTTGTATGGGCCTGCTGCCCCATCTGAAATCTGGCAAATGATACCGTGTCCCTGAATATGGTTTCAAGAAACCACGTTGGAGAGGGTATCCCGCATCAACGACATAATATTTGCCTACAAGTTTTAAATTTAATTTATGTCAAACAAAGTAATTAAAAACTACCGAAATCTTAAGAAATACAGGTCTCACCTGGTGGAGGATATGGAAAGTTGTAACTTGGATCCATAAGGGCACGGTGAAATATACGGCTGTCATGAGTAGATCCTTCCCAACCCGCAAGTACGAATGTGAAACACATATTGAAATCACAAACCGCCATAATATTTTGTGTCGTTGTCCCATGACGGCCAATGTACGATACTTGTTGAGCAGCAGGAACACGAGCATCAACATGAGTTCCATCGATAGCCCCGATACAATCTTTAAAGAATGGCATGTATCGAGAATCATTCAGAATTTGGGGGGGAATATCACGGAAAAGATGATCTACCGGCATAATGACATCTGCAGATAACCTCTTAATAGCAGCGAGTCCCTTTGAGAAAAACCTGCTTATAGTTTCTGTAGAGTGTTGGAAACGTTCCCCTGCAATTTGCATTGGAACATTATGACCTAAAATATGCAATGTAACTGCAAGTACTTCTCGGGGTAAAGTTCTCTTTGATCCTTGCAGCCCATATTGTTGTGTGAGGAGTGTTAACAAATCTACAAATATGAGCTTCGACATTCTAAATGAACTGAAAAATCTATGAGGGTGTCCATCCAGAAGTTCACCAAGCCATCTAAACCCCGTTTGGCTTGATGTCATGCAAGCAACATTTGATGAAGAACCAGCCTCACATATGGCTGTCATTGATGCTAAATATTCGTGTGCACTCACTGCTCTATCGCGACAAATCCGATCAGCTACTTGTCGCTGAGTCCCCTCATTAGAACTGTCAGTTTGATCAGATGAAGACATATTAATCTGCATTAATTGTAAATATTGAGCAATATTAGACATTAAACATATGAGAATATGGCTAATCAGTGGAAGTAACAAAATATTGCATTTCCATCATGAAATAAACATTAAACAACTAAACATTATAAGTAGCAAAATATAGCAGTTCCGATCATGCAATAAACATAAAACACATCGAGTTCAATACAATAGCGAAGAAGATAATGCATAGAGCTATTCATTTTAGCAGATCGATCATTTCTCGGCACATCGAGTTTCCAGCCATTTCAGTCGCCGATCCTTTCGAATACTCAAAAAGGTTTCCCGATTTCCCTTATCCTTCAAGAAAACGGTGCAGAAGTCGTATAAAGCATAGTTGTTTTCTTCCATGACCTCCTCCATACTTTCGAGCTCGGTAATGGCTTCAGCGATGGTGTGCGAGGACAAAGATATCTGGATGCGGGCAGGCTCCATCATGCAACGCCCAATAATGCGAGACGTTTCCGCTATCTGCTCCATCGTCGAACTCCTGCTTCTCTTGTATGTCTGCTTACGTTTTCCCTTATCTGGTATCTTCTTTCCTGCTTTTGTAGGAGACGGTATCTGGTCCACATCTTGGGAATCAGCCCCAGCAGAGAGGTCGTGCTCATCCATCGATTCAGGCAAAAAATTTCTAGAATTTGGAGCCCAAGCAAGAGCTCCAGTAGCTACAACCTGGCTGAACATCATATCGAGCTTTTCTTCTAACTCAGGAGATATCCCAACGAATTGAAACTTCCGTGCAGTAGGATGAACCTGAAATGAAAATAAAACGGAGTTAGATTAATGAAAAAAAAAAGAATTATTCTACTATAAAGAATAAAAAGAACTACTCTAATTACCTTGAGCCGCTCTTTCCACCAATCCTCAGAAGCAGCAATAGTTTTCCGTATAGGATCCCATCCCAAACCTGTCTCACGACCCTTGAGGTCACGCCATAACTTCCAGTCTTTTTTCAGCTGATCCCACTTGTTTTTCATTTGGGTTCGATCATAGGACTTCCCCGTGCGAGCTAAGAAATTCGTTGTCAGGTTAACTCACCCTTCTCTGTTGAAGTGTGTGGTCGGGCGATTACCCAACTCAATTTCTTTTAAGCACAGGTCACAGAAAATCAAAACATCGCTAGCCTCCCAATTGGCACTAACACCACCTTCCTTATGTTTACCCATAGTAAAAAAACTGTATTGAAAAAAAGGAACAAAAAATTAAAAAAACATAGTCCTAAAGCGTACACATACACAGCACACACTCACACATACACAGCACACACTCACACACTCACACATACACAGCACACACTCACACACTCACCCACTCACACATCACACACACTCACATACACAGCACACACTCACACACTCACACAAACACATACACACACACAGCACACACTCACACACTCACACATACACATCACATGCAAACTCACCCACACATCACACACACACTCACCCACACATCACACACACACTCACACACAGCACACACACTCACATAAACACATCACATGCAAACTCACCCACACATCACACACACACTCACACACACAGCACACACACACATACAAACAGCACATGCAAACTCACCCACACATCACATGCAAACTCACCCACACATCACACACACACTCACACACACAGCACACACTCACATACAAACAGCACATGCAAACTCACCCACACATCACACACACACTCACACACACATCACACACACTCACATACAAATAGCGCATACAAACTCACCCACACATCACACACACACTCACACACACAGCACACACACTCACATAAACACATCACATGCAAACTCACCCACACATCACACACACACTCACACACATCACACACACTCACATACAAACAGCACATACAAACTCACCCACACATCACACACACACTCACACACACAGCACACACACTCACATAAACACATCACATGCAAACTCACCCACACATCACACACACACTCACCCACACATCACACACACACTCACACACAGCACACACACTCACATAAACACATCACATGCAAACTCACCCACACATCACACACACACTCACACACATCACACACACTCACATACAAACACAGCACACACTCACACACAGCACACACAAACACTCACACTCACACACATCACACACTCACACACACACACAGCACACACAAACACTCACACTCACACACAGCACACACTCACACACATCACACACACATCACACTCACACACACACATCACATACACACTCACATGCACATCACAAACACATACACATCACAAACAACCTCACACACACTTCACACACGCACTCACACACATATCACACACACAGCACACACAAACACTCACACTCACACAAAGCACACACTCACACACACATCACACACACATCACACTCACACACACACATCACATACACACTCACACGCACATCACAAACACATACACATCACAAACAACCTCACACACACTTCACACACACACTCACACACACATACACATCACATACAAACTCACACACACATCACACACAAACTCACACACACAACACACACACACTCACACATACATCACACACACAGCACACGCACACAACACACACACACACTCACACACACTCACACACACAGCACACTCACACACACAGCACACACAAACACTCACACTCACACACAACACATACACACACAACATACATTGCACACACAGCACACGCATAACACACACACACATCACATACACACACATTACACATAAATTCAACATCCTTGCTTGACAAGTACACACACATTGCACATTTTACATTCCCTAAACCAAAACAATCACCAAAAAAAATTTTGAAGGGGAGGGGAAGGTATACCTGCTGGCTGGTGTGTACTCTGCTGCAGATCGGGGGAACACAACCTGGAGCTCTGCGCACAAAACAGGAGGGGGGAGAGGGGAGTGGTGAGATATCTGGCCACAAAATGGGTTGGGGGGGTTCTGCACAATGCAACGGGTAACAAAGGATATTACCTGTGCCGAAGAAATCCCTAGGCCGCCGGAGATGAAGGGGCACACACCCGGAGAGGGGCACACACCCGGAGAAGAACAACCCGGATGCAGTCGGAGAAACAAAGAAGACGCCCTGATGCAGCCTTTGCCGTCGCCGTCGAAGGCCTTTTTCGTCGCCGTCGAAGGCCTTTGCCGTCGAGGAAAAAAGCACGCAAGTCCTTCACCGCCGGATAGCACGGGAAGCGAGCCAGAATCCGGATGCGGCCGGAGAAGAGGAGGCGGGATCGACTCGCTCTAGCGGCGACGGGAGAAACAACGGACGCTCGCCCTAGATCGCTGCTCCTCCACAACGCGATAAAACGACGCTCGCTAGCTGGGTTTCGTCCCGCGCCGTTTTGAGTTATCGCGAAACGCCAGGCTTTTGAAAACGGAAAGCGGAAAAACAAACACACAAGGCCCGAGCGGTGGCGTTTTGACCAAACGGAAAAGCTAAACGTGTTACCAAACGAACCCTTAATTAGTTAGACGCATAAAATTAAACTAGAGTTAAAGAGCTTCGGTGCAGTTAAGTACTCAGCAGCAAGAAATTCCGGTCGAGCTCAAGCGCAGACAGTTGATGCAGTCGGGAACCAGCAGCCTTAGCGGTAGGCAGGGGAAGAACAATCGACTGACGGAAGTAGGGCACGGCATCGACGTCAGTCGGGTAGGTCGTCGGTGTCAAGGGTGGAGTCGACGACGACCTAGCAGGAGGAAGAGGCTGTCAGTCATTGCAGAAGCCTGGAATCAGTCCACGGCGGCAGTTGTGGCTTTCGGGCAAGGTTTAGCGCACAGGTGCAGGACGGTGAGGGCGTCTGGACACCGGAAAATGATCCTGAAGTAAACGGTGCCCAGCCCACGCCCGTTCGTCGACTACGCCTAACAAGACGGAGGATGCACCAGCGGTTTCAAAAGACAGGGGCGAACTCGGTGACCTTTGCTTGCTCCGGGAGGAAAATGGCGTCGGTAATACAGAGGGAACGAATGAAGATTCGTTCCTCTATTCAATCCGGACTGTTGTTCTCTTACAGATGGCTGGCTTTAATAGTCACCGGCAATAATTTCTCCAAATACAAGATTTCCAAATTTTCTTGGTGGCACCATGAAAGTAAAAGATATTTCTCAAATAGGATTATTTCAAAATCTCCCTTGATTCAAATAAGGGATGTCCAAAATTTCTTTGGTGGCACCATGGCAGTAAATATTATTTCTCAAATAGGGTTATTTCCAAAATCTCCCTTCTTCAAAATTAATAAGATTTCCTATTGTGCAACTGTTTATCATCTTGGTAATATTTGGCTATGATCAAATATTTATGTGTATTTTAATTAATATAAGCTTGCTTTTACCATCCTAACTACCTAAATCACCAGACCTATTTATTAAGGGTCTCATCGGCCGGTCAAACCGACGAGCAAAAGCAAGTACATGAGATGAAAATGGGTACATAAAATGAAATAGAAATAAATACGTAAGAACTATGATGCGACGAAGGATGCATCAGCATGTTTCTCAGCTCCAAACTTTTGGAAGAACTATCACTCTCTACCCCAACCAGCTGGACAAGAATCAATTTGATATGTCCACTGGTATGCAAATTCATCACCTAAAAAAGATAGATGCGTCAATTTTTGCTCGATGGGAATGGAGAATTCCCAGGCAGGGGGCAGAGAGAGATATGGGTGAAGGTTCTGGATTGCGGGGAAGACCTCGCACTGCAGCAATGGAGAAGGATGTGCCCTCACCACCCCACCCCCACCCCCCCCCCACCCCCGTAAAGCAATCGAGACTGTTGGTGCAGCTGCTGAGGGGAGAGTCTACCTGTAGATGTATTTGTTCCACCTGTACAATCTGAAATTCCTCCCGTGCAAACTGAAATTCAATCTCAAGTACCTGATGTTCTGATTTCTGAAGAGCCAGCTCTTCAGCCAGAAGTACAAGTTAATTTGCGATCGACACATGGTGGAGTCTCAAATTTGGAAGAATTTTCTGCTGAGTCTGAGGGGGAGACCTTAGTTAAGGACTCGCTCCAAGAGGACCTCAATGTTGACAGCTTCTGGTGAGAGGTAGGATTTGGTAGTGCTTTTTGAAGAAGCCAGAGAGGCTGTGGTAAAGCCTCCTGCCCAAGAACCACTCCTGCTCAAGGACCACTCAGGGGGAGCTAATTCTAGTAGTGTTAAAACTAATGCTAACAATCTTGCAGCTCCCAGGTCTAAGGGTGAGAGTGCCCTCCCTCTAAAAGTTCCTTGTTAAAGTCTGTAGAAGCAATGCTGGTAAAGCAAAAAGACCACTTTGATTTCTCACTGAAACCAGTTTTTGGCAAAGTGGCTGGAGTTGAAAAGGATCTGAATGATGGACTGGCTCAGGTCAATCATAATATGGATAAGTTGAAGACCTCCTTGACTGAATGGTTGTCTTAAGGAGGTAAGGCTATAGACCATTCAATCAAGAGCATTGGTCAGGTTTACAACGAGGCAGTTCACCTTTCCAAATCATATGATGCTATGATACATTCTCATGATGCGAGCATGCATCATATTGACAGGCAAATGGGAATATACAAGGAGGAGATTACCCAAAACCCTTATTGCAGAAGTCAGAAAGGGGGGAGATTAGAGAGAAGAATGAGTGAGCTGAATCGGGATGTGCGCAACAAAATTGACAGTGTAAATGTCTACAGTTATCAGAATATCAAGTGGCTGCATGAAGAGCTGACAGGAACATTTCAAGCTCCACCTTTTGAGGGAAAACAACCTGTTGAAGGTGGAGAGATACATGTTGAGGGTGTAGAGTATAATGAGCAACATCCTGAAGGTGGAGAGTATGCACCTCTTGATGAATATACTAAAGTATGGTCTGTTGTTGCTGAGGAAGAGGTAAAGATCCTTGAAGACTCTTCCAGCCCTCCTCAAAAGAGAAGAAGATATGGGGAAGGCCAATCGGCAAGAAGATCTGATCCTATTAAAGATGTTAGAGAAGCCCATTTAACTAGGCCCATTTTGTATCTTTATTGGTTTTTTTCTCTCTCCTCTTTAGTCTCACATCTTGTATAGGAACTTGCTCTCTCTTTCTCTCATCTATATATTTGTACTCATTCTTTGTATTTTACACAAGTGAACATATATACAAGGTGGATTTTTCTCTTCTCTACATGGTATCAGAGGGACCGGTCCTCCTTGGGCGGCTTCCCTCTGCTTAACCGCCTATCTGCCTGTGGTCTCTCTTCCATGCCTGCGTCCTGCTGCCTGCTGCAGACTGTCCTTCTGTTCGCGGCCCTTGCCACTCGGTCTCTTGCGGCCTGTCTTGGCTATCCGCTTTACTTCTCTTCTTCCCTCTCCTCTCTGTGGTTCCACCTCTCCCCTCAGGACTCTTATAGACTTCCTGTGGGGTCCAACTCTCCCTTTTGTTCCTGGTCCAGACTGCCTCTCTTCTCGCGCGGTCTCCCTCCTGCTATCCGGCGCGACCTCCTGCGGCCTCTTCCTGCTCGTCGTTTTTTCCGCCTTGTCGCGGAATCCTTCTCGCGCGGACTGAGGCCTGTTCCTGCTCGGCGCTTTCAACCTTGTTGCTGAGTTCTTTGCTCGTCGCGGCCTCTTGCTATCCGCTTGAGTGTTTTTTACTCGCGGTCTCTTCTCTCTGCCCACTTGTGGCCTCCTTCTCTGACTGCTGCTGTGATCAGCCTGACCGTACGGACTGTTGCCTCCCGCATTTAGGTCGCGGTCTTCTCCTCCTCTTTCTATCCGCTTGAGTGTTCTCTCCTCGCGGACTCTTTTCTCTGCCCGCTCGTGGCCTCCTTCTCTGACCGCTGTTGTGCTCAGCCTGACCGTGCGGACTGTTGCCTCCCGCATTTAGGTCGCGGTCTTCTTCTCCTCCAATCCGCGCGGTTTGTTCTCTGTCCGCCGGTGTCCTCTTCTACTAGGACCCTGCCTTCTTTGTCTATCCGCGCGGACTGTCTCTGTCCGTTGGTCTTTATCCGCCTCTGGTCGCGGCCTCCTCCTGTCGCTGGTGTCTTTACATCGTGACCAGGCGGTCTCCGTTCTAGTCGCGCGAACTCCTCTCTTGTCGGTCTGCTCTCTTAGCTACTTCTCCTCCATGAGTTCTGCTGATTCTACCGGCACGGCGGCTTCTCCTACAGACCGCCCGGCCTATATTCCAGAAACACGGTATGAACTCTGTATTACTACTATATCTCTGGCTGGCAAGAAGAATTTTGTCGAATGGGCACATTCTGTTCGCCAGGTCCTGCAATCCAAGGGGTTTCTTTATCACTTGGCCCAGGTGGTTACCGGTACTCCTACTGATGATTGGTTACGAAATGATGGTCGTGTGGAGACATGGATCCTTAATTCTCTTGATAGCGAATCCTATCGCCTGGCCATGTACCACGAGACGGCCAAAGGCATGCGGGACGAGCTTCATACCCTTTACTCCGGCAAGGATAGTCTCCACCATCTGTATGACATTATCACCGCTCTCCAGGCCCTTGATAGCAGTGGTACGACCGATCTGACCTCCTTTGTTGCTCAGGCTCGGTCTTTGGTCGAGGCGTGGATCCAACATCAGCCTCCTACTGTAGACCTTGCTGCCCAACGTGTCCAAAAGGAAGTTGTGGGTATAGCCATGATGATGGCTCGGCTACCCCATCACCTTCACAGTGTACGGGCTCATATCCTCTCCTCTACTGTTACCCAGTCATTCTCAGATGTGTGCACAATGCTTCTAAAAGTCACCCCGCCTCCGGATGTGTCTGGACCTCCTTCTCCGGCTCTTGTCCAGCAGGTCCCTCCTCCTTTACTGCCTCCTTCCTCTTCAGTCCGTGGAGGCCGCTCTGATTCTCGGGGACGTGGTCGAGGTGGATGGCCTCGGCCTAAGTGCTCGTTCTGCGGCAAAGATGGGCATCTTGAAGCCACGTGCTATCGCAAGCATGGTCGCCCTCCTCGTCCGCAGGCGTCTGTTGCTGCCACAGACTCTTCTCCCACTCGTACTGACCTCGATGAGGTTCGCCTCCAGCTCCAGCATCTTCATGATCTGCTCAGCCGCCCGCCAGCCTCGGTTGCCTCCGCTGCCTCCATCTCCAATGAAGGTATCGTCTGCCTCTCCTCTGGCCCGCGATGGATCCTCGATTCTGGTGTCACTCATCATATCACCTCAGTTCGGCCGCCTCAGTACTTGTCTTCCCCTCACCCGAAGTACATTACTGTGGTCAATGGGGCTTCTGTCCCTGTCTCTGGATGTGCTGATATTCCTCTCACCTCTTCTCTTCTCCTGCGTTCGGCTCTTCATGTTCCGGACTCTCCTTTCAATTTACTTTCAGTTGGTCGTCTTACTACTGATTTACATTGCTCAGTGACCTTTACTTCTTCTTTTCTGATACAGGATTAGCAGACGCAGACTATCATTGGTAGGGGGCGACTGCAGAACGGGCTTTACCTTCTTGATGACTCTCATACTCTCCTCGTCTCTGTCTCCTCATCAGATTGGCATCGACGTCTTGGTCATGCTCCTCTCTCTGTCCTCCAGAAGGCTCTCCCGGATGTATCTCTTCCTGCTTTTGAGTGTGAAACCTGTATTTTTGGCAAACAGCCACGTTCATCGTTTCCTTCTCATTGTACTCGGAGCTCCGCTCCTTTTATATTCGTACACTCCGATATCTGGGGTCCGTACAAGATTACTAGTATTTCTAGCTATCGATACTTCCTTACATTTATTGATGATTACTCGCGTATGACATGGTTGTATCTTTTTCGCGATCGTTCTGAGCTTCCCCGCGTCTTCCGGGCATTCATTCTTGAGACTCGCACTCAATTATCTGCGCCCATTCGCACTATTCGTACCGACAACGCACGAGAATACACGGGTCATTATTTTGCGACCCTCTGCTTTGACTTCGGCATTATTCACCAAATCTCGTGTGCGTATACTCCACAACAGAATGGTGTCGCCGAGCGCAAGAATCGTCACCTTCTTGATGTAGCTCGCTCCCTTATGCTTCAAATGCAAGTTCCCAAACCATACTGGAACTTTGCGCTCTCCACAGCCTGCTTTCTTATCAACCGTCTACCGTCCTCCGTCCTCCAGAATGCTACTCTGTTCAACCTCCTATTTCCCTCCACTCCGTCTTTTCCTGTTACTCCTCTAATATTTAGGTGTACTTGCTATGTTCACCACCTCGGCCCCTCTACCGACAAACTGGATCCCCGTGCGGCCAAACATATTTTTGTAGATTACTCGCGCACTCAAAAGGGGTATGTGTGCTATTCACCTACAACCCGCAAGGTTACTGTCTCTGCGGACGTCACTTTCCGGGAAGATCTTCCCTTCTTTTCTGCTCTGGATGTCGTTCCCATTCCAGAGCCCGTCATTCGTCCTATCATCCATATTCCCCGCTCCTCCTCATCTCCTCCTCCTCCTGCCCAGCCTCTGGCCCGTCCACCTCCACCTGTCATTCGGGTCTATTTTCGTCATTCTACTCATCATGGTGCCCCATTGCAGTCGGCTTCGACCTCTGATGCTCCACCACCTGCTGCTCCAGTTCCTGCCTCCACCGCTCACCCGCTGGCAAATTACGTCTCTCTACATCGCCTATCACCGTCACTTCATCACTTTGCCACGTCATTATCCTCTGTTTTTGTCCCTAACTCTGTGCAGGAGGCGCTTCAACATCCAGGCTGGCGGGCTGCCATGGAGGAAGAAATGACGGCCCTTTGGGCCAACCAGACCTGGGCACTGGTCCCTTTACCTCCCGGTCAGCACCCTATTGGGTGTAAATGGGTTTTTGTCATCAAACATGCTCCGGATGGCACTATTGCCTGACTGAAGGCCCGACTGGTGGCCTGTGGCTTCACTCAGCAGCAGGGTCTTGATTATGAGGAAACTTTCTCTCCGGTGGCCAAGCTCAACACGGTTCGTGTGCTTCTCTCTGTGGCTGTACACCGCCGCTGGCCTCTTCATCAGCTTGATATCAAGAATGTGTTTTTGAATGGCAATCTTCAGGAAACCGTCTACATACGCCAACCGCCCGGGTTTGAGACCACGGGGGAGTCTCAGGTGTGTCTTCTAAAGAAATCCATCTATGGTCTCAAACAATCCCCTCGGGCGTGGTTTGAAAAATTCAGCAAGGTGGTTCAGGATATGGGTTTCACTCGGAGTTCTACTAACTTCTCCCTTTTCACCCGACACCGGGCAACTGGAACCGTCCTTCTGTTAGTTTATGTTGACGACATCCTACTTACTGGGGATGACTCAAAGGGGGTTCAAGCGGTCAAACAGCATCTGAGCACCGTGTTTCAGACCAAAGACCTAGGGCATCTTCGCTACTTCCTCGGTCTTGAGGTCGCACGGCGACCGGATGGGCTTGTCCTCTCCCAACGGAAGTATTGTCTCGATCTTCTCAAAGATGCTGGCCAGTCTGGTTGTAAGCCAGCTAATACCCCAATGGAGGCAAATCACAAGCTCTGTGCTCACGCATCTGATAATGATCTGCTTCTCCAGAACTCGGAATACTAAAGATGCTTTGTCGAAAAGTTGATCTACCTAACAATCACGAGGCCTGATATATCGTTTGTTGTTGGGGTTGTTAGTCGGTTCATGCATGCTCCCCGGGTTTCTCATCTCCAAGCTGTTGAACGGATTCTCCGGTACCTTAAGGCAGCTCCGGATCAAGGGCTTGTGTACAAAACCTCCACCTCTGCCCCAGCATTAGTTGTTTACTCTGATGCCGACTACGCTGGTTTCCTGGACGATCGGCGGTCGACCAGTGGGTTCTGTACTTATTTTGGAGGTCATCTCATTACATGGAAAAGTAAAAAACAAGCCGTGGTCGCTCGATCCTCCGCGAAAGCTGAATACCGATCGATGGCATCGGTTGTCTCTGAACTTACATGGCTTGAAAGCCTTCTTTCTGACTTGGGAGTAAAACTTCCTTCACCTGTTGTTCTATTTTGTGATAGTCAAGCGGCCATACACATAGCAAAGAACCCGGTGTTTCACGAGCGTACGAAACATATCGAGGTTGACTATCACTTCATACGGGAAAAAGTTAAAATGAAGAAACTGGAATTAAAGCATGTCAAAGGCACTGATCAAGTTGTTGATATTCTCACAAAGGCTTTATCAAGTACCTTGTTCTACCAGTGTTTGTCCAAGCTGGGTGCATATGATCTATACGCTCCAGCTTGCGGGGGAGTGTTAGAGAAGCCCATTAAACTAGGCCCATTTTGTATCTTTATTGGTTTTTTCTCTCCCCTTTAGTCTCACATCTTGTATAGAAACTTGCTCTCTCTTTCTCTCATCTATATATTTGTATTCATTCTTTGTATTTTACACAAGTGAACATATATACAAGGTGGATTTTTCTCTTCTCTACAAAAGAAAACAAAAAATATGCTCAAATATGGAGTCTTATCTCCAAAAGTATTATTTTGGACACATTAAGCATAGTTGACTTGACAAATGAAGAGTCAAAGCTATACTACAGCAAAGAGGAATGGGATAAGTATGAAGTGTCAAATGTGAAGAGGAGGCTACATTTCAGAAAGCATGGAAGAGACAATCATGATGCTCTTCCTCCTACACCAAGATATTATCTCAAGCCCTATGCATATTTTGACAGGCATCATGAGAAAAACAAGGAAAAGGAGCATTCTTGAGACTATCATTTCCTTATATTTTGTTATGTTGTGAATGTCTTAGAATGCCCACAAAACACTTTATATAAATATTAATGTTTTGTTAATCTCTTGTTGTTTTGAATTCATATATCTTTTTTGTGTCTTATGTTTTTTTTTACTTTATTGTTTGTGCAATTCAGCTTAGTATATAGGGTTCTGACTTTTTCAAATAGGGGGAGATTGTTAGGTATTGTATCCACAATAGCCCTGATTTGAAGAAGTGTTCATTGAACTAACTTGAATTGAGATTGTATTTGATGTTAATTTTAGTTGTGTGATGCAGGTCTTTATTGTCAAGTACAAACCATTGTCATGTTACAATGGGTCTTCAAACACAGTTCTGTGCAATATAATCTCTCATTGTATAGAACATCGTCTTGATTCATGTGTAATCTCTCTAATGGGGTGTACTTTATTTAGCATCACAAAGGAAGTAGCAATTCAGAAGTTGCAGATTTTGGCCAAGGCAAATTCGTCGAGTGATCTCGTGAGGTCTCGTTAAATTCGTCGAAAACTCACGTAAGCACTCGTAGAATTTGTCGAGTGATCTCAGGAGTACTTGAGAGATCACTGAGAATTGTTGTCTAGAACAGCTAAGTAAAAATAACCTAGACTTCTCATATATGCTCGACAAATTCGTCGAGTACTTGCGTGAGTACTCGTGAAATTCGTGGAGTCCTTTCGAGAAGTCAAATGAACTACCTTAACACTCCAGAGAAAATTAGTGTTAGTCGGTTCAAGTAAATTCGTTGAGTACTCAAGTAAATTCGTCGAGTACTCTCGAGAGCTTTCAGCTAATTCGTGGAAAGGTCTAGTGAAGTCCAAACATCTCACGTAAGCTCTCTCCCAAGTTATTTCGACTGGTTCGTCGAGTGATCTGGAGAAAATTTGGACTTGGACAATTTTCTTTTTGTTTTCATTCTCGACTTGATGACTTTCCAAAATTAGGGCTTCTGTCATGTACAGTACACGTGGACAGTAAAACTAAGTTCGAAATCGAGTCGTTAGTGAGGAATCGTCTATAAATAGTTAAGGATTATTTCAGAATAACATAATCATGATCTAATTGCAAGTTGCCTTAATCGATCGGAAATTCAAAATCGTTTTCACGAAGATCTCTGTCTCCGACAACTCTTCCGATCAGCGATTCCTCCCACAAGAAAAGCTTTGATTGATCTCATGTTCTCAAATTCTTTCAGAATACTTCCAGAGATTCATTCGACATTTAGTTCAGATCGATCTTCAAGCAATCAAATTCTTCTTAATCAAGATTTGAGTCAAAGCTTTCAAGCAAAGAAAAAGGGATATTTTCCGGATCTGAAAAAGAAAACTCCTAAGAGTTTTAAGAATATTGTTTACAATCTATTTGTTTGTATAAATCTTTTTATACCTTATAGGAAGTTGTTGCTTCCGAGTTTTTGTAGATCCTTGTCAAAGGATCGAGTGTAGGGGAAGTTGTTCTCCGAATTTGTACGAGTGAGAGACTATGAGTTGTAAGATTATTATTAATCTAAGTTTTGGTGAAGTAGTCGAGTCTAGCCAGAAGTGCTAGATAGGCGAGGCGGGACAGTGGACGTACCGATTTTGGGAAACCACTATAAATCTGTGACTGTGCTGTGTTTATTCTCTTGTTTTGTGCACTTTATTTTTAGTAGATTTTTATTCCGCTATAAGCCGAAGGATTCACCTATTCACCCCCTCTAGGTGATTTAGGTTGACAACTAAATACTTTCAAGTTTGAAGCAAGTCTCAGGAGTGTATCGTTCCTTTCCCATAATAATCACGAACAAAATAATCTTTCTCAGAGGAATTAGATTGGAAATCCCAAACAGACGGCTACCAGATCCATGGCGGGTAGCAACAAGAGCAGATCCTTTTGATAGGGTGGGTAACTGCGGAGGACCATTGATATGAACAATAATTTGTTCAAAGTCTCTGTGAAATCAGTGTAGAAACTCAAACGCCAGGTTAAATTCCTCTCAATTCCTAACTAGCAATGCAATCTGGGTTGCAAACCATGACCAAAGGGTCAAAATGGTCATGCTCCAGGTATAACTGAGTGAAATCAATGTAATAAGCAGATGGAGGACCGTCACCTGTAGGAGTAGAATAATTTTAAGGTGAAGCTAAAAACATGTGTTGAGTTTCCTTTCCATGAGTAGGTTGTCTTGTTACGTTTCCATATATTTGTTGTTGTTTCTAAGATGATATAGTTGTTGGCTATGGTCTCCTGCATAAAGTTCGTGAGCCAGGACATGACCAAGGGTTTTTTAAGTCCCATTGCAACCAACCTTGAGAATCCGTTGGTGGCTCCTGAGTAGTCCTGCTAACATATCTGAACTGTAGCCGACTTTTGAGAGCAAGAGTAATGGATTGTGACCACGACATATAATTAGTGTCATCCAATCGAATGATAGTGATTTGTGGTGTGGTTAGTATATTATAATCATGACTCTCCTGGGTCAATCGCACGGGAGGAGATAGGATCAATTTCGAGCCGAGTTCGAGTGATTTGGACTCGACTCAAAATAGAAATTGAGACAAACTCGGCTCGAAATCGACCGAAATAGAAATTAGTTCAAGTAAAGTCGACTCAACTCGAAATGTCTTGAATCTGAGTCGACTCGAAATTGAACAATTTTGTTATTTTATGTAGACTCGAAATTAAATTTAGTTGGCTCAAAATTAAGTAAATGAAGACTTTTAAGTCTTTAATCCTTTAGTTTGGGTTTACATTTTCGTGTTTTGAATTTTTAGATAATAATGAGTGATAGTGCAAGGGGGCCCACCGTACCCCGCGCGACAATACCCGGCCCGTGGTGGGCTTCGCCGGCCCCCGACGGACGGGTTTAATTAAAATTATTTTGTTTTAGTACCTTTTTAATTTTTTTAATTATGTAAAAAAAAATTGGGAATTTTTTACGTAAAAAAAACTGCCCACCCACGGTTTCCCCATGCATTTATTTTTTAATTTTTTTCCAATTGTTTTAATTATTTAAACTATATTTAAGTTTTTTTAGAAAATTTAAAAAATTAAACGCAAAGCACACGTGCTCCGCCGCTGGCGGGTTCGCCGAGTCCCGGTGAACCCACCGGGGTGGTATGGTGGAGCTTTGGCAGGGCCACCGCCGGTGGTGGCCCTGGCGGAACTCGCCGGACTACCCCCGGTGGGTTTGCCGGTGTCCAGCGAACCCGTCGATGGGCTCCGGGCAAGCCTCCAGCAGCAACTCAAAGGCTACGGGCAAGTGAGGCGATCGGGATTTTTTCCTGTTGAGGACAGGAGGGATTTGTGTGAGAGGCAATTGGCAGTCCACCTTAAGCTTTAATCAGACGACTGATATTAAAATACGAAGGATCAAATGGTCTATAATTTTTTGTAGGCTGGGTTACACCAGGGGATATCTTTATATATAATATAAATGTTAATAACTACATAATATTTTAATCCATTCGAGCGGATTCGAATCATATGTCAAGCAATTTGGGGTAGGCTCGAAATATAATGCAAGTCAAATTGAGTTGAATCAATTGTAACTAATTCCGATTCAACTCAATATCTAAGCGGCTTTCAAATTTCGAATAATATGCTCAGACCTAGGAGGAGGTGTTAAGAGACGAGTACTATAAGATTCTTTCACATCTAACATAGCCTCAATAGAAATGAGCATGCGGGGCAAGGGGAAAAAAAGATAATTAGGCTTTCAAATAAATACAAACTCTAGATTCATCCCCTAAAGCCTAATGGTCATTAGATCATGATGAGATTAGGATCGAATAGAGAGAAGAAATAGTGCAGTCATTCCCTATAAGATAAACATAAACGGTGTGGAACAAAGGCAGTTCACCGGTGCGCATCTGGTGTGGGCAGATTGTGCGGGTCCAAATCCGTGAAGTAAGAGGGGCTTGGGGCAATTTTGTGAATATAATAGGATAGAAATTATGAAGGATTTCTGAACTTCTTCACAAATAATATAAGTTTTTAATGGAAAAACTCAAAAAATTTGCTCTAAACAAATTTTTGACAAATAAAGTGCAGCCAACTACTGAATATAACATCTCATCCAACATATGTTGAATGCGAAATTTTAAAAAAAAATAGACATAAAAACAGCTAGACATTTAAACAACAAACAATCAAGTAAATTATGAGGAAACTAAATAAAAAGCTAATATAAAAACAAAAAGATTGGAAAGCATTGTACCTCTGGCCAGTTTTGAGAGACCACTTGCCTTCAAATTTCTTAAAATCCCCATCGACCATAGTGAATTGTAGCTCCCCTTCATTATCCTGAGGGCAATACTTTCTTAAAATTGTAGGAAAATTTTACACAACATTATGAGGTTAAGAATTGTTAGAATTTTATTAAATATTATTTTACAGAGCTTTCACTGTTTTTAGTGTTTAGACTCTACATTAATTGATGAGAAAAGCTCAAAACAATTTGGAGGGAATCAAAATATTTGAAGAAAAAATTTTCGTGAAATGATGAATTCTTTTAGTCTTTCTTTATCAAATGCTCACTTTTTATGGATATATAACCATTGTCCCTCATACTTATTATGTTGAAAGAAATATAAGGATAAATTATCAACCACATATACGGGTGCGCTCGCACGCACTAGACCAGACTAGACCATACCTGATCCAGATTTGGATTTAGATTTGGGATTTGAGATTTGCAAAATAATTGCATTTTTATTTTGTTACAAAAATATTCATAATTTTGGTTTTGTAACGAAATTTGTCAACCATTTTACCCTAATTGTCGAATTGTAATCATCGTTGAGTTATGATCGTCGAGCCTGATTTTAAAATCGTATCACTTTGTAATCGACGATCGTCGAGTGCCCATCGACGATCGTCGAGTGCCCATCGACGATCGTCGAGTGCCCATCGACGTTCGTCGAGTGCCCATCGACGATCGTCGAGTGCCCATCGACGATCGTCGAGTGCCCATCGACGATCGTCGAGTGCCCATCGACGATCGTCGAGTGCCCATCGACGATCGTCGAGTGCCCATCGACGATCGTCGAGTGCCCATCGACGATCGTCGAGTGCCCATCGACGATCGGTTGTTTTACTTATTTGTGTCTTCCTATCGGCGATCATCGAGGGTCATTTGACGGTGGTCGGGTGCCTGAAGTGAATCTTCATCTATGTATTTCTCGGTCATTTCTCCGTTAAATGTCTTTAAATTTATAATCAAGTTTGTTACTTTTTATATTTTCTTAAGAATATCAATTAATGTCGGGATTATCAATTTCTTTATGCCATGTTATTTCTTTTTTAGTTATTTAAATTGTTGAAAGAGCTCAAAACTTGTATATACTGTTTGTGTATGTAAATACAATGAGAGAATACAAATATATAGGAGAGAAAAGGAGAGAAGAAATCCTATACAAGATGTGGGACTAAAGAGAAGAAGAAGGAAGAACAATAAAACGTGGGCTCGATAATAGGCCCTTTACATGGGCTTTTCTAACACTCCCCCGCAAGCTGGAGCGTACAAATCGTATGCACCAAGCTTGGACAAGCACTGATAGAAGAGGGTACTGTAAAGAGCCTTTGTGAGGACATCCGCAACTTGCTCTGTCCCTGGAACATGCTTCAGGTCGATCTTCTTCATTTGAACCTTTTCTCTGATGAAGTGACAATTAACATCGATATGTTTTGTTCTCTCGTGGAAGACTGGGTTCTTGGCTATGTGTATAGCAGCTTGGCTGTCACAGAGGAGAAGAGTTGGGGAAGGGAGCCTTACACCCAGATCGGTAAGAAGGCTTTCAAGCCAAGTTAGTTCTGAAACTACCGAAGCCATTGCCCGGTATTCTGTCTCAGCTGATGATCGAGCAACAACCGCTTGTTTCTTACTTCGCCAGGTAATCAAATGACCTCCAAAGTATGTGCAAAAACCACTGGTTGATCGCCGATCATCAAGAGATCCAGCATAATCAGCATCAAAATAAGTCATTAATGTTGGAGAAGAAGATAAGGTTTTATATACCAATCCTTGACCAGGAGCCGTTTTAAGATATCTGAGAATGCGTTCAACAGCCTGAAGATGAGATCTTCGAGGGGAATGCATATACCGGCTGACAATACCAACAGCGAAAAAAATATCTGGTCTGGTAACTGTGAAGTAGATTAATTTTCCCACTAGTCGATAGTATTCTGGGTTCTCGAGTAAGAGATCTGAGTCTGATGCCTTAGCGCATAACTTGTGATTAACATTCATCGGGGTATTAATCGTCTTACAACCTGAATACCCCTCATCATGAAGGAGGTCGAGGCAATACTTCCGCTGGGAGAGGACGAGGTCATCTAACCGTCTAGCAATCTCAAGACCCAGAAAGTACCGAAGGGGCCCCAGATCCTTTGTTTGAAAAACAGTGCCTAGATGTTGTTTGACCTCCTGTATTCTTTCGAGTAATCTCCCGTAATGATGATATCGTCAACATAGACTAATAGAAGAACCGTTCCCGTTGTCCGGTGACGAGTGAACAGCGAGAAGTCTGTCGAGCTGCGAGTGAAACCAACTTCCCGAAGGGCCTTACAGAACCTGTCAAACCATGCCCGTGGGGATTGTTTGAGGCCATACAGAGCCTTCATAAGGCGACACACTTGAGACTCCCCCGTGGTCTCAAACCCGGGAGGTTGTTGCATATAGACTGTTTCCTGTAGGTCGCCATTCAAAAAAGCATTCTTAATATCCAGTTGTAACAAGGGCCACCGGCGATGTACAGCGACGGAGATGAGAACCCGAACGGTGTTGAGTTTAGCTACTGGTGAGAAAGTTTCTTCATAGTGTTGAGTTTAGCCACTGGTGAGAAAGTTTCTTCATAGTGTTGAGTTTAGCCACTGGTGAGAAAGTTTCTTCATAGTCCAACCCCTGCTGTTGTGTGAAGCCCCGGGCGACCAGTCGAGCTTTCAACCGATCAATCGTTCCATCAGCGGCATGTTTGACGACAAATACTCACTTACACCCAACCGGTGTCTGGCCCGGAGGAAGTGGTACGAGAGTCCAGGTCTGATTGGCCCAAAGAGCAGCCATTTCCTCCTACATGTCGGCTCGCCAGCCAGGATGTCGTAGCGCCTCCTGCACAGAGTTAGGAACCGAAATGGAGGAAAGAGAAGTAGCAAAAGTGTGTAGTTGGGGAGAGAGGCGATGTAAGGAGACACAATTCGCCAAAGGATGAGCAGTAGAGGCAGATACATGATCAGCAGGGCGCGTAGTAGCCGAGGTCGAGGCCGACTGCAGAGGGGCAACGGAAGGAAGAGGTTGGCGGCGAGTGTAGACACGGATAACTGGGGGCTTGGAGGGAGCAGGAGCAGGGTTGGAAAGAACCGGGAGAAGAGGCGTAGTAGCGGGAATGACAGGGCGAGGTAGGAGTCGTGGTGGAGATGTCAGTGGGGAAGGATTGTCTAGAGCGGAAGAGAAGAAAGGTTGATCCTCCCGAAAGATAACATCAGCGGAGACGGTGATCTGCAGGGTAGCGGGAGAGTAACAAACGTAGCCCTTCTGAGTACGAGAGTAGCCGACGAAAATATGTTTGGCCGCCCGGGGATCCAGCTTATCCGAGGACAGACCGAGAAGGTGGACGAAGCAGGTGCAGCCAAAGACCCTGGGTGTCAGATGGAAGGCTGGTGCTGAGGGAAATAGGAGGTTGAACGGAGTGGCATAGTTGAGGACCGAGGAAGGGAGACGGTTGATGAGGAAACAGGCGGTGGAGACCGCAAAGTTCCAGTAGATTTTCGGAACATGCATTTGAAGCATGAGAGAGTGGGCGACGTCAAGGAGGTGGCGGTTCTTTCGTTCGGCAATGCCATTTTGTTGGGGTGTGTAGGCACAGGATGTTTGATGAATAATACCGAACTCTGCACAGAGATGGGCAAAGTCGTTGCTTGAATACTCGCGAGCATTATCGGTGCGCAATGTTTTAATGGTGGTGGAGAATTGTGTTTGAGTCTCTAGTATAAAGTTACGAAACACGCGAGGAAGCTCGGAACGATCACGAAGTAAGTAAAGTCACGTTGTACGAGAATAATCATCAATAAAGGTGATAAAATAGCGATAGCCAGATATACTAGTAATTTTGAAAGGACCTCAAACATCGGAGTGTAGTAAATCAAAAGGAGCAGAGCTCCGAGTACAATGAGCAGGAAAGGAAGAACGCGGCTGCTTGTCGTACACACAAGAATCACACTGAAATACAGGGAGAGATGCATCAGGAAGCGCCTTCTGGAGGACGCGTAGAGGGGCATGCCCAAAACGGCGGTGCCAATCGTCGGAGGAGACGGAGGAGAGGACGGTAGGAGAGGTGTCGAGAAGGTAGAGCCCGTTTTGCAGTCGACCCTTACCAATGGTAATCCGCGTCTACCGATCCTGTATCAAAAAAGAAGACGGAGTGAATATGGCAGAGCAATTCATACCATGAGTAAGACGACCAACAGAAAGCAAGTTAAACGGAGAGCCCGGAACATAAAGAGTCGAGCGAAGAGAGATGGATGAGTCGAGGGAGATGTCGACGCAACCAGAGACCGGAACAATCGCCACATTAGCAACTGTGATAGACTTCGGATGAGGAGCATCCGAGTACTGGGGAGGCTTCATCGAAGTGATGTGATGAGTGGCACCCGAGTCCAAGATCCAACACGGACTGGAGGAAAAACAAGCACTACCTGCAGTGGAGGTGGAGATAACAGAAGCCGACGGAGGGCTAAGAAGCCCCTGGAGGCGCTGTAGCTGGAGGCGAACGGCCTCAAGTTCGGCACCAGTGGTGGAGGATGTTGGGTCCGGCGTTCCTTCACTTGACCCGTGGCGCTCTGCTACTTATATAAAAAATTAAGTAGCGCCCTCTCCAACAGTCTGGGCTTTTGGTGCAGTTGGGTATGGGCTTGATCCTTCAATTGGTATCAGAGGAGGTCACGGGTTCAAGACCGGGGGGGCGCTATTAAATCCTGATTTTTCCCTTCTACCTGTGTTGGTCCGGTGGGTCAGGCAACCGTGGACATGTGGTAACCCCACCTCTGAGCCGTGTGGGCCATGTGGTAACCCCACCTCTGAGCCGACGGGTTGTGCTGGACGCCGGGGGGGATTGTTGGGTCCGGCGTTCCTTCACTTGACCCGTAGCGCTCTGCTACTTATATAAAAAATTAAGTAGCGCCCTCTCCAACAGTCCGGGCTTTTGGTGCAGTTGGGTATGCGCTTGATCCTTCAATTGGTATCAGAGAGAAGGAACATCATTGTGAAGGAGATCATCTGCTGTTCTACTCCTTCAAGCTTCAAGTGTTCAAAAGCTTCATTATCAAGGACTCCAGACAACACACATTTCAGCATCTGCTGAAATCATCTATTGTTGGAGATCTGAAGCAACTGAAGGCCTATCACCCTAAGCAAAGCTCATCTTCCTGAACCCTTACAGATCTCAGGGGGAGCTTTGGCAACATCTTCCACTTGTCTTCTCTCAGATTGTTGACAGAGAAGAACAACTCAACCGTGGACATGTGGTAACCCCACCTCTGAGCCGACGGGTTGTGCTGGACGCCGGGGGGGGGATTGTTGGGTCCGGCGTTCCTTCACTTGACTCGTGGCGCTCTGCTACTTATATAAAAAATTAAGTAATGCCCTCTCCAACAGTCCGGGCTTTTGGTGCAGTTGGGTATGCGCTTGATCCTTCAGAGGAGTCGGCAGTGGCAACAGTCGCAGTCGGGCGAGGAGGGTAGCCATTTTTCTTGTAGCACACTGCCTCAGTGTGACCGTCCCGGCCGCAATACGAGCACTTTGGGCGGCCTCGACCCCCACGTCCCCGTCCGCGAGAGCCTGAGCGTCCATCGCGAGCAAAAGGCGGGGAGGAAATCAAGGGGGGAAGGGTCTGCTGAAGAAGCGCCGGAGAGGACGAGCCAGGAGTATCCAGGGGCAGTGGCACGCGAAGGAGCATAGAGCACACATCAGAGAGAGGAGTAGTGGCCGAAGCAAGGACATGAGCCCGGATACTCTGAAGATGTGGCGGAACACGAGCCATCATCATAGCAACGTGGACGGCTTCCTTTTGGGCCCGTTGTGCAGCAAGATCAGTAGTAGCGGGCTGATGCTGGATCCAGGCTTCCATAAGAGTTTTGACCCGAGCGACAAACGATGTCATGTCCGCAGCCCCGCCAACATCGAGAGCCTGAAGGTCTGTAATAATATCATAGAGGTGTTGGAGGCTATCCTTGCCGGAGTATAAGGAGTGAAGCTCTGTCCACATAGCGTTGGCTGTCTCATGGTACATGACCATCTGGTAGGGCACACCTTCCAGGGAATTGAGTAGCCAAGTCTGAACGCGACCGTCATTGCGTATCCAGTCGTCGGTAAGAGGGGACGGAGGTCCCTGAGTGAGATGAAGAGCAAGGTCTTTGGCCTGTAGAACTCGGCGAACCGAGTGCACCCATGGGATGAAGTTTCTTCTTGTCGGAGAGGGAAATTGTAGTAATCCGCAGTTCATCGCGGACCTCAGGAGGTGTCATGCGGTCAGCAGAGGTGTTAGCCGCCTGGTCGGTAGAATCCACAGAAGAACCCATGAAGGCCGAAGTAGCTGATGCGGTTAGCAAAGGAAACCGAAGAAGCCGATGTGGTTAGACAAGGAAATCGCTGGAAGAGAGCTGGCGGGAAGACTGCCTTCGCACGACAAGCCCGCACGGTTACAGAAGAGGCCGCGGCGGGTAGTCACAGCGACAAGGGCAGGCGAGAAGGAGAGGGAGGCCGCGACCCGAGTGCGGAAGAACAATCCGCACGGTCACAGTGTAAACACTAGCGGCCAGAGAGAGGGAGAGACCGGAGAGGTCGGCTCAAACACAAGGAGAGAGGCCACAGCGGTTAGAGGAAAAAAAACCGCGCGGAAAGGGGAACAAGAAGCAGACCGCGCGGTTTGAGATAAAACCGTGCGGGGAGAAAAAGAAAGGGAAGAAGAGACGGTCGCACGGTCAGAGTGAAAACACCAGCGGCAGAAGAAGAAGCCACGACCAAGTGCGGACAGCGCCACGAAAAGATAGAGGCCGCGGGAACAGAGGAGTAGAGGAGGCCGCGCGGAGAGAAGACGCGGGAAGCGAGGAAGTCGCGCGGAAAGCAAGGAAGCCGCGCGGAGAGAGGAGAAGGGAGGAGAATGCGAGCAAAGAGGAGAGCTAAGAAGCCGCGAGGAGAGAGGAGAGCGAAAAGAATAGAAGAAGCCGCACGGGTAAGACCGAACCCGCAACAGATAGAGAGAGGAGAACCTGGGAATGGGTCCTACGGAACTGAGAGAAAGAGGCTATAAGAAGAGGGGGGAAAGAAAGGTGGAGCCACGGGAGAGAGGGAGAGGAGGCGGTTAGAAAAAAGAGAGACCGCAGGGAGACCGGCGTGAAGAGCCGGGGAAGGCAAACTCGCGGCAAGAAGCGAGTACAGGAGAGAGGCCGCGGAAGAGCCGGCGGGTAGGAAGGCGGATGATCGGGGCGGTTAGAAACGAGGAAACCGCTCGAATCGGACCGCTCCCTCTGATACCAAGTTGAAAGAGCTCAAAACTTGTATATACTGTTTGTGTATGTAAATACAATGGGAGAATACAAATATATAAGAGAGAAAAGGAGAGAAGAAATCTTATACAAGATGTGGGACTAAAAAAAGAAGAAGGAAGAACAATAAAATATGGGCTCGATAATGGGTCATTTACATGGGCTTTTCTAACATAAATTAATTCAATAATTAAAAAAAATTGTTTTCCAAGAATCTATTAATAAGAGTTCCTTTCCCGATTTTATACATAGATGGAGATATACAGACTTCTTCATTATTGCTAGTTCTTTTCTGAGTTTTGTTTTTGGGTTAGCTTCATTTAAGAAAATTCGAGTGATATGTGCTTCTTCGGCGTCTACGCACATCAGAGTCTTGGGATTTAATCAGATGAAAATAGTCATAGAGGTGCAACTGCTTTAGGGCAGTGATATCTTACACAAATTTGATTTCTCACTAATTTTTTATTATTGCATTTTCAATTCTTTAGACCCTATATGATGTTATCTCTGGCAAATACTATTATCATTACTTTCAAAATTGTAAAAAAAAAATAAACTTTTAATGTTAATATTCCAACAGGCTAAAGAAATTATTTCCCACATTATTAATCTCTTGCAAAAGGGTTGTGTTGGTCTATCATCCCACAAACCACCTAGTACTAGTGAGAACTCACCATTTGGTATTCTTTAGGCAGTCTATGAATTATCAAATAATAAAACAAATCAATGGATATTCATGCTTTCTTTCTTGTATGTGATGCAATTTATTTTCTGGATTTTAAATTCCAACATTTTGTAATGGCATTTCACAACTCCAGCAACTCCGCAGTATTAAACCTGAAAAACCCAATGGAACCATTTCCCGCCGTTGGTAAGCCAAGTAGAATATTAGTTGAACACCCTTGGTTTATTATCAGTTATATTTGAACCTACTATAGCAGAACCTGCAAATCCTAATAGTGTTGTAACCGTGGTCGCAACTTCCCATCTATATACATCATCATCTAGTGCTAACAATACTAGAACCCAAGTTAGACATTTGTCTTTAACAGATTAAGTAGATATAGAATATCATTATAGAAACTGGATACTGAGAGCATTATCTGATAGTTTATATGATGCGTTCAATATCGTGCCGCTAAAAATTTATGGTACGTGTTAGAGAAGCCCATTTAATCTAGGCCCATTATGTATTTTTTATTGTTTTTCTCTCTCTCCTCTTTAGTCCCACATCATGTATAGGACTTTCCTCTCTCTTTCTCTCATCTATATATTTGTACTCATTGTTTGTATTTGATACAAGTGAACATATATACAAGGTTCTGTTTTCTCCTACATGGTATCAGAGGCTACGGTCCTCCTTGGGCGGTCTGAAAATTTCTAACCGCCTGCCTTACGGGGCCTTGTGCGGACTGCTTCTTTTCCGCCCTCTCTCCTTGCCGCCCTCTCCTTGGCGGCCTCCTTCTGCTCGCCTTGCTTCCTGCGGTCTCGCAACTCCTATCCGCCTCTCTTCCTTCTCACCCCGTGGATCCACCCCCCAACCCCCCTCCGGCTACTTATAGCCTTCTTCTTTGTTCCGTGGGGACCACCTCTGCCTAACCGCTGCGGCATCTCACTTATTCGCTGTGGGCTTGTCCTCTGCCTTTCCGCAGCGGTCTCATCCTCTCTCTACTCGCTGCACTCTTCCTGTAATCGCAGCGGCCTTCTTCTCCTAATCGCTCGCTGCGATCTCCTGCTCGTCTCTTTCTCCCGGTGCTATCCGTCTCTATCCGCAGCGATCTTCTCCTTGCCGCTCAGCTTGCTCTTCTATCTGCCCCGGCCTCTCTCTCTTGCCAGTCGCAGACTCTCCTCGTTATCCGCTCGAGCTCTACTCGCGGACTGCTCTTTATATCTGTCTACTGTTCACCTGATCGTGTGTAATCCCTCTCATGTCCACATCTTGTTCGCGATCTGATTGATTGCTGGTGTTAGGTGTGACTGAGCGGCCTCCTGCTGAAGTTCCCTGTCCGACTGGACTCTTACTCTTATCCGTCGCGGCCTGTTCTTATCCGTGCGAACTGCTCTCATTCTCATTCCACTACTCACCTGACCGTGCAGACTGGACTCCCTCCCCTCTCCGCATCTTGGTCGCAACCCGTTGGATTGCTGGTGTTCGGTGTGACTGTGCGGCCTCCTCTGCTGTTCGCCTTTTTCGCCCAGGCTGTTCGTCGCCTCATCTTTCCTAGTCGCGGTTTCTGATGGCTTCGTCCGCTGATACCACCGGCCAGACGGACTCTCCTGCTCCCCGCGCGGCCTCTCTTCCAGATGTTCGTGATGAACTCCGGATCACTACTATCTCCTTATCCGGCAAGAAAAATTTTGTGGAATGGGCTCACTCTGTTCGCCGAGTCCTCCAGTCAAAGGGATTTCTTCATCACTTGACTCAGGTTGTTGTTGGTACTCCCACTGACGATTGGGTACGCAACGATGGCCGTGTTCAGACGTGGATTCTCAACTCTCTCGATGCCGAGTCTTATCGTCTGGCAATGTACCACGAGACGGCCAAGGGCATGCAGGACGAGCTCCATACCCTTTATTCTGGCAAAGATAGTCTCCATCATTTGTATGACATCATCACGGCTCTTCAGGCTCTAGATAGTGGAGGCGCGGCTGATCTCACCTCCTTTGTTGCCCAGGCTCGGTCTCTGGTCGAAGCTTGGATCCACCATCAGCCCCCTACTTTGGACCTTGCTATCCAACGTGCCCAGAAGGAAGCCGTTGGTATTGCCATGATGATGGCTCGGGTCCCGCATCACCTTCACAGTGTGCGGACTCAGGTTCTCTCCTCTACTGTTACTCCATCCTTCTCGGATGTGTGCTCGATGCTTCTCAAGATCTCCCCGCCTCCGGATTTCTCTGGCCCTCCTTCTCCGGCCCTGCTCCAGCAGGCCCCTGGGCCTTTACTTCCTCTCCCGCCCTCGACTCGTGGGGGCCGGTCTGATTCTCGGGGACGTGATCGTGGTGGCCGGTTGCGGCTTAAGTGCTCCTTCTGCGGCAAAGACGGGCATCTTGAAACCACGTGTTATCGCAAGCATGGTCGTCCTCCTCGTCCGCAGGCCTCTGTTGCTGCCACAGACTCCTATCCCACTCGTACTGACCTCGACGAGGTTCGCCTTCAGCTCCAGCATCTTCATGACCTGCTCAGTCGCCCGCCGGCCTCGTTGCCTTTGCCGCCTCTATCTCCAATGAAGGTATCGTCTACCTCTCCACTGGCCCGCGATGGATCATCGATTCGGGTGTCACTCATCACATCACCTCTGTTCGACCACCTCAATACTTGTCTTCTCCTCACCCGAAGTACATTACTGTGGCCAATGGGGCAGTTGTCCCCGTCTCGGGCTGTGCTGATATTCCTCTCGCCTCCTCCCTTCTCCTACGCTCGGCTCTTCATGTTCTGGGCTCTCCCTTCAATTTACATTATGTTGGTCGCCTTACGACTGACTTCATTGCTCCGTGACATTTACTTCATCTTCTTTTATGATACAGGATCAGCAGACGCGGACTATCATTGGTAGGGGGCGATTGCAGAACGGGCACTACCTTCTTGATGACTCTCCTACTCTCCTCGCATCTGTCTCTTCTTCAGATTGGCATCGGCGTCTTGGTCATGCTCCTCTCCCAGTCCTCCAGAAGGCTCTCCCGGATGTATCTCTTCCTGCTTTTCAGTGTGAAACATGTATTTTTGGCAAGCAGTCATGTTCATCTTTTCCTTCTCATTGTACTCGGAGCTCCGCTCCTTTTGTGTTGGTACACTCCCATATATGGGGTCCGTACAAGATTCCTAATATTTCTGGCTACCATTACTTTCTTACATTTATTGATGATTATTCTCGCATGACATGGTTATATCTCTTTCGCGATCGTTCTGAGCTTCCCCGCGTCTTTCGGGCCTTCATCCTTGAGACTCGTACTCAATTCTCTGCGCCCATTAAAACGATTCGTACTGACAATGTGCGCGAGTACACTGGTCATGACTTTGCGACCCTCTGCTCAGAGTTTGGAATTATTCACCAAACGTCGTGTGCTTATACCCCACAACAGAATGGTGTCGCCGAGCGCAAGAATCGTCACCTTCTTGATGTGACTCGCTCTCTTATGCTTCAAATGCAGGTTCCCAAACCATACTGGATTTTGCGCTTTCCACGGCTTGTTTTCTTATCAACCGTCTACCATCCTCTGTCCTCCAGAATGCTACTCCATTCGGCCTCCTATTTCCCTCCACTCCGGCATTTCCTATTCCTCCCCGCATTTTGGGGTGTACTTGCTACGTTCACCACCTCGGCCCCTCTACCGACAAGTTGGATCCCCGTGCAGCCAAACATGTCTTTGTGGGCTACTCGCACACTCAAAAGGGCTATGTGTGCTATTCGCCTACTACCCGCAAGGTAACTGTTTCTGCGGACGTCACGTTCCGGGAAGATCTTCCATTCTTTTCTGATCTGGATATCGCTCCTCTTCCAGAGCCCGCCGTACGTCCTGTCATCTCTGTTCCTCGTTCCCCACCGTCTCCTCTTCCTGCCCAGCCTCCGGTACGTCCACAGCCACCTGTCATCCGGGCTTATTCCCGTCGCTCTCCTCATCCCGTTGCCCCACTGCAATCGGCTTCGAACTCTGATGCTCCGCGACCTGCTGCTCCGGCTCCAGCCTCCACAGCTCATCCAATGGCGAATTATGTCTCTCTACATCGCCTCTCCCCGCCACTTCTTCATTTTGCCACATCATTATCCTCTGTTTTTGTTCCTAACTCTGTACAGGAGGCGCTTCAACATCCAGGCTGGCGGGCTGTCATGGACGACGAAATGAAGGCCCTTTGGGCCAACCAAACCTGGGTCCTTGTTCCTTTACCTCCCGATCAACAGCCTATTGGGTGTAAATGGATTTTCGTCATCAAACGTGCTCCGGATGGCACTGTTGACTGTCTGAAGGCCCGTCTGGTGGCCCGTGGCTTCACTCAGCAGCAGGGCCTTGATTATGAGGAAACCTTCTCTCCGGTGGCCAAGCTCAACACTGTTCGTGTCTTACTTTCCGTGGTTGTGCATCACCACTGGCCCCTTCATCAGCTGGATATCAAGAATGCATTCTTGAATGGTGATCTTCAGGAAACCGCCTACATACGCCAACCGCCCGGGTTTGAGACCACGGGGGAGTCTCGTGTGTGTCTTCTAAAGAAATACATTTATGGTCTCAAACAATCCCCTCAGGCGTGGTTTGACAAGTTCAGCAAGGCAGTTCGGGACATGGGTTTCACTCGGAGTTCTGCAGACTTCTCCTTATTCACCCGACACAGGGCAACTGGAACTGTCCTTCTGTTGGTTTATGTTGATGACATCCTACTTACTGGGGATGACTCAAAGGGGATTCAAGCGGTCAAACAGCATCTGAGCATCGTGTTTCAGACCAAATACCTGGGGCATCTTCGCTACTTCCTCGGTCTTGAGGTCGCACGACGGCCGAATGGGCTTCTTCTCTCCCAACGGAAGTATTGTCTTGATCTTCTCAAAGACGCTGGCCAATCTGGTTGCAAGCCAGCTAATACCCCGATGGAGGCAAATCACAAACTTTGTGCTCATGCCTCTGATGATGATTTGCTTCTCCAGAACCCGGAATACTATCGACGTCTTGTGGGAAAGTTGATCTACCTAACAGTCACGAGGCATAATATATCGTTTGTTGTTGGGGTTGTCAGTCGGTTCATGCATGCTCCCCGGATTTCTCATCTCCAGGCGGTTGAACGGATTTTCCGATACCTTAAGGCAGCTCCGGGTCAAGGACTTGTTTACAAAACCTCCAACTCTGCTCCAGCATTGATTGCTTATTTTGATGCCGATTATGCTGGTTCCCTGGACGATCGGCGGTCAACCAGTGGGTTTTGTACTTATTTTGGTGGTCATCTCATTACATGGAAAAGTAAGAAACAAGTCATGGTCACTCGATCCTCCGCGGAAGCTGAATACCGATCGATGGCATCGGTTGTCTCAGAACTCACATGGCTTGAAAGTCTCCTTACTGACCTGGGAGTAAAACTTCTTTCATCTGCTGTTCTATTTTGTGATAGTCAAGCAGCCATACACATAGCAAAGAATCCGGTGTTTCACGAGCGCACGAAACATATCGAGGTCGACTGTCACTTTATTCGACAGAAAGTCCAAATGAAGAAACTTGAATTAAAACACGTTCCGGACACTGATCAACTTGCTAATATTCTCATGGAGGCTTTAACTAGTACCTTGTTTTACCAGTGTTTGTCCAAGCTGGGTGCATATGACCTATACGCTCCAGCTTGCGGGGGAGTGTTAGAGAAGCTCATTTAATCTATGCCCATTATGTATTTTTTATTGTTTTTCTCTCTCTCCTCTTTAGTCCCACATCATGTATAGGACCTTCCTCTCTCTTTCTCTCATCTATATATTTGTACTCATTGTTTGTATTTGATACAAGTGAACATATATACAAGGTTCTGTTTTCTCCTACAGTACGCACATGAAACATTTTATAATCTCGATAACTAAGGTATAGAACGTTATAATGTTTTCAACCTCCATAAATCAAAGATTATTGCCTCAAAACCGATTAACCCTCAACTCCAACTTGATGAGATGATGGCTAAGATTCGAGTTGAGAGTTCAATAGTAATCAAAAATTATTTTGTGGTGTGTCTTATGGATTCACTGTCCGGTTTCAATATTAAACTTAGACATGAATAAGTTAACCTTATATATATTAAAATTCTAAAGGTTATCCGCATAGAAGAAGACCATAGACAATAATTCTAAAGCTCACAAAGATCATGTTTCTAAAGTTAACCTCGTTGAATCTCATGGCATTCCTTCAACCGATCCTCACTTATCATAAGAAGTCATTTTGCTCGGGTTCCGTCGCCAAAAACCTCACAATAATAAATTTGGTCATCCCAAACAAAACTCAAGAAAGGGGAAATAGTGTTTTGTCTGTGGCGCCAAACAAATCATTTATCTATCAACTGCTTCTATTAGATAAAATTATAACCGGCAAACCCAATGCAATCACCTCAGGACAACATGATTCAAGCATCAGATCCACGTATTTTCAGGTTAGATTATACTTCTAGCAGTTTTCATACTTATTCTTCTTATTGTGATTTAATTGCGTAGCAAATGTTCATACTTATTGTCACCTTCTAGGGTATAAGTGGAGAAAGCATAATTTTATGTGATGTATCTTCCGCATAAATCCTTACGTGTGGGCGAGTAGATCTTACGATGACATCTGGAAGACTAATCCTTGCACGATATTTTGTTTGTACAAAAAGTTAGGAAGAAATTAATTAGTGGATCCACATTGGTTAAAGTAAAATATAAAAATGTATTGGAGTCAAATAAAGTTGTTTTAACTCAGTATTTTAAAAAAAAAATTGTATCGAATGGATTATTCAAATTAAATGTTATTATTTTTGAGTTAATCATATTTCATCAACAACGATTACTTATGCTTTGACTAGTTTTTGGTGTGCTATATTAGGACATGTAAATTCTAATTAATGAAAAAGATCATATCGTTAAATCTCATACCTAAAATTAATATTTCCCTAAAGATATGTGAGATCTGTATACAATCAAAATTCTCTAGGAAGTCTTTCAAATCTATAGAAAGAACTTTGAAACCTTTGGAAGTGATTCATTCGGATATGTGTTATTCAAATCACCAACCCACTAGAAGTAAAAAAAATTAATATTTTATAACTTTTACGGATGATTTAACTAAATATTGTTACATTTATTTATTAAAAACAAAAGATGAAATATTTTTAAATTTTAAGATTTTCAAGACAGAATTAGAAAACCAATTAGGATCCTCCATTAAGATCCTCAAATTCGATCGAGGTGTAGAATATACTTTGAATGAATTAATCAAATTTTGTTAAGAATGTGAGATTGTTCATTAAGTCGCTGATCCTTATTCATCTCAATTGAATAGTGTAGCATAAGATCCGATTTTAGTAAATATGGTAAATATAATGCTAGCCGAGTATGGTGCCAAAAAAATCTATGAGGAGAAGCATTGCATACTGCATATTATATCCTTAATTGAATTCCCGCAAAACATAGTAAAAAAACTGTTAATTACCCTATATATATAGGGGGTTTTCTCTTTTCAAGTAATAATAATCATCTTCACTATTCCGTTTGACATGGTATAAGAGCTACGGAAAGAAAAAAGCCCTAGCCGTTGCCCGCCGATCCATACAGCGCCAGCTCTGTAGCCCAGCGTACCCCTGTCGTCGGCCACCCTTCTCTCCCTCCACCTCCCTTCTCTCACTCTCATTCCCCCAAAACCTCCGGACTGTCGCGGACGACATAGCACGCTGACCGACAGATGGGCCGATCGGCGCCCCGGATGGCCGCCGCTCCGACAACCGTCTGATGTTCACTGCTTTTTCTCAGAAAAGTTTCGTTTTTCATCCATCTACCTCCTACTAGGGGGATCAAGTAATCCCTTAACTAGATCTCCAAATATCATGGATCTTGGAATTTTTCTCTCCTTTGTTCTCTCTCATGAAAAGGCTTCTACCTCCTCTTTCAAGTCTCCTTTGACTTCAGCACTCAAGGATCTATTGTTCTAGGATCCAAGGCGATCCTATTGGTGGTGTGATGTAGGCGTACACGTTTGGACCGAAATAACATTACGGACGCACACGACTATCTCTTCACGAACTAATTCTACGCTCACACAATTGTTCCACGCCGCTTCACGCTATTACATTCATTCAATTTCATGCTAGCGTACGGGTAGCCAAACCGTTTTGCAATCAAATAAGGGCGATAGGCCTGTATCCGATCGAGCTAAAAGGACCAATGTTGGATCCGGACGAGCGAAGGTTGTACCCAAAGAGATCTACCGAAAATAATCACGAATTCGGAAAAGGTAGATCTCTCCCAACAAAAGAAAACGAGGGTTCGCCAAACCCTTTACGAAAATTAAGTTAATCAAGAAAACAACGCAAAAACAATTAAAGCTAGTCACGAAATTTTAAATGATTTCAAAATTTAATGCCAGAAATTCCACCACAGGATTATTTAAGAAAAGAAACACACAAAAGTGGAAAGGTTCGTTACCCAACCGGAATGGATGATTCCGATTCACTCGGCGAGGATCGTTCTTCAACGGCTCCACCGGAATCACGCCGGTAGGAGTGAAATTCGTCCGCCTTCGTCGCGTTACGCCGGAAATGGAAAGTCCCGTCGAAATCTTCTTAATATGGAAATAAATATCTTCCAGTATGGCAAGAGAGAGAAAATGTGATGGATTAGAAATATTAATGGAAAGAGATATTCCCAATATGGAGAGTTAGGGAATTTATGGTAGGTGATATTTTGGTTATGGTAAGTGGGGGAGAATATGGTATGATTTTAGAATGAGTTTGGAAGGATTTTGTTTAGGATTTAGGAAGGAATTTATGAGGGAGGGGGTCGGTTTTGTTTGTTGTAGTGGAGGTGGCGGCTTGGCTTGGTGGAGGAGGAGGTGGCTCGGGTTGGCCCTGATGGTGGTGGTTCGGGTAGGAGGAAGGAGGAGGGTGGACGGCTCTTGTTGGAGGGAAATGGAAGAGGTGGCGGCCTTGGGAGTTGTGGATGGTGGCTCGGGTAGGAGAGGAGTGGTGGCCGGGTTGGAGAGAGAGGGAGGAGGAAAGCCGAGATTTGAGAGGGGGATGAGAGGTGGCCGGCGGCCAAGGAGAGGGAAGGAGGAGCAAGAGGAAGTTCGGCCAAGAGATGAGGAAGGAGGAAGCTTCAAAAGGTTAGGATTTCAAATTTTCTTTTCATTCAATCTCCTCCAAATAGAGGGGGGTACATGCCTATATATAGGCTACAACAACAACACTCCAACTGGCTACATGCAGCCCAAACATGAAAACATGAAAATAAAACACACACATACATCATGATTTTATATCATAACCATAATGCACATATTACATGAAATAAAAGTGCAATTATTAAAAATAAAACACACAAAGCATGAATTAATAATTAATAATAATTTGATAACAATTATTATTAACTATTAATAAATCGGCTTGCGATCAGGACGCCTATTATGACGATGCTCTTCACGGTCATTTGTCAGTGCGCCGTCTTCAAGGTGTTGCGCGCCGTAGTCTTCATCATGGTGTCTGGCATTTTTTTCCGACGATCTCGTGGAGGCTGTCTTTTTTTCTCTGAATTTTTTTTCTTCTTCTGGTGCATCTTTGTTCTCTGATTTCATTATGTCTGACGTGGTTGATTCTCCTGACACATCACAACCCGTTGGATCTACCCGGGTTGGGCATGATCATACGGTATCACAGATCACCACAATTCGACTTGATACAACAAATTACCTATCATGGTCTTGATCTATTGTTTTGGCCCTTAAAAGTCATCGTTTGTTTGGCTATGTTAACGGGACTATTAAAAAGCCAGCATGGACCGCATCTACGTGGGCTCAATGGGAATCAGAAAACTCCTTGGTTATGTCATGGTTGATTAATTCCATGAAAGAGACTATTGCACAAATTACCTATTCTTGGAAACCGCTGCAGATATTTGGAGTCGTGTTGAATCTAACTATTCCCGGAAATGAAACACTGCTCAGATCTTTCAGCTACGAAGAAAGATATTTCTCCTTCGACAGGGTGGTCGACTACCGTCCGCTTATTATTTGGAGTTCACTCAACTATATCAGGAGTATGACCATTTTACATCCCTGACCTTGTTTGCACTGTTGATGCTCTTCTTGTTCGTGCTCATGAAGATCGGAATAGGGTGTTTGAGTTTCTACATGGTTTACACCTAGACTTTGATCAGATTATTGTTCAGATCCTTGGCCGCATACCAGTCCCTTCGTTGTCAAAAACCTATAGCATTGTCCAGCAGGAATATGATAGTCGTCAGTCTTGGAGTTCAGAGGGTCTTTCTAGTGGTTCTGCTCTTGCGGCTTCTCATTCTGGAGGCACCACTACTCGGGACTTTAGGCCCAGGCCCTCGGACAAAGACCACTTGATGTGTGATTATTATGGTCAGAGTAGGCATACTCGCGACACTTGCTTCAAATTGCATGGGCTCCCTCCATCGAGAGGTGGCATGGTTCCTCGTGGGGGTTGTGGTGGGCGTGGTCGTGGCCGCTCAAATTTCAGCTCTCCCCGCTCTGATCACCTAACTGAGTTAATTGATGATAATACTTTCAGTGCCCAAATCTCAGAGCCTCTGTCTCTACCCGAGGCCTTTTCTGCTGACGAGATAATGACTCTCCATTGCATGAAGCAGGGGTTATCCTAGAAGCCCACTTCTGTTACATCCTCGTCCTTTGCTCATTTAGGTAGTCCAAGTGCTCACTCTGCTGCTATACCGGCTATCACTCATTGGATTATGATTCTAGAGCCACAAATCACATAACTAGGTCATCGTCAGGTTTTGTTTCTTATTCGTCATTATCTAGCAGAGATAAGGTCAACATTGTTGATGGAACTCTTTCCTCTATTGCAGAAAAATGTTTCATCACTTGTTCTTCTCTTACCTTGGCTTATGCCCTTCACGTCCCTTCTTTTACTCGCAACCTATTATCTATTAGTCATATTACAAACTCCATGAACTGCTGTCACTTTCTTTCCTTCTTATTGTGTCTTCAGGACCTACAGACGAAGAAGGTGATTGGCTCTGGTAGAATGTGTGATGGTTTGTACGTGTTTGATGCTAATGTTCCTCGGGCCTTTCATGATCACCAGCTTCCTCAGTTGGCTAGCTGGCATCGTCGCTTGGGCTACCTGATGTAGGGGTAGGCTAGTGGTGCTCGGGCGCTAGGACTCTACGTGCACGTGTGAGGGGATATGCGAATGCGATGCCACATGCAATGAAATAGTCGGATAGCAACGACAATTAATTTCAGCAATGCGAATTAACAACACCACGCAGTTAATGGAAATAAAGAAGCAATTAGATAATTTTGGCGATTCGGCAACGGCTTCCTCCGCACGGAGGGCCTAAGCAAGCGGCGGCAATTAATTCCACAAACAAATATTAGCGCAAAGTACAACAACTACCAAACTATGATCACAGCACAAATATAGATAAACAACCAAGTGTAAATGTCAAGTACTAAACATAATACCACGAGATACTCACGATGCAGTGGGCTGATCCGAGACGGTGGAGAAGTTGAGAGACCGGATGCAAAACAGGCGATCGGAGGCGTACGCGGTGGCACGGTGACGTCACGGTGGCTGCCCACGGTGGAAAAGAGGAGATGCGGGCCGGAAACGGCGAGATCCGGCCACTAGAGAATGGATCGGGGTGTCGGTGGGTAGATCCGCTAATTTTAGGGCGGATCCGGACTACGGAAGTGAAAATAAGTAAGTGGATGGTAGATCGGGGAGGGGTAGCGCTAGATCAATTAGATCTAGGGTTTTCGGAGCGGTAGGAAGTGGATCCACGAAGGGGAGTTGGCGGATTAGGAAGGAGGGGAAGTTGGCGGCCCGGGTGAACAGTGTTTCGGGTGAACAGTGGCGGTGAACAGTGGTCGGGTGAACAGTGTTCGGATGAACAGTGCTCGGGTGAACAGTGTTTCGGGTAGGTAATGGTGGCTGCTGGCTGGAATGGCGGGCTGCAGCGGTTTTGGGGGGTTTCCGAAGGCTGGAAAAGGGATTTGAAGGGTGGAAAATGAAGGTGGGGGTAGGGGTTACCTTGGGAAGGAGTTTGGCGGCCTAGGAGTCGTCACCTAGGGTTCCACGGCGTCGGCACCGGGGAGGGATCGCTGGAATCCGGGAATACTGCTTCTCCAAATTCTGCAATCGCCTCAAATCAGCCCCCTAGCATCCTATTTATAAGAAAACACAAACTAGGGCATCCCCATCAACGGCTATGATTGGCCGATGGGTTAGCCCTTTAAAATACATCAAAATAAACTCAAAAATATAAAGTAATATAGCGTTTTGACTCGCGGCGACGTTCCGGACGCAATCGCGGAGTCCGATCGTCGATCCGGGCGCGCCAAATATGGAAAGTTGCCAAATCAGCCCCGAACGGGCCCAAAACGCGTCCTCGTCTCTGCTCCGCATCAATCTCCCCGGCTTGAAAGAATTCATCTCCCGATGAATAGGGATCAAAATTCTCTCGCTGCATGCCAGGTAAAACTCGAAGAAGTCCACCAGAGGTCGCCCAAGTATCGTCGCTGGAAAGTGTCCTCGCCGATCAACTCCCCCCGACTGAAAAGATGTCATCTCCGGTGAATGGAGATGGACGTGCTGAAGTCGAAGTCCAGGGGCGAATCGATCAAGCTCTGCTGCAAGTACCCAAGAGTCACCAACGTCTGTAGTGGGAATGCACTGGTGGAGTCTGGTCTCCATGAAGCTCTCAACGCTCAACTCACGAGTGGTGGATCCCGGTGCGATCGGTGGTGCCTGTGGTGAAACCAAAGAAGACGAGTCCCCAGGTGGGTGGAGGTCAACAATGGGTGAGGACGTATGAGGGTGATATGGTAACGACAGTGGGGATGGGGGTGGCTGGGTATCTCCACTGCTCGGGTCCACATACTCATGAAGTTCATAGTACGGAGTCAGATCTTCAACATTAAACACAGGGTGAATTCCCATACTGGCCGGGATGTCAAGTCGGAAAGCGTTGGTCCCAATACGACTAATAATTGAGTGCGGACCCATTTGCCTCGCGCTTAACTTCTTGGCAGGCCCCGAAGGGAGCCTCTCAGGGCGGACTCGCACCATTACCTTCTTGCCTACATTAAGTATTTGCTCTCGCCTTCGCTTATCTGCATGGACTTTGTAATTTTCATTGCTTGCTATTATTCGTCGGCGGACCGACTCATGCAAATCATGCAAATGCTGTGCAAATGAATCAGCAAACTCATGCAGGTAATGCAAATGATGCAAAGACAACATGACAGACACGGTACACTCCTTATAAGAAAATCTAAAAATTCCTGAGATGTCTCTCAAATGTGGTGGCCTATCAGGAGGCTCTTTCGGTGTAGTGTAGACAAACTCATCTCGTGTGTGACGAGTGCTCAGATGACCGTGAGAGACAACTATACTCAAATACGAGCTCGTAAAGAGCCAAATGTCTCTCGGGGAACGTGGCGCATCAGGGGGGTCCCCAGGAGGTGTGTAAGAAAAGTCATCACGAAGGAGACGACCACCTGAGTGAAAATCGTGTGCATTGACTAGAAGTAGTGACTCTAAAATGTGGTGAGCATCCCAGACAAGAAAGAACTCATCGGGTGGCTCAGCGGGTGGCGTGTCCCAAAACTCATCCAATGTGTGAGGTGTCATAAGGTAGGTCCTCACAATATGAGTATGCTCAAATGAACTCAAGGTAGGCCCTACATATGTCATGCTCCACTCACGATCCCTTCTCTTGGGCAAGGCCAGAGATGATGATGAAAGAGGCGTCATACCTGAGTGGCTCACCCGAGTCTCAACCTCACCAAAATGTGGCGGATCATCAGGAGGCTCAACAGGGGGCTCGTCATAGGGCTCGTCACTAAGGTCAAGGTCCTCCCGATGAGTACCATCGAAAGGGGTAGTGCCCCTGTGCATGGGTGACATAGCCACTACGAGATCAACACCAAACTCTGAGCTCTCGATCGTAACGTGGCTCAGGGTAATGCCAAGGGAAAAGTGACATAAACCTACGCTCAAGACTGGGTCTGCGGGTGCGGTGTCAAGACATGAGTCTAGGGTATGAGTGTTAATCAAACCCGGACATGCCAAAAGTGGAGGTGTGGGTGAGGGGCACAACACTACAGACTCAATAGGTCGCTCAGGCTCACTCTCAGTCAGTGCCACTAGAGGAGCGTCAGAAAGCAAAGGTAGGTCACTCACTGGGCTAAGCACCTCACTGGGGTGGGAGCAATCCGCACCAGGCATCGTGGTGTCCTCAATAGGGGAGGGACTCGTACTGCGGAGGTCAAGGAGAGAATCCCATCGACCAGCTCTTGCGGATCTCAAGGACTGTTCATAGCGGAGGGCGAGCTGATATGTCTGCTCGAGGGACTTCGAACTGTGATAAGCCACCTCAGTACGTATATCAGATCGAAGTCCAGACCGAAATCGGGTGGTGGTCATGGCTGGGTCCTCTCGGATATCACTTCTCACAATCAACTCATCAAAACGATCCCTATACTCAGCGACAGACATAGGTCCTTGCTGAAGGGAAAATAATTGGTCGAGCAAGCGACTCCGATATGATGAAGGAAGATACCTCTGACACAAAATACGCTTCATGCCCACCCAACTCGTGACACGATGAAGACGATCTCGCTCGCGAGTCCTCTCTACGCTAGACCAATATGCTCTCGCCTGATCTAAAAGCCTAAGTTTCGCAAATTTGATGCGACGCTCACCGAATAATTCGAAATAATCGAGATAATACTCAATATTCACGAGCCAATAACTAAAAAACTCGGGACTCGATGAGCCGTCAAAGGAAGGGGCAACTGTACGAAACTGACTCTCAAGATCTCTCTCAAAGTGAGGATCCTCAAAATAGTCATCCTTAAGGTAATCGGGGCGAGTCGAAGGATCAACACGATCCGCTCGCGTGCAAGTATATGAGCGACGACAATTATCATATTGATCGTCTCTGGCATAGTGAGGTTGTGTCGGTGGGTTGACACGACCTCGGAAAGTGGTGTGCCGCAGACGATAATAATCATCGTGATAACGTGAGGATTCCTCTGAAGTCGCTCTATGAGATTGAGTATAGGCGGACTCCGAATCTCTCAAGAGAGGAGAGGAGCGACGCCGATAATTAGTCATGGATAAACCTAAAGACTCTATATGGCCTACCACTACAAAGCATGCAAATGGCCTAACCTTGCCCTCTGATACCAATTTGATGTAGGGGTAGGCTAGTGGTGCTCGGGCGCTAGGACTCTACGTGCACGTGTGAGGGGATATGCGAATGCGATGCCACATGCAATGAAATAGTCGGATAGCAACGACAATTAATTTCAGCAATGCGAATTAACAACACCACGCAGTTAATGGAAATAAAGAAGCAATTAGATAATTTTGGCGATTCGGCAACGGCTTCCTCCGCACGGAGGGCCTAAGCAAGCGGCGGCAATTAATTCCACAAACAAATATTAGCGCAAAGTACAACAACTACCAAACTATGATCACAGCACAAATATAGATAAACAACCAAGTGTAAATGTCAAGTACTAAACATAATACCACGAGATACTCACGATGCAGTGGGCTGATCCGAGACGGTGGAGAAGTTGAGAGACCGGATGCAAAACAGGCGATCGGAGGCGTACGCGGTGGCACGGTGACGTCACGGTGGCTGCCCACGGTGGAAAAGAGGAGATGCGGGCCGGAAACGGCGAGATCCGGCCACTAGAGAATGGATCGGGGTGTCGGTGGGTAGATCCGCTAATTTTAGGGCGGATCCGGACTACGGAAGTGAAAATAAGTAAGTGGATGGTAGATCGGGGAGGGGTAGCGCTAGATCAATTAGATCTAGGGTTTTCGGAGCGGTAGGAAGTGGATCCACGAAGGGGAGTTGGCGGATTAGGAAGGAGGGGAAGTTGGCGGCCCGGGTGAACAGTGTTTCGGGTGAACAGTGGCGGTGAACAGTGGTCGGGTGAACAGTGTTCGGATGAACAGTGCTCGGGTGAACAGTGTTTCGGGTAGGTAATGGTGGCTGCTGGCTGGAATGGCGGGCTGCAGCGGTTTTGGGGGGTTTCCGAAGGCTGGAAAAGGGATTTGAAGGGTGGAAAATGAAGGTGGGGGTAGGGGTTACCTTGGGAAGGAGTTTGGCGGCCTAGGAGTCGTCACCTAGGGTTCCACGGCGTCGGCACCGGGGAGGGATCGCTGGAATCCGGGAATACTGCTTCTCCAAATTCTGCAATCGCCTCAAATCAGCCCCCTAGCATCCTATTTATAAGAAAACACAAACTAGGGCATCCCCATCAACGGCTATGATTGGCCGATGGGTTAGCCCTTTAAAATACATCAAAATAAACTCAAAAATATAAAGTAATATAGCGTTTTGACTCGCGGCGACGTTCCGGACGCAATCGCGGAGTCCGATCGTCGATCCGGGCGCGCCAAATATGGAAAGTTGCCAAATCAGCCCCGAACGGGCCCAAAACGCGTCCTCGTCTCTGCTCCGCATCACTACCCCTCTATTTATACTATGCAAACGTTATTTCCTAGTTTTTCATCTTCTATTTTTAAAACTTTTATGTGTGATGCTTGTGAACTTGCTAAGCAAAAGCGTGTCTCTTTCAATCACGTGTCTAAGTCTTATGTTGTACCATTTCATACTATTCATAGTGATGTATGGGGCCCTGGTCCTGTTGTTGGTTATCATTGGTTTGTTACTTTCATTGATTGTTTTCCTCGCACTACGTGGGTTTATTTGATACATAGTAAAAATGAAGTATTCCCTCTTTTCCAAAAATTCCATAAAATGATTTTGACTTAATTTGGTGCCACCAAAAAAATTCTTCGCAGTGACAATGGATGTGAATATATGGATACCAAATTTGAAAACTATTTGAGTTCTCATGGCATCGTTCAGCAAATCACTTGTGTACATTCTCCTGCACAAAATGGTTTTGTTGAACGAAAAAATTGTCATCTTCTTCAAGTGATACGTTGCTTGTTATTTACGATGTCTCTTCCAAAATACTATTGGGGTGATGTCCTTCTCACTGCGGCTTACCTCATCAATCGTATGTCGTCTCATCATCTGGACAAGTGTACTCCTCTTCATACCCTTGGCATACCTCCTACTACCCTTGTACCTCATGTGTTTGGGTGTTTATGTTTTGTTCATATTCATAACGTCACTCGAACAAAACTTGATCCTCATGTTATTCGTTGTGTGTTCATTTGTTATTCCCCTACACAAAAAGGGTATAAATGTTATCATCCTCCAAGCAGGAAATTTTTTGTCTCCATGGATGTTATATTTCATGAAAGTACCTCCTATTATGAGTGCTCGCTTCAGGGGTAGCCTTCATACTTTGAAGTGAGTGCTCCTACTCTTCCTCTTCTTATTCCTCCATACATTACCACTCAGGGAGAGAGCGAGGATATTCCTAAAGAAAAGGAGTTGTAGGTGTACACTCGGAGAAGCAAAAGATCAAACACTCAATCGCATCTCATATTACCAGAGCCGCCACCGGATTTGTCTACAGAATCCCTGGAGTTACTTATTGCCCTCTGAAAAGGTATACGCTCATCTACTCAACATTCGTTATCAAACTATGTGTCATATGCCTTTTTATCCCCTTCCCATAAAGCCTTCGTCGATTCTCTTTCTTCTGTATTTGTTCCCTGTACATGGCAGGAAGCACTTGATTGCCCAAAATGGACAAAGGCGATGATGGAGGAAATATAGGCTCTAGAAAAGAACCACACATGGGAACTGGTTGATCTCCCTTCTGGAAAAAGGACAGTAGGTTGTCGATGGATTTTTACAGTAAAGCAGAACTCTGAAGGTATTGTGGAGAGATTCAAGGCACGATTGGTGACAAGAGGCTACACCTAAACTCATGGTATTGACTACCAAGAGGCTTTTGCTCCCGTTGCAAAAATGAATACAATACGAGTCTTATTATCCTATTTTGCGTGCAAAGGGTGGGACCTTCAAAAAATAGATGTAAAGAATGTTTTTCTTTACGGCGACTTGGAAGAGAAAGTCTATATGTTGATTGCCTCCCAGTCTTGTCCTTATCGGCTCTGAAGAGAAAGTGTGTAAATTAAAGGAAGTTCTATATGAGTTAAAACAATCTTCGAGATCTTAGTTTGGGAGTTTTCACAAAGTCATGATCTCATTGGGGTATACCCAAAGCCACGCTGATCACACTCTATTTATCAGACGAAAAGAGATGAAGGTGGCTATCCTGATTGTATATGTTGATGATATGGTTATTACAGGTGATAACATGAATGAGATCTGTACCCTGAAACTCAAACTTGCTAGTGAATTTGAAGTGAAAGACTTGGGTAAGTTGAGATATTTTCTAGGGATTGAGGTTGCCAGATCAAAATATGGTATTCATATTTTTCAGCGAAAGTATGTCCTTGATTTGTTAAAACAGACAGGAATGAGAGGTTGCAAGCCTGCTGATACTCCTATTGAAGTGAACCACAAACTTGGGCGTGATGATGGGGAATTAGTGGAAGATATTATAGAATATCAGAAGTTGGTCGGTAAACTGATCTACTTATCTCATACCTGTTCTGACATCTCCTATGCAGTAGGACTGGTAAGTCAATACATGCATTCTCCTAAAATACGACATCTTGATGTTGTGCATAGAATTTTGAAATATTTGAAGACCTCGTCTTGTAGGGGAATTAAATTCTCCCCTAGTGATTACTTAAAAATTGAAATATATACTGATGCTGACTGAGCCGGATCAATTGATGATAAGAGATCTACTACATGATATTGTTATTTTGTTGGGGCTAATCTGTTCACTTGGAGAAGCAAGAAACATGTAGTGGCTCGATCTAGTGCAGAGACTGAGTTTAAATCCATGGCACAAGGTATATGTGAGGGGATGTGGCTTCGTTCCCTCTTAAATGATATTGGTTTATTGGAAACTGGCTCTTTCAATTTGTATTGTTACAATAAGGCTGCAATCAGGATTGCTCAAAACTCTGTCCAACATGACCGCACCAAGCACGTTGAAGCTGACCGATACTTCATTAAAGAAAATATTGTGAAAGGGATTGTATGTACCTCGTTAGTTCACTTGGAGGGACAACTTGTTGATTTTCTCACTAAGACATTGAGTGAAAAAATATTTGCATTGATTATTAGCAAGTTAGGAATGAAGAACATTACATGCTCAACTTGAGGGGGAGTGTTAACTAATATTTGTTTTACCCTATATATATATGGGATTTTCTCTTTTCAAGTAATAATAATCATCTTCACTATTCTATTTGACAAAAACTTATTTGAATTAATTAAACATAGAAAGTCAAACATTCATATTATTTGTGTGATGGTGTTTAATTGAGTTAGTCATTCTGGATGCTAAAAGAATGAAAATAAGATCTAAAATCCTACTCTATCTTTATAGGATGTGTTTGCTAATAGTGCAAAAAATTTCTCAATAGTAACTTTCAGGTTAATGAGATCTCTAATAACACTATATTTGAATCTAAATATATAGTTTATTTTTAAAATAAATTCACGTATAAAGTAGATAACTGGTATCAACCTTCTAATAGACAATCAGCCATCTTGTGTAGATTCGTTAAAAGTTCATAAACCTAGAAAAATCAAAAGAGTTAGAATCAAAAGGTCTTATGAAGAGGTTGTTTCACATATTTAATTGAAAAAGATCATAACACATACGAGGAAGTCATAACCTTATTTGATGCTTCCTTTTAGAAGGAAGCAATAGATATAAAAACTAACTCTATATTATAAAACAAAACTTAGATTCTAAACAGTTTATCTCGAGGTACAAAACCATAAGTTGTAGATAAATCTTTACGAAGAAACTTAAGCCAAATGGTTCTATAAAAAAATATAAGGTTACCTTATTGAGATAATCAATTCGTAGAAACAAGAGATATTTAGACATCTATGTGCCTGTATCTAGGATCACATCTCTTCATTTGTTGGTAATTTGCCTTTGATCTATAAGATGATAATTTCATCAAATGGATGTTAAAATCACATTTCTACACAAAGACTTTGGATGGAACGGTAGAGTTGTCACTTAGAACCTGGAACCGTAAATCAAATCGAAACCGAATAGAACCGGACTAAACCACTAGTAAATTAATTTGTTCTGGTTTGAATTTTGGAGCCATAAATAAAAATGGTTCGGATTTGGTTCCTTTATTAACACCGGGACCGGAACCGGAACTGCATCCAACAAGTTTTGAATAGTTCCAAAAATTTTACACCTGATTCAAATCTGACTGAATAAGAACATGATCGTCGAACTGCAACTCATTTTAATTTACTATGTGTACTATAATATTTATAAATAAAATTAAAAGAAAGATCATTTAATTTAATATTTGTATTAAACATAGTAGAACTATAGTGGGATAAAGGCTTGAGTATTGTTGTATTAAACATAATAGAACTTGAATGGATGAATATAAGTGTAGTGATGAAGGAAGTTCTATAATAATGTGATGCAAATGCGATTCTCTCACGTTTAATCAAAATACATTTTGAAATTAATAATAACATTCACACTAGAGATCAGACGTTACAAATACAAGCAAGATCTAATAGAATTTAAGAAAAGAGCGCTTCAATTAAACATTCAGTGAATGAAACTTCAAGTAGAATTAAAATTGAGTAAATTCTTACAAGTCTAGATCTCAAATTGTATGTCTTTTCATAAAAATAATCATCAACAAAACAATATAAAGTTCGAATTATAGCTTACATGAATATTGGAAGTCCAAAGAGGCGGTAAAGGACCAATTTGAAGTGCGAGATAGCAAAATTGTGGTCAATACAAAACATGTATGAAATATGCATAAATAATGTACAGCAAATACATAGAAATGTCTCGTCATCGCTTTGAACTTGATTACAGATTAGGATCGTCTATACGACGATCCTAACTCTTCTTCGCATGAGTATAAACACGAAAGGGCTTTGATAAGATTTGGGTCACCTGTGAACTATGACCTCAGTCTCAAGTAATATTGATTCATTAGGAATAGAAACCGAACTGGAACCGCATAAAATCGGACGAAACCGGTATTAAATAATTTAGTTTTGATTCTTATTAAACAGATACCGGAACTATAGACATGATGCTTCTAAAAAATTATAATGAAATCAATACCAAAATTAGAACTAGTCAAACCAAATAAAGTTTTGGTTCTATTTTGAAGAATTGTTATCTTGACGGTTTGGTTTTTGGTTGTAATGGAACGGGAGCCAAATAGGCACTATGGCAACTCTACGAAAAAATCTATATGACTTGACATGAAGTCTTTGTAGTTTAAGAGCAGAGAACATAAGGTGTGCAAACTTATTAAGCCTCAATATAGACTAAAATAAGCTTTTAAGAAATGTCATCAAAATATGATTATGTTGTATAACCATTTAGTTTCATTACTAATAAATATGATAAATATTTATATGCAAAATAAGATGAAAACAATGTTATTTTATTTTGTTTTTATGTAAATGATATTTTAATTTTTGGTACCTCATTAAAGACTAAATGATATTAAAAATTATTTATCATCTTAATTTGATATAAAAGATTTACAAGTAACAAACAATATTTTAGGTATGAAGCTAGCTAAAACCGATATAAGTGTATTATTATCTATTTTTCATTCGATTGAGAAAATATTCCACAATTTATATTATATAATTCTAATTATGCATCTACTTCTAATTTCTTATGAGGTTGGTATACAAAAATATAGGTGAACAAATTGAGCAACATAGATATGGTCAAAAAAAGGATCGGCGAGAACATCAGCAGAGAGCGCGAGCGAGAGAACCAACGGAGAGCGTGAGGGAGAGCAAGGGCAGGAGCGGCGTAATGAAATGAACTGCGAGGGTGGGGAGAGTTAAAAGATCAGCGACATCGCGTAGAATAAAAAAACATATATATAGCGTTTTTTGGGACCGATATATCGGTTTTAACTGATATATCGTCCATTTTTTCCAAAACATTATAAACAAAAAATAAAACGGTTGTGTCATTTTAGATCTCAAACCTTTATGTCGGCCGACATATCGGACATGTCGACCGATATCTACAACACTGCTTCTAACCAAGGTTACAGATGTCGGATGTTGGGGACACGTCGGTTTGGGTTTTCATGTCAATTTTTTATATATCGAGGGATATATTGGAGATATTTCATATATGGAGTTTTAATATTTAGCTAATTATATGTATAATTAAATGTTATTTTTTATACATAGCACAATACTAACTATTTTACAACCTATTGAACTTATAAATATATAAAGTTATATGTAATATTTAACATACAATACTTTAATGATATAAAATTTGTAAAACTAGTAATTTTAAGAAACTTGCAACTATATATAATTTTTATGACATCAAAATTTTAAAAATTAAATTTCAAACATATTTTATTTTGCATCACTTACAGACTCATCTATAGTCGGTAGAGTAGATAGAATATGGTCATCATCTGATGAACCCTCTTGATCTGCCTCGTCCACCTCAGATATTTTACTTTTTTCCCTTTCTTTAATAACTAATTGTCTCGTAATCTGGGGTTTCATTCAGCAGCAAGGTCTTGATTATGATGAAACTTTCTCCCGGTTTGCCAAGTTGAATATCGTTCGGGTCCTGATCTCCATGGTTGTCGATCGTCAGTGGCCCCCCCATCATTTGGATATTAAAAACGTCTTTCTCAATGGCGATCTCCACGAAACTGTTTATATGCACCAACCTCCCGGGTTTGAGAACACAGGGGAGTCTCATGTATGCCATCTCTGGAAGTCTATATATGGTCTCAACAGTCCCAGTGTGCTTGGTTTGAAAAATTCAGTAAGGTGGTTCGCGATGTTGGTTTCACACGGAGCTCGGCTAACTTCTCTTTCTTCACCCGTCATCAAGCAACAGGCACTGTGATTCTCCTTATGCATGTTGATGATATCCTAATTACTGTTGACAACTTTACAGGAATACAACAAATCAAGCAACATTTAAACTCAGCATTTCAGACGAAAGACCTAGGAAATCTTTGATACTTCCTTGGTCTTGAGGTCACAAGACGACCTGATGGTCTCTTCTTATCCCAACGGAAGTACTGTATTGACCATCTTCAAGATGCTGGTTACTCAGGGTGCAAACCTGCAGACACCCTATGGATGTAAATCACAAGATTTCTGCACATGATTCTAATTCCGACCCACTGCTTACAAATCCAGAATATTATCGGCGCTTGGTGAGGAAGGTGATTTTTCTTACGGTTACTCGATCTGATATCTCATTTGTTGTGGGGGTTGTGAATCGTTTTATGCATGCTTCTCGGACATCTCATCTCCAAACTATTGAGCGCGTTCTCAGATATTTAAATACTGCTCTGGGACAAAGACTCGTTTACAAACAATCTACCTCTCTATCTCTTGTTGCGTATTCTGACGCTGACTACACCGGGTCTCTTGATGATAGACGTTCTACAACTGTTTTTTATACATACTTCGGTGGACACCGTATTACCTGGTGTAGCAAGAAGCAAACCGTTGTTGCTCATTCGTCTACTGAGGCCGGGTACCGGGCTATTGTTGTTGTTGTATCTGAGTTAACCTGGCTTGAAAGTCTTCTTAATGATTTAGGATGCAAACTCTCATCACCAGCGACCTTATTTTCTAACAGTCAAGCAGCAATACATATTTTCAAGAATCCCATATTTCATGAACGAACAAAGCATATTGAAGTTGACTGTCATTTCATCCGGGAAAAAGTTCAATCAAAAAAGATAGAATTGAAGCATGTTCCCGCTATAGGACAAGTTGCTGATATCTTGACTAAAGCTCTCTCTCGGCCGTTAAACTATCAGTTCTTATCCAAGTTTAGTGCCTACGACTTGTACGCTCCAGCTTGCGAGGAAGTGTTAGAAAATGATCTTGTAAAGGCCCATTTAGTGACCCATTATAGGCCTTCTTCTTCCTCATATACATAGCTCTTGGGCGTATTTATAGCTTTCACAACATTAATAACGGTCACGGTTTCGCGGTTAAAGCCTACATTTTCGAAATTTCCAGAAATTTAGAAATGTGAGGGGATTATGTTTACTCGGAAGCCCGCGACAAGATTCTCTCTAAGTTCAAGATGCGAGGTTAAGATTCTGCTGACTACACTAGCCGCCAAGTCACCAAGCTGCAGAGGTCAAAGGAGAGGCAGTCTAGACTCAAGGTTGACCGCCTAGTTGAGCGATCAAATTGCTTTTTCCTTATTTGCAAACCATGTATCCTGTCTCCCCTACCCGGTTTTCTTATGCCTCGAGCAGCCGGTAAGCTTAGCCCTATCCGTTTAGATAGGGCCCTGAGCCTATAAATAAAGGGGAGCAGCACTCTCAAAGCACGCTGATTCGAATCCTCGATCTCGTCAGTTGTGAGCTACGGTCTCAAATTTTGAGTCTTTGCGATCTCCTGCTCGCGCGGTTTCCTCTTTTCAACCGATGTAACCATTTTCCTTATTCAAACAAATAGCCCGCCGCAAGGGTGGGTAAGTCTGGTGTTGTCGCTTAGGTGGCCCTCTCGCTTCATGCATTCGCTCGATCATTAGTAGCTGATAACTCGCAGCCTCCTCCTTCCATCTAGCTCCCCTTCAGCGTGTCGTTGTGGAGGTGCATTTCTAGCACCAATAGTTACGCGTCGTTTAAGCTCTCAAACATTTATGTCGGACGATATATACAACAATGCTTCTAATATTATTAATTCAAAGATGAATAAATTCATGAGAATCTTACACAAATTAGTGAAGCAAAAAAGAAAAAGATGTGATATTAAAAAACTATGTAAAGTCAAAATTGAATCTAGCTGATAATTTTACCAAAGGATTTTCCTAACGAAAGATTTAATTATTATAAAGGGGAATGAAGCTTAAGCTCACATAATTTGTTATCAATGGTGAATATTCAAATTATGTGATTGGATATCTCATGAATTATATTAAATGTGGTAGAAAGGAAGGCGTTGATGTAGTATAGTTATGAGTGCTAATTCAAATGATTAAGATAATTTTCTCATCGTTCATATAATATAGTGTTATACATAACATATAGATTGAACTTATAGTTCTTAAAGGTTGTCAAACGTATTTTTTGTGAAATATTTGATATAAAATATCTTTTGTGGTGACACTTACATGAGTCGTAAGGCCACGATTTTGGAATCCAGGCAGAACACCAATAACCTCTATGAAAATTAAGGATTGAGCACGACCAATAAAGCGTGTGCCGTCATTACCCAATGAACAACCAATTTTTTGTGTGCTTAATTAATTTATTAATCAAATGAATATAATTTAAAGTCTCAGGCATATTAAATTTGTTGATAGAAAAAATAAATATTACGTGAAGATTCAAGATAATCATTCCGCCCACACTAAGGTGGGCTAGGTTGAGAATTCAAACAAACAAAAATTAAACATGTAGAGCTCGAAGATTGAGCTAGTTGAATTGTAAGTTGTAACTGAATTTTAATTGACGATCATCGAATTACAATCGACGTTTTTCGAGCGCTATTTTAAAATCTTAATCGACTTGCAATCTACGTCCTTCGAATGCCTATCGATGACAGATTATTCTCCTTCAGTGCGGCTTCCTATCGACAATCATCGAGTGTCATTTGATGATGGTCAAGAGCCTATCATGAATCTTCATTTACGTATTTCTTTATAGTTTCTCTGTTGATCGCCTTTATTTTTATAACCATTGTGGTTACTCTTTATAGCTGTTTACAATTAATATTGAGTTGGTATCATCAATTTCTTTATATGATGTTATTTATTTTCATAGTTGTTTAAATTAATTGTGTAATTATTACTACTATTTTTCGAGCTATTAATATGAGCTCGTTTTCCCGTTTCATACATAGTTTGAGATATACAAACTTCTTCTACATTTTTTTTGTCTGCGAGTTCTTTTTTGAGTTGCTTCATTCAGTAGAAATTCAAGTGATGTGTGTTTCTTCGATATTCGCACACATCGGAATTTCATATTTTAACTGGGTGTTGTATCTTAGAGAAGTGAGTAACAGTTGGAAGTTCTGTCGAAAGATGGTGCAACTCCTTTAGGGCAGTAATCATAAGTTGTAATCAGGCTCAATTTCTTACTAATCTTTTCTTAGCATATTTTCAATTATTTCCACAAATATTTAATTTTATCTCCCCCAAACATTATTATCGTTATCTTCAAAATCAAAAATGTATTGTGATTTTAGTGTTAATATCCCAACAAGAATAAGATCAGCTCTGCTCTAACAGAAATGCAAAGGCTGATAACCGAGATCATTCAAATGAAGCCATTCCTATGGCGCAAAAAAGGGAAAATGAATGTTAGAAATTTCTTCTGTAATTCAGACACTTACCAAATTAGTTGACTCCTGAAGATCCAAGACCACTCTAGCCTCAATGTGCCAGTACAAAGCCCTCTGCAACCCTCTCTGTTCCACCCATATCCTTCCCTGATGTGGGCAGGGAATCCTCCCACTATGTGCGAAGGGGCCAAAATAAAAAACAGTACTTTCTCACAAACAACAACAGGCAGGTTTGGTACTGTTTTGGGGCTTTTGGCACTTTGTACCCATGAAATTTTGGTGTGGGAGTGCAAAGTGCCAGAAATCAGTAATTAGTGAGTGCAAAGTGTCAAACCCCTTATTTCAAAGTGCAAAATGTCAAACTCCCGTCGTTTTTAAAAAAAAATAGAATTTAGTGTTTGCAAACTAGAAATCAAGAACCAACTGACCTGTAGATCAAATTGGGGATGAAATCGGCCAGCCGCTCGTAATCGGTGAGCACTCCCCATACCGTCTCAATATCAGCCTGGACGAGAACTCTAGCCCTGATCCGGCGCTCGCGCCACGAGATCACTTCAACCTCGCAGTGGACAGGCCGCTCCTCCTCCTCCTCCTCCTCCTCGCCCTCTCCATGATCAGCTCTCCTTGGATGTGACTGAAGCCTCCACCTCTGCTTCTGATAGGATTGGATAAGCCGGCCGCTGATGAGGGCGGAACAGAAGGTCCTGGGGACGAGGACAAGAGTTGACGACGGGGACGGGATGTTTGCCGGAGCATTTTGGGGGAGAGTGAGAGGGGAGAAGAGGCGGTGCGCGTGGGTTGTGGAGCCGCACACTCTCATGGGAAGAACTCGGAGCGGAGAGAGCAATCCAAAATGAAAATATACACTCTCCGACGTCTCCGTGTGTCGTGAAATTTTTCTGTCGGGATGTCACTTCTGCAAAATTACGGGAACAAATCTGACCGAAATGTATTATCTAAGATATTATCTCAGAGAGATGTTGAATTATCTTTATATAAGGGCGCTGCTATCGGCACCGCAGTTTTGGATATTACTTATTATTTTGACGTTTTCAAATTTCCATAATTTTTCTAAGGTCATACCTTGTCAGAAAAGTATACTTGGTGTTCAAAAACATGTGAGGCTTGATTTTATAAAAATTATAATAAATACAAAATAAATTAGGAAAATTATAACTTTGAGGATTTATTCATAAAGTATCATGATAGACCCCCAATAAAAATATTAGGCCAGTTGGATGATTATTTGGAAGGTCACCATTCTTGCACTTAATATAGTCCATTAGGTCTGCACACAACAAAACCGTAGAATTAGGGAAACAAGTGAACCTCGACATAGGATAGTTGGTGTACCTGGTCTGGTTGAATTATCTCAGATACAATTTTATCAACTCAGATGCAATTTAATTATCTGAATAATATATTTTTGCATCAGATTTGTTCCTGCAATTTTGCACATATCTAAATAACTCTGTATGTGTCAACATCTAGTGAGCCCCAAACACAGATCTGAGTCCGGGTCTCGGACACAAAAATTTTCCGTGGAGAGGATAACTAGTGTTGTGATGTGAAAAAAAAAAGAACAATGTTAAAAGCACACTGGTTTTCGCTATTAACAGCCAAATTATATTAGCACACCAAAATATTTTATTTCCACATCACTATGTTATTGTCACACCAAATATAAAATTTATTATTGATGTAGAAGAGGAGAATCTCGAAACGCTCTATTGATGTATAAAATTTATTATTGAACCTTAACTTTTAATCGAGAAAATCTCAAGGCTCCGTTCGTTTGCAATGTTTTCATTCGAAGGTTTTCATTTTTGTCCAAAACAAAACAGCATACAGTTTCATTTTGGTTCAAAACAAAAACTTATATTCGTTTGCAGAATGGTTTTTAGATCTGTTTTGGGTCAAAACAAAAACTTATGTTTGTTTGCATCATTGTCATCATAGATAAAAAGTAGTCTACAACCTAATAAACACACGAGAGAGAGACACACAAGTGGTGACTTTCTTTTTAGATAATGTATCAATAACTTTGTATTATTTTTCTTTACCAACAGCAGCAAAATTAGCTAACTATCAAAAGAAATTGATAAAGAAACAGAGACTACACATGAAAGGGAGAAGAATAATGACAAAAAAGAAGAGATGGATGCACTGGAAGAAAGGAATAGAGCCTAGCAATACAAGAAAACAGTCAATATGCAATAAAAATTATGAAAACTCCAACCTAATTCAATAGCAGACGTAGTTACAACCAAATGCTTCTCATTTTCCAACCTAATAATCCACGGGCGCCGCTAGGGATAAGAACCCGTCGCTGAACTTCGAATGTGAATGGAGCTCAAATAGGACGTTGTGTCTTAGGACTCAGAGCAATTGAACACCCATTCGTGCACGTATTTTGATATGAGTTTCTACTCCGCCGCAACCTTCTTCTTCCTGCAGAGGCAACTGCGCATATGACGATGGCCCTTGGAGCCCTGGCTCCGCAGCGGCAAGGATGCCAAGTTGTGTCTTCCTTGCCGAGGATAGCTGTAACACCCCAAATTCCAATTTGGAGTTCAGGCTGGGTGACACGGCCTGGGACACGGGCGTGTCCCAGGGCGTGTCCAGCTTTGGTTGCTCGAGTGGGTCTCGAGTGGGCATCGAATGTGTCTCGAGTGAGTTACACGGCCTGGGACACGGGCGTGTCCTTCACTGTGTGTGTCGAGTTGTCGACACAATTCAGTCGACGATCGTTGAGTGAGGCGACACGGCCTGGGACAAGGGCGTGTCCCAAGGCGTGTCCTGCTCGGGTTAGAAACCGGGCGGCGTTGAGTGGCATTGAGTGTAGAACACGACCTGTGACACGGGCGTGTCACAGGGGCGTGGTTGGCACACGGCTAAGGACACGGGCGTGTGCCTTAGCCGTGTCCTTCTCGGGGAAGCTGGTCCTGTGTTGATTGAGGGACATGCCCTCAACACGGGTGTGTACCTTATGGCATGAGTGTGTCAGGTGTTTGACACAGGTGTGTCTAGCCCGTGTTCTGATCCGGATTGAGTCGGTTCAGTTGCCGCCTAAGGGACACGGCCTGTGACACGGGCGTGTCACAGGCCGTGTCAGACCTGTTTAGATGTTTTTCAAGCAAATCAAGTCGTTCATTTCCGTCTATTTGGATCCTGTGGTCCAAGCTTCTTCCTGCTAATATAAGGCCGAGAATAGAGGATGGAATCTCATTCAAGCTTTGGCCATTCTCTTTCTAAAGAGAAGAGGGAGAGGAGAGCAAGGAAGGAAGAAGGAGAAGCTTTCCGGCCGACATTGGAGCGTCAGCGGTCTGACTCGAGATCTGAGGCCAGCGTTATGGAGGCAAGGCCGTCGCGGTGATTTCCATCCGGCTAATTTCTCAATGGCTCCGAAGCGATTGTCAAGGGTAACGATCTCCTTCTTGGACAAGTGAAGTCCTATTTTATGCGTGTGCATGGGATCCTCCACCAAGAGGTGGAAAGCGTAAGCGATTCCAGTGGTTGAGTCTGCATTTAGATCCAGAAGTGTGTAGTACGGAATATGCATGTTGTGTGAAGCCCATCTGGATGGATAGTATGGATTGGTGATGTTGCGAACCGGAGAAGACTCCGTGTATAAACCGAATAGCTTGCGGAGAGTGTGAGGACGCTTGTGAATTGTGGTAAGGAAGCTTTGTATAGCTCCTTTGGTTGTATGCTCGGCACGAGCTGGTTGATAGATGGGAAAGCGACACTATGTTCCTGTGTTGTGAGATGGATTGCGGATACCTCTGAGTGGATGGGCGCGAGAGGTCTTCAACGGGGGTTTGGAGGCTGATGCCCATGGCCAACAAGTTAAGAACCTCTAAGTGGGTGGGTCACCCTACAAGTTCAGTGGGAGGATCGTTGTGAGCGGTCGATTGGTAATAATGTATGTTACACTACTGTGGTAGGTCGATCTATGGTGCTCACTAGTTTCCGTGAGGTGAACGCCTCTGAGTGGGGTGGGTGCGTGAGGTATCCAATGTGAGTTTGGAGGCTTATACCCGACCAACAAGCTAAGCACCTCGAATCGGTGGTGGGACCTAGAGGTTTTCGGTACACCATAAGCGTGCCCTGAGTGCATGGAACGTCTGGCACGAATGCCAGCGTTTGTGATGTGATTGTGGCAGATATATATATTTTGTGAATGTATTGCATGCAGGGAATGAACCACTGCCCCGGGTAAGGGGTAGGGTTGTTATAATTGGTCAGCTGAATGTTGATCGTTGCTTTGTTGATCACCCTTGGGGTGGACGTTCATATGCAGGTGTTGCGGGATGATTGGATTGAGCGGGCTGAAGCCCTTGCTGCTGCTGCTTGTAGGACCTTGAAGGTCGTGCGAAGCTTTGGATTTCATGTGTGGCCGGCCACCGTGCCGATGTATGAAATCATATTTGTAAAGAGAAACTTGTAAGGCCTTAAGACAGCGAGCGGGGTGTGCTTGTATACATTCCTGGTTATTTATATAAATGTGATATTTATATAGTAGTGGACATTCAATGGTTGAGTTCTTGCAAGTAATAAGCTTCCGCTAGAATGCTCTGGATTAGGGTGCGATGGTATTTTGGTATTAATCTGTGACCTCACCGTCTGTTTGTGGCATATAGTGTGGGGCCCCGACCGGACCTTCTATTATATGTTATTTAACGGTTGGAGTCGTTACAATAGCTCCCACAAAAACACAGCACACCACTACGCGCCGGCGTTTTCCTCCAGGAGAGACAATCTCACCCGGCGGGGAAGATTGATATGGGTGCGGCTTGCGTCCCAAGACGACAAGGAAGAGGCGGGGTTTGCTATGGGCGTGCTCTTAAAGCTTCAACTATTTGAGTTTTTCGTTTTATAGATTGTTTTTTGGTGTGTCAATACCCTAATTTGTTGTGCTTTTAACATTGCTCAAAAACAATTTGGTATGTCTAACGTACCATGTCTATATACTTTAATAAAAAGTCGATACTACTCTTATTTTCTATCTTTTCCTCCCGCTCCCATCCCCATGTTCACGCTAATCTTTTTGCTGCTCTCGACCATTTTCGAAATCATTGTTCCCCCACCGCACTCTTCTATCACTCGCTCTCTGGGCGGCCACGGAAAGATCTCCCTGTCGTTTAGAGTTCCCTGCTGTATTATAGCCTACACGCTCTCAGTCGTCGGGAATATTGGATATTCTCCCCCTCCGGCCACCACTAGTTCTCCAACATTATACTTCCCAGCCGGCCCTAGAAACTTGTAGTGTTTTTCAAAGTCCTAGTTAGTAGATATTTTCATAATCACGTTCTTATTTCTCCTTCCAGTGCTAGACCATTACATGCCCCTAGATCATCATTGCCTTATTTTTCCATAAATGTATAGGTTAAACGCATAGGTCCAAAACAAATTAGAGGTGATTATCATGATTTCTGAGCCTGCTGTAAGTCTTCATCTCCCCTTCAGTTATTTTCGTTAAAAAGTTGTCACCAATATATGAATGTCTATTCAACTGTAAAATATTTGTGTTCTAGAACATTAATTTTCAACTGTAATTTTAAAGTTTTTGGGAACTGTAAATTTGTACCATAATTTTAAAGGATTTTGGAACTGTAGTGTAAATTATTTTTTGAGTTTTGAACTGTATAATCAATGGTTGCTTGGAACTGTAATTTTGAATTGTATTGTTTATTATTTTTGAACAGTAATTTTGAACTGTAATATTAATGTTTTTTTGGAACTATAGATTTGAACCGTAATTTTAATGAATTTTGGAACTGTAATTTTGCAATGTAATGTAAATAGTTTTGGAGTTGTAATTTTGAACCGTATAGTTAATAGTCATTTGAAACTGTAATTTTAAACTGTATTGTTAATTGTTTTTGGAACATTAATTTTGAACTGTAATATTAATATTTTTTGGAAATGTAAATTTGAACTGTAATTTTAATGGATTTTGAAACTGTAATTTTGTACTGTAATGTAAATTGTTTTTGGAGCTGTACATAGTTAATAGTTGTTTGGAACTGTATTTTAAATGGTTGAACTGTAATTGCTTATCTTGTAAATTGCCAGTAATTTGTACTTCAAATTCCAACTGTTTTTCAGAATTCTTTTTATGGTTGTAATTTCAAGTTTAATATTCTAGTAATTGAAATGTTATTCAGAGGAGGAGACATACACGATGTATTGTGGTTATGCCCATAAAATTGGATTTAGTGTGTGAAAGCAACACGTTATGTATTGGACACATACAAAACTATCAAAGCCCGAGAGTATAGTTGTTCAAAAGCTGGAAAAAAAATATAAAGTTGTCACCAAAGAAGTACCGCAAATTAGATACTCGCACGATTTGTCTTGCTGCTATTCCTTTTCATGTCGATACAGATGACAAGAATTGGACAGAAAAAAAATTTGTAGAGGAACATAACTACCCTCTTGCAAAAGAGAAAGAGACATATTTACTAAGATCTCGTCATAGCATATCTGAAATGCAGGGTAATCTGATGAAAAACATGATAAGGGCAGGAATTAAACCTGTAGATACATACAAATTTATGTTGAATGAAGCCGGGGTCCTGAAAATATTGGTTTCTGTACGACGGGCACTTTTAACTACATTCAACGTGAAAGAAAGGCATTAATAGAAACTGGTGATGCCATTAGCTTGCTTGAGATACTATAGGAGAAGCAATTGAACGATAACATGTTTTCATACTATGTCCGAACAGATGAGGTGAACAGGTTGATGGGCTTCTTTTGGATGGATAGTCACAGCAAAATCGATTACGACTGTTTTGGTGACGTCTTGATTTTTGATGCCATGTATAGATTGAATAAGTATAATCTTGCATGTGCATCTTTCCTTGTCGTGAATCATCACTGACAGAATATCTTCGTAGGAGGAGGAGCTTTCATTGTTGAAGAAACTATTGAGTCGTTCTGCTGGGGTTTTGAGACCTTATTGAAATATGTCTGTAACAAGTAACTAATATCTATTTTTACTAATTAAGATCAAGTCATGATTGTTGTTATTGATCAAGTGTTCACTAAGACTTGGCATCAATTGTGTCAATGGCACATCTCCAAGAAGGTGCCTTCTAAAGTGTCCAGATTTAACCATGATAGTACTATTCATGCACTTTTTTATCAATACATAACGATGTGCGATGGGAAAATTGAGTTCGATAAATACTGGTATGAGATGATCATTAGAGGGAATCTACAAGATAACAAATGGTTGAAGGATTTGCACAATGCTAAGACGAAGTGGTCAACTGCTTTTAATAAGGATGTGTTGGACCTTGACATCTTATCAACTCAAAGAAGTGAATCAGCTAATAATTGCTTGCATGGGTGTTCCAAGGGAACTAGTTCTCTAGTTGAGTGTTTATCGGCTTAGAAAAGCTTGTCGTATCTTGGCGAAGGGGTGAGCACAAGTAGGATTTCAAAAACAAGCATGGTGTGATTACCTTAAAGCATAAGAAATGTGTATTACTAAAGCATGCGTCAAAAGTATACACTCGGAAAATGTTTGGAATTTTTGAGAAAGAATTCATGGAGGGGCGGTTGGATTATGCATAGTGGACAAAACATGATATGATGATGAACACATGTTATATATAAAAAAGCATTGTGATGGTTCTGAAGATGATAAGAGATAGTTTGTCAACTTCAAATCCACCACATTTTATTCAGATTGTTCATGTCGAGAATTTGAAATAGAATGGTTACTATGCCAACATATTTAAAGGGTTTTCAATTTGAGAAACTTAAGGAAAATTCCAATAAAATATGTGCTCAAACGATTCACTACTAATGCCAAGATGGTATCTGTAACATCCCATTTTCAAGTAGACCCCTAAGAGTGGTTTTGGTCATGACCAAGTCATGACAAAGCCCTAGGGAGCTAGAAAGGGCCAAGTAATCAAAGGCCAAGGTGAGACTCACCTTGGTCTGCCTATGGCACAACCTCATCACCAGATCTAAGGTTTGACTTTAGGGCTTCACCATGACTCCATGACACCACCACAACACCACTAACCTATTATAGGATCCACTAGAGCCCTAAAAGTCCATGCAAGTCAACCCAAAGTGACCAATCTGACCTGGGACCACCACAGGCCAAAAATTGGACAAGGTGCCCTAACTAAGGGCAATTGGCCTCTAATGTGCTCAAGGGACCCCACCATGCCTCCCTAACCTTAAAGTGGGGTCAAAGGGTCACCAAGGACCCATTGGAGTCAAGCCTAGTGGCTAAGCTGACCCAAGTCAACTCTAGACCCAGATTGGTCAAAGTGCCCTAACCAAGGGGCAGGTGACCTTCAATGGGCCAAGTCAACCCTACACAACCTTTCCTAGACCTCCAGGGAAGACAATGAGTCACTAAGGACCCTTGGAGGTCAATCTAAATGGTCATGTGGACCAAAGTCAACCCAAGCCCATTTTGGGTCAACCTAGCCCAAATGGGCTAACCCAAGCTTTAGCCATTGCTTCCCAAGGCTAACTTCAATTCTCATAATTCTTATGAGTGGAATGGCTGCATATATCCTAGGGGATTTGACCAGTCAACTTGGTGACTAGAAGAGAGAAAGGGGGACTTAATTTCATGGTATTGGTGGAGAGAGGAAATGGGGGGGGGGGAAGAGGAATGGTATGGGGACCGGCCAAAGGAGGCTAACAGCCACCCTTTATGGCTGCAATTAACTCCTCTAGGGGAGAGGAGTTGATTCCAGCCATTTCCCGGCCACCAAGGGGCAGATTCAGCCCCCCACCTCTCAACCCGAGCCACCCCTTTAATGGCTTTAATGGCCATTGAAGCTACAGCTCTTCCCCTCCCCAATCCAGCATTTAAACCCCATCAGTGGGTCAATGGGAAAATTTCCCACCACTTACCCGAAGGAGCCGAGCCAGTGCATAATACTGTTGCAGAAGCCGAGCGCCGCCGCCGTCGACCATGGCATCCCGTCGTTCCTCCCGCATTCAAGCCGCCGGAAAGGTCCTCCTCCACTCCTCTCTTCATGGGTAGATCTTAGGAATTGATTAAGGCAAGGTTCAGGCTCAATTGAGCCCGATCCAAAATTCCAAATCCATGGAAATCGGGTGAAAATTATCCTCCTGGGTTTGCCGGAACAGTCGCCTCCGGCGGCCGTGCCGCCGGCTGGGGGTAGCCCCCACCTCCCCGAAGGTGGTGGTGTCGTTGGCCGGCCGGGGAAGTGGCCGGGTGGCCGAGAAATTGGCCCGCAAGCCGCTCCAGGACGGGTCAATCTGGGACGTTGGCTGGAGGAAGGAGATGAGCCGATGCCGTCCAAAAGGGCGCTTTAAGATTCGTGCTGAGATTATTATTAATCTTTATTTCCTTGATTTATTTAATTCTGTCACACTTTTTTACAGTATTTGGTTTAAATTTTTAAAAATACTTAGGCTCACTTAATGGAAAAGTCATCAACATGAAATATGTATCCCTAAGGGTCTACTTTAATCCAAATTTATTTGGACAAGTTTGGACCACTGGTTGGGTCAGGGCACCCATTTTGGTGGGACCTATACCTAGGGCTATCCTGAAATTCAAATGATGCCCACCTCTCACCCCTTGTCCAAATGTCCTGAAATTTGGGCAGGGATTCTATCCTAACTATACCTAGGGCCTTTCCAAAAATCAGAATTTTTGGAGAATATTTTTCTATAGTTTTTGTAAAAATTTAATAAACCATTTATAATTTAATTAGGTATCCTAAACACCTCAAAATCCCCCCAAATTTGGGTGGGTAGTCTTAAAGGCCATGCTAAGGCTCTGGTAAAAATTTTATCTCAGTTGGAGATGTTTTGTTTAGGTTTTTATCCAACCCTAGGTTGACCCTCATAGGGGTAATTAGGTCAAAACATCCCATTAGAGTTTTGAGTGGCCAAATCACCTCAAAAGAGGCTGAAACTTTGGTCACTGACTCTTTATGGTATGACACACCATCCAATGGATTTTGGAGTGGTTTGGGGCAGGGTATCCCTAGGACTCTAGGGTAGACCCTTTTATGGGATTTTTAGGGTTTGATGGTCATATGGTCAAATGACTTTGGAATGACCTGAAATTTGGTGGGGAAGATCATAGAGAGTATATGGTCCTATGGATGAAGTTTCATTGAATTTGAAATCCTTTAACCCCCTCAAAACTCTAACCCTAGTTTAGGGCACCAACCTTATTTTGAATTATTAGGCTGTCAATTGAACTTCTAATCAAATGAAATTTTGTGCAGGGTGATGTTCTGGTCTAAATGGCCATAATATAATTTTGTTGAGATTTTTGGGTTAATTTATATAGTACCTTATTCACAACCCTAATTGTGGCCTAGATATTTACTTTGATGATTCTTGAATTTCTGTTCACTGGAATGTTATGAAATCTTGGATTATGGTATTTTATAGCATATTATACTCTCTGTATTTTTTTTGGGAATTTTATCTAATTATTTTACGTACTTTATTCATAAAATTATGAACTATGAATTTTGATCAAAAATAGATGTGGAGCTTAGTGTTATTATAAAAATTATGAAATCTGGTCAGTGGGTGTTCTATATCAATATGTAAGTTCTGGAATTTTTTCATAATTTTTAGGTAATAATTTACAGTACTTTCTTCAATAACCCAAGAGCTTGGCTTAACAATGTAAAATTAAATTAGGAGATACTGTTCATCGGAAAATTAGTTAGAATCCTCCTAGAGTTTTTTTAGGACATGATTATCATACTGGATTTTTTCTATAATTTCTGAAACAATATTTATGGCCTTTGATTCTTAAAATAGGTATTATGAACCTTATATGCTAAATTATGATTTTGGGGCCTAAACCATTTTAAAAATTCACATATCTTGGATTTACTGTTTATTTGCTCTATAAAATTTATCATGATTTTATGAAGTCTTATACTTACTTATAAAAGTGCACTTCATGACCAAATGGTTGCTCTTGGAACCTTTAAGAAAATTAATTAAAATATCAGAATATTTAGGAAAATTATTATTTTCAGGATTTAGTCTATTTGTGTCATGATAAGCCTCCAGTAAATAACTTAGGGCACTTGGATGATTATTTGGATTGTCCCCTATTCGGTTCGACATATAGCTTAGGTTGGTTTGCATGTAGCAAATTGCTAAATAGCAATAGGACATGATCCGGGATTGTTGTTGGAGTTGTCGTTTTGGCTTGGTGGACTGGTGTGGATGATTTAACTATAGAGGGATAGGAAGAGCTGTGAGAAGTGGTTTGGCTAGATTCTAGGGGTATTTGGGTTCGACGAAAGATCGTCTTCCCCGAGGAAAGGAAGAGTAAAAATCACTCTAGGTTAGTATATCGTAACACGAGAAAGTAATGGGTAAGGGATTCAACCAATAATAATAAGTGCCTTGCGAAAGGGAACGATGAGCTTCAGCTACCATCATAGTTCCTAGTGCCCTTTGAGAGCCATTCATAGGGAATACCGGGGGCAGTCCTGGGTTAACGTAAACTGTAATAACAAACTGAAAAGAGTAACATAGTAATTAGGATCTCATATTTCACAAACACTGTTTGCACGGGGAGATTGTTGGGAGATTCGGCTCGACTGGTTAAGAGACGGACGGAATGGTCCGGGGAGCTTCGGCTCGATTGGCTAAGAGACGGACGTTTTGGTCCAGGGAGCTTCAGCTCGGTTTTTGTCTGATTACGGTTAAACTTGCATGTGCATAAAAGGAAAGTAAATTAAGGTGGTGGGTCTTCGTTATTGGAGGGTCGATGCACCGACGCCAATACCCTGACTCGGCAAGTGTGGTTAGCACTTCGCCAACAGAAGTTCGGTGCGCCAGCCGGCAAGAGTACGCAGGCGTATGCTTAGTGCACCAAGCGTTGAGGCGTACGATAGGTCTGACCGGTAGTGCTTTACTGGTTTAGAGATGGGCGAGGCCCAACCCACCGCTTCTGTCTGCCACTACGGAGGTATCCTTGGAGGTAACGGCTCCGAAAGGGGGAACTAAAGGTCTGTGTGCACAGAGTCGGGTGTGTGAGTTGCACTTGCATGTTCCATCATACCCACTTGCATGTCATAACATAATCAATTCATTTAACCCCTGACACCTAAAGTATAAGTGGAATGTGACGCTTATACATTAGGACTTGCAAAACGACCCCTTGGTCTATAAGCTTGTGTAAGCAAGTTTATAAATTAAGGTTAAATTCAATATAAATATATGCTGTTGTTTGATAACCGACACCCCAACGTATAAGTGGTATGGGACACTTTATACGATGAGAGCTTTGTAGAAGATCCCTTGGCTTATGCGTTTCCGCTCATAAGTCAAGGTTATAATTCATATTTTACCTTACTGTCATTTATATTATAAACTGCTAGTATAGGTCCGCCACCACCTGCTTTGTCTTATTCTCCACCTTCATGTCCATCCCTCTCATCCTCTCCGCTCGGTGCCTAAGGGCCATGGGGGAAGGGGTGGGGGATGATAGGACTTAGTCTTATAGACTAACGGTTTTCGAACCACATCATTTAGGGGATCGTGGAGCCCAACATGGAGCAGCAGCCCCGGAGGTCGGCCCGCTTGGAGATGGGACAGTTTAGCTCAGGAGTTCAGTCAGCTGGGACTGTGAGTCCTGACTTATATTAGATGATATAGTTTGCTTCCGCATGAGCATTTTGTAGTGAGGATATGATGTACCGGGCATAAGCCCGCATTTCTAGTACTCTGATTATTATTCTGTGGACACTCCCTTCGTGGAGATTTTATTTTTATATATGTGATTTACCAGTGGACTTGCTTTTACATACTTCAATTATTGTGCTACCTTTCTGCGATCGAATTGGCCGGCGGAATCGGCGCCTTGTGGTGATGACCCTTCAGGAGCGTGAAGGTGTCACCGCAAAGCGGCGATTCTGGGCCTAAGACCTCGGTGGTTTAAAAAGAAAAAGAAAAAAAAGGGGGTCTTACAAGTGGTATCAGAGAGAAACATCGATCTGAAAAAGGTAGCAGTCCACTAACCCTGGGTCACCCCCGCTCGAGTTTAGTTTGGGGACAAACTAAGCAGCGGAAGCAGTGGAAGCAGTGGTGTGCCCATATGGAGATCACATATAAATTGTCCACTTTTATTAAAGATTGAACGTTTTCTCAGTATGGGTTTTTGTTACGCAGCCTCCAACACAGCCTACGCCACAAGGTGGAGTTCAACAGGCTCAGGATATTGCACCACCTCCACCGGTCCCCACTCCTTTCCTTCAGTCAGACATGGGACAGACTCTGACTGCCATCCTGGAGGCTTTCAGGGCCCAGCAGGTTCCGGTCCCGCAGCCAAATCCGGGGGCCAACTGGTTGAGCATCTTCCGAGGACTTTCTTCCCCGTCCTACTTGGGGAAAGAGTCGGCGGTTCGGATGGAAGAGTGGCTTGATATTATGTACGAGATGCTGACCGGGATACGGTTTCCCTGGGAAGAGAGGGTGGCTCTGGTTGTCTCTTGTCTGGAGTCCCATGCCAAGAGGTGGTGGAAGACGCTGTTGGACACGACATTTGCCGATAGGGAGGTTGCGGAGGTTACCTGGGAAGAGTTCAAGGCCGCGCTGCTGGAGCATTTCGTTCCGCAGTCAGCCAGGGATGAGTTGGAGGAGCGGTTCTTAGAGCTGAAGCAGGGCACCCGGACGGTAGTGGAGTACCATCGGGAGTTCGACCATCTGGCTCGATACGCAGATTCTTACCAGCTGGACGATGCAGGGTACATCAAGAGGTTCTATAAGGGCCTGCGGGAGGATTTGAGGGAGTCTTTGTTGTTTGTATCCGACGGGCCTATCTCCCGGATTTTGGATATGGCAAAGAGGATTAAGGCTGATTGGCACACCACTCGGGGCCGGAAGCGGCCAACAAAGGATCAGGGACGGAGAGTCAGAAATGACCAGCGACGAGGTGCTATACAAGAGGGGAGAAGGACAGAGGACCAGCCTCATCAGGAAGTGAGGCAGGAGCCGAGGGAGCAGGTGATATTGGCCCCTCAACCTCTTCAGATGCAGGAGATGCCGAGACCCGGGGGAATGGCGTATCCCCCACCAGAGTGCTTCCTTTGTCATCAGATTGGGCACATCCGGAGGAACTGCCCCATGAGGGGGGCACCACCTCCAGCACCACAGGGTGGCCCACCAGCTCAGCATTACGGAGGCCGAGGACGCGACCGTGGTCGTGGATACCAGGAGGGAGATCGTAGACAGGGAAGGGAGCAGGTATATGCTTTGGACCTTACGCAGCCTCGGAATCCGGAGCAAGTCATAACAGGTACGCCGCAAAGCTTCTTTATTTTCATAGAATTTCCCTTTTAGTGGTTAAATGTAGAACCGCACTAGATAGATTAGCAAGGAAAGAAAACTCATTATAGAACCCTAAGACATTAAATCGCCCCAGGTATAGTCTTCATCAGCGGCAAGCCTGCCCGCACGCTGTTCGATACTAGAGCTACTCACTCCTTTGTGTCGGAGACGTTCGTAGAAGGACTGGAAGGCGTGGAGCGATTCACGGGCTCGAAGATGAGGGTGCGACTACCGGATGGTTCTGAGCTTCTTACAACGGACCACTACAATATGGAGGCAGAAATTGGTGGAAAGGCGTTCGAGGCTCCAGCGACGATTTTGAAGCTGACGGATTACGACCTGATCCTGGGCATGGTATGGCTGCATTGGAACCATGCCCAGATTGATTGCCAAGCGAAGAGGATCACTGTGAGACATGGGAACTCTTTCATTGTCATCGAAGGTATAAGACCTGCCTCTCGTATATTCTTATCTTCGGTACAGGCCGTTAAGGCCTATCTGCAAGGAGAGGAGGTCTATCAGATTCTATTTGAGATGGCGGAAGTCAAGGAGTCGGTGACAGACATCCCGGTGGTGCGAGTTTTCGCTGACATCTTTCCAGAGAAACTGCCAGGACTACCTCCGCACCGAGAGCAGGACTTTCAGATACAGCTTGTGCTGGGGGCCAAGCCGGCATCTAGGGCCCCTTATCGGATGGCCCCGAAGGATTTGGAAGAGTTTCAGACTCAGTTGCAGGAATTGGTGGAGGAAGGATTTATTAGACCGAGTTCCTCGCCATGGGGAGCCCCGGTCCTATTCGTGAAGAAGAAGGATGGGACACTTCGCTTGTACATCGATTATCGAGCACTAAACAGGCTGACCGTCCGGAATACCTATCCGCTCCCACGGATAGACGAGTTGTTCGACCAGCTGGAAGGGACACACTTCTTTTCAAAACTGGATTTGAGGTCGGGCTACTACCAGCTTCGGATTCGAGAGGAGGATATTCAGAAGACTGCTTTTAGTAGCAGATATGGATTGCTTGAGTTTACGGTGATGCCCTTCGGGCTCACGAATGCACCTTCGACGTTCATGACCCTCATGAACCAGGTTTTCAAGGAGTACCTGGATGTGTTTGTCATTGTATTTATCGATGACATCCTCATCTACTCGAGAACGGAAGAGGAGCACGCTCGCCATCTAACACTGACCCAACAGAGACTGCGGGAGAATCACTTATATGCAAAGTTCAGCAAATGTCAGTTCTGGTTGAAGGAGGTGGGCTTTTTAGGCCATATTATCAGCGGAGCCGGGTTGGCAGTGGATCCGACAAAGATTCAGGCAGTTCGAGATTGGCCGCAGTTGAAGTCAGCCACCGATGTACGAAGCTTTCTAGGACTTGCCGGTTATTACCGGAAGTTCATGGAGGGGTTCTCCCAAATTTCCCTCCCACTCACATCTTTGACGAAGAAGGAGGCACCTTTGGTTTGGACCCCGCAGTGCCAGGCGGCTTTCCAGGAGTTGAAGGATCGACTCACCTCGGCCCCCATACTTACTCTCCCCTCGGGGAGAGAAGGTTTTCAGGTCTACACCGACGCTTCCTACCAGGGTATGGGAGCTGCACTGATGCAGAAGGGCCATGTGATTGCATATGCGTCTCGCCAGTTGAAGAAGCACGAGCAGAACTACCCAGTGCACGACCTTGAGATGGGAGCGGTCGTTTTTGCTCTGAAGGTCTGGCGCCATTATCTTTATGGAGTCCACTGCGACATCTACTCCGACCATAAGAACTTGAAATACGTGGACACGCAGAAGAAGCTGAATATCAGGCAGAGGCGCTGGGTGGAGTTCTTAGCAGACTATCAGTATGAGATGCACTACCATCCAGGGAAGGCAAACGTGGTGGCCGACGCATTGAGTCGGAGAGCTGCCACTTCCGAAGCCGGGCCCCAGGTTATGTCCATGGAGCTAGTCCAGTCCTTCAGAGATATGCAGATATCCCTAGTGTCTGAGGATGATCCAGAGCTGTATAGGGAGTATCTGGCATCGATGGTGGCCATAGATGATATTCGGGACCGCATCCGGGACGGACAGAGGACAGATGCATGGGCAGAGCCGATATTCCGAGCCTTGGAAGAGGGTTCGACAGGAGATTATTCCCTGAGAGATGGATTGCTACATTTTAGAGGCAGAGTATATATACCCGCAGGAGGCCGGATTCGGGAGGACATCATGGCAGAGGCGCATTGTAGCAAATATTCTATACATCCGGGGATCACCAAGATGACGGCAGATCTGAAGAAGATGATGTTTTGGCCAGGGATGAAGAAGGACATTACGTACTTCGTTACCCATTGCGAGGCATGTCAGTTGGTGAAAGCGGAATGCAGGAACCCCGCAGGACTGTTGCAGCCACTCCTGGTGCTGGAGTGGAAGTTTGATGGTATAGCTATGGATTTTATACATAGGCTTCCCCAGTCTCGGACGGGGAATGACTCGATCTGGGTGATTGTTGATCGGTTGACGAAGGTGGCCCGCTTTATACCAATCAGGAAGGATGACTCGGTGGGAGTGCTGGTACAGAAGTTCGTGGAGCAGTATATCCGATATCATGGCGTGCCCAGGACGATAGTGTCGGACCGCGATGGACGGTTTACATCCAGGGAGTGGCGGTCAGTGCAGGCATACCTGGGCACCCGATTGGCTTTTAGCACGACCTTCCACCCTCAGACGGACGGGCAGACAGAGCGCACCAACAGGACGTTGGAGGATCTACTACGACTGTGTATACTTGACCGAGGGGAGCCGTGGGAGAAGATGCTGCCATTGGTCGAGTTCTCCTATAACAACAGCTACTAGTCCAGCATCAGGATGACGCCTTATGAAGCCTTGTATGGAAGGAAATGCAGGACCCCGCTTTCTTGGGTTCAGGACGAGGATCCGAAAGTGTTGGGATCGGATTTTGTTGAAGACACAGAGGCTCAGGTAAGACTGATCAGAGATAGGATGTTAGAGGCGCAGAGCAGACAGGCTAAGTACTATGACGCCCAGCATCGTCAGGTGGAGTTTCAGGTGGGGGACCGAGTGTTTTTGAAGATCCGACCCATACATAGAGTTTCACGGGTGCGTGATCGGAATAAGAAGCTCAGCCCTAGGTATATGGGCCCTTACCGGATCCTGGAGCGGATCGTGCCCCTAGCCTACATGCTGGAATTGCCACCGGAGCTGGCAGCTCTGCACGACGTCTTCCACATTTTTTCGCTGAGGAGGGCTCTACTACGCCCGGAGCAGCAGATCTTGACCACAGATGGGCCGGTAGCTTCAGACCGGTCTGTTCACTTAGAGCCGGTTCGAATTGACGACAGAGGAGTACGGGTCCTGCGTTGCAAGAAGGTTCCATTAGTCAAAGTTCTGTAGAGGAATCACGGCCAGGAGGAGCATACCTGGGAACCCCAGGACCTGATGCGACAAAAGTATCCAGAGCTGTTCAGTCAGGTATACCCCACAACCTCTCAGGACGTTCAATTTTCTTTCCTATTTTTAAACTAGTAGGACTGGAATTTCAAGAATAGGGGCTAATCTTTTGTTTATTGGGGGAAAACGTTATCAATTGGGCGAATTAGTCATAGATGTGAGTTTTCTTGTTTAACCTCACTTAGCAAACATGGCATCGAGATGTAATCCTACACTTCTCATGGGATGTTACAAGTTTCTTTCTCTCCAATAGGAGTCCCCGTAGGCTTAACCTTGATTTCGGGGACGAAATCTTTGTTTTGTTTATTGGGATTTGTAACATCCCAATTTCAACTAGACCCCTAAGAGTGGTTTTGATCATGACCAAGTCATGACAAATCCCTAGGGAGCTAGAAAGGGCCAAGTAATCAAAGGCCAAGGTGAGACTCACCTTAGTCTGCCTATGACACAACCTCATCACCAGATCTAAGGTTTGACTTTAGGGTTTCACCATGACTCCATGACCCCACCACAACACCACTAACCTATTAGAGGATCCACTAGAGCTCTAAGGGTCCATGCAAGTCAACCCAAAGTGACCAATCTGACCTGGGACCACCACAGGCCAAAAATTGGACAAGGTGCCCTAACTAAGGGCAATTGGCCTCTAATGTGCTCAAGGGACCCCACCATGCCTCCCTAACCTTAAAGTGAGGTCAAAGGGTCACCAAGGACCCATTGGAGTCAAGCCTAGTGGCTAAGTTGACCCAAGTCAACTCTAGACCCAGATTGGTCAAAGTGCCCTAACCAAGGGGCAGGTGACCTTCAATGGGCCAAGTCAACCCTACCCAACCTTTCCTTGACCTCCAGGGAAGACAATGAGTCACTAAGGACCCTTGGAGGTCAACCCAAATGGTCATGTTGACCAAAGTCAACCCAAGCCCATTTTGGGTCAACCTAGCCCAAATGGGCTAACCCAAGCTTTAACCATTGCTTCCCAAGGCTAACTTCAATTCTCATAATTCTTATGAGTGGAATGGCTGCATATATCCTAGGGGATTTGACCAGTCAACTTGGTGACTAGGAGAGAGAAAGGGGGACTTCATTTCATGGTAATGGTGGAGAGAGAAAATGGGGGGGGGGAGAGGAATGGTATGGGGACCGACCAAAGGAGGCTAACAGCCACCCTTTTATGGCTGCAATTAACTCCTCTAGGGGAGAGGAGTTGATTCCAGCCATTTCCCGGCCACCAAGGGGCAGATTCAGCCCCCCCCACCTCTCAACCCGAGCCACCCCTTTAATGGCTTTAATGGTCATTGAAGCTACAACCCTTCCCCTCCCCAATCCAGCATTTAAACCCAATCAGTGGGTCAAGGGGAAAATTTCCCACCACTTACCCGAAGGAGCCAGGCCAGTGCATAGTGCTGTTGTAGAAGCCGAGCACCGCCGCCGTCGACCATGGCATCCCGTCGTTCCTCCCGCATTCAGGCCGCCGGAAAGGTCCTCCTCCACTCCTCTCTTCATGGGTAGATCTTAGGAATTGATTAGGGCAAGGTTCGGGCTCAATTGAGCCCGATCCAAAATTCCAAATCCATGGAAATCGGGTGAAAATTATCCTCCCGGGTTTGCCGGAACAGTCGCCTCCGGCGGCCGTGCCGCCGATTGGGGGTAGCCCCCACCTCCCCGAAGGTGGTTGTGTCGTTGGCCGGCCGGGGAAGTGGCCTGGTGGCCGGGAAATTGGCCCGCAAGCCGCTCCAGGACGGGTCAATCTGGGCCGTTGGCTGGAGGAAGGAGATGAGCCGATGTCGTCCAAAAGGGCGCTTTAAGATTCGTGCTTAGATTATTATTAATCTTTATTTCCTTGATTTATTTAATTCTGTCACACTTTTTTACAGTATTTGGTTTAAATTTTTAAAAATACTTAGGCTCACCTAATGGAAAAGTCATCAACATGAAATATGTATCCCTAAGGGTCTACTTTAATACAAAATTTATTTGGACAAGTTTGGACCACTGGTTGGGTAAGGGCACCCATTTTGGTGGGACCTATACCTAGGGCTATCCTGAAATTCAAATGAATGCCCACCTCTCATCCCTTGTCCAAATCTCCTGAAATTTGGGCAGGGATTCTATCCTAACTATAACCTAGGGCCTATCCAAAAATCAAAATTTTTGGAGAATATTTTTCTATAGTTTTTGTAAAAATTTAATAAATCGTGTATAATTTAATTAGGTGTCCTAAACACCTCAAAATCCCCCCAAATTTGGGTGGGTAGTCTTAAAGGGCATGCTAAGACTCTGGTAAAAATTTCATCTCAGTTGGAGATGTTTTGTTTAGGTTTTTATCCAACCCTAGGTTGACCCTCATAGGGGTAATTAGGTCAAAACACCCCATTAGAGTTTTGAGTGGCCAAATCACCTCAAAAGAGGCTGAAACTTTGGTCACTGACTCTTTATGGTATGACACACCATCCAATTGATTTTGGAGTGGTTTGGGGCAGGGTATCCCCAGGACTCTAGGGTAGACCCTTTTATGGGATTTTTAGGGTTTGATGGTCATATGGTCAAATGACTTTGGAATGACCTGAAATTTGGTGGGGGAAGATCATAGAGAATATATGGTCCTATGGATGAAGTTTAATTGAATTTGAAATCCTTTAACCCCCTCAAAACTCTAACCCTAGTTTAGGGCACCAACCTTATTTTGAATTATTAGGCTGTTAAATGAACTTCTATTCAAATGAAATTTTGGGCAGGGTGATGATCTGGTCTAAATGACCATAATATAATTTTGTTGAGATTTTTGGGTTAATTTATATAGTACCTTATTCACAACCCTAGTTGTGCCCTAGATATTTACTTTGATGATTCTTGAATTTCTGTTTACTGGAATATCATGAAATCTTGTATTAGGGCATCTTGTAGCATGTTATACCCTCTGTATTTTTCTTGGGATTTTTTTCTGATTATTTTAGGTACTTCATTCATAAAATTATGAACTATAAATTTTGATCAAAAATAGATGTGGAGCTTAGTGTTATTATAAAAATTATGAAATATGGTCAGTGGGTGTTTTATATCAATATGTAAGTCCTGGAAGTTTTTCATAATTTTTAGGTTATTATTTACAGTACTTACTTCAATAATCCAAGAGCTTTTCTTAACAATGTAAAATTAAATTAGGAGTTACTGTTCACCGTAAAATTGTGAGAATCCTCCTAGAGTGTGTTTAGGCCATGATGATCATATTGGATTTTTGCTATAATTTCTGGAACAATATTTATGGCCTTTGATTCTTAAAATAGGTATTATGAACCTTATATGCTAAATTATGATTTTGGGGCCTAAACCATTTTAAAAATTCACATGTCTTGGATTTACAGTTAATTTGCTCTGTAAAATTTATCATGATTTTACGAAGTCTTATACTTACTTTAAAAGTTCACTTCATGACCAAATGGTAGCTCTTGGAACCTTTAAGAAAATTAATTAAAATATCAGAATATTTAGGAAAATTATTATTTTCTGGATTTAGTCTATTTGTGTTATGATAAGCCTCCAGTAAATAACTTAGGGCACTTGGATGATTATTTGGATTGTCCCCTATTCGGTTCGACATATAGCCTAGGTTGGTCTACATGTAGCAAGTTGGTAAATAGCAATAGGACATGATCCGGGATAGTTGTTGGAGTTGTCGTTTTGGCTTGGTGGACTGGTGTGAATGATTTCACTATAGAGGGATAGGAAGAGCTGTGAGAAGTGGTTTGACTAGATTCTAGGGGTATTTGGGTTCGACGAAAGATCGTCTTCCCCGAGGAAAGGAAGAGTAAAAATCACTCTAGGTTAGTATATCGTAACACGAGAAAGTAATGGGTAAGGGATTCAACCAATAATAATAAGTGCCTTGCGAAAGGGAACGATGAGCTTCAGCTACCATCATAGTTTCTAGTGCCCTTTGAGAGCTCTTCATAGGGAATACCGGGGGCAGTCCTGGGTTAACGTAAACTGTAATAACAAACTGAAAAGAGTAACATAGTAATTAGGATCTCATATTTCACAAACACTGTTTGCACGGGGAGATTGTTGGGAGCTTCAGCTCGATTGGTTAAGAGACGGACAGAATGGTCCGGGGAGCTTCGGCTCGATTGGCTAAGAGATGGACGTTTTGGTCCGGGGAGCTTCGGCTCGGTTTTTGTCTGATTACGGTTAAACTTTCATGTGCATAAAAGGAAAGGAAATTAAGGTGGTGGGTCTTCGTTATTGGAGGGTCGATGCACCGACGCCAATACGCTGACTCGGCAAGTGTGGTTAGCACTTCGCCAACAGAAGTCTGGTTAGCACTTCGCCAACAGAAGTCTGGTGCGCCAGCCGACAAGAGTACGCAGGCATCCGCTTAGTACACCAAGCGTTGAGGCGTACGATAGGTCTGACCGGTAGTGCTTTACTGGTTTAGAGGTGGGCGAGGCCCAACCCACCGCTTCCGTCTGCCACTACGGAGGTATCCTAGGAGGTAACGGCTCCGAAAGGGGGAACTAAAGGTCTGTGTGCACAGAGTCGGGTGTGTGAGTTGCACTTGCATGTTCAATCATACCCACTTGCATTTCATAGCATAATCGATTAATTTAACCCTTGGCACCTAAAGTATAAGTGGAATGGGACGCTTATACATTAGGACTTGCAAAACGACCCCTTGGTCTATAAACTTGTGTGGGCAAGTTTATAAATTAAGGTTAAATTCAATATAAATATATGTTGTTGTTTGATAACCGACACCCCAATGTATAAGTGGTATGGGACACTTTATACGATGGGAGATTTGCAGAAGATCCCTTGGCATTTCGTTTCCGCTCATAAGTCAAGGTTATAATTCATACTTTACCTTACTGCCATTTATATTATAAACTGCTAGTATAGGTCCGCTGCCACCTGCTTTGTCTTATTCTCCACCTTCATGTACATTCCTCTCATCCTCTCCGCTCGGTGCCTAAGGGCCATGGGGGAAGGGGTGGGGGATGATAGGGCTTAGTCTTATAGACTAACGGTTTTCGAACCACATCATTTAGGGGATCGTGGAGCCCAACATGGAGCAGCAGCCCCGGAGGTCAGCCCGCTTGGAGATGGGACAGTCTAGCTCAGGAGTTCAGTCAGCTGGGACTGTGAGTCCTGACTTATATTAGATGATATAGTTTGCTTCCGCATGAGCGTTTTGTAGTGAGGATATGATCTACCGGGCATAAGCCTGCATTTCTAGTACTCTGATTATTATTCTGTGGACACTCCCTTCGTGGAGATTTTATTTTTATATATGTGATTTACTAGTTGACTTGCTCTTACATACTTCAATTATTGTGCTACCTTTCTGTGATCGAATTGGCCGGCGGAATCGGCGCCTTGTGGTGATGACCTTCAGGCCGTGAAGGTGTCACTCCAAAGCGGCGATTCTGTGCCTAAGACCCCGGTGGTTTAAAAAGAAAAAGAAAAGGGGGGGGGGGGGGTCTTACAGTATCTACCTTCCCAACATACCATCAATTACAAAGTATGATTCGAACATGATATTCAGGAACCACCTTATGCGTTTTAGTTACAATTTAGCTACCAGAATTGAGAACTGCAAGGTTGCAAAAGAACACGTTATGACCATTATGAATGATTTGTCTAATTATATAGATGAGATGATGGATAAATATGAGAGATAAAAAAAAGATTTGTAGATGACCAAAATGCTAATAATCTATCATCTATTCGGGATCCACTGATGAAGAGGCCAAAAGGAGGAACTAATGCTCGTATGAAGGACCACTTGGAAAGAGTGATCAAAAATACACTTAATTTTTATTATTTTTCATTCTAAAGATACAAAATTAGTAACTTATTTGTTTATTCATGTTGTAGTTTTACTCAGTTGTTAGTTGTATGGATAATGGATTTTGGAACTGTAGGTTTCTACTGTATTTTTTAATGTTTTTTTTGGAATTGTAAGTTGAAACTATAATTTTTTTCTCTTGTGAATCAACAATAATTTATAGCTGGAATTTGAGTACTTAAAGATAAAAAAAGCTTTTTAAGATTTATATTTTTTATTTTACACATTTCTTTATGTCAATAACATATTGGAGACAACTTATTTAATGAAGTACAAGTAGTAGCATGTTTTCACAAAAACAAATCTCAAAATGCATTACAAATGCTTGCAAATGTTCCATTGCATGTAATGTTTGCAAATATTCCAAAGGAAATAGAAAATAGCAAATAATGCTTACAATTGTTTAAAGGCCACATGTAACATGATCCGTGTAGTTAAAGTCAAGTGATTTTAACACAGGTTGTAATTAAATACGCATCAATTTATGCACGGAATTTCACCATATCTGCTGGCCAAGAATTGCACTCCTTCTATTATATTGCATACGTTGATATCACTGCCTTCATAAATTTGAGTATGAATACATCACAGTCGTTACCGTTTCCTGTTGAGGCAAGCCAACAACTTCTATAATTGGCCATTTTGAATGTCGGTCGGCAATACTTCAGCTGCATCTTCATGTAGTGTTTTTACCTGCAAGAGAGTTTCAAATTTAATAAATATTCAAAAATGATAAATTTGGATCATTTATTGGTTTTTTAAAAAACTAACCAAATCGGGCAGACCAGCAAGATGACACTTTCTTTTCAGCGAGTCATAAAACTCTCATTTACATTTCTTTAAGCAGCACACCAATAAGGCCCATTGATTTGTCAAGTGCATGACATGATAAGAAGTTCACTATTCTGCACACGGGTTGTGGTTAAATGGCTGATTAGGCACTTAGTGTTGCATGTATTGCTTCTCTTATACTACTGTGAACCAAGAAAAGTAAACGTTAGGGCAATGTACATTAAAAGTTATAACAATGTGATAGTGTATGATGGTTTTGAATTAGAGATTTGGAGAAATTTATCCAAACCTATATTTTATCGCGTATAGTATAGGATATTTTTTGGAATATCAAGGTCGTATTTTTCGGGTGCGCTGACTATTTCTACTTATAAGGAATGATATATTATATTATTGAAGGGTTACAAAGGATTTTTAGGGTTTTTAATTTAAGTTAATGAAGGTGAAATAGAACTTAGGGTTTGATAAAATAAAGAGAGTTAACACTTGATTTCGAATTACCTTGAGAAGAAAGTAAAATTTAAAGAGATTAAAACCCAAATTTTCACTTAACTAAATTGCTTGGCCACGGAGGTTCCCAAAATATTAACACACCCCTCTCGAGGAATGCATCAACCTGAGTTTATGTTGATTGATCGAACTCTCATTCTTTAATAGAAAAACCTAAAGCTTGTCTTAAGTTGTGAACCCCCACTATTTGGTTTTTACTCCAATTCGGAAGAGTTCCGTTCATCCTCTCTCAAGGGTAGCGCACAACTCTCTTTACCCGCAAGTGATCGATTCGTACACACGAGCCTCTCGGCTAACTAGTATTCAAAAACAAAAATAAGAATCATATATGTCTATATGAAATCACTTGAAATAAATTAAGGGTAAACTGTAAGCTTTTTAATTAATGAGAATAAGAGGTTTTTGATTATTTTAAAAACATGATTATTTCATCCCAATGCTCATCTCGATCGAGTGCTAGGAGGGGATTATCCACTCATCAAGATGGGGGTGACGTTGAAAATAAAATTGTTCATGATTTTTGAGCGAACGATTTAAGCGAAAAGAGAAGTTCGGAAACAAAATAAACTAGTTAGCACACACACACACTCTACGAAAATGATAGAGAAGAAGGAAAACTCTAAAACTCACACACTCTACAATAAAAAATCTAAAATAACACACACACACACACACACTTTCTCAACTTGAAATTGAAAACTAAGTTACAAAAAAAGAAAAAAAAACTAAACTCATACACACACCCACTCTACTTAAATCGAAAACTAAGTTACAAAGAAAGATTAAAAGTTATCTCATACACACACACGCACACACTCTACAAAAAGAGAAACTAAATTAACCAAAACAAGAAAGAACTGACACTCATACACACACACACATTTCCTTGAAATTAATACGAAGTTACAAAAAAAAGAAAAATTATCTCATACACTCACACACACTAACATTAAAAAACTATGTTAAAAGAAGAGAACAATTACTTCGCATAGACACACATACTAACATAAAGAGAGAACAAAAAAATAAAAGTAAAAATTACTCCCATACACTCACACACACTATCATAAAAACATATAAAAAGGAAGCTGGGAAAACCTAAGCTAACACACACTGATTCTACCAAAAGAAGTGGAGAACAAGATGAAGAAAACACTAATTTTACTGCATGAAAAGGGAGATTACACTAATTAGAAAACATGAAATTAAAACTTGAAAGTCAAAAGCAAAAGAGCCCACATAAGGGCTTAGAACCAACAAAAAGGAACTCACAAAAACTCCCTAAGACCCTTAAATATGAACCCTCATCCCTTGGAGAAGTTATGAATTTATAGGTAAATTTTCAAAATACACGCCCCTATCACGGGCGTGTAGGGCGCGTGACACTAGACTTTCCCGAGAAGTCAAAATCTGATCTACCAGCCGAAATATGGAAGCTTTGGGACGGACATGTGGCAGTCACGGGGTGTGAACTCTTGGCTCTGGGTGTGTAATAGAGAAGTTAACTTTCGGTCATGATTTTGGAAGCTTCAAGAATGACACACTGATGTCCACATGTGTGTACTTTAGCCCAGGGCATGTAAGCTAGGCGTGTAAATTTGGGCGTGACTCCGACTTTGATTTTGGTCGGGGGCTGGATTTGGATGAAATAGACTTTACACGCCCTATTTACGGGCATGACTAGGGGGCGTGTACTTTGATTTTTTTCCAAAACAGCCCAAATTTTTTGCAAAACAGAAATAAAACTAAGTCAGGGAGGAAAAAAAGCAAAATGAAGTAATTTAATAAAGGAAATGGCTAAAAATGACATATTAACCTAAAAATTAAACTAAAACAAATACTAAAATATATATACATTTTCTACTTATCAAATTCCATCGTACTTAAGCTATTGCTATTACAAAGCAAAAGTTAGAGAAATACTCATAAGAAATTAAAATAATTTATAATTTAAACTAACATTTCATTTGATCGAAAGAAGGACCAAAATAAAAATACATAGTGTAAAAAGTTAAGTCCTAAATTATGAGAATGATTTAAATAGAGCGAAATGTCTTAGCCAAAAGACTACTTGAGATAACCAAACAGTAAGCAAAAATTGCAATCATTAGTAAACAAGATTAGATTTGAATTATAAAAAGCTTAACTTTGAAATTTTTTGAAGGAAATAATACAACTTACTAATTATGCTCTCAAAAAAATTAGATTAAGTTTAGGATCAATAGATCAGTTAAGGGGGAAGGGGCACAAAACTTTGGAGAAAGAAGAGTTTCTTGGATTAGGGGTGAAGAATTTTATCCTCCCCCACCCTTCTTTTTTCATCTCTTTTTCTTTTTTAACCCAAAATGTATATGTTTACTATAAAATGGTGAATTTTATCCTCTCATTTTCTATGGCAAATAATCTTTTTTTGGATGCTTATATTTATGGAACGAAGTCTTATTCCCATTGACATAAGATCTTAAGGAAAATAAATGTGCATGTCTTATTCCCATTGACATATGACCTTACAATATTTTTCTCCTTTTTTTATTGTCAAGCAAAAGGGGTGCATAATAAAGGCTAGGGAAGGGGGTTCAAGAGAAATTATAGATTTTAATAAAAGATTTTTAAGAGAAACCATCGTAGTTTGAACATTCCTAAGTTTCTAAAAGCTTTAAGTAGAAGTCTAAAGTTGTTTTTCTAACATAATACACATGCCTCTATTTTAGATAAATTAGAAAGTGTTTAAAACAAATCCTCTATTTTCAGTTAAAACTTAATGTAATGCCCCTAAAATTTCGATATTTAATTTCAATCCTCTAATTAGAGTGACATTTAGGGTTAGGGCGTTACGTTAGAGTGGTGATTTTTGTAGCGTCATTGTTAGTGCGCTTTCGTGTCCGTTTGGTCAAGACGACCGAATTTCGAGCTTGTCGAAATTTAGATCTTGAATTATAGAAAATTAAATTAATTAATTTTAAGATTTTATTATAAAAATCCGAATTTCCTAAGCCTTAGTTAAAACAAATTTAATTAATTAGGATTCCTTTTCACTAATATCTGTTCAATTAAGTCAAATTAGCCTTGAGAATGACCAAAAGCATTAAAATTCAGTCTTGGAAATTGATCCCATCATTTATTAAGAAGTGGGAGCCAGCTATACCTTTCTTTTCCCAAAGCCCTACTTCTTCCTCAAGCCAACCCGAGCCAGAGAGTGAGAGAGACTGAGAACTTTTCATTTGGAGCTTTTCGGCCGCTCGATCGGGAGTTTCGGTGCTCGTTTTTCTCAATAGAGCCTAGATTCGGAAAGCTCTCGTTCGAGCTCTTTGTATGTGTTGTAAGTATTTTCTGTTTCATGGAGTTTCAGTGTTAGGGTAAGTGACCCTAACTATGGTTTCTTGCTTTTACTTCACAGATTTTCTCACCAAACCCTAGTCTATGCTGATCCTCGATGTGGAGGGCTTCTTAGGCCAAAAACCTGGTGAAGAAGCTGAGGTAAGTGGTGGCTTGCTCCCCCTTGCTTGTCCATTTTTTAATAAATTCCTCTATGTACAATGTTAAGTTTTGATACATGGCTTGTGCTGATCTTTTTTTATAGAATTAGCTAATTCTAATTGTGAGAATGATAACATTTTTGCTAATTTTTACTTCTAGCAAAATTTTTAAGTTAACTGTTCAGGATTTCATGCATAGAATTTAGTCATTTCCTTAATCTGTCTAAGTCCAAATTCGACTGCAAGAATTTGATAATATAGTTCATTTTTGCACTAAGTCATTTTCAACTGCATGAAATCAGCCTAAGTCCAGATTCGACTGCATGAATTCGATTGTATGATTTGACTGCATGAATTCGACTACATAGTTCACTTCTGCACTAAGTCATTTCAACTGCATGAAATCTGCCTAAGTCCAGATTCTACTGCATGAATTCAACTGCATAGTTTATTTTTGCACTAAGTCATTTTCAATTGCATGAAATCTGCCTAAGTCTAGATTCGACTGCATGAATTTGACTACATAGTTCATTTCTGCACTAAGTCATTTTCAATTGCATGAAATCTGCCTAAGTCCAGATTCGACTACATAAATTCGACTACAAGATTTGATTGCATGAATTTGACTACATAGTTCATTTCTGCACTAAGTCATTTTCAACTGCATGAAATCTGCCTAAGTCCATATTCGACGACATGAATTCTACTACATGATTCAATTGCATGAATTTGACTACATAGTTCATTTCTACACTAATTCATTTCTAACTGCATGAAATCTGCCTAAGTCCAGATTCGACTGCATGAATTAGACTACATGAATTCGGCTACATAGTTCATTTCTGCACTAAGTCATTTTCAACTGTATGAAATCTACCTAAGTCTAGATTATACTGCATGAATAAGACTGCATGATTTGATTGTATGAATTTGATTGCATAGTTCATTTCTACACAAGTCATTTTCAACTGCATGAAATCTACCTAAGTCCTGATTCGACTACATGAATTCGACTGCATGATTCGACTACATGAATTCGAATGTATAGTTCATTTCTGCACTAAGTCATTTTCAATTGCATGAAATCTGCCTAATTCCAGATTCGACTGCTTGAATTCGACTCCATGATTTCTAGCTAAGTCTAAAATCGACTGCATGATTTCTAGTTAAGTCTAAATTCGACTGCATGATTTCTAGCTAAGTACAAATTTGACTGCATGATCAAGTTCAACTGTATATTTTTTTGCATAAGTTTGCAATCGACTACATGGCTTCGAATTCTACTACATAAGTAATATTCGTCTGCATAAGTGAAATTCGACTGCATGACTAAATTTTGACTGCATAGTTTATTCTATTCTTATTGTCATGCCCAGTCTTATTTGGTGCTGATAAGCTATTTATGAATAATATATGTTGGGTTGTGAGTGACAGTGGACTATACCACCGTCACAGTACCTTTTATTTAGGTATGCTGGGTTGTGTTGGTAAGTAAGCCATCCCTATATCACCTTTTTGTTTAGGACTGTGGGTTGTGTTAGTAAGCAGGCCACCCCGTAGTACCTCTTTATTTATGACTGTTGGGTTGTGTTCGTAAGCAAGCCACCCAATAGTACCTTTTTTGTTTAGGACTGTTGGGTTATGTTTGTAAGCAAGCCACCCCCACAGTACCTTTTTGTTTAGGATTATTGGGTTGTGTTGGTAAGCAAGCCACCCCCACAGTACCTTTTGTTTAGGATTGATGGGCTGTGTTGGTAAGCAAGCAACCCCCACAATACCTTTCTCGAGCTGATCAGACTCAAATACTTAATTATATATATATAATTATAATATAGATTTGATTTACACTTGGTGCAAGATTATTCTCATGACTAAATTAATATGAACTATCATGCTCACTATACATATGATTTTCTTTTGATATCCTTATTTTGTTACAGTTGTCACTTGTACTTTCTTGTTGAGACATTCTTTTCTTTTGAGTGCCCTAGGCCCGAAGCAGTTGCAGTAGGGGAAGTTAAAGCAGAGTTTTCAGGGCTGTTGTTGTCGTGACTTTTTGTTGCTTCCTAATCGCTGTGAGGTAGTTGTCATTTTTTTATTAGACTTGTGACTTAATTCTATGGGTTCGTGTTAGTTTGTTGATGCCCATAGTTTTAGTCGTTGTTAGACTACTGCTAGATTTTTGTTGTTGCTTACTGCTTATTTTCAGTTATTGCTCTTTGAGAAGGTTTTATGTTAGAATGCATGTTAGGTATTTTTAAAATATAAAAGTTGTATTTTAGCGTAAACTCATGACATCTCTTTTAATTGAATGCCACTCTATTTTAAGAATTATAAAACTTCTTTTTATTTATACTAAATTTAGAAGTTTGCACGTTATTAACATGATTGTTTGGTCCTCATGCTCATGTAGATAAAATGAATTAAGCTACGTATTTTTTTTGCTACGTATTTTTCTGCTGCATATATACTTTTTACTTGTGGACTATTCGATCCACTGATATGAGGGACACATTCTTTAAAAGCTTCAATTTAAACCATGTTTTCAAACATAAAAATAAATATATTTATATAAAACCAAAGTAAAAGATGGGGTCGCCTTTATGACTGCAATTGTCCCCTGCACGACGTGGCATCACATCACATATTTTATCTCACTCTGATAATATATAATTACTAAGAAAATGTGGGTCGTGATATTTGTTATCAGAGGGAGGTTTGGGGATAGTTTGGTTAAAATGGGTAGGTTGGAATTTTCTTGAAACAAACATTTTTAAACAAATTCCATTTTAACTTATCTCTTTTCATTTCATACACACATCAATGTGTCATTAGTATATCTTGGCAAAAGCATGAATGCTACACTCATAAGCATGACAGAAGTATACAGAGCATATTATGTAGTATATGATGCATAATATGTGTTTGTATATAGATTCTCATAAGCATAACAAAATGCGACGGTTAAGTTGAAATGAATGACTTAACATTATCACATGGTTGCTCATTAGATTTTATTTTTACGTTACATGCGATATTATGTAGTATGAGATGAATAATATTTCATGTGTATGTTGCCCGTAGCATGCATTTAGGCCTTTTTAGAATGCATAGCACACCATGCATAACATAACAAAGCATTAACACACATATCAAGTTAAGATCTGCATGATGAAACTCGTACACACATGATTTAAAAAGAAGATTAAAGCATTCACGCATTCATAATATATGCATAAGAGTCAAGAGGATGATGGTACATCATCCTAAGTATAGGCATAACAACATTTTATTATTTCCTAGAGCAAGTTAATAGCAAGAGCAAGTGTCTACACATTTATGATCTAGTTTGAGTTAAGTAATTCTAGTTTTCAAGCTGATGTATCGTAAGCTAGGTGTTGATCGATGCCCTTTAGTATTTGTAGGATATGCCCCCAAAATATTACCCGTTGAGGTAGACTCCCCAGTCAGAAGGTGAGTATTCAGGTGCTTACAATGAGATAGTGATCGAGGAACTATGTCAAAGTAATGATACATTGTCGTTGTAGATGGTCGTGATGCAGGCTCAGATCCAGACCTTGTTGACGACCACCATAACTCAATAGCCTAGGGTGCAGGACCCTGCAGTGGGTCGAGTTATACCTGACCCTCTCGCTCCTCTCATACATCCTGCTCAGTTGCCACCAGAAATGAATTTCATTTTGCATTTCCAGCGTCTATGACCTCCTACCTATGACGAGAAGGTCGAATTTATGGCATTAGATGATAAGATCATAGCGATGGAGGAGATGTTCTCCTATTTAGGGATTTTGCGGACCAGAAGGTCGTGGTAGCTGCTTACCAGTTGAAGGGCCTTGCTAAAGGATGGTGGATCAGGGAAAAGGAGACCCTCATCGGTGGATGCTCCTTGGAAAGGTTTAAGATGATGTCGCTGAATAAGTTCTTGCCTTCGGTTAAGCAAGACATGATGATGAACAATTTTTTTGCACTTAAAGCAGCGACAACTCATAGTTGGTGAGTATGAGGTAGAGTTTAACAAGTTAAGCAGGTTTGATATAGAGATGGTTTCCACTAAGGCAGGCGGAGTGAAGCATTTTCTGGGTGGTCTTAGAAGTGACATCCAGTAGTTGGCAAGCGCATACAGATCTGAGAGTTATGCAGAAGCTGTTGAAGAATCCTTACAGGTAGAGGCAATCGAGAATGCTAAAAATTATGGGCTGAAGACGAAGAAGGATAAGAGAAAGGTTTATGATAGTGGAAGATCTCTGGCATCTGACCCTGCTCCAAAGAAAGGAAACAAAGAAGCATGCCATTTTTGTGATTGGCCAGACCATCCTTATGAGAAGTGTTTTGAGAGATTAAGTGCTCAAAAACAGCTTCAGGTGCATGCGATCTAGGATGCTCCTAAAGGAGATCTTACTTGTTCCTACTATAACAAGAGAGGGCATGATGTTGCCCGTTGCTTTCAAAAGTCAAGAGTTTTCTTCCAGTGTGGTCAGAGGGGGCATATATAAGTAGAGTTGTCACTTAAAATCGAAAATCAAAAATCGAACCGGAACCGTAAAGAACCAAACCGAACCGTTCGTGAATTATTTGGGTTCCGGTTTGAATTTTGGAACCGTGAACATCATTGGTCCGGGTGTGGTTCTTTCATTTTATTATCCGGACCAGAACCTGAACTGCAACATATAAGTCTCAAGCGGTTCCAAGATTTTTAGACCCGATCCGAACCGGACCGAAGCAGAACTGAACCGCAACCTATTTATTATTATAATTTATTAATAATAATTTTATTATATTGTTTTTTTATAATCTATCTATAATATCTATACTTACTAGTATTGGTGAAACTGAAGCGGTTTGACCCAAACCACAATCGCATTAAAAGAGGTTGGTTTTGAACAAAACAAAATCGCATCACACTAAAACTGTGTAGTGTGGTTTGACATTGGTGCGGTTTGGAGTCAGTTTTTGCGGTACAGTTTTGATTTTTACACTATTATATGATGCATTTTCAATTTTACTTATACTTTTTCCTGAAATAATTAAAGTAACTTGTACTTATTGACGATGATTGAAATATCATGCCCTCTCAAAAAAATGATGTGACACAGTATTGTCAATTTTGCACCGCCAAAAACAGCACTGCAAACTATGTTGTTTTGCAAACAACGAAGTCACTCTACAATCAAACCATTTAGCACGGTTTAAAATCGGTGCGGTTTAAAATCAATGCGGTATTGTGCAATTTTGTGGTTTTGTGATTTCAGTTTTTAACTTTCAGTACTTACTATATTATACAAAAAAGTAATCTCACTTGGAGTAATGCAAAATTCCTACGCCCGGACCCCGGACTTCAAAGTCCTCACAAAAAAAACGAACAGATTTACATTTCCCCTCCGGTTTTTTATTTTTGACCTCCCCAATTCATTTCGCCAAATTTAGTTTTGGTTCTACCTTGAACCGATTGGAACCACACCGAACCGCATAGAAGTTAGAACCCGACCGAACCGTTAGTGGCCGGTTTGATTTTGGTTCTTGTTGAACCGTAATCGGAACTGTTGACACGACGATTCTAAAAATTATTATCAAACCTGAACCAGAACCGGAACCAGAACCAGAACCAGAACCGGAACCGGTCAAACCAAATAAGATTTTGGTTCTAATTTAAAGAACTGTTACCTTAGCGGTTTGGTTCACGGTTTTAGTAGAACCAAAACCGAACCGGAACCGTGACATCTCTACATATAAGGGATCAGTGCCCACAGTCCCGGCCCACGTTATAGGAGGCTCCACTGCAGGCCTTGCCGCCGCCGCCACGACATATGGACAGAGGAAAGGGAAAGCTTAATGTGCTGACCAAGGAAGAAGCTCAGTCATCTACCCAAGTGATCTCAGGTTAGATTTTGACCTAGTTAATAACCTTTTATTGTGGAATTAAGTTTCCAATTTCCTTTAATTATGCACATGACCTTTTTAGGCGAGTTTAAAGTGATGAATAAGTGGGCGCACATTTTTTCGATTTGAGTGCTACCCACTCATTCGTGGCAAGGAGTTTTGTAGACCAACATCGTTGGGTTGCCGACCGGTTAGATGATCCTCTTAACATTAAGTTTCCCTCAGGAGATCTACTGGTGTCAAATGAGGGGATTCGAAAGTGCCCTATTTGTTAGGAGGATTCCATTCATTTGCAGACCTGAAGGTATTAGATCTGGAGGATTTTGATGTGACCTCAGACATGGATTGGTTGTCTAGTTATGATGTAATCATCCAATGAAAGGTTAAGCATTTGGATTTCAGGATGGATAATGGACAACCCATAAGCGTGTTTGGCTTGCCACGCCAGGACTCCCCAATCACTTCTGTGGCATGTGCTCGACAATTCTTAAAGTCTGGCTATAAAGCTTATCTTGTTTCTGTTTTGGAAGCTGCTTTGTAGTGCGCCATGTGTTAAGGACATTCTCGTGGTATGAGAGTTTTCAGATGTTTTTCCAGCTAGTCTTCATGGACTTCCTCCTGAGAGAGAGGTGTAGTTTATTATAGATCTTGAGCCAGGTACTCATCCTATTGTGAAAGCACCTTACCGCATGGCGTCGTATGAGTTGGAGGAGTTGCACACCTAGTTTGATGAGTTATTATAGTGTGGTTTTTTAGATCTAATTCTTCTCCTTGTGGTGCTCCAGTCCTCTTTGAAAAAAAGGATAGATCAATGAGGTTGTGTATAGACTATCAAAAGCTTAATAAGATGACGATCAAGAATAGATATATGTTGCGAGATAGTTCTGTTTTCTCAAAATTGACCTTCGCTCAGGCTATCATCAGTTGATGATCTGCGAGTCGGATGTACCGCGACTTGCTTTTCATTCTCGATACGACCATTTTGAATTTTTGGTGACGTCTTTTGGTTCAACAAATACACCTTCTGTTTTCATGAACATGATGAACAAAGTGTTCAAGGACTTTTTGGTTTATTTTGTGGTGGTATTCATTGATGATGTTCTGGTGTATTTTATAAGTGCTAAAGAGCATGCTTTGCATCTACGCTTAGTTTTAGCTAATTTGAGGGAGAATAAGTTGTATGATAAGTTAGGCAAGTGTGAATTTTTGTTATCTCAGGTGTCCTTCTTTGGTCTTATTGTAAGTAATGATGGTATCTCTGTGGACCTATCTAAGATAACTGTAGTGTTGGATTGGAAGAGGCCTACAATACCTAAGGAGATAAGAAGCTTCTTGGGGTTGGAAGATTATTATAGAAGATTTGTGTAAGGATTTTTAGTGATGTCTATGCCTTTGACCAAGCTTACCCAGAAGAGCACTTCTTTTGCTTGGAGCGATGCCTGTGAGGAAGCTTTTCAGGAGTTGAAAAAGAGGTTATGTTCTGCTCCAGTTTTGTCTTTGTCTACCGAGGGGGTGGAGTATGCCGTTTATGTGGATGCTTCCAGAGTTAGGCTTGGTTATATTCTGATGCAAGTAGGAAAGGTTACTGTATATGGTTCAAGAAAATTGAAGGTTCATGAGAGGAATTATCCAATGCGTGACTTGGAATTTACTGCATGCAGTTATTTATGCTTTGAAGTTATGAAGACATATTTTGTATGGAGTGTTGTGCAAGATCTTTACGGATCATAACAGCTCGAAGTACATCTCCACTCAAAAGGAGCTAAATCTGCGCCAGTGAAGATGGTTAGAGTATGTTACAGAATATCATGTTGATATTCTTTATCATTAGGGCAAGGCTAACATGGTGGTCAATGCCTTGAGCTGAAAGGTCGCACATGTCTTTAATCCTTCTGTGCAATCCCTGATGGAGGAGTTCTTATTGGTAAACATAACTGTTGGGGGTAGTGCCTGACCGAGTAGCTTGGAAGTTGAAGAGCCTTCGTGGATTACGCTTACAAGATTATATTAGAAGAATGATTCAGATTTACAGCATATCCGGAGTAGAGTTGAAAAGGGAGAATTACCAGATTTTTCCAATGATGAAGTTGATACCATGAAGTACCGTAGTAGATTTTGCATTCCCGCTATTGAGGATATTCGAGCAAAGATTTGTGAGAAAGTGCATTGTTCTAGTGTTCCCTGTCATCTTGGTTCTACGAAGATATATTGAGATCTGAAGCAGATTATTTGATGGTCAGGTATGAAGAATGATATAACAAGATTTTTATCTGAGTGCTATACTTGCCAGCGTATCAAGGTAGATCATAGGAGGCCTGGAGATAAGTTGACATCTTTGGATATTCCAAGATGGAAGTGGGAGAGAATTTTTATGGATTTCATTACCGATTTTCCAAGGTCTCCTCGAGGGCATGATGTAGTTTGGGTTATAGTCGACAAATTGACAAAGTGTTCTGTTGGGTATTGTATCCAAAATTACCCGGATTTGAAGAAGACTCCAGTAAGGCTAAGATGGATTTACAATGTATTTGACGATCTTCTATCAAGTTGTGCTTGCAGCTATTCCATGCTAAGTACACGCCAATTTCAGGGTGCAGTAGGTCAATATACACGGGTCTGCGCAACGTAATCTCTCGTTGAGTAGATTAGTGTGTTGACTCACGTGTGCTCTCTCTATTGGAGTGTACTTATTTTCAAGTACAGGGTCAAGGTAGATCAAGAGCAGAAGAAGGAGCAAAGATGGGTCAAAGACCAAGTCATCAAAGGAAAGAGGAGAAAATTCTTCTAAGTCAAAATCGACGGGAATCGCTAGTGATTCCCGTCAAGACTTCGACGGGAATCGCTAGTGATTCCCGCCGACTTCGACGGGAATCGTTAGTGATTCTCGCCGATTCGTCGAGAATCAGTTAGCCTCTCCCGCCGACTTCTTCTGGCTGACAGTTTTCAAACAGGAATTCTGCCAAGGCAGAATCGATGGGAATCACGAGTGATTCCCGCCGACATCGACGGGAATCACCAACGATTCCCGCCTATTTTGCCTTAGGCAAATTTCCTCGTTTGCTTGACCGAACCAACTTACCGTGCGTTTTTTCGGCCGGGGCTAGGGTTTCTCCTTGTGGGCCCCACAACGGTCATTAGGGTTGGCTCCTGGTATATATATACGCGTATTTTGAATCTCTAAAGATAGACATTCACGCAGAAACGAAAGAAGCCGACGCCGTGCCCTAGCCGATCGTGGAAACTGCCGATCGCCTATAGCCGCTCGCAAGCTCGTCGTCGCCGCTGAACTCCGATCTTCTTTGATCTTCCGATGATAGTACCGATGCAAGCCGAGCATCTCACGCATCTCTCTTGAGATCTCTTGTCTTCCGATTCGTTGAACGAGATTTGTTCTTCATTCCGAATTGGTTGAGACGACTGATCCGACTGAGATCGTTCGTAGACCTTGCTTGCTTCGTCAAGAAGTTTGGATCTACAAAGTATCGCCACCGCAATCACTTGCCGCCGCCGATCTTGAGAAGACCTATTCCAAGAGAGAAATCCGGTTGTGGACTCTTCGTATTTTTCGTGCAAGCTACACGAACGAAGAAGGACATCAGAATCTCCAAAAGCTTTGTTTGTATTTTCTTTTACATTCAATTTTGGTTTGTTGTAAAGGAATTTTCATTCCTTATTGTAAGGGTTGGGTACAACCCGTGGTGGTGGAGTTGTGACTCCTTTGTTGGAAGGGTTCCTTCCGTAGTGTGAGGATTGGATTTCAATCCGTTTGGAGAAGTGACCGAGTCGTCCCTTGGTGGGAGATAGGTCGAAGGGGAAAAGTGGACGTACCCAAATTAGGGAACCATTATAATTCTTTGTGTGTTTTCTATGCTCTGTTTGTTAATTTGTGCAAGTAAATTTAATTCCGCAAAAGACTGCATGACACATATTCCCCCCCATAGGTGGATTTAGTCGACACTAGAGACTTTCAAGTGGTATCAGAGCCAGGTTACTCATCAATAAGGTTAACACCTTGAGTAAGATCCTGTGTCTAGTGTCAAGAAGAAAGAAGATCTCAGGAATGGACAGACTCAAGTATTCAGGAAAGATTCCAGTATGCACCAAGCTGAATTTTCCCATCTGGAAGGAAAGGATCAGGTTCTACATGGAAGCAGTCGATCCCCGACTCTTCATGATAGTGGAGGAGGGCCCTTATATCCCCACTAAGGCCTCCACCATTGATCCGACCAAGATGGTTCCCAAGAAGCTCTCCGAAATGGATAAGGATGAGATGGTGCTTGTCGGACTAGACAAGAAAGCTCAAAACATCTTAGTAAGCGCCGTCGATGATTCCATGATGCAGATTTTCAGCAACTGCAGGACTGCCAAGGACATATGGCACTGCCTGATCATTCTGATGGAAGGCACAGATGAAGTAAGGGATGATGGAAGATCCCTTCTGAACCAGAAGTATGAGGCCTTCAGGCAAGGTCCCAAGGAAGAAATCGGAGTGACATTCGAGAACTTCCTGAAGATCGTCAATGCCCTGAAGGGTTATGGCAGAGTGTTCACCGATGGTGAACTAAATGAAAAATTCCTTAGATCCCTTACTAAGGAATGGGACACCAAGATCTGCGCCATCAGAGAATTTGGCAAGCTGGCAGAAACTGATCCCCAGATTCTGTTTGGAAAGCTAATGTCCTACGAGCTTCAGCTGAACACCAGAAAAGCTGAAGAAGAAGCTGATAAGGCTGCAACCAAAGAAAAGACTGTGGCCCTGAAAGCTAATCACTCAAGGAAAGGCAAGGGTGTAGCCTCGTCCCGCTCTTGGAGAAAGGATGAGGAAGAAGACTCCGAGCAATGCTCATCTGGCTTAGAGCTATCTGAGGAAGAATTCTCCTTCATCACTCGAGAGTTCAAGAAGTTCGTCAAGTTGAGGAATCAGAGAAAAAAGGATGGCTCCTCCTCTAGACATCAGAAGAAGAATTACTCTTCTGACAGGTATGAGTCTAAACAGAACAAACATCGTTCTACTGACATTATCTGCTTTGGATGCAATAAGCCAGGTCACATCATTACTGACTGCCACCAAAGCAAGAGAGATAAGGGGAAAGGAGAGGCATAAGTCCTCTAGAGATAAGAAGAAGGAGAGGAGCTACATTGCTAAAAAGCTAAAGACACTGAGTGAATCTGACTCTTCAGACTCTAGTGATGATGAGGAAGCCTACTTTGGGCTAATGGGTCGCTCCGACTTAGATGGAGACTGTCCACCATTTACTGGGAAGGTAAAAGATCGCCCCCCTCTCTGACTCTGACTCTGACTCTGAGTCTCCTAAAGATGACCACAAGGACACTCCATCTGCCCGTGAGGCTGAACTCCTCGAAAAGTATGAGCTTCTGCTCAATACTTTCGAAGAGTGCCAAAAGAGGTTGAGTGCTCAGAAAAAGGAAGTCAAATTCCTTAAGGCTGAGGGTGTGTCCCTAAGAGAAGAGATCACTAGCTTAATTTCTCTCTGACAGGAACACCTGTACCTGACTTCTGAGCACTCAGATTCTCTAAGGCTCCTTGACCAAAAACAGGAAGAAATCAACAAGCTGGAAGAACATCTTGCGGCAGAAAGGAAGATTGTAAAAAGCTTCTCTATGCCCAAGACTGTTCTTCCTCTGGTTGATGAATTCTCTGCTCAGGCTAAGGGGGCTGGCTTAGGGCATGTGGCTGTGCCTGGTAAATCATCCAGGAGAAACAGAAATTGGAGGAAAAATAAGGCTACTAAGAAGACCTCTGCTGTAGAAAAGGGAAAGGCCCCACTCGATCCTGTTTTATTCAGAAAGCCTGGCTTTCCTTGCAATGAGCAGGAATTTGAGTCAACCTATGACCACTTCTTCTGGCCCTCGGTTGAAAAGCCCAAGAGCCAGTATGATTGTTGGACCTTCCCCCGCAACTACGGTGAGAGTATCTTCAAGGCACCTTATGAGGAAATCCAAGTGCAGAATTATGGCCACTTCTCTAGCGGCCATAATAGGAAGCAGACACCAAAGGCCAAGCCTGTCATACTAAAGGAATAGGAAGTGAATAAGTTCGTGTGACTGCTATCCAAGGCCCCAGCTGGACCCACCGTTCCAAGGGTGAAGAAGGAGCCTAGGAATCGGTACAACAAGTTTGACTGTTGGTGCTGTGGCAAAGTTGGTCACTTTGTTGTGGATTGCTGGTTTAATCCAAGATAAAATGAGACTCCTTTTGTTAGCAATGCGAGGACGACCACTCGTAGGGTTAACCAACCGAGGGGAAGTGTGCTAACAAGGAATCTAGGACCCAAGTTCGATTGGGTTCCTAAGGGAAACTAATTCTGTTTTAAAGGAATGTCCAAAGGCCACCAAAACGCCAATCTGGTACTTGGACAGTGGATGTTCCCGGCATATGACCGGGATAAGAAGCCTGTTGCGTGATTATTCCCCAGTCGAAAATGGACCTAAAGTCATCTTTGGAGGATCTGATCGAGGAGTCACCAGGGGTTATGGTATGATTTCCAATGGTGTATTCTCTATCACAAACATGGCCTATGTTAAAGGGTTAAACCATAACCTGATCAGTGTAAGCCAATTGTGTGATAAAGGATACGACGTTAAGTTATGCAAGGAAAAGTGCTTGATAATATCGTGTGCCTCTTCGGAGACGGTATTAACTGGCATTAGGAGCAAAAATATTTTTTTGCTTAGATTTTCTTAGCTTAGACTCTTCTACCCCCGTTTTCCTAGTAGCAAAAGACAGTACATCTCTCTGTGAACAATGGCACAAGAGATTTACACATATGAATTTCAAAACTATTAGTATGTTGTTTTCTAAGAATTTAGTAAGGGATGCCCTTACTATTAAGTGCATCAAAGATAGCCCTTGTCCTGCATGTCAGAAGGGCAAACAGACTCGGGCTACCTTTAAGGGCATTGCTGACAAAGACTCTTCCAGATGTCTTTATCTTCTGCACATGGACTTGTTCGATCCAGTGCAAGTTCATAGCTTAGGAGGAAAATCCTATATGCTAGTGATTGTTGATGATCACTCTCAGTTTACGTGGGTGTTCTTCTTGAAACGAAAGTCAGATACGTTTGACATCTTCACTAATTTTATCAAGCAGATTCAGAACGAACTTAACTGCTCAGTGGTCAAAATCAGAAGTGACCATGGAACAGAATTCGAGTCTGGAGCTATGACAGAATTCTGTGAAGAACATGGTATCTTTCATGAGTTTTCCTCCCCGCATACTCCTCAACAAAACGGAGTTGCGGAGAGGAGGAATAGAACGCTCATAGAGGTATGTATGACAATGTTGAATGACGCTTCTCTCTTAGAGTACTTCTGGGCAGAGGCTGTCAATATGGCTTGTCATGTGTAGAACCGAGCATTGATCAACAAGAATCATCGTAAGACGCCTTATGAGCTATTGAAAGTCAGGAAACTGACCATGTCCTATTTAAGGATTTTTGGCTGCAGATGCTATGTACTCAATAATGGGAAGTATCAACGTACTAAATTTAGAGAAAAATGCCTCGAAGGCATCTTCATGGGCTATAGTAGCCATAGTCGGGCATATAGGGTTTTTAATAAGAAAACCCTAGTGGTAGAGGAGTCCATTAATATTGTATTTGATAAAGGAAGCTTGCTTCACAACAATTCTTCCAGTGGCATTCTTAAAGATGCAAGTGCAAGGCTTGAACAGCTAAGTCTCGATGAGACTGCTAAAGATGAAACTCCCAAGTACGTCAAGGTCTCCACATCAACGCCAACTGGAGAAGATGACGATCAGGATGGAGAAAATCTCCCAGAAGAGGGAGGAGCCCGAGAAGCTTTTAGAGCTCCAAATGCCAGACTCTTAGAGCTCCGACACGTTCCCAGAGATCAGATCATAGGAGATCCTCGTGACGGTGTCAGAACTCGCCAAGGTACAATTAACGAGATTCTGCACCTTAGTTTTCTATCACAGGTTTAGCCAAAGAAGTTCGACGAAGCGAAAAAAGATGCGTCATAGATATTGGCCATGTAAGATGAACTGCATCAATTCGAATGATGCAACGTCTGGACGCTTATTATAAGACCAAAGAAACAGAATGTGATCGGCACTAAGTGGATCTTCAGAAACAAACTGGATCGGTGTCATCATCAAGAACAAGGCTAGACTGGTGGCTCAAGGTTACAGACAGGAGGAGGGGATTGATTTCGACCAAACCTTTGCACCAGTTGCAAGGCTCGATGCGATCAGATTGTTCCTGGCGTATGCCTCTCACAAAGGATTCACTGTCTATCAGATGGATGTGAAATCTGCGTTCCTAAATGGAAATTTGAAAGAGGAAGTATATGTCGCGCAACCCCCAGGTTTTGTTAATCCAACATTCCCTAATCATGTTTACTTTCTTAATAAAGCATTATATGGCTTAAAATAGGCTACTCGAGCTTGGTATGAGACTCTGTCTAGTTTTCTTCTTGAGAACAAGTTCTCGAGAGGAAAAATAGATAAGACATTGTTTCTTAGGGAAGTCAAAGGCAAGATTTTGTTGGTGCAAATCTATGTCGATGACATAATATTCGGCTCAATAGACAACAACCAGTGCAAGAAGTTTTCTAAACTTATGCAAGGGAAGTTTGAATGAGCAGCATGGGTGAGCTGAAGTACTTCTTGGGACTTCAAGTGAAACAGTCTGAGGATGGAATTTTCATTTCTCAGACGAAGTTCACAAATGAACTTCTCAATAAATTCGGAATGGAGAATTCAACCTCTATGAGGACTCCAATGGGATCTACTGTGTCTCTTAACAAGGATGAGAAAGGGAAACCTTTTGATGAAACCAAATACAGAAGCATAATTGGATCCCTGCTCTACCTTACTGCTAGTAGACCGAATATTATGTTTTCCACATGCGTTTGTGCCAGATATCAGGTGAACACTAAGGAATCTCATTATGTCGCTGCAAAGTGAATTCTTAGATACCTTAAAGGTACACCAAATCTTGGCTTATGGTACCCAAGAAACAATGATGTCGAGCTGATAGGCTTTTAAGATACTGACTTTGCAGGAAGAAGGGATGATAGGAAAAGCACTTCCGGGACGTGCCAATTTCTCGGAAGAAGGCTTATTTCGTGGAACAGTAAAAAACAGAACTGTATCGCAACCTCTACGGCTGAATCTGAGTACATCTCAGCAGGCAGCTGTTGCGCACAACTTCTATGGATCATAAATCAACTCGAAGATTATGACTTGCAGTTCAGAGAAGTTCCTATGTATTGCGACTCCTCGAGCGCAATAGCAATTGCGAACAATCCAGTGTCGCACAGTAGAACAAAGCATATTGAAGTGCGCTACCACTTCATTCGGGAGCATGTGGAAAACAAAGATATCTCTCTCTGCTATGTCCCCATAGATAAGCAGATTGCAGATATCTTCACAAATCCCCTAGACAAGGCCAAGTTCAGTCTCTTCAAAACTGAACTCGGCATGCTGAACTATGAAGATTGAAGACTGAAGGGCTCAAGGCTCGTGGATCAAGAGGAATCATCAGCGAGGAACTCAAGATCGGGCACAAATGCAAGAACTGAGGGGGAGCATTTTGCTCCAAGTAAAATCCCAGATTTACAGAATCCGAAAAGGGGGAGATTACCCTCTCGGCTAAGGCTAAGGTGGCTGCCAATGTTAAGTATGCTCTCAGGAAAATGAAAATGAATTTCACTCTCAACTGAATTTTCTGTTTCAATTTTTCATTTCCATCTGTTTTATTCACCTTAGCTTGTAGGATTTTGGCTTTTTCAAATAGGGGGAGATTGTTGGGTATTGTATCCACAATTACTCGGATTTGAAGAAGACTCTAGTCAAGCTAAGATGGATTCACAATGTATTTGACGATCTTCTATCAAGTTGTGTTTGCAGCTATTCCATGCTAAGTACACGCCAATGTCAGGGTGCAATGGGTCAATATACATGGGTCTGCGCAACGTAATCCCTCATTGAGTAGATCAGTGTGTTGACTCATGTGTGATCTCTCTATTGGAGTGTACTTATTTTCAAGTACAGGGTCAAGGTAGATCAAGAGCAGAAGAAGGAGCAAAGATGGGTCAAAGACCAAGTCATCAAAGGAAGGAAGAGAATATTCTTCTAAGTCAAAATCGACGGGAATCGCTAGTGATTCCCGCCGACTTCGACGGGAATCGTTAGTGATTCCCGCCGATTCGTCGAGAATCAGTTAGCCTCTCCCGCCGACTTCTTCCGACTGACAGTTTTCAAATAGGGATTCTGCCAAGGTAGAATCGACGGGAATCGTGAGTGATTCCCGCTGACATCGACGAGAATCACCAATGATTCCCACCGATTTTGCCTCAGGCAAATTTCCTCGTTCGCTGGACCGAACCAACTTGCCCTACGCTGTTTCGGCCAGGGCAAGGGTTTCTCTTTGTTGGCCCCACAACGGTCATTAGGGTTGGCTCCTGGTATATATATACGCGTATTTTGAACCTGTAAAGACAGACATTCATGCAGAAACGAAAGTAGCCGACGCCGTGCCCTAGCCGATCGCGTAAACCGCCGATCGCCTGTAGCCGCTCGCAAGATCGTCGTCGCCGCTGAACTCCGATCTTCTTTGATATTTCGACGATAGTACCGAGGCAAGCCGAGCGTCTCACGCATCTCTCTTGAGATCTCTTGTCTTCCGATTCGTTGAACGAGATTTGTTCTCCATTCCGAATTGGTTGAGACGACTGATCCGATTGAGATCGTTCGTAGACCTTGCTTGCTTCGTCAAGAAGTTTGGATCTACAAAGTATCGCCGCCGCAATCACTTGCCTCCGCCGATCTTGAGAAGACCCATTCCAAGAAAGAAATCCAGTTGTGGACTCTTCGTATTTTTCGTGCAAGCTACAACGAACGAAGAAGGACATCGGAATCTCCAAAAGCTTTGTTTGTATTTTATTTTACATTCAATTTTGGTTTGTTGTAAAAGAATTTTCATTCCTTGTTGTAAGGGTTGGGTGCAACCCGTGGTGGTGGAGTTGTGACTCCTTTGTTGGAAGGGTTCCTTCCGTAGTGTGAGGATTGGAGTTCAATCCGTTTGGAGAAGTGACCGAGTCATCCCTTGGTGGGAGATAGGTCGAAGGGGGGGAAAGTGGACGTACCTAAATCGGGGAACCACTATAATTATTTGTGTGTTTTCTGTGCTCTGTTTGTTAATTTGTGCAGGTAAATTTAATTCCACAAAAGACTGCACGACACCTATTCCCCCCATAGGTGGATTTAGTCGACACTAGAGACTTTCATGTTCCCATTTTGTGTCTTCTAAGATTGACTATTCCATGGAGAAGATAACAGAGCTTTATTTAAATGAGGTTATCAAGTTGCATGGTGTTCTATCGAGTATAGTGTCAGATCAAGACTGCAGGATATGTTTCATTTCTGGTGAAGCTTGCAGGGAGCGTTGGACACTGACCTTAGGTATTCTATCGCTTATCATCCACAGACTAATGGTCAAACATAAAAGGTCAATTAGATTGCGGAAAATATTATTAGGTGTTATATTCTGGACCATGGTGGAGCTTGGGGCGAGCGTCTCAGACTCATGGAGTTCGCCTACAATAACATCTACCATGAAAGCTTACAGATAGCCCCTTTTGAAGCTTTGTATGGGAGGCATTCCAAACTCCCTTATTTTGGGCCAAGGTGGGTGAGAAGCCATTATTGGGTCCCGAGGCCTTAGAATTGATGAGCATTTCTGTGATGCATATATGTGAGAAACATCTATTGGCTTAAGAGCATTACGAGAAGTATACAAATCAGCGGAGGGCCCATCTGGAGTTCGCTGCTGGGGACATGATTTTCTTGAAATTTTCTCCGTTGTCAGGTGTTAAGAGATTTAGGAAGGTCCGTAAGTTTGGTACCAAATATGTGGGGCCTTTTAAGATTGTTGAGCGCATCAGAGTGTCTGCTTATAGGATGGAGTTGCCCGTAACTTTCTCTAATGTTCACGATGTGTTTCATGTGAGCCAATGGAGAAAGTGCTTGCGCAGTGATCATCAAGTCCATAGATCTGTTCCCCAGTTACAGCCTAATTTTTCCATTATCAAGGAGCCTGTCAGTATTCTGGAGACACAAGATCAAGTGTTGAGGAAAAGACAACTCCTATGGTTAAATTTCTTTGGAGAAATCAAGACGTTATGAGCGCAACGTGGGAATTAGAGTCTGCAATGAGATAATCTCACCCTGATTTGTTCTCCAAATTTTGTTCGGTAAGTATTTCTATCTAAGAAAATTCTTATTTACCTCTTTTGCATTTAGGGTTTGCCTTACGCTCTATGTTTCAGGACAAAACTTCTTTTTAGGGAGGGTGACTATAACGCCCCGAAAATTTCGATAATGAACTTCAATCGTCTAATTGGAGTGACATTTAGCGATAGGGCATTACGTTTGCATGGTGATTTTTATAGCGCCACTGTTAGTGTGTTTTCGTGTCCGTTTGGTCAAGGATGCCAAATTTTGAGCTTGTCAAAATTTAGATCTTGGACTATAGAAAATTAAATTAATTAATTTTAAAATTTATTATAAGAATCATAAATTTCTAAGTCTTAGTTAAAACAAACTTAATTAATTAGGAATCCTTTTCACTAATCTCTGTTTAATTAAGTCAAACTAGCTTGACCAAAAAAATTAAATTTCCTTCTTGGAAATTGATCCCTTTATTTATTAAGAAGTGGGAGCCAACTATACCTTTCTTTTCCCAAAGCCCTTCTTCTTCCTCAAGCCAACCTGAGCTAGAGAGTGAGAGATACAGAGAACTTTCACCTAGAGCTTTCTGGCCGCCCAATCAGAATTTTCGGTGCACATTTTTCTTGGCGGAGCCTAGATTTGAAAAGCTCTCGTCGATCTCTTTGTGTGCGTGATAAGTATTTTCCATTTCATGGAGTTTTAGTGTTAGGGTAAGTAACCTTAACCGTGGTTTCTTGCTTTTTCTTCCCACTTTTTCTCACCAAACCCTAGCTTGTGCTGATCCTCGGTGTGGAGGGCTTCTTAGGCCAAAAACATGATGAAGAAGTTGAGGCAAGTGGTGGTTTGTTCCCCCTTACTTTTCCTCTTATTTTTTATAAATTCCTTTATGTGTAATGTTAAGTTTTGATGTATGGCTTATGCTGATCTTTTTTTTAGAATTAGCTAATGCTAATTGTGAGAATGATAACATTTTTACTAATTTTCCATTCTAGCAAAATTGTTAAGTTAACTGTTCAGGATTTCATGCATAAAATTTCGTCATTTCCTTAATCTGTCTAAGTTAAGATTCGACTGCATGAATTCGACTGCATGAATTTTACTACATATTTCATTTTTGCACTAAGTCTTTTTCAACTGCATGAAAGCTGTCGAAGTCCATATTCGACTGCATGAATTTGACTGTATGATTCGATAACATGAATTCAACTACATAGTTCATTTATGCACTAAGTCATTTTCAACTGCATGAAATCTGCACAAGTCCAGAATCGACAACATGAATTTGACTACATAGTTCATTTTTTCTCTAAGTCATTTTCAACTGCATGAAATCCGCCTAAGTCCAAATTCGACTATATGATTCGATTGCATGAATTAGACTACATAGATCATTTCTGCACTAAGCCATCTTCAACTGCATGAAATCGGCCTAATTCCATATTCGACTGCATGAATTCGACTACATGATTCGATTGCATGAATTTGACTATATAGTTCATTTCTACACTAAGTCATTTTCAACTACATGAAATCTGCTTAAGTCCAGATTCACTACATGAGTCGATTGCATAAATTTGACTACATAGTTCATTTCTGCACCAAGTCATTTTCAACTGCATAAAATATGCCTAAGTCCAGATTCGACGGTATGAATTTGACTGCATGATTCTACAACATCAATTTGACTGCATGATTCGACTACATGGATTTGACTACATAGTTCATTTCTACACTAAGTCATTTTCAACTGCATGAAATCTGTCTAAGTCAAGATTTGACTGTATAGTTCATTTTTGCACTAATTCATTTTCAGCTGCATGAAATCTGCTTAAGTGCAGATTCGACTGCATGATTTCTGGAAAAGTCTAAATTCGACTGCATGATCAAATTCGACTGCAAGATTTCTGGTTAAGTCTAAATTTGATTGCATGATCAAATTCGACTGCATGATTTCTGGCTAAGTATAAATTTGAATTTATGATCAAGTTCAACTGCATGATTTTTACCTAAGTATGAAATCGACTGCATGACTTCAAATTCAACTACATAAGTAAAAAATTCGACTGCATGACTTCAAATTCAACTACATAAGTAAAAAATTCGACTGCATAAGTGAAATTCGACTGCATAAGTGAAATTCGACTACATAAGTGAAATTTGACTGCATGATTAAATTTTGGCTGCATAGTTTATTATATTCTTATTGTCATGCACAGTCTTGATTTGTGCAAGTAAGTTGTTTATGAATAATAGATATTGGGCTGTGAGTGTCAGTGGACTATACCACCGTCACAGTACCTTTTGTTTAGGTCTATTAGGTTGTGTTGGTAAGTAAGCCACCCCACATCATCTTTTTATTTAGTACTGTTGGGTTGTGTTGGTAAGCAAGCTACCCCAAAGTACCTCTTCTTTGTGTTGGTAAGCAAGCCACCCCACAATACTTTTTTGTTTAGGACTGTTGGGTTGTGTTGGTAAGCAAACCACCCCCAGTATCTTTTTGTTTAGGATTGTTGGGTTGTGTTGGTAAGCAAGCTGTACAACCCCATATTCGCTGGGTGGGACCCGGAGACACCACTGAGAAATTGGGCTAGGCTCAGGTTAGCCCTGGGTTAACCCTAAGACATACTTGTAGAGTTCTCGCCCTGAAGGGGCTCCCGCCCAAGGCAGATATCCAAGCTTTCGGCAGGAGAGACCGTCGACCGCGGAAGCTTCCGCCCTAGGGCAAGCTCCCGCCCAGGGGAGGCGAGAAGGCCCCAAGAAGGCCTTCAGTCGCGATAGCTTCGAGACCGTGGAGGGCGCGAACCTCCCTGGCAAGGGGGTCTCGCCAAGGTTGGCCCGGGTGAGGGTCCAGCGAGAGCCTTCTCGGCCAGGGTTCTCGCCAAGTGGGCCCACGTGGTAGGGCCCGGCGCTCGTAAAGGGGATTATTTTATCATTATCCCGAGGTAAAATTACCCAAATGTCCTTGGGAGAACAGCGGGTTTTGGCTATTGGCAGACCCCTCAGGGGTATTTCAGTATTTTCAGGTCAAAGGAAGACTATAAAAAGACCCACAGGGGCTCTTTGGAAGGCAAGCTTATCATTTTCCTCTAACCCTAGTGCCTTCTGAAGAGCTCCCAGCCCAGCATTTGGCTTTGGAGGGGAAGCTCTCAGAGATCTTCCGGGTGTGGGGTGGGACCTCCCAGCTGAGGCTTTGGGTCTGTGTTAGGGCCTTAGCAGCCAGTCAGGGGTCGAGGTTTGAGAGAAGTAGGCATTGGCTGCACTTTGGTTCGTGAACTTTTGTTGGGGTCATTTTTGGCTTCAACAGTTCTGGTGCGGTGAGCGTGGAAGCAGTCAGTGCAAGAAAATCCCGAGTTAAGTCCCATGGCAGGAGGCGAAGGTGAAGGATCAGGCGCAGGAGGATCCCCCACCCGGGTGGACGAGGCGACGAAGAAGATGTTTGAGGACTTCAGGCGGGAAGTCATGCAGACGATCAACTTGGCCTTCTCGGCAAGGAATGAGTGGGAGACGCCGCAGGTTCCGGTGGAGGTGGTTCCGCTGCTAGGCGAGAACGCTCCAGGGCAGCGCCCCGGGAAGGAGGTCCCGGTGGAGGCAGGCGAGAGGGACGTAGCCGCGCGGGAGCTTTTCCCAGGCCAGCGTCTCGAGAAGGAGCTTCCGGCGGATCTGGGCGAGAAGGAGGCGACGGTGCGGGAACTCTTCCCTGGGCATGGTCTCGCGGATCGGTCCAGCCAACCGAGGTCGCGAGATGTGCCTTCTCGCCAGGCAGGAGGCGAGACCCCCTTTAGTGAGCTCATTGTCTCGGCTCCAGTGCCGGAGGGGTTCCGGGAGCCGGACATGACCTACTACACCGGGAAGGATGACCCGGTTCAGCACGTGCAATGGTTCGAGGACGTGGTGTCCATCAGACAAATGTCGGATGCCTTCAAGTGTAGGCTTTTTGCCATCACTCTGAAAGAGAAGGCCAGGGACTGGTTCCACCAGTTGCCGGCGAGTTCCATCTACAGCTTTGAGGATCTGCGGAGGGGTTTTCTGTTGAGATTCTCAACTTCGAAGAAAAGGAAGAAGGAGGCTGAGTGCCTGTTTGCAGTGAGGCAAGGGCCGGAGGAGACGTTGGGTCGCTATGTCGACCGGTTCCAAGAGGAGGTTCTCCTGGTCCAGGAGGTCCCGGGGTATGCGCTGATGCTAGCCTTCACCCTGGGGCTGAGGCCAGGGTTTTTCAGCATGGAGTTGAAGAGAGTGCCCCCTCTCTCTTTTGAGGAGCTCATGGAGAGGGCGGCGAAGGAGATAGACTTCGAGAGGGCAAACCCGGCGTTTGCGAGGAAGCTGGCCAGGCTGGCCGAGGACGACGTGAAGGAGCCGGTGGCGGGAAGGCAGAGAGAGCAGAGGGAGCAGAGGGAGCCGAGGGAAGATAGGAGAAGAGAAGAGCCCCGAGGGCAGGGGCAACAGCATGGGGGGGCCAGGGAGCCAAACAACCGACTGGGTTGGAGGCCCCAGGAGGGTCGCCCCCAGGGCCAGGGAGGACTTCAGGTAAGAGATAACTTCCGGGAGCAAAGAAGGCTGGAGCAGGGAGGATGGCGACAGGGACCAAGGGGTCATTTCCCACCGCCGCAGGAGGCTATGGAGGTGGGAAGGGGAAGAGGAAGAAGATTTCAGGGAGCCGGAAGAAGGGGAGGAGGAGAAGGAAGAGGGGGCAGGGTGGCGTTGCCCTATTGTGACTTCCATCAGGAGGAAGGTCACGCAACAGCCGCCTGCCCAGAGTTTCTGGAGATCAGAGGGGCCAGAGGGACCGGAAGGCAGGATCCGCCCGTAAGGATCGTGGAAGTACAGCGGGAAGAGGTGGAGGACAGATGTGAAGACAGGATTGACGTGGGGACCCGAGGAGGGATCGGAGTGATCCACGGGGGGGGGGGGGGGGGGGGGGGGGATCGAGGCCACCCGCAAGGGGAGCCTTCAAACCATGTTCCGCCGAGGGGTCGCCTCGACCTCCCAGGCTCCCCCCCAGAGGAGAAGATCACTTTCTCATCCGCGGATATGCCAGACTACGAGGATCCGTTCTGCAACGCGCTTGTGATCCAGACAGCGATAAAAAACTACACCGTCTCCCGGATACTGGTGGACAATGGGAGCTCGTTGAATGTGATCTTCAAGAAGGCCTTCGATGAGATGAGGGTGGAAGGAAAAAGGGTCTTGGCTTCTGATGGACCGCTTTTTGGCTTCTCCGGAGAAAGGAAAGAAGTGGAAGGGGGAGTGGGCCTGCATGTGAGGCTTGGGGGCGTCTCACGGAACTGTCGGTTCGTGATCGTGGACGCCCCGAGTAGTTACAATGCCATCTTTGGACGTCCCCTCATCAGCGCCTTTCGCTGCGTACCCTCCTCATACCACCAATGCCTCAAGTTCAACAATGGAGGGGTGCAGGTTAGGATCAGGGGGGATCCAAAGATGGCAAGGCAATGCTATGTGACGGCAGTTAACACCGTGTCGTGGATGGCGGAGGCAGAGGAGTTGGAGAGGGAGATGGCTGAGCAGGAAGGAGTTGAGGAAGGGGGGATGAGCCTGGGAGAGGCGATGGAGGTTGCTGAGGAGATGGCGGAGGCAGAGGAGTTGGGGGAGATCAGCCCAGAAGAGGCGAGAGGAGTGGTGGATGAAGAAGAGCAGAGGCAGGAGGAGAGCCTGGAGGAGGCGATGGAAGTTGATGAGGTTGGGGGAGAAGAGCTCGAGTTTGAGCGGGAAGAGGCAAGGGTAAGTTGGGAGCGGTCGGGGCTGGAGCCGGCCGAAGAGGTGGTAGAGATGGAGGTGCTTACAAGAGCGGGGAAGGCGCAAAGGGTTCGGATCAGCGGAGGCTTGAGCCTTGAGGATCAGGAGCGGATGCGAGCCTGCATCCAGGGCAACGTCGACATCTTTGCTTGGAGCGCGGCAGACATGCCGGGCATCGACGCGGACGTGGCCTGTCATCGCTTGAACCTGGATCCCAGAGCCCGCCCCGTACGCCAAAAGATGAGGGCCATCGCCACCAAGCTGGAAGCCCCCATCCGAGAGGAGGTCAAAAAGCTCCTGGACGCAGGCTTCATCTCAGAGATCCAGTACCCAGGCTGGATCTCCAACGTGGTAATGGTAAAGAAGGGGGGAGGAAAATGGCGCATGTGTATTGACTTTTCCTTATTAAATAAATCATGCCCCAAGGATTGCTACCCCTTGCCTCGAATCGACGCGCTGGTTGACTCAGCCGTCGATTTTTCTCTTATGAGTTTTTTAGATGCATTTTCAGGTTACCACCAGATCCGGATGCACCCTCCTGATGTCAAGGATGTTTCCTTCATCACAAGAGAGGGATGCTTCAGCTATAAGATGATGCCCTTCGGATTGAAGAATGCAGGGGCAACATACCAACGCATGATGGATCGAATCTTTCGAGATCAAAGGGGAAGGAACCTGGAGGTCTACGTGGACGACCTCATGGTCAAGAGCAAGTGTGTTGTTTCCCACTTGCGGGACTTGGAGGAAACGTTTGCCACCCTACGGAAGTTCAAGATGAGGTTGAACCCCTTGAAGTGCGTCTTCGGGGCTAGTCGCGGCAAATTCCTCGGGCACCTCTTGACTCCTGCGGGGGTAGAACCTAACCCCGATAAGGTCAAGGCTATTCTAGACCTAGAATCGCCTCGCAACGCCAAGGAGGTCCAGCGCTTGACCGGGAAGTTGGCCGGGTTAAGCTGGTTCCTCTCTCGGTCAAGGGATAAATGTTCCTCTTTCTTTAAAGTACTCCGTGGTAACCAAGTATTCGAATGGACGGCCGAGTGTGAAGAGGCTTTTCAGGGGCTGAAGAGGCAACTCTCCCAAGCTCCGTTACTTCAAAGCCCGAAGGAGGGGGAGGACCTAGCCTTGTATTTAGGAGTGGGAGGAGAGGCGGTGAGCTCCGTCTTGGTTAGGGAAGAGGGGAAGAAGCAGTTACCCGTCTATTATGTCAGCCGAATCTTAAAAAAGGCGGAGCTCCGATACCCCATCCTGGAGAAGCTAGCATATGCTTTGGTCATCTCAGCTAGGAAGCTTCGCCCTTACTTTCAAGCACACTCGATTAGGGTGATAACAGACCATCCCCTTCGCAAGGTCTTGGAGGGGGTGGAGCATTCAGGGAGGTTGGCAAAGTGGTCCATCGAGCTAAGCGAGTTTGACATCTCTTTCGTCCCGAGGCTCTCCATCAAAGCCCAGGCCGTAGCGGATTTCCTGGCGGACTATGTTACCGAGGCCGAGGCTGAAGAACCAAAGCCGCAAGAAGCGTGGAAGATGGTGGTCGACGGGGCCTCAGGAAGGCACTCCCTGGGAGGAGGTGTGGTGTTAGTAAGCCCTCAGGGAGTTACCATAGAGCAAGCCGTGACTTTCCATTTCCCTGTAACCAACAACCAAGCAGAGTATGAGGCTGTGATCGCCGGCCTTCGCTTGGCAAAGGAGCTGGAAATCCAGGATGTGGAAGCCTTCACCGACTCAATGGTGGTAGCATCGCAGATCCGAGGCGAGTTTGAGGCCCGGGAGCCGACCCTCGCGAGGTATCTATCTAAGGTAAGAGCCATCATTGGGGGTTTCCGTTCATTCTCTATTCGACATGTCCCCAGGGAGGAAAGCGCGGCAGCTGATCGACTGGCGAAGTTCGGGCCTCGGGGAGGAGGTACCCTAACCGAACTATTCCGACCAGCCATTGAAGAGGGGGAGTTGATGGAGGTGAATCGGCGGTCCTCATGGATGGATCCATTGGTGACTTTCTTAACCACAGGAGAACTGTCGGAAGAAGTCAAGGATGCAAAGAGCTTCAGGCACAAGGCGGCTCATTACCTGATGCTGGAAGGGAGCTTGCATCGGAAGATGTTGTCAGGGCTCCTCGCGAGATGCGTAACCGAAGAGGAGGTCCCGAGGATCCTGGAAGAGGTGCATTCTGGAGAGTGCGGCAGTCATTCAGGGGGAAGGACATTGGAAGCAAGGGTGATAAGGCAGGGATATTTCTGGCGGACCATAAGGAAGGATACAGCTGAATTCGCAAGGAGGTGTCGGAAGTGCCAAGTACATGCTCCTCTCCAGCTCTTGCCCGCCCAAAGACTTCGAAGCATCACGGCACCATGACCCTTCGCCATTTGGGGGATGGACCTGGTTGGACCCTTCCCTCCAGCTAGCGGGCAAAGGAGGTTCCTCCTAGTTATGATTGACTACTTCTCCAAATGGCTGGAGATCAAGCCGTTAGCCAAGGTAACCTCCCAGGTCGTCAGAAACTTCGTTTGGGGGGAAATCATTTGCAGGCACGGATTGCCCCAAGCAATAGTGACAGACAATGGTCCTCAGTTTGCCAGTGAAGAATTCATCAGTTTCTGCACCCAATTGGGGATTGACCTCAGGTTCGCCTCTGTCCATCATCCTCGGAGCAATGGTCAGGTGGAGGCGGCAAACAAAGTCATCGTCAACTTGCTCAAAAAGAAGGTGGAGAACCTGAAGGGTAGCTGGGTGGAACAGCTCCCTTCCGTCCTGTGGGCCTTGCGAACAACTCCGAACACGGCCACATGAGAGACCCCCTTCAAGCTCTCTCACGGGTGTGAGGCTGTCCTCCCAGTGGAGTTCGAGGTTCGGTCCCCAAGGGTCGCGGCCGCAGCTGAGGGAAGCGAAGCTTGGAGGTTGGAGAATGAGGAAGGGTTGCGCCTCTCATTAGATATGGTGGAAGAGCTGCGGGATGTTGCCGCCATCAGGCAGGAGGAAATAAAACGGCGAATGGCTCGGTACTTTGATAAGCATATCCGAGTCAAGCAATTCGCCGAGGGGGATCTAGTACTGAAAAAGGTCGACGCTGCGGGAAGGTCGGCCGCGGTTGGTAAGCTCAACCCTAGCTGGGAAGGGCCTTATATAGTAGAGAAGGCTCTGGTTAACGGAGGCTACTATCTCCAGGATGCGGAGGGAAGGACCTTGAGTCACACCTGGAATGGTGACGATCTGAAGCGCTTCTACCCGTAAGAAGGAGAGAAGGATTGTAATGATTGTAAACAACTATTGCATTTTCAATAAGTTTATTTCAGAATATTGACTGTTTCTGAGTACGCAATCTTCAAGTCTCTTTTGTTTTGACCGACTATGGCTCCTCTCCTCGATGATGGAATAGGCCTGGTTTGGTTATCTTCATCGACACCCCGAGCTCGGCTCGGCCCCAGGTAGACCCGCTGCGCAGGCTCTCATCAAGCTGGCAGGTCCGAAGGCTCGCCTGAGGGGGATAGGTTGGCTCTTGTGATACTTTGTTCTTAGCCACTTCAACGACACCCCGAGCTCGGCTCGGCCCCAGGTAGACCCGCTGCGCAGGCTCTCATCAAGCTGGCAGGTCCGAAGGCTCGCCTGTGGGGGATAGGTTGGCTCTTGTGATACTTTGTTCTTAGCCACTTCAACGACACCCCGAGCTCGGCTCGGCCCCAGGTAGACCCGCTGCGCAGGCTCTCATCAAGCTGGCAGGTCCGAAGGCTCGCCTGAGGGGGATAGGTTGGCTCTTGTGATACTTTGTTCTTAGCCACTTCAACGACACCCCGAGCTCGGCTCGGCCCCAGGTAGACCCGCTGCGCAGGCTCTCATCAAGCTGGCAGGTCCGAAGGCTCGCCTGGGGGATAGGTTGGCTCTTGTGATACTTTGTTCTTAGCCACTTCAACGACACCCCGAGCTCGGCTCGGCCCCAGGTAGACCCGCTGCGCAGGCTCTCATCAAGCTGGCAGGTCCGAAGGCTCGCCTGAGGGGGATAGGTTGGCTCTTGTGATACTTTGTTCTTAGCCACTTCAACGACACCCCGAGCTCGGCTCGGCCCCAGGTAGACCCGCTGCGCAGGCTCTCATCAAGCTGGCAGGTCCGAAGGCTCGCCTGAGGGGGATAGGTTGGCTCTTGTGATACTTTGTTCTTAGCCACTTCAACGACACCCCGAGCTCGGCTCGGCCCCAGGTAGACCCGCTGCGCAGGCTCTCATCAAGCTGGCAGGTCCGAAGGCTCGCCTGAGGGGGATAGGTTGGCTCTTGTGATACTTTGTTCTTAGCCACTTCAACGACACCCCGAGCTCGGCTCGGCCCCAGGTAGACCCGCTGCGCAGGCTCTCATCAAGCTGGCAGGTCCGAAGGCTCGCCTGAGGGGGATAGGTTGGCTCTTGTGATACTTTGTTCTTAGCCACTTCAACGACACCCCGAGCTCGGCTCGGCCCCAGGTAGACCCGCTGCGCAGGCTCTCATCAAGCTGGCAGGTCCGAAGGCTCGCCTGTGGGGGATAGGTTGGCTCTTGTGATACTTTGTTCTTAGCCACTTCAACGACACCCCGAGCTCGGCTCGGCCCCAGGTAGACCCGCTGCGCAGGCTCTCATCAAGCTGGCAGGTCCGAAGGCTCGTCTGAGGGGGATAGGTTGGCTCTTGTGATACTTTGTTCTTAGCCACTTCAACGACACCCCGAGCTCGGCTCGGCCCCAGGTAGACCCGCTGCGCAGGCTCTCATCTAGCTGGCAGGTCCGAGGGCTCGCCTGTGGGGGATAGGTTGGCTCTTGTGATACTTTGTTCTTAGCCACTTCAACGACACCCCGAGCTCGGCTCGGCCCCAGGTAGACCCGCTGCGCAGGCTCTCATCTAGCTGGCAGGTCCGAAGGCTCGCCTGAGGGGGATAGGTTGGCTCTTGTGATACTTTGTTCTTAGCCACTTCAACGACACCCCGAGCTCGGCTCGGCCCCAGGTAGACCCGCTGCGCAGGCTCTCATCTAGCTGGCAGGTCCGAGGGCTCGCCTGTGGGGGATAGGTTGGCTCTTGTGATACTTTGTTCTTAGCCACTTCAACGACACCCCGAGCTCGGCTCGGCCCCAGGTAGACCCGCTGCGCAGGCTCTCATCTAGCTGGCAGGTCCGAAGGCTCGCCTGTGGGGGATAGGTTGGCTCTTGTGATACTTTGTTCTTAGCCACTTCAACGACACCCCGAGCTCGGCTCGGCCCCAGGCAGACCCGCTGCGCAGGCTCTCACCAAGCTGGCAGGTCCGAAGGCTCGCCTGCGGGGGATAGGTGGAGTCCTTGACTTTTTGATCCTTGGTTCTTGATTGGTAGTTACTACGTTACAACGAGCTCGGCTCAAACCCCGGTAGACCCGCTGCGCAGGCGCCCATATAAGCTAGCAGGTCCGACGGCTCGCCGGTGGGGTAGGGGTTTAATTGGTTGGAAAAATATGTGGGCAGGACCCTGACCTAGACCGGGGGAAAATCCCTAAAGGTCTCGGCTCAGGGGTCTCGGCCAGTAAAAGTCTCGGCTTGGAGGTCTCGGCTGGTAAGGGTCGCGGCCCGGAGGTCTCGGCCAGTAAGGATCCCGGCCCAGAGGTCTCAGCCAGCAAAGGTCTCGGCTAAAGGAGGTTCTCGCAAAAGAAAGCTCCCGGCGGACCTAGGCAGGACGATTCAATCGACGACGCGAGGTTCCCGCCTAGCTGATCTCTAAGGAAGGTCACCCTAAAGAGACTAAGGGTCTCGGCAGAAGCTCGCGCGGAGGTCATTCGGCAGAGTAATATACTTTCAAAGCACGCATGGACAATAATAATAAAAAAAAGGGGGAAATGAAAAATGAAAATGAGACATTACTTTATAAAAAAGTTAATTACAGAAGTAAGGAGGTTCTCGCTCATTACAAAAAGATATTCAAAATAGAAGACACCTCAAGGGGACGCGCTGTAATCCCCACTGGTGCTCTCGCTTGAATCATCGCCGGAGCCTTCTTCGGACGTCTCGCCAACAGCGGTAGAGGACCTCGGGACGTCTGAGAGTGGCGAGTCTGGCGCGCCCGGGGGCTTGGGAACTGGATCGTAGAGCCAAGGAAGAAGTTGGCGAGCGTCGATGGTCGCGCCGTCCTCCCGGAGCAGCTCGACGTCTCGCAGCGTCTCGAGCGTCAGCTTGACGGTCGCCTGAGCGTTGGCTTGAAGCAGCTTGTCGACGTCATACTCCGAGAGGTAACGACTCCGCAACCTCGCATCTAGCTCCGGGGGCGGGACCTTCGCCAGCTCTGCGCGGAGCTGTTCCCTCAGGAGGACGCTCTCGCAGCGTGCGTTGGCCAGCTCTGCGCGAAGCTCCCTGACTTGGGCAGAATCCTGCAAAAGGGATAAAAGATTTTAGTCTAGACGCATTACACAGTAGTAACTTCGAGGAAACGGGGGCAAGGGTTCAGGAGGATCTCGCCTACCTCGGTCGCGGGGCGCAGAGACAGCGCCAATCTAGCATCCGCGAGCTCCTGTTGAGCTCTCGCGAGTTCTTCTTCCGCGGCGTGCGCGCGAGCCATCGCGTCCTCCCTCGCCTTGCGCATATCAGTGAAGTTCTTGTCAATGGTGATGCTTCGACGCGCACACATATGTGTAAGCTCGAACCCGCGCATTACGGCCCGGGTGGCGTCGAAGGCTAGAAGGCGGGTAGGCGTCTGGTCGAACACGCTGGCATCTTCCCGGCTGTAGAGACCATATCCAAGCGAGAAGGCCTCGCCGGTCACATTTTCCCCCTCCGCCCATCTGGGAAGGAGGGTCGAAACCCTGATTGAGTTTGTCTTGGGGTCCCATTCCATCTGAGGCTTCCCCTCCGAGTCGGCGTACCTGACGCCGAAACCAAAGTTCCGGTGCCCTCTCGGCACCTCTTGGGGCGGGACGCTGGCGGAGGTTTCGGCGGCGACCACTTCTCCCCCAGCCTCGCCTGCGGCCGATGTGTTCCTGGCGGAAGCCTCGGCGCGGCTCTTGGCGGCGGCATCCATCTCGCTAGCCCTCTGAAGGATCGCTTCAAAGGACCTGCCCTCAGGAGGAGGTTGGACGGGCGAGACCGCCAACGATTTCCCCTTGTCGGCGGCAGAAGGCTTGGGCCTCTTCAGCGCGCGGAGAGGAGGAAGGGTGGCCTTCCGCTTCTTGGCCGGTGGCGGCATGGAAGGGGCTGGATCTTCTCGGTAGGCGCTGGCGCTAGCTTCCGCGAGCGCAAGGGGGCCTCTCGCTGCCAGACCCTCGACACCCCGGCCTTCAGCGAAGGGTTGGCGCAGAGGGACCTCCCGCTCTCCTGCAAAGTTAAAACGCTTTAGCTCTTCAGCGCAAGAAAATCTTTGATAAAAAAGGGAATCTGAGGCGAGACCGTACCTTCGCCCGAGTGAACAAGTGGGAGGGAGTCGACGTCCCACAGAAGATAGGGGACGTCGAACTCCTTGGTCCCGAAGAATTCCAGGATTGCGCTCTCGCGCGATCCCAGAGCGGGCGGCTTGTAGGCAGCGTCTTCATACTGGACGGGCTGAAGCGGGATGTTGCCGAAGTCCCCGCTGACGTAAACGAACTTCTCGCCCCAATGGTGGTGCTTGTTGGCGAGACCGGTAACCTCGAGCTGTTGCCCGGAGAAGAAAACTACCCCCCCTTGGCACGGAAGTTGAATAGCTTCCGGAAGATGGGCAGACTAAACTCGATCCTCTCGGATCGCATATAGCATATGAATGCTATAAGGATCGCGACGGAGTTCGGGTTTAGCTGGGCGGGTACCACCCCATAATAGCGGAGAGCTAGCCGAACCTCCGGCCAAAGGGGGAGGCGGAAGCCCACCTCGAAATGCTCGAGGGGGATGGCAAGCTCTCCCGCCCCGGGAGTATTCACCCTATCATGATTCCCCGGGTTCCGCGCCGAGAAGCTGGCGGGAACGTAGCGGTCGACGATCGTGTTGTATTCGTCGAGGGTGAGCTTGCAGGAAGGTAAGAGGTGTTTCTGGAAGGCTTCCGCACAATGGGCGCGACCCTTGCTCTCGCCAGGCATGGCTAGTTCGTGAGTAAGAGCGAGAGCTGTAGGGGGGTCGAAGCGAAAGCAGGAACGCGAGAGCACGGAGGGGAGGCTGAGGTTCCGGATCGGAGAAGTTAATGCGGTTGGTAGACTTCTCTATTTATAGGGAATCGTAGTCATCATGAGTTCATCCGGCAGAGAGAGAAAGTGACAGCGGAGTACAGCTGTCAGAATCCGGGCTAACGACGCCTCGGTTCTCCCCCTCAGGATGACGGCGGTCAAACGGTCGCTTCGGGTTTCGACGCGACTGCCTGGATCGGCGCAAGCCTCCTAGACCGGCGCAAGCCTCCTGGGTTAACGCAAACCTCCTAGATCAGCGCAAGCATCCTAGTTTGGGGTAAGCGTCTTGATTAAAAAGCCCCGCAGAGCGATAAAAAGGAAAAGGAAAAGAGAGACATGGGTAGAAGCGGGACTCTCGCTAGCGCAAGCTGGATAAAACTTAACTAATAATAATGTTTACTACAGACATTGAAAAAGAGAAAAAAAAGGGGGAGAAGAAAAAAGAGATACATTAAGATTCAGAGCGTGAAGGCTAGTAGGGTTTCCAGCTCCATCATCCCCGTTCTCGCCGCCTAGTTCTTGGGGGCGCCAACGGGTTGAAGTAAGACGATAGCGTGGTACACCCAAGGTTGATCCGCCTGGCGTAGTCCCGGATCTGCGAGATGCACCTCCCTGGCGAAGACTCGGCGGAAGGCCCGCGCGAGCAATCAGTCTCGCCCAAGAAGAAGTCCCGCTCTAGAGCCTCCAGCCTTTGCTCCACGAATTCGCGGAATGCTTTCGCCGCGGCAGTATGGGCACGGTCTCGCCGGACAAGCTTGGCCAGGATGGCCGAGATCTTCCTCCGTCTCCCCTTCGCGCTCCCAGCACTGTTCAGGGTTTCCTCTATCTCGCCAGACGAAGGGAGGGGGGACTCTTCATCCTCTTCTTCCTCGTCTTCTTCTTCCTCTTCCTCTCCTTCCTCGTTGACTTCCGACCGCAAGCCAGGATCACCTGCGGAAGAAACACGCGAGAATTTTGGTCAAGGCATGACAATCGACAGTCCGAAAAAGTTTTCGCATACCTGCGGCTGGGCGAGAACCGTCAGCCAAAGTTGGACGAGAAGGCCCGGCCCCTCCGTTGGTTCCATAAAGGAGGTGAAGAGGCTTGCCCAGCCCCAGGCGGAAGGGCTCGCGCACGATGATCCCGGCCTGGCCGGAAGCATGAGGGGAGTTGTCTTCTCTCAAGGGGCGATCAACATCCTTGAGAGTAGCGGAAGGTTCAGAAGTCGCCCCTCCCGCCTGCAGGAGAGGATTGGCCACCGCGGGAGGCACTTCGACGGTTCTCGCTTCATCTTCCCGGGTGGATAGACCCGGGTCGGCGGGAGCTGGCACTGCGAGAAGACGGTTCAGAAAAGAAAGGGTCTGGTTGAAATATTGACAAGGGAAAATGTACCTATCGTTCCGGTCTCGGCTGGAGGAATCCTCTCCGAGACCCGTGTTTGGCCCTCGAGGGGATGAGCGGGAATGTTCGAAGAGCTGGGCGGAATTTCGGCGTCATTATTGGGAGCGGACTCCTGCGAAAGCATACTTTAATCATCGAATCTAATGCACAGTCAGCTCGGTAGGCACGGGCGAAAGGCTTACCTTCTGTAGGGAAGGATCTCCGGCAGGATTGGGAGTGGGGGAAGGAGGATCCCTGTTCTCGCGAGAAAGGTCCCGCCGGACCGCCTTCGCCCTTTTCTTTTCCTTCTTCTTCGGCTCCGAAGGCCCGGCGGTTGAAGTCTTTTTCGCTAACCATGGAGCCACCGCCGCACAGTTAGCCAAGGCCCGCGCTTGGGCAGCGGCTAACCGGTCTTGGAGGTCTTGCGGAAGCGGTTTGGCAGCACGCTTGGGATGCATGGTAAGCTCGCGCGAAAATCCCGGAGGCGAGAGCTCAGTCGGAAAGCCGTATTTTAAGGGCAGGGCGTATGGACGTCCATCAGTGCATATGGACGTCCATCAGTGCATATTTATAGCCGCAGTGGGACCCACCAAAAGATTCCCTCGATAGGCGGGCACGTGTCCAGCGAATATTTTGGGGGTTGGACTTGTCTTGTCGAGCGCAGGGCTAGCTCGAAAAGAGCGGGGATTGTGTACAACCCCATATTCGCTGGGTGGGACCCGGAGACACCACTGAGAAATTGGGCTAGGCTCAGGTTAGCCCTGGGTTAACCCTAAGACATACTTGTAGAGTTCTCGCCCTGAAGGGGCTCCCGCCCAAGGCAGATATCCAAGCTTTCGGCAGGAGAGACCGTCGACCGCGGAAGCTTCCGCCCTAGGGCAAGCTCCCGCCCAGGGGAGGCGAGAAGGCCCCAAGAAGGCCTTCAGTCGCGATAGCTTCGAGACCGTGGAGGGCGCGAACCTCCCTGGCAAGGGGGTCTCGCCAAGGTTGGCCCGGGTGAGGGTCCAGCGAGAGCCTTCTCGGCCAGGGTTCTCGCCAAGTGGGCCCACGTGGTAGGGCCCGGCGCTCGTAAAGGAGATTATTTTATCATTATCCCGAGGTAAAATTACCCAAATGTCCTTGGGAGAACAGCGGGTTTTGGCTATTGGCAGACCCCTCAGGAGTATTTCAGTATTTTCAGGTCAAAGGAAGACTATAAAAAGACCCACAGGGGCTCTTTGGAAGGCAAGCTTATCATTTTCCTCTAACCCTAGTGCCTTCTGAAGAGCTCCCAGCCCAGCATTTGGCTTTGGAGGGGAAGCTCTCAGAGATCTTCCGGGTGTGGGGTGGGACCTCCCAGCTGAGGCTTTGGGTCTGTGTTAGGGCCTTAGCAGCCAGTCAGGGGTCGAGGTTTGAGAGAAGTAGGCATTGGCTGCACTTTGGTTCGTGAACTTTTGTTGGGGTCATTTTTGGCTTCAACACAAGCCACCCCCATAATACCTTTAGTTTAAGATTGATGAGTTGTGTTGATAAGCAATCAACCCCCACAATACCTTTCTCGAGCTGATCAGTCTCAATTACTTAATTATATATATACATAATTATAATATAGATTTGATTTGCACTTAGTGCAAGATTATTCTCATGAATAAATTAATATGAACTATCATGCTCACTATACATGTGTTTTTCTTCGGATATCCTTATTTTGTTCTAGTTTCCACTTGTACTTTCTTGCTGAGACATTCTATTCTTTTGAATTCCCTAGGCCTGGAGCCACCCCAACAGTACCTTTTCTTTTGAATACGTTAGCTTCTGGATTTAATCTAAACATGCGCTCTGGTAGCTACCGCGCATCACTAGCTTTCTACCACGCAGTGCTAGCCCACTTAATGATTGCCATATTTGATTCGTCGAGACGCTTGAGCTAACGCCAAGCAATAACTGGACACCGCGCCGCGTTAATACGAAATAGCGAAAATAATCTTTTTGAATATTTTCCAAATATGCAGGACAACTGTCACATCAACGCATAATGACCTACCTCCGGGCGCTATCCTTACCGCCGACAGTAGCTTGTTTTTACAAAGATGTATAAAAGGCGCTCATTTTCTCATTCCTTGCACGAATTAAGACAGATAGGAATTCTTTCTAGGGTTCAGGAGCCGCCTCTGAGCACCGTTCCATCGTTTCTGTCAAAGGAAGAGAAAACTGCCTCCCTCCCATTCGCGGACGAAAATCTCCAGCGAGCTAAAGGCTACAATGACTACGAGGAGTTGATTGGCTGCATCTAAACAAAGATCATTAACACTGGTCACGTATCGCTCAATGGAGAAATCCTTTTTGACAGAGATTCAACTTTAATTCTTATTTAATCTTTTTGTACTTTTCTCTTTTTCTGTGTGATTGTGGTGAGGAAAATCGATTAGTGAAGGTTGTCGGAATCCTGGGAGGATTCCGTGAGAAATCATCCCGGGGAAGTGACGTCTAGATCTGGGGGATCTAGCAGGGCTCTAAGACACTTCCTTGCGTGAAGGTGAAGAGTCGGCTCGAAGACCTTTCTTGGAGGGAAAGGGAGTGTTCCAACCGGCCCAGGTAGAGGGTTCGTATAGAAAACTAAAAGAGATTGGCCTTTCTACGCCTCCGATCTTTGGCATCACGAAGATCAAACATTTCTAATTGTAAAACACTTTTGTTTTTGATTGAATAAAATTATTTGTGTTCTTATTTCTACGTATAACGTCGTGGGTGTTATCCGATGGATCTCTGAAGGGTGCGTATTTCTCCAAGGAGAGTTTCGTTCAAGAAAACAAGGTCTGTGACCTACTGCCACAATCTAGCAAGCTAGCGCCCCGCGGTAGCTTCCAGAACTAGTTTTTCTGGATAAAAAATAATTCGAATTTTTAATAAACTCGTAAAACCTTATTCACCCCCCTCTAAGGTTGGCCACACGATCCAACAAGTTGTATCAGAGAGAGGTTACTTCAAAAAAGGGCTTAAAATCCTGAATTAAGATGGTCAAGGCGGTTCACGCTTTACCTGAGGGACAAGGTGTGAGCAGACCTCCACTGTTCATGGGGAGTTACTACAGTCACTGGAGAATGCGGATGAAAATCTTCCTAATGACACAAAACATGGATGTGTAGGCCATGATTGAAACAAAGTACACTGCACCCACTATCACTATATGTGATACCGTAATAATCAAAACACAAGATAAATGGGATGATGCCGACAATCTGAAATGTACTAACAATGTAGAAGCCATGAACTCCTTATTATGTGCATTGGATAAAACGGAATTTAATAGAATCTGTAATTGTGAAACTGCTTATGATATATGGCATTTACATGAGCTTACTCACAAAGGTACCTCGCAGGTGAAGGAGTCAAAACAGTTCCGACTTGAATCTGAGTACGAATAATTCTGGATGGATATCGACAAGGAGGTGGACAACATGTACACTTGCTTCACCAAGATTGTCAACGCCTTTAGATCTCTCGGGAAGAGTTACTCAAATGGAGATATGGTGAGGAAGATCTCTTAATCTTTGCCTCTACGTTTCAACCCAAAGGTGACGGCTATTGCTGAATCTCACAATATCAGCACCTAGAGATAGAGAGCCTCATTGGAAACCTGAACACCCATGAGCTTGAATTAAAGATACAAGCTGAGGAATATTCAAGGGAGATAAATAAGAAGGGGTTGGCACTGAAGGCTGCGAGGGAGAGGAAGGTTACTGTAGAGTTTGAGGACGACGAGGAAGAAAGCCTTTATGTTCGGGAATTCAGAAGGTTCATGAAAAATCCCAAGAGGCAAGGAAAGTTTAAGAAGTTTTTGAAGAGAGGGGCTGAAGAAACAAAGAGGTGGAACAAGTCATCAAAGGAAATGAAGAGTGATGATGAAAAGTCTCCACCAGAGTGCTACCACTGCTACAAGCCTGGGCATATCAAGAGGGAGTGTCCAAGGCTTCAAAAGGAGGAAAAGGAGAAACAGAGTCGGCACAAGGGAAAGAAGAAAGTACTAAAGCCCTTAACGCGGGACGAGGATGGATTTGACGAGTCAAGCACCTTCGATTCAAGTAGTGAAGATGAGGCAAATCTATGCCTTATGGGAAAGAATCAGGATGAGTCAAACGATGAGTCTAGTGTCTAGAGCGACACTGAGATAACCCCACCCTCTTATAATGAACTTCTTGAAATTTATGAACATCTATGTGATAAGTTAGATAGTGTAATACTTGAGAAAAAGTCCGTCAGAAATAAAAATAAAAAAATAAAAAAGGACTTAGAAAATATAAAGAGTGAATTAATAAAATACGGCAAAGAGAAGATCGAGTTCCTAGAGTGCCCTCACTCGATGGAAATGATCGAAGAGCTAAAAGTAAGTCTCTCCAAGGCATCTGTGAAAGTGAACAATCTTATTAATGAACGGAATGTCTTGGAGAAAAGACTTCAAATATCTCTCGCTAAAATGTAAGAAGGTAAAAACAATTTGCAAATCGGTGCGTAATGCTAGTCACAAAAAATACTGCCCTAAAGTCGAGGATCCATGATCTTAACAATGTTGTCTAGAAATTTGGAGTAGGGCAAAACTCTCTGGATATGCTTCTAGGAGCATAGTGTAACAGATCTGGAAATTTTGGACTAGGGTACATAAGTCCAACGCTACCACCGAGCGGTAACTGATTTCCTGCTAAGCCTAAAATTTTCCATAAAAACACAAAATAAGATTAAAATTTCTGAAAGGCTATCCTCATCCTCCAGCACGAGTGCTAGGAACACAAAAAAGGCAGCATCCACTGCTTATACCTTGTGTGCAAACTGTCAAAAGTTTGGTCACACATTTGGCTCGTGTCTGAGGAAAGGTGCCAAGAAAACTATGCAAGTCTGGCTACCAAAGTCTTCTACCTATCATATGAGTGGGAAAACTTGGTTAACCAGATCTTTACCCTCATCTTCCTTATAGGTGTGTTGGCAGGCTAAGGACAAGGAGAACGTGTGGCACTTGGATTCTGGGTGTTCCAAGCACATGATAGGTGATAAAGACAAGTTCCTTAGCCTGGATAAGAAGAAGGGGGCATGGTGACATTCAGGGACAACAACAAAGGGCGTATTATTGGAATCAACACTATAGGTAACAAAGCCTTTTCAATTTCAAATGTATTGTTTGTAAATGGACTTAATCATAATTTAATTTCAATTAGTCAACTCTGTGATAAAGACCTGAACGTACTATTTGAATCCTCTACAAACACTTGCAATATTATAGATGTTAAAACTAATAGTGTTTTACTTACTGTTCATAGGACTCATAATGTACACTGTTAGTTTTGAAGATATATCTTCTTCTAATTTGAAATTCTTAGTCACCAAGAATGAGGAGTTAGATATTTGGCATAGGAGACTAGGACACTCAGGAAGTAAATTAATTGTCAAACTATCAAAACATAAAATTGTTCGTGGGCTTCCTAAATTAAGCGGTAGTTTGAACTCCTTATGTGCTCCGTGTCGAAAAGAAAAATTTGTCAAAACCTCATTCAAAAGCAAAAATGACATTTCCACGTCTAGACCACTTGAACTCATACACATGGATCTATTTGGTCCTCTTAGTACATGTAGTCTAGGTGGAAAACGATACACCTTCGTTGTTATAGATGACTACTCCAGTTTTTGCTGGATTATCTTTCTTGGAAATAAATCTGACACATTTAGTGAATTCACAAATCTATGCACTAGACTACAAAATGAGAAGGAACTAAAAATAAAATGCATGAGGTCAGATCATGGGGGAGAATTTGAGAATAAAGACTTCATGAACTTTAGTAACAATCTAGGAAAGCATTAATTCTCCGCCTCATGCACTCTACAACAGAACGGGGTAGTAGAAAGGAAGAACCGTACACTTCAAGAACTAGCACGCACAATGCTCGCTGAGTTTGACTTGCCTCAATATTTTTGGGTTGAAGCGGTTAACACAACAAGGTGTGTGATGAACCGAGTTTTGCTTCGCCCCATTCTTAAGCGAACTCCATATGAGCTATATTTCGATAAGAAGCCTCTGTATCGTATTTTAGAATCTTTGGTTGCCCGTGTTTCATTCTAAACACTAAGGATCATTTAGGAAAATTCGATGAAAAATCAAACCATGGCATCCTCTTAGGATACTTTAGTACGAGTCGTGCTTATATGGTCTATAATAAAAGAACCTTAGTTGTTGAAGAATCGACTCACTTACACTTTAACGAAAATACACCAATTGAAAAATCTAGACTAAATAAAGAGGAAGTTGATGACTATGTGCAGTTAGGAGATAAGGGTGAAGAGAGAGAAGTGGTAGTTGATGTTCCAACTCACGAAGAAGGATATAGGCCTCCAAGCACTCTAAATGTTTTGAAACAACATCCACGAGAACTAGTTATAGGAGAGCCCTCACATGGAGTTAGAACTCGGTCAGGCCAGCGTGAATCCCTCTCGAACCTATGCTTTATATCTAAAATTGAACAAAAAATATCTCGGAAGCTTTAAAGGATGAATCGTGGTTCTTGGCTATGAATGAAGAAATAAATATTTACAAGAGAAGTAAGGTCTGGGTATTAGTGGAGCGTCATGATGACCATCCAGTTTTCGATTTGAAATGTGTATATAAAAAAAACTTGATGGTGAATCTAGGATAACTAGGAATAAGGCCCGATTGGTGGCACAAGGTTATTCATAAATAGAGGGTGTGGACTTTGAGGAATCATTTGCACCGGTAGCACGTCTTGAATCCATTCATATGTTTTTGGCATTTGAAAGTTATAAACAAATTAAGTTATATCAAATGGATGTTAAGAGTGCATTCTTAAATGGATATATCAAGGAAGAGGTGCATGTCGAGCAACCACCCGGGTTTAAGAATGCTGACTACCCAAACCACGTATACAAATTGGTGAAGGCCTTGTATGGACTGAAACAAGCACCCCGTGCTTGGTATGATAGGCTCACATCTTTTATTCTAGAGCATGACTTTAGGATAGGTAGTGCAGACACCACACTGTTTGTGAATCACGAGAATCTTGATCTAATTCTATTACAAATTTATGTTGATGATATCATATTTGGTGCCATGGATGAAAGCTATGCAATGAAATTGTCACCCAAATGTAATCTGAATTTGAAATGAGCTTAGTTGGAGAGTTAACATATTTCTTAGGATTTTAGATTTCTCAACGAAATGATGGAATTTTTATAAGTCAATCGAATTACATAAAAGATGTGCTTGTGCGATTCGGCTTTGAAAGTATGAAACATGTATAAACTCCAATGAGTGCATCTCTAAAATTAGGAAATGATAAAAGTGGCATTTCAGTGGACCATACATTATTTAGAGGAATGATCAGATTTCTTATTTATTTAAGTGCTTCTAGAGATATTACATTCACGATGTGTCTTTGTGCTAGATATCAAGCCAATCCTAAAAAATCCACTTCAAAGCTGTTAAACACATCTTTATGTATCTTATAGGCACCCAAAATCTTTGTATCTAGTACCCCCACACAACCGACTTCACGCTCCACATGTATTCTGACTCTGATTATGCTGGATGCTCACTAGATTGCAAGAGCACTAGTGGTACTTGTCACTTCCTAGGTCCAGCACTAGTTTCCTGGTCAAGTAGAAAATAGAACTCAGTTACCCTCTCTACTGCTGAAGCTGAGTATATTGCCTTATGAAGTTATTACGCACAAGCTCTTTGGATGTCATAAACGTTAGATGACTTAGGCATAATATTTAAGAATGTTAACCTTAGGTGCGACAACAAGAGTGTCATAGATTTGACGAATAATCCAGTACATCACTCTCGTTCCAAACATATTGATGTTCGTCATCACTTCATACAGGACCATATTAAGAAAGAGAACGTGAGAGTGAACTTCATTGGAACCGACGATCAACTAGCTGACAACTTCACAAAACCCCTCCCAGACTCATGTTTTTTGTTACTTTGATTAGAACTGGGTGTGTTGGATCTCACTATTTGATCGTGCTGAATCATCTACTATTTTGATTTGATTTATTTTGCGTGCCTCTGTTTTTACTTATAATTTTAACAAAAAAATTAAAAATCTCACAAAAATCCAAAAAAATGTCTTATTTTTTGTTTGTTTTTGATTTGATTTGTTTTGTGTGCTTCTGTTTTTTTGTTCTGTTTTACTCTTATTTAAAAAAACAAAATAAGAATATGAAAAATCTCACAAAAACCTAAAAACCATGTCTTATTTTTCGTTTGTTTTGATTGCTTCTTTTGAAACCGAAAACTCGATCTCTGTGGAGTTCACCCTTGGGGAAGGGGTGATCGCACACTTACTTCTCTCTTGTGAGACAAATGATTAAGGAAAAGAATAGGGGGCAGACCCAAGGGCTCGACGTGGAGGTCCCACCACACACCCAGAAGATCTTAGAGCGCTTCCCCTCCCTAGCCAAATGCCGAGCTAAGGATACCTCAGAAAGCGCAAGAAGACCAAGGCACAAGTAAGCATGCCTTCTAAGGTACCCCCTTGGGTCTATTTATAGATTTCTGAAAACGGCCTGCAAATAGCAAACCTCCGCTATTCCAAACAGCTATGTGCAGTCCAACTGGGTCTGCCAACAACGTAACTCCGCTGTTCTAGAAGGCTATAGATATACCAACAGTGGTGGAATGGTAAAAACACATCACAAGAGACCGGGCGAGTGGGCCTCTAGAACCTCCACTTGCCGGGGGTGGCAAGTGCTCGATGGAGCTGGCACTCGCCGCCTCTTTCCAACCCTGGGCGAGTGCGGGCCCGTCCTTCCCCATTCACCCGCTGATTGCCGAAACCCCTGGGGCAAGTGCGAGCTGACCAGATCCACTCGCATGCTGCTCACCGACCCCCTGGGTGAGTGCGAGCCGACCCGCTCCACTCGCCCATCAAATGATCCACCCCACTTAGGCAAGCTGAGGGGGCTTCCAGGGATCTCACCTCCCTCCAGCTCGCCTAGGACCCGGACAGCTGGACTTTGGCCAATCTGGCTCCTGTCGACCACTACTCGCCGAATATGGGGTTGTACACAATCCAAGATCTTTGCGAGGTTGGCCCAAGCTCGGAAAGAATCATCCAACCCCGCAATATATGGCGATTGCGACAGGGGACAGAGAATCTTTGGGTGGACCCCGCTAATGGTTATAAATACATGCCCACGTACCTAGGTGGCCTCCGCCATCCCCCTTACTTGAGCCTTGCCGAGACTCCTCTCTCCAAAGAGCTCCAAGAGAAGCTTAGCCGTGCCCGCGAGCTCAACGCCACTCGCACTGTCGTGCTAGTCGACATGTTCCCCAGCGCTGCAATGCGTGAGCCGATGAAATCCAATCCTGCTAAGAAGGCTAAGTCCATCCTAAAAGATGTTGAATCTGTTTATCGCGACCTGGAATCTGCCCTGACTCTCGGGCTCGCCTCCTCCAAACAAACTACCAACCTCAAGGGGAAAGTGATCATTGACATTCCAACCAACATCGAGAACCATCAGACCGATGCCGAGACCTCCATGCCGTGAGTCCACACCTCGCACGATGACTCGCGGCCTCAAACTCACCCCGACATTCGCCTGTAGAGCAGATCACCTCCCTTTGGGACCACGGGGATGGACTCACTGAAGTCCGGGTCGTTGGTTCGCACTCCTGTCCAGCAGCACACCTCCGCGCCTGTATTTGCGGACAGAGGTACCAGAGATATCCCGGTCCCCACCTTCAACCTCATCTCCCCAAGAACCCATCCTCCGGGATGTGGAAAGAACTTAGACTTACCTCCTTCGCACACCCTCCAAGGACTGCCAAGCTCATCCCGTAAGCTCCACTTTCACGAGAACATTTTTCCTAGGCATCTTTATTGCACTCGCATCCTCCTTCTACCAGAGTTGATTGTTTTTGTAGGTCTCCTTGCTCCGTATGAAGCCGAGGAATTGTAGAACTGGCTTATCGCTCGCCACCCCCGGACCCCGGGGTGACAGAAAGCTTCTTGGATGACTCACTGGATCCTGCCAAGCTGAGACGGCGAGTAGTAGAAGTGCTGAAGAAGCAGGATGCCGCCCTGCTACAACTTCGAGTGGACAACACATATAGCGATCAGAGACTGCAGGTGCTGGAGTAGGACTATGTGCTGCTTGTGGATAAGATGGAACACGGCTCAACTAGCGAGATGATTCCCCCACCCCAGTTATGGAGAGACTTAGTGAAAACCTGCATACCTTTAGTCGGGACCTGGACTTCTTTATCTCATGATTGTTTGCAAGCTGATACCATTTGTAAGACCCCCCTCCAGGAACACAAGACACAACCAAGGGGAGTCTTATGCACAGAACAACCGCCTTGCGGTATCATCAGCACATAGGTTAACCTGTACCACAAGACACCTATTCTGTCGGCTAGTCTCAAATATCATACTATCAACCCATCAATAAAAGAATAAACACAGAAGTCATGATCCACATAAAGTAAAAAGTCCAGAAAAGCAAGAAGCTACACAAAGGCTCCTGAAAAAATCAGAGTATACAAAAAATTTGCCCAAAGGGGCTACATCATGAGTCTCTCAAAACTCACAACAGTCACCGACGGAAGTAACGGTACCATCACATAAGGCCCTATCGTCCTAGCCTGACTGCCCTCCTGCATAACCTGTTGTTTCTCTATCTGCGGGTTTCCTCCTAAAAAGGAAGACGTAGCAACCGTTAGTCGTAAAGACTAAGTGGCTATCACATCCGCTCCTCCGACGTCTCCTCGACACCGGGCGGAGAAAGGAATAAGGGTACAATATGTTTATATAAGCAGTAGTACAAGCATGTGGAGTAAGTATACATATCATGAGTAGCAATAGAAGTGATGTATAACAATATTATCAGCATTCTATTCTAGCAGTTCCACACAAGCTATATAAATCCATCTAAGCATATAGATCTACAACAGGAAAGTAACTTAACTTATAAGAATGCCCATACAAACTTATAAGTTAAGGATCGGTTTAACGGTAAAGTAACTCATCGTATAAGAGTGCCCATACAAACTTATACGATGAGGATCTTGTGTATGTAATGATATGAATGCAATGCAATGAATCACCCATGATCATGCACATGCAACTGCTATGTCGACACAGACTTGTGGTTCCCACTTTTCGAGCAGGTAACTAACCTCTTAGGTGTCATCCGTCATGGCCAGACGATGATAGTAGAGCAGACATATCCACTACTAGGCTGGCATCCACACTACCTTGCCTAGGCCTCCATATGCCTCAACGCTAAGAACACAACAACGGAGCTCACATGCGTACTACGACTAAGAAGGAGTCTCGGGTAGAAGTGCACCGAGAACCAAGCCCTGAACTGGTCTATGTTGTGACCCGGAAGGAGCCTCGAAAAAAGCACGAGGACCAAGCCCAACCGTCTACTTGGCATGGAAGGAGCCTCTGGAATTAACACCGAGGACCAAGCCCAATCGCTCAAAGTCTATCTGTCAACTCCCGTCGGTGTGACGACTAACGAGCCCGTAGACCTGCCACACTATCCTTAACCCAGGATTACAACACTGCATGTTAACTCACACTGCATGCATATCACATACAGGGCTCCACATTGAGCCCCCTTTTTATTATTCACATTTCGTGCTCAACAGCACGCAAGAGCTCTACACCGAGTCCCTTACCAAAACATAATTCCTGTGCGGCGAACACACACGCACTTTAAACCCTTCCACATTTCCGTGCATCCAAGCACACAAGGGTACATTATTCTCACAGGTGGTAAGCCACCATATGCTACATACTAATCCCACACTGCTACCCGTAGGGATACACAACTCTAAGCAGTGGACTACTAAACACATTCTGTTAAACAACATCTCACAAGGCCATAAGTTATCATCGTACAATTCATTTCCAAATGTTATCCAACACATTGATACTACCAAACACATCCTTATCGTTTCACATATTTAAATCATTGCTACCATCCCAACTCGTTAGCCCATTCGTTCACTAACCTTCGCCAAATCATCTCGTTCAAGTACACCTCACTATATCATTTATTTATCAAGGATCTAACCAACAAACGGCATTAGCCATATTTTATGACAAATTACTAGTAGACTAACCTCACCAAAACATTAACGTTATTGTACTATAATCTCTTTACCAAATCCATCACCCATCTGTCCACTAAATGCTGATCAATATTTTTTTTATCACGGCCATGTAAATTAAGTACAACAAACCTTAATTAATCTACTATGATTTCTCAGCCCATTTCAAACTAAGTTATACACTTAAATCGAGAATTATAAGTGCAAGAAGCTTGCTGGTCAGCAACTTCGACCGGGGATTTATGAGGCTAAAGACCTCGTAGGAAAACGTGTAACCATCTGTTGGAAAGGTCTTTCCAAGGGCTACAACTTTTGTATTCAAACTAAAACCCAGATCTGGCCGCAACATACTCAAAATAGGCTTTGAAGTCTGCTGTGTTCAGAAGACAGTTTTTCTGCACGTTTAGCTTGTCAGCCAGCAAATTCGATCAGACTTTCCCGTGGCTACAGACCTCACATGAAGACGTGTAATAACTCGTTGGAAAGGTCGTTTTGTGGGCTACATCTGTCATATTCAGCCCATAACCCAGATCCGGCCGTATCATGTCCGAAAATGGCCTCGAAGTTTGCTGCGCGCAGAAAACAGATTTCTGCGCGCATCTTGAAGCGGGACGAACAACATCGGCTCGTCTTCTTCCTCTAATTATTTATTTCAACACTTCTCACCGATTTTCCTCCACCCTTATTCACCCTTATGAGGCCATTTATCTTCACGATCTCAGTCCACAAACTTCATTTGAAGTGAAGAAAGGTTGAAGACTCTACCAAATGACACAAGTCCTAGCCGGCCTCCTCCTAGGAGATCTTCGCCTCGCAAGTCCGACTTCGTTGAGTCGACATCTCTCCTAGAAATAACTATAGATCTAGCACCAAGGAAGAGGGTAGGAAGCTCACCAGATGTTCATGCATATTACCCAATAGCCGCGCATGCGGCATGTGCATATTGCTCCATCGTTCCCGGCCATGATGATATCTCGCCGATCTGAACCTCGTCAAACGGTTGCCGAAGGAGTTTGCCTTGGGGAGTGAGTCTCTTTGCAACAGATAGATATCAAACTTGCTGATCTTCTATACCCCATGATTTGTTAAAAAGTTATAATAAGTGCTGTTTCTAATTGCATAGGAAACAGCTGCTTATAAACTCAAGATCTGGCCCGATTCAGTGGATTTGGAGCCTAGATGGAGAAGATCTCGCCGGTTGGAGCTTAGCAAGGAGGGAGTTGCTCGGTTTTGCCAGAGGAGGTGAGTTACTTGTGGTGGCTAGATCTTGGATCGTCCATGGTTGTAGAGAGAGAAAATGCTTGGAGGAGATGGTGGTTTTCTTCCATGAGAGATCTCGGACCTTGTAGAGGGGCAGTCATGGAGGAAGCTTGGAGCACCGGCCATGGAGGAGAGGGATCTAGAGAGCTAGCCGAAAATGGAGAGGGAGGAGGGTGACGACGGGCTGCTGGATCGGGATTCTCGAAGGTAATCCTTCTAACCTAGGCTTCATTTGGGGGGACTTATTTTCACCGGTCAAGCGGTCCCGACCCCATGAATCGGACCTTAATTTAAGGTCCGATTCATGCGGTCGGGACCGCTTGACCGGTGAAAATAAGTCCCCCCAAACGGAGCCCTAATCTCTCAAGTTTATATATAATATACAAGTGACAGGCACTGGCCTTCGGCCCTGGGGGCATTCGGCGGGGGTGCGACAATCAGCGGGGTGAAACATTCGGCGGGGTGCGACATTTGCCGGGATGCGACATTCGCCGGTGGTGCGACATTTGTCGTGGGGACGACATTTGTCGTGGGCGACGACATTTGTCGTGGGCGGCGACATTTGTCGTGGGCCGCAACATTTGTCGTGAACAGTACCCGCCCCTATTGCCTCGCGCGACAGTACCCGACCGACGACGGCGGGCTTTGCCCGCTCCCGGCGGGCTCTGCCTGCTTCCGGCGGGCTCCGCCCGACCCGCAACATATACATATGAGTACTCAAAATGACCGTAAAAAAATATAAATCAAGAATACAATTTTTATTTTGTAAAACAAATTATATTTTAACGTTAAAACAATAATTTTTCTCTTGTCATTCCTAGCTAGAGACAATAGGTTTATGGTATCTAGTGTTTTTTTTTGTATTTTTATATTATAAAGTTGTGTATTTACCTAAAAGGATATTAATGTCTTTATAATATACTAATATAAAGTTTGGTATAATTGTGTAATCATGAATACAACTATAAGGGCAATATAGGGACATCAGACAATGTTTCACCAAAGAGTAGTTTTCGTATATTAGTAGAGATATATAACATAATAATAATATTAGTTATTATTATTAATAAACTCTGCATTCAAATGCTAATAACTCGCTCTAGAGAACTCGGAAATTGTCCCGAGCGGGCTCGTTACGACCGACTCGCTGACACAAATCCACCGGAATGATCCGAGATCCAATCCGAGTTCGTATGCTTATTTTACACTCCCCGGAGCGTTTGTGATCAATTTACTTAAACTTCAAAACTGCCCAAATGACGTCGGAATCGCAAACGGACGACTCCGTTGGACTTGTATTATCACTACGAATCTAATAACACTATTTGAGATCATTCCCAAGACCGTTGACTCGATTTCTCTATTTTGTATAAATACAATTTTTGCAAACCACGTTATTTGAGCTCGCGTATGCGCTATAATTTCTTCAAGGCGACGCGCTGCCTTCGAGGCAACACAAGCTTTATAGGCGACATAGACCTTCTAAGCGAATGATACCCTCATCGGTATACCCGCCACTAGTTGAACCCCACTCACAGTTTCATAAGGAAATTCCGCCCGTTCGTCGAGTCCATTCGACAATTCATTGAGTTTACTCGACCTCCCGGACCTACCCACCGCCCCGTGACCTTGGGTTTTCTCTCCCAAATTTCTACCGGCAAAGCCACGCAAGATACAAAATATACGTACGAGGGGTCAGCTCGAATTGGGATGTTACAAATCCAATAAACGAAGAAACAATTTCGTCCCCAAAATTTAGGTTAGGGCTACGAGGATTTTTCGGATGAGAGTAAAACATACTCATCATATACAGTTATGAATACCTCAACCATAATAACTTCAAGCTCGTATATACATTCTTAATTGTTATGATTTATACATAGAATCTAGATTGTATGAGTGCTCCTATCTTGTAAGGTACAGACTAATAGTGACACACACTGTTTCAAAATAACTACACAAGTTCTTGCTGATTCGGTTATGATTTAAATTCAATTACACAACCTACAAGATGGTATTCCGCGCAAACATATTGTGTACGACATCATGCAGACTACTCATTTATAAAACCACAATGCATCAGGCTACCGCTACCAACCTCTTTATGACAGTACAAGTTCCATGAACTAACAAAACTGTTGAACTACCAGCTCATTTACACCTTGAAAGACTGGATCTCAAAACACTAGATCCCTACAACAAGTGTCATCAATGGTTGACATGCATCAATATCTTCCCTACCTGCCATGAGTCTCCAACACCCATCCTCGATAATCTTATGTAGTTTATAGTATCATCACATTATATATGCAGACCAGTGCAACGATGCAACTATTGTGAATTCATGAGAACTAGAGACTACATTTAGAATATCAACATTCATCTTAAAACAACAAGTCAGACAAGGTGGATAAGCCAACAAGGCTTCTATATGATTTTAGTGTATATATAAAGTATCTTGAGTACAGTCTACTCATCCCATATTCATATCTTACAAGGCCTGGCATGCGTCTCGTGATATCACATGATCTAAAAATTTCTCATCATACTTACAATGTAGTTGCTTGAATTTGTTAACTAATCTACGTTACAAAAGCTTAGCACAATGAGTGTTCTGATTTTGAACCATTTATCCTTAATTTGATTCTTTTGTAAACCTACCTCTTTGATCAAGAATCAATACAACTCCAACTTAACAAATTCTAGGGTGTCCCCCAAAATTGTTAAGCGGTCATCAGACCGACCATTGATCACTAAGAGGTATTACAACACTATCGAAGGGTTTAAGTTTTCATTCCACTACACACTCGATCTAAAAGTTAAGGAGTCTAAAACAATTTATCGAGTTAACTGGTTATGATATAATCTTCTAAGTGCTTGTCTGACATAAGAGAAAGGTAACCTAAATGAATCAACATTCTGATATAACCACCAGCGATCAATATCCTTTGAGTGCTCTTGTAACACCCCAAAAACCCTAAGTCCCAAAATGGGTTCAGGTTGGGTGACATGGCCTGGGACACGGGCGTGTCCCAGGGAATGTCAGGTGCACACGACCTGGGACACGGGCGTGCCCCAGGGCGTGTCCTGCTCGGGCGGCGTTGAGTGGCGTTGAGTGGAGTGGCATTGAGTGGCGTACACGGCCTGTGACATGGGCGTGTCATAGGGGCGTGTTGAGCATATGGCCGAGGACACGGGCGTGTGCCTTAGCCGTGTCCTTCTCGGGTGTTTCAGCCTTGTGTTGATGTGGTGATACGGCCATCCACACGACCGTGTACTGGTTGACACAGGTGTGTCAGGGAGTGACACGGGCGTGTAATGGCCCATGTTCTGTTCCAGATTGAGTCGGTTCCTGAACCGCTCAAGGGACACAGCCTTTGACACGGGTGTGTCATAAGCCATGTCAGATCTGTTTTGATGCTTTTCAAAGCAACCGAGGCCGTTCGTTCCCTTCTATTTGTATCATGTGGTCCAAGATCATCCCTGCTCTTATAAGGCTGAGAATGGAGATGAAAATCTCATTCTCATATTAGCCATTCTCTTTCTAAGTGAAGAGAGAGAGGAGAGCAAGGAAGGAAGAAGGAGAAGCTTTCCGGCCGCCGGTGGAGCTTCAGCGGTCCGTTTCTAGAGCCGAGTGCAGCGTTGTTGAGGCAAGGCCGCCGCGGTGATTTCCATCTAGCTAGTTCTTTCATGGCGCCAAAGCGATCGTCAAGGGTAACGGTCTTTCTTCCTTGGGCAGGTGAATCCCTTTGTTTATGTATGTATATCTGTGGAATCCTCCATCAAAAGATGGAAGAGCGTAGGTGATTCTAGTGGTTGAGTCTGCATCTAGAGCCGGAACTGTGTAGTACGGCATAAACATGCTGTGTGAAGCCCATCTAGATGGATGTCTGGATTGGTGATGCTGCGAACCTAAGAAGACTCCGTGTATACATCGGTTAACCTTACGGAGATGGTGAGGACGATTGTGATGGTTTGAAGGAAGCTTTGTATAGCTCCTTTGGTTGTATGCTCGGCGCGAGCTGTATTGATGGAATCGAAAGTGGCACTACATGCCAGTGTTGAGGAGGAATGCGAGAACCTCTGAGTGGGTAGAACACCCACCAAGTTCATTGATCGGATGTTGTAAGCGAACACCTCTGAGTGGGTGGGTACGAGAGTTCGCCAACAGGGGTTTGGCGGCTGATGCCCATTAGCAAACAAGTTAAGAACCTCTGAGTGGGTGGGTACGAGAGGTCACCAATAGGGGTTTGGCGGCTGATGCCCATAAGCCAACAAGTTAAGAACCTCTGAGTGGGTGGGCCACCCAACAAGTTCCATGGTAGGATCGGGCGGTCGATTGGTAGCAATGCAGCGGGGCGATTTCCCTAGGCTTGTTACACTATGTGGGTAGGTTTACTGATAGCGCTCATAGTTTGTTAAGAGGTGCGTGCCTCTGAGTAGACGGGTGCGTGAGGTATTCAACAGGGGTTTGGAGGCTTAGGCCCGACCAACAAGTAAACACCTCGAATTGGTGGTGGAACCATGAGGAGCTTGGTACACCGTAAGTGTGCCCTGAGTGCACGGAACATCTGACACGAAGGCCGGCATTTGTGATGATAATGTGTATTGGATATATGTGTTGAGATTGGATTACATGCAGGGAAGGAACCACTGCCCCGGGTAAGGGGTAGGGTCGCTATAATTGGTCAGCTGAATGCTGACCGTTGCTTTGTTTGTCACCCATGGGGTGGATGTCTATATGCAGGTACTGCCCTTGTAGGTTCTGAAATGGATTGAGTGGGCTGAATCCCTTGCTGTTGCTGTTAGGCCCTCGAAGACCGTGCGAAGCTTTGGATTTCATGTGTGGCCGGCCTGCGTGCCGATGTATGAAGCCGTATGTTTGTAAAGAGAAACTTGTAAGGCCTTAATGCCGTGAGCGGTGTGCTTTTTAACATTCCTGGTCTTGTATATAAATGAGTTATTTATATATTAGTGGACATTCATGGATTTAGTTCGCGCAACTTGTAAACTTCCGCTAAAATGCTCTGAGTTAGGATGCATGGTATTTTGGTATTAACCTATGACCTCGCCGTCTGTTTGTGGCATATAATGTGGGGCCCCGACCGGACCTTCTATTATATGTTATTTAACAGGTCGGGTTATTACATTTTGGTATCAGAGGCCTCTCGGTTTTCCGCTTTCGAATTTGTGGCCGAATTCTTTTTTCGGGTGGCGAGCACGTGTACGTACGAACCATTTTAACATAATTGAACTCAAGAATGTCCACTAGGAATGTGCGTGTGTGTATTAGGTATGTTTGCTGTTTTAGATTGGAGGTTGATTATTGATATCTTGTACACATATAGGTGACAAGGAGTGGTGCTGGGCTGTCTGAGCCCCAGCTTTCAGATGAGAGTGCGGCACCAACCGAGGTGCCCACACCTCCTCCTTCTGCGAAAAATGTACGCCTAGTTGCGGAGGCGGTATTTTCCATGATTCAAGCACAAACTGTTGGGCAGGCAAGGCCTGTAATGGAGCCAGTTCGGGTTGGTGCAAGGCAAGAGCATGTGGAAGCTCAAGTGGACGAGCGAGCGACTGACGAGAAATTGAAGCGGTTTATGGATTTTTCATCCACCTACGTTTGTCGGGCGCATTCCCCAACGCAGGCGGAAGATTGGCTTTCAAGAGTGAAAAGGATCCTGACAGCCCTCAGGATTGATGAGGGGCAGAGAGTGATGTTAGCCACTTTCCTACTGGAAGGAGAGGAGAGACTGTGGTGGGATGATGTCGAGATACACAAGTTGGCAGGTAGATACCTGGGAGAGATTTCGATGGATGAATTCTCCAGATTGTTTTGGGCAAAATATTTGCCAGTATCCCGGAGAATTGCCATGGAGACCGAATTTCAACATTTGGTGCATGGTGAGAAGACCGTGGATGTCTACCTGCATTAATTTACCAGGCTGGGATGTTATGCGGGGTCGACTTTTGCGGAAGAAGCGCGGAAGACGAACAAATTTTATGAGGGACTCCGAGATGAGTTGAGGTTGGCGCTTCCGAGTTCAGTGAACCAAGGCTTCTAAGCCTTAGTAGATACAACCTGTGCGCTAGAAAAAGATTTGAAATGAGTGCATGACAAGAAGAACTTGGCGGCGGACAAGTCGGAGTTCAAAGTCCCGTAGTCCGAACAGTCAGAGTTTAGGAAACGAGATAAGAAGATGTTCAGGCCTGCTGAATAAATGGCTTTGGATGTTGCTTCTGGCGCGACGTTTGGTCAAGGACGTATTGAGTCGCGTACATGTTTCATTTGTAGGAAGCAGGGGCATATCGCCCGTTACAATTGGAAAGGCCCGTCAAAGAGTGAGTAAAAGACAGGCGCGTCCTATGAGGAAAAGGGTAAGGCAGTGGCGGAATCATCTACATCCCGGGCGAAGCCGCGAGTGTACAATCTCGGAGTGCAGGAGCCGCAAAGCTCACATCTGGAAGTGCAACAGCCTCGAGTGTTTAACCTGGAGTTGCAAGAGGCTGTCAAAAAGCTGCTTAGAGATGCGGATGAGCGGAAATAAAGTGGAGGGTGCACTTTATTGCTTTTGTTGTACTTTGTATATTGTATGTATGTGTGTTTGTGAAAACAATTTTGTTGGTGCGAAAACGTGGGGAGCGTAACCCCGGATCATCGTGTGTATTTGTACCAAGGAATGATTGTATTGTTGGATATGTTGCGCTAAATTTCGGGAAGAAATTTTTATAAAGAGGGGAGGATTGTAACACCCCAAAAATTCCAAGTCCCAAAATGGGTTCAGGTTGGGTGACATGGCCTGGGACACGAGCGTGTCCCAGGGCGTGTCAGGTGCACACGGCCTGGGACACGGGCGTGTCCCAGGGCGTGTCCTGCTTGGGCGGTGTTGAGTGGAGTGGCGTTGAGTGGCATTGAGTCGAGTGGCGTTGAGTGGCGTACACGGCCTGTGACACGGGCGTGTCACAGGGGCGTGTTGAGCACACAGCCGAGGATACGGGCGTGTGCCTTAACCGTGTCCTTCTCGGGTGTTTCAGCCTTGTGTTGATGAGGTGACACGGCCATCCACATGACCATGTACTGGTTGATACGGGCGTGTCAGGGAGTGATACGGGCGTGTCAGGGAGTGACACGGGCGTGTCAGGGAGTGACACGGGCGTGTCAGGGAGTGACACGGGCGTGTCAGGGAGTGACACGGGCGTGTCAGGGAGTGACACGGGCGTGTCATGGCCCGTGTTCTGTTCCAGATTGAGTCAGTTACTGAACCACTCAAGGGACACGGCCTGTGACACGGGCGTGTCACAAGACGTGTCAGATCTGTTTTGATGCTTTTCAAAGCAATCGAGGTCGTTCGTTCCCTTCTATTTGGATCCTGTGGTCCAAGATCATCCCTGCTCTTATAAGGCCGATGAATATCTCATTCTCATATTAGCCATTTTCTTTCTAAGTGAAGAGAGAGAGGAGTGCAAGGAAGGAAGAAGGAGAAGCTTTCCGGCCGCCGGTGGAGCTTCAGCACTCCATTTCAAGAGCCGAGTGCAGCGTTGTGGAGGCAAGGCCGCCGCGGTGATTTCCATCCGGCTAGTTCTTTCATGGCACCGAAGCAATCGTCAAGGGTAATGGTCTTTCTTCCTTGGGCAGGTGAAGCCCTTTGTTTATGCATGTATATTTGTGGAATCCTCAATCAAAAGATGGAAGAGCGTAAGTGATTCCAGTGGTTGAGTCTGCATCTAGAGCCAGAACTGTGTAGTACGGCATATGCATGCTGTGTGAAGCCCATCGGGATGGATGTCTTGATTGGTGATGCTGCGAACCGGAGAAGACTCCGTGTATACATCAGTTAACCTTACATAGATGGTGAGGATGATTGTGATGGTGTGAAGGAAGCTTTGTATTGCTCCTTTGGTTGTATGCTCGGTGTAAGACCCCCTTTTTTTCTCTCTCTAAAACCCGGGGTCTTAGGTCCAGAATCGCCGCTTTGCGGTGACACCTTCACGTCATGAAGGGTCATCACCACAAGGCGCCGATTCTTCCGGCCAATCCGATCACAGAAAGGTAGCACAATAATTGAAGTAAGAGCAAGTCTACTGAAAGTAAATCACATATATAGAATAAAATCTCCACGAAGGGAGTGTCCACAAAATAGCAATAATCAGAGTACTATAAATGCGGGCTTATGCCCGGTACATCATATCCTCACTACAAACCTCTCATGCGGAAGCAAAAATAGAAACTACTCAGGGTCGAGACTCACGGTCCCAGCTGTATGAACTCCGGAGCTAGACTGCCCCATCTCCAGGCGCACCGGTCTCTGGGGCTGCTCCTCCATGCTGGGCTCCACGATCCCCTAAATGATGCGGTTCGAAAACTGTTAGTCATAAAGACTAAGCCCTATCATCCCCTATCCCTTCCCCCATGGCTCCTAAGTACCGAGCGGAGAGGAAGAAAGGGAAGGACATGAAGGTGGAGATTTAATAAAGAAACAGATGGCAGCGGAACTAACCTAGCAACTCTATAATAAATATGACAGAAACAGAAAGTATGAAAGGTAACCTTAACTTATGTGTGAAAGCGCATAAGCCAAAGGATCTTCTGCAAGGCTCCCATCGTATAGAGTGTCCCATACCACTTATACGTTGGGGTGTCGGTTATCAAACAACAGCATATATATATAGAATTTAACCTTAATTTATAAACTTGCCCACACAAGCTTATAGACCAAGGGGTCGTTTTGCAGGTCCTAATGTATAAGCGTCCCATACCACTTATACTTTAGGTGTCAGGGTTAAATGAATCGATTATGCTATGACATGCAAGTGGGTATAATGAAACATGCAAGTGCAACTCACACACCCGACTCTGTGCACACAGACCTTTAGTTTCCCCTTTCGGAGTCGTTACCTCCCAGGATACCTCCATAGTGGCAGACAGAAGCGGTGGGTTGGGCCTCGCCCACCTCTAAACCAGTAAAGCACTACCGGTCAGACCTATCGTACGCCTTAACGCTTGGTGCACTAAGCGGACGCCTGCGTACTCTTGCCGGCTGGCGCACCGGACTTCTGTTGGCGAAGTGCTAACCACACTTGCCGAGTCAGCGTATTGGCATCGGTGCATCGACCCTCTCAATACCGAAGACCCACCACCTTAATTTTCATTCCTTTTATGCACATGCAGATTTAATCGTAAACACACAAAAACCGAGCCGAAGCTCCCCGGACCAAAACGTCCGTCTCTTAACCAACCGAGCCGAAGCTCTCATCAATCTTCCTGTGCCACACAGTGTTTGTGAAAGGTGCATCCCTAGTTACTAATTTACTCTTGACAGTTTGTTATTACAGTTTACGTTAACCCAGGACTGCCCCCGGTATTCCCCGTGAAGGGCTCTCAAAGGGCACTAGGAACTATGATGGTAGCTGAAGCCCATCGTTCCCTTTTGCAAGACACTTATTGTTATTGGTTGATCCCTTTTACCCATTCCCTTCTCATATTACGATAGACTATCCTAGGGTGGTTTTTAACCTTCCTCACTTCGGGAAAGATGATCTTTCGTCGAACCCGAGCACCTCTTATCTCTAGCTATCACTACTTCTCTCTACTCTTCATATCATCCTATTGTGATTTCATCCACAATTGTCCACCCAGACAAAATGACTAACTCCAATGATTTTCTCAGATCATGTCCTATTGCAATTCACAAATTTGCTATATGCAGACCAACCTAGACTATATGTCGAACCAGTTATGCAATGATCCCAAAACTCATCCAAATGCCCTAAAATATTTACTGGGGACTTATCATGATATAAATGGCCTAAATCCAGAGTGTGGGAATTTTCCTAATTTATTTGGCATTTAATTAATTTCCTCGAAAATCCCAAGGGCTACCGGTTTGAACATGAACTACACTAAGTTCTCATGCAAGATGCCCAGAAAATATATGATAAATATTAGGTTATCTCAATAGGGTAAATCCAAAGTATCATAATTTTGCTATCATCAAAAGGGCAGCAAAACTATTTTAGCAATATTTACTATCTTCCATTATTTATGAACAAAGTACAGAGAATATTCTTCCAAAAATTGTAAATAAATTATAATATGCAGATAAAGACTTAAAAATAGCACTGGTCCAGTTTCATAATTTTTCAACAATAAAATCATCCCTAAATAATTTTCAAAGCATAGAATCCCTTTTTAACTTTTGTGAAGAAAGTACTGGATTTACTTAACTAAAAATTATACAAAAATTCAAGGGTAACCATTCTGTCCTAAAACATTTATTTCCAAGATTTCATGAGACTTCCATGAACAGAAAGGTACAAATAATTAAAACATTAATTGGGGTTATAATCAACTTTACAAACGAAGTGTTAGAAATAAACATCATAAAATTCCAGTAAAATTTCTATAAATCCTACCCACTTTAAAACTAACTCTACCCGAGTTTCACAGCCTTTAGATAATTATTAGTGATGGATTGTGCTTAATTAGTATTTTAACCTAAAACTAGGATTAAGGTTTCGAGGCATCTACTTGTCTCCAAATTTTCTAAGATTCCATCCAGACGATTATTATCATGCTAATATCAACTCTACAGAGTTTCAAGGCAATACGAGGGCAATTGCCCCCATATCCTTCACAACCCTCAAAACCCTCCATCTAGGGCTTGAGTTTGGATCCTAGGATAAACCAACCCTAAACCACATCATTTTCTCCAAGTGGGTTATAGTAACCCTTCCAAGTCAGTGGTCAAGATATCAGCCTCAGTTGAGGTGATATGACCGTTTTAACTTCTAGTGCACTTTTTACTTAAAAATGCCTCACTCTTGCCTAGTTAAGAATAGGTGACTCCCTATCCAAAACTCATCCAAATGAGTTGAAAATTTGTACAGAGTTAAGTTTTATAGCTATGGACCACTCACCAAAATTTGGGAGGGTTTGGAGGTTATTTGGCTACATAAATAAATTCCTCTATCTTTATTAAATTTAAACAAAAACTTTAGGCAAAGTGTCTCCAAAAATTCCCATTTTTGTATTGCCTTTAGATATAGCTAAGTTTAACCCCCTGCCCAAATTTCAGGTCATTTGGACGAGGGACAAAGAGTGGACATCCATTTTAATTTCTGCCCAACTCTAGGTACAGCCCCTACTAAAATAGGTGCTGCGGTCAAACCACTTACCCAAACGAGTTGAAACTAATTTTAAATTAATCTAGACTCGAAGGGCTACGACTTTCGTGACAGGTCATTTTTCCTAAATCGGCCTCTAAGTGCCTCATTTTGCAGCCTCTAAATATACTCAAATAATATATATTTTCACTATTTATTATATACATTATTTATAAATTATAAACTGGTTTTACTGTTCATCTTCTACATGAACCCGAAATCAGAACACAGAAAACCTTATTTCCTGTAACCTTTCCGTGATCCGTCGCCGGCCGTCCGGTCACTTCCCTGGCCAGCCACCACCACCACCTCCGTCGAGGCGATGGCTAGCGGTCGGCGATGGTTTGGCCGCCGGAGGTGGCGGTTTCCGGCGAACTCAAAACGATATTTTTCATGGTTTTCCATGGAAACACGAGGTAGATTCGGCTCCTTTGAGCACGAACTTCATTTCTAAGATCCTAAGATCTACCCATAAGAGAAGAAGTAGAGGATGACCTTATTCGCGGTTTGGAGGCGAGATGAACGACGGGGTGCCATGGCACGGTGGTGGCGTTGCTGAACTTCTCCTACAGCAAGGTACAAGGCTTCAATCCATTGGTCAAGAGAGTAAACCTCTCATCCTGCTCTAATGGGGCTTTTATAGATCATCAAGTGGGGTGGGTAAAGGGTAAAGCCTTAATGGCCATGAATGTTCTCCCCTTAATGGTGTTTCGGTTATGGTAGGGGCAGTTGAAATGCTGGAAACGAAGAGATGTTTGCCAGGTGGCGATTTCCTATTTTTCCAACGTTTCCTTCTTTTATTATATAATTACAGAAGGAAAACGACCCATAATTACTCCTGGTGTAACTTCCCACACCAGCGTTTATTACCACGCATGTTAGAATAATTTCGGGCCTGAACCATCGTTTCGGTCAATGTCACGGGCGTGACACATAGGTCACGGGCGTGACAGGCCCGGGTGGCCAATTCTGGGTTCGACGACCGTCGAACTGAGTTCGACGATCGTCGAAGGGTGGTCACGCCCTAGGTCACGGGCGTGACACATGGGTCACGGGCGTGACACATGGGTCATGGGCGTGACACATGGGTCACGGGCGTGACAGGCCCGGGTGACCAAATTCTGGGTTCGGCGATCGTCGAGCTGAGATCGACGATCGTCGAAGGGTGGTCACGCCTTAGGTCACGGGCATGACACATATGTCACGGGCGTGACAGGGCCGGGTGACCAAATTCAGGGTTCGGCGATCGTCGAACTGAGATCGACGATCGTCGAAGGGTGGTCACGCCCTAGGTCATGGGCGTGACGGGTAAGTCATGGGCGTGACAGGGTCATGAGGCAAATTCCGCGCTCGGCGATCGTTGCGCTGAGATCGACGATCGCCGAAGGGGTCACGCCCCTGGTCACGGGTGTGACACCTGGGTCACGGGCGTGGCAGGGCCGGGTTGAAAATTCTGCGCCCGACGATCATCTCCCTGAGATCGACGATCGTCGAAGGAGTCACGCCCTAGGTCACGGGCGTGATGGGTCGGTCACGGGCGTGACCGACCCTTGACTCAAAATCAGGGTCGACAAACTTCAATTCCTGGGCTTCCCAGGGTTCTGTTAAGACAAAACCATTCCCAGGGGTCTAGCTGGAAATGGGATGTTACACTCGGTGCGAGCTGTATTGATGGAATGGAAAGCGGCACTATGTGCCGGTGTTGAGGAGGAATGCGAGAACCTCTGAGTGGGTAGGACACCCACCAAGTTCATTGATTAGATTGTTGTAAGCGAACACCTCTGAGTGGGTGGGTACGAGAGGTCGCCAACAGGGGTTTGGCGGCTGATGCCCATAAGCCAATAAGTTAAGAACCTCTGAGTGGGTGGGTACGAGAGGTCTCCAACAGGGGTTTGGCGGCTGATGCCCATAAGCCAACAAGTTAAGAACCTCTGAGTGGGTGGGCCACCTAACAAGTTCCGTGGTAGGATCGGGTGAGCGGTCGATTGGTAGCAATGCAGCGAGGCGATTTACCTAGGCTTGTTACACTACGTGGGTAGGTCGACTGATAGCGCTCATAGTTTGTTAAGAGGTGCGTGCCTCTGAGTGGACAGGTGCGTGAGGTCTTTAACAGGGGTTTTGAGGCTTAGGCCCGGTCAACAAGTAAACACCTCGAATTGGTGGTGGAACCATGAGGAGCTTGGTACATCGTAAGTGTGCCCTGAGAGCACGGAACGTCTGGCACGAAGACCGGCATTTGTGATGATAATATATATTGGATATATGTGTTGAGATTGGATTACATGCAGGGAAGGAACCACTGCCCCGGGTAAGGGATATGGTCGTTATAATTGTCAGCTGAATGCTGACCATTGCTTTGTTTTTCACCCATGGGGTGGATGTCTATATGCAGATGCTGCCCTTGTAGATGCTGAAATGGATTGAGCGGGCTGAAGCTCTTGCTGTTGCTATTAGGCCCTCGAAGGCCGTGCGAAGCTTTGGATTTCATGTGTATCCAGCCTGCGTGCCGATGTATGAAGCCGTATGTTTGTAAAGAGAAACTTATAAGGCCTTAAGGCCGTGAGCGGTGTGCTTGTTAACATTCCTGGTCTTGTATATAAATGAGTTATTTATTTTTTAGTGGACATTCATGGACTGAGTTCGTGCAACTTGTAAACTTCTGCTAGAATGCTCGAGTTAGGATGTGTGGTATTTCTATTAACCTGTGACCTCGCCGTCTGTTTGTGGCATATAATGTGGGGCCCCATCCGGACCTTCTATTATATGTTATTTAACGGGTCGGGTTGTTACAGCTTGTTGTGTTGTCAGTGCACTAACAACACGTGAAACCTTTTTGGTGGGCAAATCAAAATATTGATTATAATGATTATATTTCATCAATAATTTATATGAGTTCAAAATTCCCCAATACGACAAAGAGGAATCAACCTGGGATCAAATGAAATGATAATTTATTTATTTATTTTCTCCAAGGAGCACATGGGTTTGTAAGGTGCTGGACTCCCAATAAAACAAAGAGGCACAAACCCGGGATCAAATGAAGGTAAATTGAACTTAGATTCGTTGAGTGTGTGTGCGAAAAGTCAAAATTAATTATGAAGACTTTGACTCTTACACCTTCAGATAAAAATTCCACTAAATTTGTTTGAAGTTATGTTATGCCTATGAAAATTGAATACTACTGAACCCATAATCATTAATATGTTATCTTCACAAGCATGCGATTTCTATATGATGGGTATATCTTCAAGTCCCTAGCTAATATTATCCAATTCATCATTGATTACGCTTTGGATCTAAAATCTCTTTTATCCAAAAGTCCTTATACACATGAGATTAGTATTCATATATTCAAATAATAATTAGACACCACTTTCAAAATCATATCATGATCTTAACTTTTGCAATATTGGTTCTTCTAATACAACTCATCATGATCCAAAAAAAATTTAGTATAACAATATCAACATGCCCCAGATAAATACAATTTTCCTCCATGACAAAAATCCTCGTTGTTTTGTACATTTAATGACTTGCGGATTTTATAAACTTGGTCAAGTTCTTTATCTCCCTCAAATACGCATGAGTAGTCAATCAATACAATCAATTTTATCCTTATGAAATTTAGCAGTTAATATGGCTGGTCACAAGGTCAAATGGGTCATCGTCTTTAAAGTTCAAAAAGTCACGTCATTAAACTTCAGATTATATGTCCAGTAATAATTGTATTTGTAAGACCCCCTTTTTTTTTCTTTTTTTCAAACCCGGGGTCTTAGGCCCAGAACCGCCGCTTTGCGGTGACTCCTTCACGTCCCGAAGGGTCATCACCACAAGGCGCCGATTCCGCCGGCCATTTCGATCACAGAAGAGTTGCACAAAAACTGAAGTAAGAACAATGCAATCCACAATAGTAATATCACATATATATATAATAAAGCTCCACGATCCCCTAAATGATGCGGTTCGAAAACCGTTAGTCATAAAGACTAAGCCCTATCATCCCCTACCCCTTCCCCCATGGCTCCTAGGTACCGAGCGGAGAGGAAGAAAGGGAAGGACATGAAGGTGGAGATTAAACATGAAAACAGATGGCTGCGGAAACTAATTCTAGCAAGTTGTGTTAGGTGAGCAGTTAATAAATTGTTATAATAGGTCTAGCAGTAAGAAAAGCAATTATATGAATTTAAACCTTCACTTATGCGAGAACACATAAGCTAAAGGGATCTTTGGCAAGGCTCCCATCGTATAGAGTGTCCCATACCACTTATACGTTGGGGTGTCGGTTATCAAACAGCAATGGTTGTTATATATTAAAATTAACCTTTGATTTATAAACTTGCCCACACAAGCTTATAGACCAAGGGGTCGTTTTGCAGGTCCTAATATATAAGCGTCCCATACCACTTATACTTTAGGTGTCAGGGTTAAATGAATCGATTATGCTATGACATGCTAGTGGGTATGATGAAACATGCAGTGCAACTCACACACCCGACTCTGTGCACACAGACCTTTAGTTCCCCCTTTCGGAGCCGTTACCTCCCAGGATACCTCCGTAGTGGCAGACGGAAGCGGTGGGTTGGGCCTCGCCCACCTCAAAACCAGTAAAAGCACCACTGGTCTGACCTATCGTACGCCTCAACGCTTGGTGCACTAAGCGGACGCCTGCGTACTCTTGCCGGCTGGCGCACCGGACTTCTGTTGGCGAAGTGCTAACCACCTCGCCGAGTCAACGATATCGGTGTCGGTGCAATCGAACTCCCCGATATCGAAAGACCCACCACCTTAACTTTCCTATCTTATGCACATGCAAGTTTAATCGCAAACAAACAGAACCGAGCCGAAGCTCCCCGGACCAAACGTCCGTCTCCAACCAACCGAGCCGAAGCTCCCCGGACCAACCCGTCCGTCGAACAACCGAGCCGAAGCTCCCCGGACCATCCCGTCCGTCTCTTAACCAACCGAGCCGAAGCTCTCATCAATCTTCCTGTGCCAACAGTGTTTGTGAGGAGTGCAACCCTAGTTACTAAGTTACTCTTGTCGGTTTATTATTACAGTATACGTTAGCCCAGGACTGCCCCCGGTATACCCCGTGAAGGGCTCTCAAGGGGCACTAGGAACCAAGACGGTGCATTACGGCCCGAAGTTCCCTTTCGCAAGGCACTTATTGTTATTGGTTGTTTTCCCTTAGCCCGATTCCCTTCTCATATTACGATAGACTATCCTAGGGTGATTTTTAAACCTTCCACTCCTCGGGAAAAGCGATCTTTCGCCAAACCCAAGCACCTCTTAACTCTAACTATCACCACTACTCACTACTCTTTATATCTTCATCAGATCATGTTCTATTGCATTTCACAATTTACTAAATGCAGACCGACCTAGGCTACATGTCGAACCGGTTATGCAATGATCGATTACTCATCCAAATGCCCTAAACTATTTACTGGAGACTTATCTTGATATAAATAACCTAAATCCAAAAAATGGAAATTTTCCTAATTTATTTGGCATTTAATTAAATTCCTCGAAAATCTCAAGGGCCACCGGTTTGAACATGAACTATCCTAATTATTCATGCAAGATGTCCAGCAAATTTATGATAATTAGTAGGCTATCTCAGAAGGCTAAATCCTAAGTATCATAATTTTCTATCATCAAAATGACCTGAAAAACTATTTGGAAATAATCTCTAATTTCTATAGTTTATGAATCAAGTACAGAAAATATTCTTCCAAAAATTCTAAATAATTTATGACATGAAGATTAAGGCCTAAAATTTGCACTGGCTAAGTTTCATAATTTTCCATCAAGTATTTTATCCATAATCAATTTTTAAACTTAAAGGCCCTTTGTATCATATGTGAATAAAGTACTAGATTTACTCAACATAAAATTTTATAAAAATTCTGGGATCAATGTTCTACTAGTCAAGATCTAAATCCAGAATTTTAACTGATTATAATTAATGTAAAGCCTCCAAATAATTGAAACAACAAATTGGGCTAATGATTCTTTAACACATGAAGTATAATATATATCAATCATAAAATTACAGAAAAATTACCATAAGTCTAATACATCCTAAAACTCCCTCTTCCCGAGTTTCATAATTTTTGGATTAGATTTAGTGCTTAAAATAATTAAATTACATGTTTATCCTATTCCAAAATCTCAACTTTCGAGGTACCTAACTACCTCCAATTCCTTCACTGTTTCAACCAGAGGGTTTTCATCATATCATCCCCCTCTCCTCCAAATTTCAAGGGCATACAAGAGCTTTTGCTCCTATGTCCTTCACAAACCTCAAACTCCCACCCGTTGGAGTTGAGCCAATCTCTTAGGGTAAAATCCACCCTAAGCCACACCATGTTACACAAGAGGGTAGACGTAGACTCAACAAATCAGTGGCCAACAACTTCAGCCTCTTTTGAGGAGATTTGTCCACTCCATCTCCAATTGTACTTTTCCCCAAAGTACCCCTCACCAAGACCTATCTAGGACTTGATAATTCCCTATTCAAAACTCGACCAATCGAGTTGAAATTTTGTACAGATCTTAATATTGATGCCAGGGACCACCACCCAAAATTTGGGGGAGTTTGGGCTTAATTTCATCTCCTAATTAATTTTATATTGTTTATTAAATTTTTACAAAAACTTTAGGCAAAAGTTCTCCAAAAATTCTCATTTTTGGACAGCCTCTCGATATACATATTATAGACCTCCAGTCCAAATTTCAAGTCATTTGGACATGTTATGAACCGTGGGCAACCATTTTAATTTCTGGTTAACCTAGGTCTTGATCCCACCAAAATGAGTGCTGTGTTCAAACCACTCACCCAAATTGAATAAAATCAATTTTAAATTAAAGTAAACCCCGAGGGCTACAACTTTTGTGTCTGGTCATTTTTCCTAATTCGGCCTCTAAGTGCCTCATTTTGCAGCCTTAAAATATACTAAACCGAGTATATTTTTCCTTATAAAATTATTTACATAATTTATCAATATAAAACGATTTACTGTTCATCTTCTTCATGAACCCGAACAGACACAGGAAAACATTTTTCCTGTAAGCATTCCGTGATCCGTCGCCGGCCGTTCAGTCACTTCCCTGGCCAGCCACCACCACCACCACCTCCGTTGAGGCGATGGCTAGCGGTCGGCGGTGGTTTGGCCGCCGGAGGTGGCGGTTTCCGGCGAACTCAAAATATCTTTTTCATGGTTTTTCCATGAAAAACGAGAGATGGATCCGGCTCCGTTGAGCGCGAACCTCCTTTCTAAGAATCCTAAGATCTACCCATGAAAGAGAAGGAGTAGAGGAGGACCTTGTTCGCGGTTTGAAGGCGAGAAGAACGTCGGGGTGCCATGGCGCGGTGGTGGCGTTTGCTGAACTTCTCCTACAGCAAGAACAAGGGTCTGATCCGATTACTTGAGCGTGTAACCTTCTCCTCCGGTTCCAGGTTGGCTTTTATAAGTCAGAAAAGTGGGAAGGTGAATGGTTTAAGCCATTATGGCCATGAAGTTCCCTCCCCTTAATGCTTCGGTTATGATGCAGGGATAAGAAACGGCGGAAACTGAACAGGTATGTCCAGCTGGCGATTTCCTATTGGACCACCCTTTCCTCATTTATTATGTATTTACAGAAGGAGAACGGCCTGAAATTACTCCTGGTGTAACCTCCCAAGCCAACACTTATTTCCACGCGCGTTAGAATTATTTCGGGCCTGAACCGCCGTTTCGGCCAATGTCACGGGCGTGACACATAGGTCACGGGCGTGACAGGCCCGGGTAGCCCATTTTGGGTTCGACGATCGTCGAACTGAGATCGACGATCGTCGATCGAAGGTCACGGGCGTGACAGCTGTGTCACGGGCGTGACAGGCCCGAACGGCAGATTTCTGGTCGACGATCGTCGAATTGAGATCGACGATCGTCGAAGGCTGGTCACGCCCTAGGTCACGGGCGTGACCTCCAGGTCACGGGCGTGACATGCCCGAACGGCAAGTTTCGAGCTCGACGATCGTCGAATTGAGGTCGACGATCGTCGAAGGCTGGTCACGCCCTAGGTCACGGGCGTGACACTCATGTCACGGGCGTGACATGCTCGGGCCGCAAGGTCGACGATCGTTTCACGGCGATCGACGATCGTCGATGGGGTCATGCCCATAGTCACGGGCGTGACATCTTGGTCACGGGCGTGACATGCCCAGACAGCGCGTTCGACGATCGTCTCGTGGAGATCGACGATCGTCGAAGTAGACACGCCCAGGTCACGGGCGTGACGGGCCGGTCACGGGCGTGACCAACCCGTGACCCGCAATATTGGTCGCTTTATTTCCCATTTTGGGCTTCCTAGGGTTCCGTCACGCCCAATCTGACTCCTAGGGGTCTAGCCGGAAATGGGATGTTACAAATCCCAATAAACAAAACAAAAATTTCGTCCCCGAAATTGAGGTTGAGCCTACGGGGATTTCTATCGAAATAAATTAAACTTGTAACATCCCATACGATCCTTCTATTGGGTTCAGGCGACTGTTCGTTTGATAACGAAGACAATCTCCCCAATAAACAAAAGATTAGCCCCTACCTTTCTGATTAAGTGTGCATGCCTAGGTCCTGGATTTTTCCTTATCTAATCTTAACATTCCAAAACAAGAAGGCAGTCTATAATATACCGAGAGGTGGTGAGATGTACCTGACTGAACAACTCCGGGTATCTTTGCCTCATCAGATCCTGCGGTTCCCAGGTGTGCTCCTCCTGACCGTGATTTCTCCACAGAACCTTGACTAAGGGGATCTTCTTGCGGCGCAAGATCCGCACTCCTTTGTCATCGATCCGAACTGGCTCCAAGTGAACAGATCGGTCTGAAGCTACCGGCCCTTCTGTGGTCAAAATCCGCTGCTCCGGGCGTAGTAGAGCCCTTCTCAGCGAAGAGATGTGGAAGACGTCGTGTAGAGCTGCCAGCTCCGGTGGCAACTCTAGCCTGTAGGCTAGGGGTCCGATCCGCTCCAGGATCCGGTAAGGGCCCATATACCTAGGGCTGAGTTTCTTCCTCCGACCGCGCACCCGTGAGACTCCGTGCATGGGTCGGATCTTCAAGAACACTCGATCCCCTACCCGAAACTCCACCTGACGATGCCGGGCGTCATAGTATTTGGCCTGTCTGCTCTGCGCCTCCAACATCCTATCTCTGATCAGTCTCACCTGAGCCTCGGTATCTTCAACAAAATCCGATCCCAGCAGCTTCGGATCCTCGTCCTGAACCCAGGAAAGCGGGGTCCTACATTTCCTTCCATACAAGGCCTCATAAGGCGCCATCCTGATGCTGGACTGGTAGCTATTATTGTAGGAGAACTCGACCAACGGTAACATCTTCTCCCACGGCTCCCCTCGGTCCAGTATACACAGCCGTAGTAAGTCCTCCAAGGTCCGGTTGGTGCGCTCGGTCTGCCCGTCCGTCTGAGGGTGGAAGGCCGTGCTAAAAGTCAACCGGGTGCCCAAATATGCCTGCACTGACCGCCACTCCCTGGATGTAAACCGTCCATCGCGGTCCGACACTATCGTCCGGGGCACGCCATGATATCGGACATACTGCTCCACAAACTTCCGTACCAGCACTCCCACCGAGTCATCCTTCCTGATCGGTATAAAGCGGGCCACCTTCGTCAGCCGATCGACAATCACCCAAATCGAGTCGTTCCCTGTCCGAGACCGGGGAAGACCATGTATAAAATCCATCGCTATGTCGTCGAACTTCCACTCCGGCACCGGGAGTGGCTGCAACAGTCCTGCGGGGTTCCTGCACTCCGCCTTCACCAACTGACACGCCTCGCAATGGGTCACGAAGTACGTAATGTCCTTCTTCATGCCCGGCCAAAACATCGTCCTCTTCAGATCAGCGGTCATCTTTGTGATCCCCGGGTGCACGGAGTACCGGCTGCAATGCGCCTCCGTTAAAATATCCTCTCGGATCTGGCCTCCTGCTGGTATATACACTCTGCCTCTGAAGTGGAGCAACCCATCCCTCAGGGAATAATCCCCTGTCAAACCTTCCTCCAAAGCTCGGAACATCGGCTCTGCCCCCGCATCTGTCCTCTGTCCGTCCCGAATGCGATCCCGAATATCGTCAATGGCCACTATCGATGCCAGATACTCCCTATACAGATCTGGGTCATCCTCGGACACTAGGGATATCTGCATATCTCTGAATGACTGGACTAGCTCCATAGACATAACCTGGGGCCCAGCTTCGGAAGTGGCCGCTCTCCGACTCAACGCGTCAGCCACCACGTTTGCCTTCCCTGGGTGGTAGTGCATCTCATACTGATAATCTGCTAAGAACTCCACCCAGCGCCTCTGCCTGATATTCAGCTCCTTCTGAGTGTCCACGTATTTCAGGTTCTTGTGATCGGAGAAGATATCGCAGTGAACTCCATAAAGATAATGGCGCCAGACCTTCAGAGCAAAAACGATCGCTCCCATCTCGAGGTCGTGCACCGGGTAGTTCCTCTCATGGATCTTCAGCTGGCGGGAGGCATATGCTATGACATGTCCGTTCTGCATCAGCACCGCTCCCATCCCTTGGTATGATGCGTCGGTATACACCTGGAATCCCTCCCTTTCGGATGGAAGGGCCAGGATAGGAGCCGAGATGAGTCGGTCCTTCAGCTCCTGGAAAGCCGCCTGGCACTGCGGGGTCCAAACAAAAGGTGCCTCCTTCTTTGTCAAAGATGTGAGGGGGAGGGCAATCCGAGAGAACCCCTCCACGAACTTCCGGTAGTAACCGGCAAGTCCCAAGAAACTGCGTACATCGGTGGCTGTCCTCAGCTGCGGCCAATCGCGAACTGCATGAATCTTTGCTGGATCTACTGATAACCCGGCTCCGCTGATGATGTGGCCTAGGAAGGCCACCTCCTTCAACCAGAACTGACACTTGCTGAATTTTGCATAAAGACGATGCTCCCGCAACCTCTCCAAGGTCAGTGCCAGATGCCGAGTGTGTTCCTCCTCCGTCCTAGAGTAGATCAGGATGTCGTCTATGAATACTATGATGAACACATCCAAGTAGGCCTCAAAAACCCTGTTCATGAGACTCATGAACGCCGACGGAGCATTCGTGAGCCCAAAGGGCATCACGGTGAACTCATACAGGCCATATCTGCTACTAAAGGCCGTCTTCGGGATATCCTCCTCCTGGATCCGCAGCTGGTAGTATCCTGATCTCAAGTCCAGCTTCGAGAAATAATGGGCCCCCTCCAGCTGGTCGAATAATTCGTCTATCCGTGGGAGTGGATAGGTATTCCGGACGGTCAGCCTGTTTAGTGCTCGATAATCGATGCACAGGCGGAGTGTCCCATCCTTCTTCTTCACGAACAGGACCGGAGCTCCCCATGGCGAGGAACTCGGTCTAACAAAACCTGCCTCAACTAATTCCTGCAACTGAGTCCGAAACTCTGCCAACTCCTTAGGGGCCATCCGATAAGGGGCCCTAGACGCCGGCTTGGCCCCCAGCACAAGCTGTATCTGAAAATCCTGCTCTCGGTGTGGAGGTAATCCTGGTAGTTTCTCTGGAAAGATGTCAGCGAAATCTCGCACCACCGGAATGTCTGTCACCGACTCCTTAACTTCCGCCATCTCAAAAAGAATCTGATAGACCTCCTCTCCCTGCAGATGGGCCTTAACGGCCTGTACCGAAGATAAGAGTATACGAGAGACAGGTCTTATACCTTCAATGGTAATGAAAGAGTCCCCGTGTCTCACGGTGATCCTCTTTGCCTGGCAGTCAATCTGGGCATAGTTCCAGTGCAGCCATACCATGCCCAGGATCAGGTCGTAGTCCGTCAGCTTCAAAATCGTCGCTGGAGCCTCGAACGCTTTTCCACCAATCTCCGCCTCCATATTGCAGTGATCCGTGGTAAGGAGCTCAGATCCATCCGGTAGTCGCACCCTCATCCTCGAGCCGGTGAACCGCTCCACACCTTCCAGTCCTTCCACGAACGACTCCGACACAAAGGAGTGAGTAGCTCCAGTATCGAACAGCGTGCGGGCAGGCTTGCCGCTGATGAAGACTATACCTGGGGTGATTAGATGTCTTAGGGTTCTATAATGAGTTTTTACCTTCCTTGCTATCAATCTAGTGCGATTCAAAGTTTTAACAACTTAAAGGGAAAATTCTATGAAAACAAAGAAGCATTGCGGCATACCTGCGATGACCTGCTCCGGATTCCGCGGCTGCGCAAGGTCCAAGGCATATACCTGCTCCCTTCCCTGTCTACGATCTTCCCCCTGGTATCCTCGACTGCGGCCGCGTCCTCGGCCTCCGTAATGCTGAGCTGGTGGGCCGCCCTGATGTGCTGGAGGTGGTGCCCCCCTCATGGGGCAGTTCCTCCGAATGTGCCCAATCTGATGACAAAAGTAGCACTCTGGGGGATACGCCATTCCCCCGGGTCTCGGCATCTCCTGCATCCGAAGGGGTGGAGGGGCCAATACCACCTGTTCCCTCGGCTCCGGCCTCACGTCCTGACGAGGCTGGTCCTCTGTCCTCCTCCCCTCTGGTACCGCACCCCGCCGCTGGTCATTCCTTCCTCTTCGTCCCTGATCCTCTGCTGGCCGTTTCCGGCCCCGGGTGGTGTGCCAATCTGCCTCAATCCTTTTGGCCATCTCCAAAATCCGGGAGATGGGCCCGTCAGATACAAACAAGAGGGCCTCCCTCAAGTCCTCACGTAGGCCCTTGTAGAACCTCCTGATATACCCTGCCTCGTCCAGCTGGTAGGAATCTGCGTATCGAGCCAGGTGGTCAAACTCTCGATGGTACTCCACCACGGTCCGAGTACCCTACTTCAGCTGTAAGAACCGCTCCTCCAAATCATCCCTAGCCGACTGCGGAACGAAATGCTCCAGCAGTGCGGCCCTGAACTCCTCCCAAGTGACCTCCGCAACCTCCCTATCAGCAAATGTCGTGTCCAACAGCGTCTTCCACCACCTCTTTGCATGGGACTCCAGGCAGGAGACAACCAGAGCCACCCTCTCCTCCCATGGACACCGAATCCCGGTCAGCATCTCGTACATGATATCTAGCCATTCCTCCGTCCGAACAGCCGACTCTGTCCCCAGATAGGACGGGGGAGAAAGACCCCGGAAGATGCTGAGCCAGTTGGCCCCCAGATTGGGCTGCGGGACCGGAACCTGCTGGGCCCTGAAGGCCTCCAGAATGGCAGTCAGGGTCTGTCCCATGTCTGACTGCAGGAAAGGGGTGGGGACTGGTGGAGGTGGTGCAACTCCCTGAGTCTGCTGAACTCCGCCCTGTGGCGTAGGCTGTGCTGGAGGCTGCGCAACGAAAACACATGCTGAGAAAAACGTTCAAATATTACCTAAAGGTGGACAAATTATATGTGATCCCCATATGGGCACACCACTGCTTCCGCTGCTTAGTTTGTCCCCAAACTAAACTCGAGCGGGGGTGACCTAGGGTTTGTGGACTGCGACTTCCTTCTGATCGATGTTTCCTCTGATACCACTTGTAAGACCCCCTTTTTTTTTTCTTTTTTTCAAACCCGGGGTCTTAGGCCCAGAACCGCCGCTTTGCGGTGACTCCTTCACGTCCCGAAGGGTCATCACCACAAGGCGCCGATTCCGCCGGCCATTTCGATCACAGAAGAGTTGCACAAAAACTGAAGTAAGAACAATGCAGTCCACAATAGTAATATCACATATATATATAATAAAGCTCCACGATCCCCTAAATGATGCGGTTCGAAAACCGTTAGTCATAAAGACTAAGCCCTATCATCCCCTACCCCTTCCCCCATGGCTCCTAGGTACCGAGCGGAGAGGAAGAAAGGGAAGGACATGAAGGTGGAGATTAAACATGAAAACAGATGGCAGCGGAAACTAATTCTAGCAAGTTGTGTTAGGTGAGCAGTTAATAAATTGTTATAATAGGTCTAGCAGTAAGAAAAGCAATTATATGAATTTAAACCTTCACTTATGCGAGAACACATAAGCTAAAGGGATCTTTTGCAAGGCTCCCATCGTATAGAGTGTCCCATACCACTTATACGTTGGGGTGTCGGTTATCAAACAGCAATGGTTGTTATATATTAAAATTAACCTTTGATTTATAAACTTGCCCACACAAGCTTATAGACCAAGGGGTCGTTTTGCAGGTCCTAATGTATAAGCGTCCCATACCACTTATACTTTAGGTGTCAGGGTTAAATGAATCGATTATGCTATGACATGCTAGTGGGTATGATGAAACATGCAGTGCAACTCACACACCCGACTCTGTGCACACAGACCTTTAGTTCCCCCTTTCGGAGCCGTTACCTCCCAGGATACCTCCGTAGTGGCAGACGGAAGCGGTGGGTTGGGCCTCGCCCACCTCAAAACCAGTAAAAGCACCACTGGTCTGACCTATCGTACGCCTCAACGCTTGGTGCACTAAGCGGACGCCTGCATACTCTTGCCGGCTGGCGCACCGGACTTCTGTTGGCGAAGTGCTAACCACCTCGCCGAGTCAACGATATCGGTGTCGGTGCAATCGAACTCCCCGATATCGAAAGACCCACCACCTTAACTTTCCTATCTTATGCACATGCAAGTTTAATCGCAAACAAACAGAACCGAGCCGAAGCTCCCCAGACCAAACGTCCGTCTCCAACCAACCGAGCCGAAGCTCCCCGGACCAACCCGTCCGTCGAACAACCGAGCCGAAGCTCCCCGAACCATCCCGTCTGTCTCTTAACCAACCGAGCCGAAGCTCTCATCAATCTTCCTGTGCCAACAGTGTTTGTGAGGAGTGCAACCCTAGTTACTAAGTTACTCTTGTCGGTTTATTATTACAGTTTACGTTAGCCCAGGACTGCCCCCGGTATACCCCGTGAAGGGCTCTCAAGAGGCACTAGGAACCAAGACGGTGCATTACGGCCCGAAGTTCCCTTTCGCAAGGCACTTATTGTTATTGGTTGTTTTCCCTTAGCCCGATTCCCTTCTCATATTACGATAGACTATCCTAGGGTGATTTTTAAACCTTCCACTCCTCGGGAAAAGCGATCTTTCGCCAAACCCAAGCACCTCTTAACTCTAACTATCACCACTACTCACTACTCTTTATATCTTCATCAGATCATATTCTATTGCATTTCACAATTTACTAAATGCAGACCGACCTAGGCTACATGTCGAACCGGTTATGCAATGATCGATTACTCATCCAAATGCCCTAAACTATTTACTGGAGACTTATCTTGATATAAATAACCTAAATCCAAAAAATGGAAATTTTCCTAATTTATTTGGCATTTAATTAAATTCCTCGAAAATCTCAAGGGCCACCGGTTTGAACATGAACTATCCTAATTATTCATGCAAGATGTCCAGCAAATTTATGATAATTAGTAGGCTATCTCAGAAGGCTAAATCCTAAGTATCATAATTTTCTATCATCAAAATGACCTGAAAAACTATTTGGAAATAATCTCTAATTTCTATAGTTTATGAATCAAGTACAGAAAATATTCTTCCAAAAATTCTAAATAATTTATGACATGAAGATTAAGGCCTAAAATTTGCACTGGCTAAGTTTCATAATTTTCCATCAAGTATTTTATCCATAATCAATTTTTAAACTTAAAGGCCCTTTGTATCATTTGTGAATAAAGTACTATATTTACTCAACATAAAATTTTATAAAAATTCTGGGATCAATGTTCTACTAGTCAAGATCTAAATCCAGAATTTTAACTGATTATAATTAATGTAAAGCCTCCAAATAATTGAAACAACAAATTGGGCTAATGATTCTTTAACACATGAAGTATAATATATATCAATCATAAAATTACAGAAAAATTACCATAAGTCTAATATATCCTAAAACTCCCTCCTCCCGAGTTTCATAATTTTTGGATTAGATTTAGTGCTTAAAATAATTAAATTACATGTTTATCCTATTCCAAAATCTCAACTTTCGAGGTACCTAACTACCTCCAATTCCTTCACTGTTTCAACCAGAGGGTTTTCATCATATCATCCCCCTCTCCTCCAAATTTCAAGGACATACAAGAGCTTTTGCTCCTATGTCCTTCACAAACCTCAAACTCCCACCCGTTGGAGTTGAGCCAATCTCTTAGGGTAAAATCCACCCTAAGCCACACCATGTTACACAAGAGGGTAGACGTAGACTCAACAAATCAGTGGCCAACAACTTCAGCCTCTTTTGAGGAGATTTGTCAACTCCATCTCCAATTGTACTTTTCCCCAAAGTACCCCTCACCAAGACCTATCTAGGACTTGATAATTCCCTATTCAAAACTCGACCAATCGAGTTGAAATTTTGTACAGATCTTAATATTGATGCCAGGGACCACCACCCAAAATTTGGGGGAGTTTGGGCTTAATTTCATCTCCTAATTAATTTTATATTGTTTATTAAATTTTTACAAAAACTTTAGGCAAAAGTTCTCCAAAAATTCTCATTTTTGGACAGCCTCTCGATATACATATTATAGACCTCCAGTCCAAATTTCAAGTCATTTGGACATGTTATGAACCGTGGGCAACCATTTTAATTTCTGGTTAACCTAGGTCTTGATCCCACCAAAATGAGTGCTGTGTTCAAACCACTCACCCAAATTGAATAAAATCAATTTTAAATTAAAGTAGACCCCGAGGGCTACAACTTTTGTGTCTGGTCATTTTTCCTAATTCGGCCTCTAAGTGCCTCATTTTGCAGCCTTAAAATATACTAAACCGAGTATATTTTTCCTTATAAAATTATTTACATAATTTATCAATATAAAACGATTTACTGTTCATCTTCTTCATGAACCCGAACAGACACAGGAAAACATTTTTCCTGTAAGCATTCCGTGATCCGTCGCCGGCCGTTCAGTCACTTCCCTGGCCAGCCACCACCACCACCACCTCCGTTGAGGCGATGGCTAGCGGTCGGCGGTGGTTTGGCCGCCGGAGGTGGCGGTTTTCGGCGAACTCAAAATATCTTTTTCATGGTTTTTCCATGAAAAACGAGAGATGGATCCGGCTCCGTTGAGCGCGAACCTCCTTTCTAAGAATCCTAAGATCTACCCATGAAAGAGAAGGAGTAGAGGAGGACCTTGTTCGCGGTTTGAAGGCGAGAAGAACGTCGGGGTGCCATGGCGCGGTGGTGGCGTTTGCTGAACTTCTCCTACAGCAAGAACAAGGGTCTGATCCGATTACTTGAGCGTGTAACCTTCTCCTCCGGTTCCAGGTTGGCTTTTATAAGTCAGAAAAGTGGGAAGGTGAATGGTTTAAGCCATTATGGCCATGAAGTTCCCTCCCCTTAATGCTTCGGTTATGATGCAGGGATAAGAAACGGCGGAAACTGAACAGGTATGTCCAGCTGGCGATTTCCTATTGGACCACCCTTTCCTCATTTATTATGTATTTACAGAAGGAGAACGGCCTGAAATTACTCCTGGTGTAACCTCCCAAGCCAGCACTTATTTCCACGCGCGTTAGAATTATTTCGGGCCTGAACCGCCGTTTCGGCCAATGTCACGGGCGTGACACATAGGTCACGGGCGTGACAGGCCCGGGTAGCCCATTCTGGGTTCGACGATCGTCGATCGAAGGTCACGGGCGTGACAGCTGTGTCACGGGCGTGACAGGCCCGAACGGCAGATTTCTGGTCGACGATCGTCGAATTGAGATCGACGATCGTCGAAGGCTGGTCACGCCCTAGGTCACGGGCGTGACCTCCAGGTCACGGGCGTGACATGCCCGAACGGCAAGTTTCGAGCTCGACGATCGTCGAATTGAGGTCGACGATCGTCGAAGGCTGGTCACGCCCTAGGTCACGGGCGTGACACTCATGTCACGGGCGTGACATGCTCGGGCCGCAAGGTCGACGATCGTTTCACGGCGATCGACGATCGTTGATGGGGTCATGCCCATAGTCACGGGCGTGACATCTTGGTCACGGGCGTGACATGCCCAGACAGCGCGTTCGACGATCGTCTCGTGGAGATCGACGATCGTCGAAGTAGACACGCCCAGGTCACGGGCGTGACGGGCCGGTCACGGGCGTGACCAACCCGTGACCCGCAATATTGGTCGCTTTATTTCCCATTTTGGTCTTCCTAGGGTTCCGTCACGCCCAATCTGACTCCTAGGGGTCTAGCCGGAAATGGGATGTTACAGTATTAGTGAATAACAATTATTAACTAAAGCCACTAAATTTAGGGAAATTGTGCTCCTCCAATAATTACACAAAATTTTGGAGCACTTCCTATGGTGGATATGATGGTAGATGTCAAGTTTCACATCCTTTGGGTAATTTTCCAGAGAAGAGTTCAACATATAAGTGTCTATTATCCGCACCTCATGTACGTGTGACCTCTTTCTAGGTCAAAACACTAAGGATGATTATTAATATGAATCCCTTTTCCAAATGCGATAATATCTTAATCACCGATCAAATATAATCAGCATCGCTCGCGTAATATTTGAATAAACAAAACATTGATATCATACGTTCGTGACACGTCATTTTCAAAGTAAGATCTAGGGGAAACCCAAGTTGATACATAACTAGCCCAATAAACGAAGAGATAAGCCCCAGTACATCCTGGGCTGAGTTTCTTCCACCACTAACGCAGTACATTCATCTCATGTAAGCGCATAATCCTAAGTGGCATATAGTCCTTGACTTGGCGTTCATACCCTATAAATCTTTGTATCAGAGCACCTCTATTTCAGCCCTTGAGACATATTTATATAATACATGTTCTAGCTCCTCAATGCTACCATTTACAAGAATCTTTTATGGGTCGACATGTTCCCGACCCCAAAATGATCACTTTCTAGACTTGCAGTCTTATTTGACGCAAACTATAGTAAGGAGAACCACATCATGGGTACGAATATCAAACTTACAAGTCTCATACTGTTCCAACAGTAGATTTTAAGTACTACTTCTCCTCGAGATTCTCAAAACTTCCTGGAGAAGTTATATGAGGATAATTAGGTGTAAGACTTGGACAATTATGTTGGGTCCGGCGTTCCTTCACTTGACCCGTGGCGCTCTGCTACTTATATAAAAAATTAAGTAGCGCCCTCTCCAACAGTCCGGGCTTTTGGTGCAGTTGGGTATGCGCTTGATCCTTCAATTGGTATCAGAGGGAGGTCACGGGTTCAAGACCGGGGGGCGCTATTAAATCCTGATTTTTCCCTTCTACCTGTGTGGGTCCGGTGGGTCAGGCAACCGTGGACATGTGGTAACCCCACCTCTGAGCCGTGTGGGCCATGTGGTAACCCCACCTCTGAGCCGACGGGTTGTGCTGGACGCCGGGGGGGGGGGATTGTTGGGTCCGGCGTTCCTTCACTTGACCCGTGGCGCTCTGCTACTTATATAAAAAATTAAGTAGCGCCCTCTCCAACAGTCCGGGCTTTTGGTGCAGTTGGGTATGCGCTTGATCCTTCAAATTATATTTGCATTCAACCCTATCATTTTGTTCATTCTCGGGAATCTTACCGCTCGGACATACCATACCAGAGGTTAGTTTTAGACTAGGGTACAATATAAAGTGTCTTGGTCAGCTAAATCAAGGTGTTATCCTAGTTAGGTTGGCACTAGATCTAAGGGTTAGTGGACATACATAATGTGAATCCCACATGGGCACACCATCGCTTCCGCTATGCTAGTTTGTCCTCAAACTGACCTATCAAGCATGGTGGCCAAGTGGTTTAATGGAATTCTTTATCTCAGGATTGTTTGCAAGCTGATACCATTTGTAAGACCCCCCTACCGAAACACAAGACACGACCGAGGGGAGTTTTATGCACAGAACAACCACCTTATGATAGCGTCAACACGCGGGCTAACCTGTACCACAAGACGCCTATTCTGCCGGCTAGTCTCAAATATCATACTGCCAACCAATCAATGAAAGAATAAACACAGAAGTCATGATCCACATAAAGTAAAAAGTCCAGAAAAGCAGGAAGCTGCACAAAGGCTCCTGAAAATATCAGAGTATATAAAAATTTTGCCCAAAGGGGCTACATCACGAGTCTCTTAAAACTCACAACAGTCACCGACGACAGCAATGATACCATCACATCATGCCCTATCGTCCTAGCCTGGCTTCCCTCCTATATAACCTGTTGTTTCTCTGTTTGCGGGGTTTCCTCCTAAAAAGGAAGACTTAGCAACCGTTAGTCGTAAAGAATAAGTGGCTATCACATCCTCTCCCCCAAAGACTCCTCGACACCGGGCGGAGAAAGGAACAAGGGTACAATATGTTTATATAAGCAGTAGTACAAGTAGGTGGAGTAAGTATACATGTCATGAGTAGAAATAGAAGTAATGTATAACAATATTATCAACATTTTATTCTAGCAGTTCTACACAAGCTATATCAATCAATCTAAGCATATAGATCTACAACAAGAAAGTAACTTAACTTATAAGATTGCCCATACAAACTTATAAGTTAAGGATCGGCTTAACGGTAAAGTAACTCATCGTATAAGAATGCCCATACAAACTTATACGATGAGGATCTTGTGTATGTAATGTATGTAATGATATGAATGCAATGCAATGACTCACTCATGATCATGAACATGCAACTGCTATGTCGACACAGACTTGTGGTTCCCACTTTTCCAGCAGGTAGCTAACCTCTCAGGTGTCATCCGTCGTGGAAAGACGGTGACAGTAGAGCGGGCATCTCCACTACTAGGCTGTTATCCACACTACCTGCCTAGGCCTCCGTATGCCTCAACGCTAAGAACACAACAACGGAGCTCATATGCGTACTACGACTCAGAAGGAGTCTCAGGTAGATGTGCACCGAGAACCAAGCCCTGAACTAGCCTATGTTGTGACACAGAAGGAGCCTTGGAAAAAGCACGAGGACCAAACCCAACCGTCCACTTGGCATGGAAGGAGCCTCGGAAATGAACACCGAGGACCAAGCCCAACCTCCCAAAGTCTATCTGTTCACTCCTGTCGGTGTGAAGACTAGCGAGCCCGTAGACCTGCCACACTATCCTTAACCCAGGATTACGACACCGCGTGTCAACTCACAACGTATGCATATCACATATGGGGCACCACATTGAGCCCCCTTTTTATTATTCACATTTCGTGCTCAACATCACGCAAGAGCTCTACACCGAGTCCCTTACCGAAAAATAATTCCTGTGCGGCAAACACACACGCACTTTCAACCCTTCCACATTTCCGTGCATCCAAGCACACAAGGGTTCACTATTCTCACAGGTGGTAAGCCACCATATGCTACATACTAATCCCACACTGCTACCCGTAAGGAGACACAACTCTAAGTAGTGGATTACTAAACACATTTCGTTAAACAACATCTCGCATGGCCATAAGTTAGCATCGTACAATTCATTTCCAAATGTTATCCAATACATTGATACTACCAAACACATCCTTATTGTTTCACATATTTAAATCATTGCTACCATCCAAACTCGTCAGCCCATTCGTTGACTAACCTTCACCAAATCATCTCGTTCAAGTACACCTCACTATATCATTTGTTTATCAAGGATCTAACCAACAAACGCCATTAATCATATTTTATCACAAATTACTAGTAGACTAATCTCACCAAAACATTAACGTTATTATACTATAATCTCTTTACCAAATCAATCACCCATCTGTCCACTAAATACTGATCAATCATTTTCTTTATCACGGCCATGTAAATTAAGTCCAGCAAACCTTAATTAATCTACTATGATTTCTCAGCCCATTTCAAACTAAGTTATACACTTAAACCAAGAGTTATAAGTGCAGGAAGCTTGCTGGTCAGAAACTTCGATCGAAGATTTATGAGGCTACAGACCTCGTAGGAAAACATGTAACCATCCGTTGGAAAGGTCTTTCCAAGGGCTACAACTTTTGTATTCAAACCAAAATCCAGATCTGGCTGTAATATACTAAAAATAGGCTTCGAAGTCTGCTGCGTTCAGAAGACAGTTTTCTGCACGTTTAGCTTGTCAGCCAACAAATTCGATCAGACTTTACCGTGGCTATAGATCTCTCATGAAGACATGTAACCACTCGTTAGAAAGGTCTTTTCGTGGGCTACATCTTTCATGTTCAGCCCACAACCCAGATCCGGCCGCATCGTGTCCGAAAACGGCCTCGAAGTTCGCTGCGCGTAGAAAACAGATTTTTGCGCGCATCTTGAAGCGGGACGAACGACATCGGCTCGTCTTCTTCCTCTAATTATTTATTTCAACACTTCTCACCGATTTTCCTCCACCCTTATTCACCCTCATGAGGCAATTTATCTTCACGATCTCAGTCCACAAACTTCATTTGAAGTGAGGAAAGGTTGAAGACTCTACCACAGGACACAAGTCCTAGCCTGCCTCCTCCTAGGAGATCTTCGCCTCGCAAGTCCGACTCCGGTTAGTCGACATCTCTACTAGAAATAACTATAGATCTAGCACCAAGGGAGAGGGTAGGAAACTCACCAGATGTCCATGCATATTACCCAATAGCCGCGCATGCGGCATGTGCACATTGCTCCATCGTTCTCGGCCATGATGATATCTCGCCGATCTGAACCTCGTCAAACGGTTGCCGAAGGAGTCAGCCCTGGGGAGTGAGTCTCTTTGCATGGATAGATCTCAAACTTGCTGATCTTCTATACCCCATGATTTGTCCAAAAGTTATTATAAGTGCAGTTTCTAATTGCATAGGAAACAGCTGCTAATATACTCAAGATCTGGCCCGATTCAGTGGATTTGGAGCCTAAATGGAGAAGATCTCGTCGGCTGGAGCTTAGCAAGGAGGGAGTTGCTCGGTTTCGCTGGAGGAGGTGAGTTACTCGGGGTGGTTAGATCTTGGATCGTCCATGGTTGTAGAGAGAGAAAATGCTTGGAGGAGATGGTGGTTTTCGGCCATGAGAGATTTCATCGTTAGAGCGGAGATGGCTGGAGTCAATCTCATAGAAGATTGAGGCTGGATCTCGGACCTTGTAGAGGGGCAGTCATAGAGGAAGCTTGGAGTACCGGCCAAGGAGGAGAGGGATCTAGAGAGCTAGCCGAAAATGGAGAGGGAGGAGGGTGACGACGAGCTGCTGGATCGGGATTCTGGAAGGTAATCCTTCTAACCTAATCTCTTAAGTTTATATATAGTATATACAAGCAGTCGTGCACGGGGGACCGCGTGCGGGCAACATTCGTCATTGGTGCGACATTTATTGAGGGGGCAACATTTGGTTGAGGCGGTAACATTGGTCGTGGGTGCGACATTTGTCGAGGGGGCGACATTTGTCGTGGGGGCGACATTTGTCGTTGGGGCGACATTTATCGTGGGGGCGACATTTATCGTGGTGACGATATTCGTTCTCAAAATCTACCGTCTGCCAAACAGGGTGGCAAAATCAGACTGAATCATTTTTTCGTCTGCGAGTTGGGTGGTCTTCGACCGCATCTATAAGAAGAGTTCTCAAAGTATAAGAAGAAATGACTAAAAAGACCACCCAAGATCTGGCCTAAACAAATAAAAAGGAGCGGAGAGCTCTTGGGTGGTCTTCAGATGCATCTAGGCGGGCAAAGCCCGCCTTGGCAACGGGTTTCATCCGTGCTCGATGTGTCGCTGTGGGCTGCACCCACAACATATACATATGGGTACTCAAAATGACCGTAAAAAAATCTTAATCAAGATTACATTTTTTATTTTGTAAAAAACATACGTTTTGACATATAAAATATAATTTTTATCCCTCATCTTTAAATATAAAAAAAATGACTAAAAAGACCCAAACAAATGAAAATGAGAGGTGATTATATGAGGGGTATTTAGAGAATAAATGTTACACTATTGTAGAGGGTATTTTGGACATCCAAATGTTACACCATGGCTCTTTTGCTCCTTGCTTATAGTATTATTATTAATAAACTTTGCATTCAAATGCTAATAACTCGCTCTAAAGAACTCGGAAATTGTCCTGAGCGGGCTCGTTATGACCGACTCGCTGACACGCATCCATCAGAATGATCCGCGATCCAATCCGAGTTTGTATGCTCATTTTACACTCCCCAGAGCGTTTGCGATCAATTTAATTAAACTTCAAAACTACCCAAATGACGTCGGAATCGCAAACGGATGACTCCGTTAGACTTGTATTATCACTACGAATCTAATGACACTATATTCCCAAGACCGTTTGCTCGATTTCACTATTTTGCATAAATACAATTTTTGCAATATAATTTCTTCAAGACGACGCGCTGCCTTCGAGGCAACACAAGTTTGATAGGCGACATAGACCTTCTAGGCGAATGATACCCTCATCGGTATACCCACCACTCGTTGGACCCCACTCACATATTCATAAGGAAATTTCGCCAGGTCCGTTAGTCGAGTCCATTCGACAATTCATTGAGTTTACTCGACCGCCCGGACCTACCCACCACCCCGTGACCTTTGGTTTTCTCTCCCAAATTTCTACCGGCCTAAGCCACCCAAGATACAAAATATACGCACGAGGGGTCTAGCTCGAATTGGGATGTTACATCCGCGCCGCTGAGCTTGAGGTCCGTGCTGCTGAGCTGGAGGTCCGCGCCGTCGAGCTGAAGGAGGAGAATAAAAAACTGAAGGCGGAGAACAAGGAGCTCCAGAGCGAGCTCATCCGCCAGATGGACATCTTCTTTCCCAAGGGCGGTGACAAGTAGGGCGTTCCTCCGAAAATGCCAAAGCTTTTCGGCAAGGTTGAGGTTGCCGAGGGGCTGTGAGTCAACTCCATCAGCACCACCGATTACACCCTGCAAATGATGAAGGATATGGAGGTGCTGGTGGAGGGATGCGAGGAGATTACGGAGAGGGACCTTGTGCCGAACCTGTTCCCGCCGGCTACCCCTCCCAGCGAGAAGGATGAAAGCTTTGAGTCACTCTTCAAGGGGGTTAAGGGTTACAAGGACAGTCACCAATCTGGAGGGGAGAGTGAGGACCACCCGTCCGGAGGGGAGGGAGAGAGCTGACTCGTACCCCCTTCTGATTTTTGTTTTTTTATTGTAACTCTTCTCCCCCCTTTTTGTAACCTCGTTGAGGCGAGCTCTCCTTTTTGTAATCAACATTTATTAATGAAACAAGGATTTGACCCGAATTTGTCTATCTTTTTTTTACTTACTTACTGCGATGTGCTCGCTTGCGAGCTGCCCTCCTCCATAGAGTGACCTCGCCAGAGTGGAGCGGGCCGATAGGGTGTATTTGTGTTAGGGTTCGTACTTGTAGAGAGACCTTGGGAGCTCGCCACTGCCGGGTAGTTAAGAGGTGGATTACTCTCCGCGCTAGGCTCGCGACTACCCAGCTCGCCTGTGAGCATTCCTATTTATCGTCAATATCAAGCTGAGGTTGTAAGAAATTCCCAAGTAAAATTCTTAAGAGGATGGAAATATACTGCCGAAGACCGCCCCCTCTTGCATTCCTCAATAGATGTCGGGACTTCAGCTCGCCATCCACTTTAATCTGCCTTTAGATATTCACCCCATGGTAGTTGGGCTAGATCGTTTGCCAAGCTGGGCCTACGAATACCCAGCTCGCCTGTAAGAGCTCTTCTTCCCTGAGACTTTGCCAAAACTGAAAATTTCCCAAGTAAAATCTTCCAAGACCCCAGTTCTCCCTTGCAAGCTCGCCTCGAGGTCTACTAGATCCAATATTTCCCCAACCTCTGCCCCAAGCGACTTTAGATGTCTGGTGTTGATTGGCAATCCGATCTGGGACAGCTCCAGATCGAGAACATACTATCCAATGGTAAACCTCTGGGCATTACCACCGGCCCAATCAGCTAGGTGATAGACTGACGGCAGGGGTTGAGCTTCAACCGGTCTCAGCTCTCCAGGGTCATAACGACATCACTCGAGGATCCCGGCCCTGCCAACTAGGTGGAAGCCTGACAGCAGGAGCATCTTGGGACCTAACCCTAGAACGAGAATACTTTCCTTTATCCAACCTCCGGGCGCTACCACCAGCCCAATCAGCTAGGTGAGGGACTTACGAAAGGTGTTGAGCATCAACCAGGCTCAGCCCTCTAGGTACATAACGACATCACTCGAGGATTCCGGCCTTGCCAGCTAGGTGGAAGCCTAGCAGCGGGAGCATCTCGGGACCTAACCCTAGAGCGAGAATACTTTCCTTTGTACAACCTCCGGGCGCTACCACCGACCCAACCAACTAGGTGAGAGCCTGACGACGGGTGTTGAGCATCGACTGGACTCAGCCCTCCAGGGTCATAATGACGTCACTTGAGGATCCTGTCCCTGTTAGCTAGGTGGAAGCCTGATAGTGGGAGCATCACGAGACCTAACCCTAGAGCGAGAATACTTTCCTTTGTCCAACCTTCGGGCTCTACCACCGACCCAATCAGCTAGGTGAGAGCCTGACGGCGGGTTTTGAGATTCAATCGAGCTCAACCCTCCAGGGTTATAATGACGTCACTCGAGGATCCCGACTTTGCCAGCTTGGTGGAAGCCTGGTAGATGGAGCATCTCGGGACCTAACCCCAGAGCGAGAATACTTTCCTTTGTCCAACCTCCGAGCGCTACCACCGGCCCAATCAGCTAGGTGAGAGCCTGATGGTGGGTTTTTAGTATCAATCGGGCTCATCCCTCTAGGGTCATAATGACGTCACTCGAGGATCCCGGCCCGACCACCTAGGTGGAATCCTGGCAGCTGGAGCATCTCGGGACCTAACCCTAGAGAGAGAATAATTTCTTTTATCCAATCTCCAAGCGCTACCACCGGCCAAATCAGTTAGGTGATAGCCTGACAGAGGGTGTTGAGCATCAACCGGGCTTAGCCCTCCAGGGTCATAATGATGTCACTCGAGGATCCCGATCCTGCTAGCTAGGTGGAAGCCTGGAAGCGGGAGCATCTCGGGACCTAACCCTAGAGCGAGAATACTTTCCTTTGGCCAATATCCGACCCCGCCAGCTAGGTGGAAGCCTGGCAGTGGGAGTATTTCAAAACTTAGCTTGATAAATACGGCTTGCCACAAACTTGATTTGCAAAAGAGTTGGAGCATCAAAGGATTTCATATTCATTAAAGGAATAGACGTACATATTTGCTTTCACGGGTAGAAATGTTTCAAGTCATCTCCACTCTAGGTGTGACTTAGGGTATCGCCTTACACCTTCCGGAGACAGTACCCTCCTGACCTTAGAGCCTCCCCGACAATGTACGGGCCTTTCCAGTTGGGGTTGAGCTTCCCCACTGTGGCTGATCTTCCTGCCGCATTCACCTTCTTCAGGACCAAGTTCCCTTCCACGAACTGTTTGACCCTGACGTGCTTATCGAAGTACTTAGCCATTTTTCTCTTAGTCTCTTCCTGCCGAATGATAGACAGATCACGTAGCTCCTCCACTATGTCCAGGGAGAGCCGTAGCTCCTCCTCGTTTTTGTCCAGCCATTCTTCTCTTCCTTCTTCCGTCTCGACCACCCGAGGTGTTCAGACATTGAACTCTATTGGAAGTATGGCCTCGCAACTGTGGGAGATCATGAAGGGGGTCTCCCCTGTGGCCATGTTGGGAGTTGTTCTCAAGGCCCAGAGAACTAAAGGAAGCTGCTCCACCCAGCTACCCCTCTAATTCTCCACTTTATTCTTGAGGAGGTTGACGATGATTTTGTTCGCCACCTCCATTTGCCCGTTGCTCCTGGGATGGTGGACTGAGGCGAACCTGAGATCGATCCCGAGCTGCCCAAAGAAGTTGATGAAATCAGCGTTGGAGAACTGAGGCCCATTGTCCGTAACTATGGCTTGTGGCAGACCTTGCCAACAGATGATCTCTCCCCACACAAAGTTCCTGATTACTTGGGAGGTCACCTTGGCTAGCGCCTTCACTTCCAACCACTTAGAAAAATAGTCTATCATCACCAACCAGAACCTCCTATGCCCGCTAGCCTGGGGGAAAGGCCCTACCAAATCCATTCCCTAGATGGCAAATGGCCAGTGAGTCGTGATACTCCTGAGCCGCTGAGCTGGCTGAAGTTGGAGTGGGGAAAATAACTGACACTTGTGGCATTTCCTTATGAACTTCGTAGAGTCCTGACTTAGGGTTGGCCAGAAGTATCCCTGTCGGACTATCCTCCCTTCCAAGGTTTTGCTTCCCGAGTGACTTCCGCATTCCCCGGAATTCACCTCATCTAGAATCCTCTAGAATTCCCTCTTTGCCACGCAACGTGCCAATATCCCTGAAAGAGTCTTTCTGTACAACTGCCCATTGTGCATGAGATAATATACCGACTTGTGCTTGAACTTCTTTTTATCCATCCCTTCTGGGAACTCCCTTGTGGATATGAATGTTGCAAATGGATCAATCCATGAAGGGTGTTGATCCACCTACATCAACTCTCCCTCTTCGATGGATTGGAGGAATAGGTTAGTGATGGTACCCCCCATTAGGGGACCATGCTTGGTCAACTGATCAACCTACTTATTCTCCTCCTGCGACACGTGTCAGATGGAGAAGGTCTAAATTATAAAGCATACTGATGACCCCCTTCACCTTTGCTAGGTATAATTGGAGAGTAGGTTCCCTCGCCTCAAACTCCTCATTGATCTGGGAGGCCACCACCATGGAGTCAGTGAGGACCTCCCCATCGCACACTCCCATTTCCCTAGTCAAGCACAATCCTGCTATCACCGCCTCATATTTGGCCTGATTATTTGTGATGGGGAAATACACCACTATCATTTGATCAATTCTCATTCCCTAGGGGCTCTCGAAGATCACCCCCACCCACAAGGAATGTCTTCCCGATGCGCCGTCTACCATCACCTTTAAGGGAACTGGGCGAGCGAGTTCTGCTTTCGCCACCTCGACCACATAATCAGCCAGAAAGTCGGCCATTTCCTGGGCCATGATCGAGAGGCGCGAGACAAAGGAGATATCGAACTCACTCAACTCTACCGACCATTTCGCCAATCTGCCCGAATGCTCCACCCCCTCGAATATGTTGCGGAGGGGGTGGTCTGTCACCACCCGGATGGAGTGTGCTTGGAAGTAAGGCTGGAGCCTCCGGGCCGAGATGACCAGAGCAAAGGCCAGCTTATCCAAGATGGGATAACAGAGCTCTACCGTCCTCAGGACCTGGCTTACGTCGTATATGAGTAGCTGCTTCTTCCACTCTTCCCGAACCAGGATGGAGCTCAAGGCCTCTGCTCCGACCCCGAGATACAAAGATAGGTTCTCCCCCTCCTTTGGCCCTTGGAGTAGGGGGCCTGAGTTAGCTGCCTCTTCAAGGCCTGGAATGCCTCCTCACATTCCTTAGTCTATTCTAACTTCTTGCCTCCCCTCAATGATTTGAAGAAGGGAGAGCACTTTTCCCCAGCCCAGGAAAGGAACTTGCTTAGCCCTTCCAACTTTCCTGTCAGCCGCTGGACCTCCTTAGCATTCCGAGGCAACCCCAATTCCATGATCTCCTTGTCCTTTTCAGGATTCGGCTCCACCCCTACGGGGGTGAGAAGATGGCCCAAGAACTTGCCCCTACTGGCCCCAAAGACACACTTCAAGGGTTTTATCCTCATCTTGTACCTCCGGAGGGTGCAGAAGGTCTCCTCCAGATCCTGGAGGTAGGAGTCCACCTCCTGGATCTTGATGATCAGATCATCTATATACACCTCCAGGTTCCTCCTCTTTTTCCCCTAGAAGACCCGATCGATCATCTTTTGGTAAGTCACCCCTGCATTTTTCAACCCAAAGGGCATCATCCTGTAACAGTAGCACTCATCTCCTATGATGAAGGAGACATCTGTGCATCCTAATTTTATGATAACCTGAAAAGGCATCTAAAAACTCATTACAGGAAAACCGACGGGTGCGTCAACCAACGCATTGATTCGAGGCAAGGGATAATAATCCTTATGACATGATTTATTTAGCAAAGAAAAATCAACACACATTCTCCACTGGCCGTCTCCTTTTTAAACCATTACAACGTTGAAGACCCAGTCGGGGTATTGGATTTCAGATATAAAGCCGGCCTTCAGGAGCTTGGCCACCTCCTCCCTGATGGGTTTGGCTAGCTTGTCTGCGACGAACCTCTTCTTCCGCTGGACGGGGCGAGCTTTTGGATCCAGGTTGAGGCAGTGATAAGCAACGTCCGCATCGATCCCCAACATCTTTACTGCGCTCCAAGTGAAAATGTCCATGGTCTTCTTAGATGTATGCCAACATCCTCTCCTGGTCCGTCGGGGTCAGACCCCTGCTGATGCGAACCTTCTACACCTTGTCTCCAAGGGTGAGAACTTCAATCTCCACGACCTCTACTGCAGCCTCCAGACGAGACTACTCTCCCCATTCTCCAATGCCCCCTCTCTCGGGACAAGGACTCCCTCAGCCTCCTCAACGACCATTGCCTCTGTCGGCTCCTCCTGTATTTCCTCCGCCACCCCGACTTGGGCACGGTTCTCTTACACTTCCATCTCCACTCCTCCTTCCTCCTGCTCCACGACCTCCACCCTCCGCTCCATCTCCTTGGCCCCCTCCTGCCAAGAAATGGAGTTCACCGCGGTGAAGTAGCACACCTTTGCCACCTTGGGGTCTCCTCGAACCCGAACCTGGATCCCCTTAACGTTGAACTTCAAACATTGGTGAAAGGATGAGGGGACGCAGTGGAAGGTGCTGATGAGGGTCCGTCTAAAGATGGCGTTGTATCTGCTGGGGTCGTCCACGATGACGAACCTGCAGTTTCGGGACTTCCCTCCTATAGTGATATGGAGCCCCACTCCTCCTTACACCTCCTTCCTTTCTCCCGAGAATCCAAACAGAGGCCCATCCGAAGCCAACACCCTCTTGGCCTCCACCTTCATCGCATCAAATGCCTTCTTGAATATGACGTTGACCGAGCTCCCTTTGTCGATGAGGATCCGGGAGACTGTGAAATTTTTGACCGCGGTCTGGATGACTAACGCGTCGCAGAAGGGATCCTAATGATCTTTCATGTCTTTCCTTGAGAAGGTGATCTTTTGCTCCGAGGTGGGGTCTGAGATGCGGAGCCGACGCTCTTTCGGTACATGATGTGGAGGCTTGCCTTCTGGGAAGCCTCAACTCTCCCCCCCCGTGGATCACTCCGATCCTGCCTCAGACCCCAACATCGGCCCGATCCTCACACCTGTCCTCCTCTGCCTGAGGCAGGACTTCCTCGATCCGCACCTCCCGGTGGTCCTGCTGCTGATGCTGCTCCCTGTTTCCTCTCACCTCGAGGAACTCCGGGCACGTGGCCGTAGCGTGCCCCTCCTCCTGGTAGATGTCGCAGTAAGGCAGCTCCTGTAACATCCCTCAAACAACTAGACACCTAGGTTTTGTTTTGTCATGACTAGGTCATGACAAAACCATAAGAAGCTTAAGGGTCAGGTGAACAAGGGCCAAGGTGAAGATCACCTTGATCTGCCTATAGCACAACCTCACCACGAGACCTAGGGTTTTGATTTTAAGGCTCCAAATTGACCCTATGACCCTACCACAATACCCTTAACCCCCTTGGAGGGGGGGGGGGGTCCATAGGGTCACTAAGGACCCATTGGGGGGCAATCCAAGTGGCCAAGTTGGCCTAAGACCACCCTAACTCTAAGTGGGTCAAGCTAGCCTACTAAGGGCCAGTTGACCCTTCCTTAGCCAAGTGGACCCCACCCATGCCCTACTAACCCTAAAGTGAGGCCAATGGGTCACCAAGGACCCATTGGGGTCAACCCAAGAGAAGACAACACAATCAATCCACTAAGTCTTCTCTCAGTGATTGAGACAGAGAAGACAACTTCACCTCTTCCTTTTTCTTTTCCTACTGTAAAAGGGTTATCAAAACTCCCTTCAAAAGTTCTGAATCTGGTTCTGAGAGCCTTGTCAAAACTCAGAGGTGGCAAGACACCATATCAAAAAAATCTAGATCTGGTTTTTGAGCACTTATCAAAAGCTCATTGGTGCCAGGACACCTGATCAACTCATCCTGAGTGGATTCCTACCAAGAGTGGTAGAAGAGTGGTTGTACCCAGGTTGATTGGGGAACCACTATAGCTTCTTGTGTTTGGTTGCTTGTGTGTATTCTTTACTATGTGCTGTGAATCTTTTGTTTTATTTTTATTATTACTTCTGTTTTATTGCTGCAACACAATACATATACTATATTAACTTAACTCTTCCTCTGCAAAGTTTTATTTTGAAAAATTATTTTAACAAACTCTATTCACCCCCCCTCTAGAGTCAGATTGATCTTATCCTCCACTTTCAAAGCCGTATTGACAGCCTCTGCCCAGAAGTACTCTGGATGAGAAGCGTCATTCAACATTGTCATACATGCTTCAATGAGCGTTCTATTTCTCCTCTCCGCAACTTCATTTTGCTGAGGAGTACGCGGGGAGAAAAACTCATGAAAGATACCATGTTCTTCATAGAACTCTGTCATAGCACCAGACTCGAATTCTATTCCATGGTCACTTTTGATTTTGATCACGGAGCAGTTAAGTTCGTTCTGAATCTGCTTGATAAAATTAGTGAAGATGTTAAACGTATCTGACTTTCGTTTCAAGAAGAACACCCATGTAAACTGAGAGTGATCATCAACAATCACTAGCGTATACGATTTGCCTCCTAAGCTATGAACTTGCACTGGAACGAACAAGTCCATATGCAGAAGATAAAGACATCTGGAGGAGTCTTTGTCTGTAATGCCCTTAAAGGTAGCCCGAGTCTGTTTGCCCTTCTGGCATGCAGGACAAGGGCTATCTTTGATGCACTTAATAGTAGGGGCATCCCTTACTAAATTCTTGGAAAACAACATATTAATTGTCTTGAAATTAATATGTGCTAATCTCTTGTGCCATTGTTCACAGAGAGAAGCACTGCCTTTTGCTACTAGGCACACGGGGGTAGAAGAGTCTAAGCTAAGAAAATCTAAGCAAAAGATATTTCTACTCCTAATGCCGGTTAATACCGTCTCCGAAGAGGCACACGATATTATCAAGCACTTATCCTTGCAGAACTTAACGTCGTATCCTTTATCACACAACTGGTTTACACTTATAAGGTTATGGTTTAACCCTTCAACATAGACCACGTCTGTGATAGAGTATACACCGTTGGAAATCATACCATAACACATGGTGACTCCTCAATCAGATCCTCCAAAGATGACTTTGGGTCCATTTTCGACTGGGGAGTAATCACGCAACAGGCTTCTTGTCCTGGTCATATGCCGGGAACATCCACTGTCCAAGTACCAGATTGGCATTTTGGTGGCCTTTGGACATGTAACACCCCTATCTGTCACATTGCATATAGAAGTAGGTCCGGCCGGGGCCCGACGCCATATACTACGGACAGACTGGTTAGTTACTTATTGAGACCATTCAACCAATCACAACGTCCTACACAGAGCATCTAGCGGAAGTAAATTATTAAGTTGCACAAAGAATAAAGAACCCTGCCAAGCATGAATGTCCACTACTCAAACCAAGAAGGAATGTTTAATACACTAAACAGGAATGGCCTTATGGCCTTACAAGAGTTTGCTTAATAAAAGTGTCTTCCAAACCTCGGCACACAGGCCGGTCACACATGAGTACAAAAAGGAAAACACTCAACAATTGGCCTTCGAGGGCCGGCACAGCAACTTGGGCTTTAGCCTGCTATTTATCGCTCGGCTCCGCAACACCTGCAAGCAATAATCCACGGCACGGTGGTAAACAAAGGCAACAGTCAGCTATGCTGACCAAATTATAACGATTCCGCCCCCAAACCGGGGCGGCGAAGCTTCTTCCCTGCACTTGTTAGCAAAACAAGCAACATAGCGAAATAAGCATCACATCACCGGTGCACGCTCACACGACCGTACACCCCGTGCTCTCAGGGCACTTACTCGGCGGGCCAGTCCGAACCCCGTCCAGTCCTTGACTCCGCCACCACCCCCAGGGTGGCAACCTCGTGAGCATTTAGTCCTTTAAGCCATAGCCTAGACTCGATCTCCAAACCTCGGTAAGTCCCACGTAAAACTTTAGGTCACTTTAACCGAGTAGATGGAGCGGGTAGGGATCCACCAGCCGTTGCTCACCCCGCCGTTGCCATTTGGCCTTTGACGCGGGCTAAGATTCCCCAGTCCCAAATATCGTTCAAACACGGTACATAGCCCCACTATGTACCCTGTTGGCTCCCAGGCCACCGATATGACAGAAATGCATTTCCTTCCAGATTTCCGGGTGCACCTCGGGGTTAATCCCCAAGATTCCCTGATGCATTCTACCGCATAGCAACCCGAAAACAATCAAAATGCTCGGAGTCTTCTCCGGCTAAAAATGCATAGCAAAACATCACCGATCCATACCAACACGTCCGGGTAGGCTTCACACATCATGCCTATGTCCGTACTACGATTTCGGACTCTAACAAGGGGGACTTTACATATCTACCTCAAGGAATACCACAATCTCGCCGCACACTCGCGGGAGAGGGGTTTTCTCATGCAAAGGAAGAAGAGCTTCACATGCTTAAGAAGAGAATCGTTACCCTTGCGCTTTTCCTCGGCGCCATGATGATCTAGCTGGATGGAAAGCACCATATTGGCCTCGCCTTCGCAGATCCGGACTCGGATCGTGATTTGGAGCTCCGAAGCTCTGCCGGTGACCGGATCTTGTCCTTCTTCCTCCTCCTTGCTCTCCCTTCTCTCTAACTTTTAGAGAGATAAAACTCAAAGGGAATAAGGGTTTCCAAGCTCTATTCCCGGATATAACACACCAGCAATAACCCTGAGCCGTCAGATCCCAAATCAAGAAATCGAACGGTTGCGATTCAGCCCAATATTACAAAATCTGGGCCGAACACGGGTTAAAACACGGCCGTGTGCATGGCCGTGTCACCCATTCGCCGTCTCACCGGACGTTCCAACCAGCACACGACATTTGACACGGCCTCCGACACGCCCGTATCACACGTGACACGACCGTGTCAAGACACGTGTCACGCCCGTGTGCACTGCCAACAATAATTTCTCGAGGAGGACACGACCTGTGACACGGCACCCGACACGCCCGTGTCACATGTGACACGCCCGTGTCTGTGCCCGTGTCATGGCCTGTGTGCATACTCAGAAAATTCCCAGCGTGACATGCCCTGGGACATACCCGTGTCCCAGGTCGTGTGCCTCACTCGACGATCGCCGATCGCCAAAACGTCGACCCCACGATTCGAGGTCGATCACGCCCATGACATGCCCATGAAACGCCCGTGACACGCCCGTGACACGCCCGTGACACGCCCGTGACACGCCCGTGACACGCCCGTGACACGCCCGTGTCACGCCCGTAACACCTCCAAAACCCAGACTTGGCTTAAAATGTCACCCGTCCCTCTTTTGAGTTTCAGGGTGTTACAACTCTCCCCCTCTTAAAAGAATTTCGTCCACAAAATTACTAAAAGAGAGAAAATAGAAACTCTCAGTGGTACCCAGGCGGAACAACTCCGGGTACACTTCCAGCATAGATTGCTCTCACTCCTAAGAGAGCTCCTCGCTATCGCAATTGTCCCACCGGACCACGACTATCCTGATCTCCTTGAGACAAAGTCGCTTGACTTCACGGTCTCCAAAACGAACAGGTTTGACCCTAGTCGTCAACCTTTCGTCCACCAAAACTTGATCACTCACGATCAAGTTCGAAGGCTCTTGCGCCTCCTCACCAAACTGCTCTAGAAATCTCAAGTGGTCCAAGGTATACCGGTCTCAGCTTCCCCAAGCGTCGCTCCTATGAAACACTCTTGAACGACTATAACTTCCAATACGCCATCTGATTACTCCACATTACGATACGTGGCGTTAAAGTACTTAGTCTGCCTCTCCTGAGCGATTAACAAAAGTTCTCATATGGTTCGCACCAAAGGGGTAGTGTTTAACACCTCTTGCTTTAAATACAACTTTGTGTCATTCGTTTCTAGCCTCGACAACGACATGCGATGACTTCTACCATAAAGGGCCTCGAAGGGCGCCATTTGTATGCCCGCTTGGTAGCTAATGTTGTACACAAACTTTACCAAAAACCGATGGCATTCCCACTGCTTCCCGAAGTCCAGGACGCACATGCAAAGCACGTCCTCCAACATCTTGTTGACCCACTCGGTCTGCTCATCCGTCCGCGGATGTAAGATTGGACAAAACTACAACTTAGTCTCCTGCACTTTCTATAACCACCTCCAATCATTGGACGTAAAATGCCCACCTCGATTGCTCACGATGTTACGGGGTACACTGTACGATCTAACTATGTTATCCATAGACATCTTTGCCGGTTACACCACCGAATCATCCTTCCTCTGCGGAATGAAGTGCGACACTTGCGTTACCCAAATCACGATCACCCAATAGGCGTCGTTTTCCCCACTGTGACCTTGGCAAACCATGCACACAGTCAAGTCGAACTTCGATTCCGAACTAGGCAAGGATTTCAAGAATCCCCCGACTCTTGGAACTCTGCCTTTACTAAGGCGCAAGGCTGGCATTTTGTCACACATAGTGCCACAACCTTCTAGAGTCCTGGCCACCAGAGCACTTCTTCAGATATCGACACAACTTTGTGCTTCCTATGTTAATTGAGTACTTGGTATAACATACCACAACTCCACCCATCAATTGCCCACGCTTGGGCCGCACAAACGGTTGTCTTTCCTTGGCAGTCCACCTTCAATCGTCGATTTGGGACTTTGACCCACCGAGCCACACCCATGATTTCCTTCATGCTGCTCCCCAAACAATTGTCTGCCAAATACGATCAGCCAGGTCATACTGGACTTTCGACCTGTTCAATTATGCTTCGACGCTAGTCTGCTTGTCAACGCAAGAGATAGCTAACATCTCCAACTCCCGGGTCAAACTCTCAACAAGAACCTACAACTAGTTGGCTTGGGCGGGAGCCCTGTGTCTCATCGCATCCGCAACTACATTGCTTTACAACGGGCACAAAATAACTTTCGAACGTATAGTCCCCCAGGAACTCCATCCATTTCTGTTGCCTCAATTTCCGACCCTTTTGATCCAACCATATCAGACTCATGTGATCGGTACAAACATTGACTTATGCGCCGTACGAACAATGCCTCCATAGCTTAAGCGCAAAACACACAGCCGCTAACTCCAGATGGCGGACCGGGCAATTCCCCTCGTGCTCTTTCAGCTAATGCGAGCCATAAGCCATAACATTACCACGCTGCGGCATCACGCAGTCCAATCCACTGCCCAAGGCAGTGCCATAGATCTCGTAGCTTTTGGTTCCACTCGGCGAACTTAACACTGGCGCCGTGGTTGACCAACTCTTTAACCCTTCAAAGTTTGGGCGCACTCGCGCATCAAAACAACCTTTTAAGCTTTTCCTTGACAACGTTGTGAGAGGTAAATCTATCCGCGAGAAGTCCTATACGAAGCGCCTGTGGTATCCGACCACACCAGAAACTCTGGACTTTCACTACCGAGACAACACAGGCCATCCTCGTATTGCGACTAACAACGCTGTACCCACACACTCTCACTCTACCAACTATAGGACCGAGGAGCGCTACGAGGATAACCCAAGACTCGTGTTCGGAGAACTTGGTGTATACATGGTTCCTCCTTAGCGTCCACAAAACCAAAAGTAGATATTCAGAAGCGATACCCTTCACACTTCAATTACCCCCAATGTGTCATCGATGAAGACGATCACAAAATGGACTAGGTACTCCATGAACGTTCCGTTCATCTGGTCTATGAACACTGATGCCACATTTGACTGCCAAAATGGCACGATTGTAGACTCGGATTGCTCATTCCTCGTGCTTAACACCGTCTTTGCGATAACACTTACCCTTATTATCAGATGAGGGTAACCGGACTTACGACCCACTACTAAGTCCACCGAAGACCCGACTAACTGATCGAAAGATCATCGATCATTTAGATCGAGTACTTGTTCTATTTCTGCAAACTTATACAGCTCTTTACAACAGATACAAAATTGCAAGCTCCCGTCCTTCTTCTGAGTAAAAAGGACTGGTGCGCTCCAAGGCAACGAGCTTGGACGCACATACCCTTGCTCCAGCAACTTTTCTAGTTGAACCTTTAACTCCGCTATCACCTTAAGCATCAGCCTATAAGGAGAGCGTGACACAGGTTTGGCACCTGGCACAACTCAATCGTGAAATCGATCTCACGCTATGGTGGGGCTCCAGGGAAAACATCAGGGAAACACATAAGGATATTCGGATACACCCGATTACTATCCAATGTAGGCTTAGGCTTCACAGCTTCCCATGGTGGCAGTAACGACGCTTGCAAGTCGAACTCCAAACCCCCAACCTGTACCTTTACGACACAGACTCTCTCCTCGCGTGCATTGAACGACCACTAGGCAACTACACGTCCAATTTATCCTTTACCATCAAAGGAGGTACTCCAATGAGCGATATAAATCCTTCGGACAAAAGGAGTGCGAAGCTCTCGTATCGAACAATGCTCTCGCCGGATTACCAACAATCCACACAAAGCCGAGAACCTCCAGTCCTAAGCTAATACACATAAGGTATCAGGTATAAGAAGCTAGATTGCTAACAATGAACCCATACCTGTCTTCCCGACGATCGGCCACATGGCCTCCTGCTGGCCAAGGATGTCCATTCCCAGTTGGGCCGGAGTAAACAGCGGTGTGGTGGACGCCACCGACTTTCCCTTCTCCTCAGATATTGCCCCCGACTTCTTTTTGGACATTAGGAGTCCACTCCAACAATCCCGGGCATAGTGCCCCGGCTTTCCACAGGAAAAGCATGCATCCGGGGTTTGGACTGTAGTCGCTCCGGATGTGCTAGAGGAAGGGACTAGACCCGACCTCCTAGCCTTCTTATGCCACCTACGGTACCCAGATTTTGAGGTTGTCATCTTGACCACCGAATCCTTTGCCATAGCATCTTTGACTGCTCCTGCCAAAACTTTCCTTCTCTTCTGAGCACTCTCCCAACAATCTCTGGCGAGGTGCCCTTTCTTGCCACAAGAATAACAATTGAGGGTAGTTTGGGTAGTAGATGACCCAACCTCTTTTCTCCGCGTCTTTTGATAGACAGTCTTTATAGGATCTATAGGGTTTGGTCCCCTATTCACTGGTACTTGGTGAGTTTTCCCCAACTCCACCTCCAAAGCTCTGGCCGATTCCACCAAAGCTCAGAATCCCAATAACTTTGGTCCTAGCAGTAGGATACGTAACTCGCTGCGCAGACCGTTATAAAATCTATCAACTATAGATTGCTCGCTTTCCCATTCAAAGCCTGGGTAGCGCCTTATAATAAGGAATGTCTGCAAATACGCGTCAACTGAATGCGCTCCCTGCACCACAGTCATGCTCAACTGTTGCCCTAATTGACCTCCAAATGCCCTTTGCTCCAACATACCGCCCGATGTTGGGGCCATCTCAGGGACAAAGGGTTGCACATTACTTCCATGTTGTGCATTGGTCACTGCGAATACCGCTTCAACCACCCTTATTATAGTTTCCAAAGATGTAGGGGTCTCAGGAACGTTACTTGGTGCAGTACTTTGCTCAGCAAACGTGTGTTCAGACTGCCATGCTCCACTTCCGGACACCTATAGCCGTTCAAAACACCATAAGTGACTGAATAAAATTGCAAAAAGCAATTATAGGAACACGCAGGTTCCTCAAACATGTGTATTTTCATTCCTAAGTAGACATTCATGGGTTCTTTTCATGTTATAACGATGACGCACACACATGTGCTCACCACCCCTTAAAGTGAATTCGCCAATGAATTCATTTAAGCTTGACCGAAACCAGTAGTCTGATACCAATTTGTAACACCCCTATCCGTCACATGGCATATAGCAGTAGGTCCGGCCGAGCCTGACGCAATATACTACGGACAGACTGGTTGGTTACTTATTGAGACCATTCAACCAATCACAACGTCCAACACAGAGCATCTAGCGGAAGTAAATTATTAAGTTGCACAAAGAATAAAGAACCCTGCCAAGCATGAATGTCCACTACTCAAACCAAGAAGGAATGTTTAATACACTAAACAGGAATGGCCTTATGGCCTTACAAGAGTTTGCTTAATAAAAGTGTCTTCCAAACCTCGGCATGCAGGCCGGTCACACATGAGTACAAAAAGGAAAACACTCAACAATTGGCCTTCGAGGGCCGGCACAGCAACTTGGGCTTTAGCCCGCTATTTATCGCTCGGCTCCGCAGTACCTGCAAGCAACAATCCACCGCACGGTGGTAAACAAAGGCAACGGTCAGCTATGCTGACCAAATTATAACGATTCCGCCCCCAAACCGGGGCGGCGAAGCTTCTTCCCTGCACTTGTTAGCAAAACAAGCAACATAGCGAAATAAGCATCACATCACTGGTGCACGCTCACACGGCCGTACTCGGTGGGCCAGTCCGAACCCCGTCCGGTCCTTGACTCCGCCACCACCCCCAGGGTGGCAACCTCGTAAGCATTTAGTCCCTTAAGCCGTAGCCTAGACTCGATCTCCAAACCTCGGTAAGTCCCACGTAAAACTTTAGGTCGCTTTAACTGAGCAGATGGAGCGGGTAGGGGTCCACCAGCCCGTTGCTCACACCGCCGTTGCCATTTGGCCTTTGACGCGGGCTAAGCTTCCCCAGTCCCAAATATCGTTCAAACACGGTACATAGCCCCGCTATGTACCCGGTTGGCTCCCAGACCACCGATATGACAGAAATGCGTTTCCGTCCAGATTTCCGAGTGCACCTCGGGGTTAATCCCCAAGATTCCCTGATCAATTCTACCGCATAGCAACCCGAAAACAATCAAAATGCTCGGAGTCTTCTCCGGCTAAAAATGCACAACTAAACATCACCGATCCAGACCAACACGTCCGGGTAAACTTCACATATCATGCCTATGTCCGTACTACGATTTCGGACTCTAACAAGGGGACTTTACATATCTACCCCAAGGAATACCACAATCTTGCCGCACACTTGCGGGAGAGGGGTTTTCCCATGCAAAGAAAGAAGAGCTTCATATGCTCAAGAAGAGAATCGTTACCCTTGCGCTTTTCCTCGGCGCCATGACGATCTAGCCGGATGGAAAACACCGTATCAGCCTCGCCTTCGCAGATCCGGACTCGAATCGTGATTTGGAGCTCCGAAGCTCCACCGGTGACCGGATCTTGGCCTTTTTACTCCTCCATGCTCTCCCCTCTCTCTAACTTTTAGAGAGATAAAACTCAAAGGGAATAAGGGTTTCCAAGCCCTATTCCCGGATATAACACACCAACAACAACCCTGAGCCGTCGAATCCCAAATCAAGAAATCGAACGGCTGCGATTCAGCCCAATATTACAAAATCTGTGCCGAACACGGGTTGCAACACGACCGTGTGCATGGCCGTGTCACCCATTCACCGTCTCACTCGACGTTCCAACCAGCACACGACATTTGACACGGCCTCTGACACACCCGTGTCACACGTGACATGGCCGTGTCAAGACCCCTGTCACTCCTGTGTGCACTGCCAACAATAATTTCCCGAGGAGGACACGCCCCGCGATACGGCACCCGACACGCCTGTTTCACATGTGACACGCCCGTGTTTGTGCCCGTGTAATGGCCTGTGTGCATACTCAAAAAATTCCCAACGTGACACGCCCTGGGACACGCCCGTGTCCCAGGCCGTGTGTCTCACTCGACGATCGCCGATCGCCAAAATGTAGACCCCACGACCTGAGGTCGATCACGCACATGACACGCCCGTGACACGCCCGTTACACGCCCGTGTCACGCTCGTGACACTTTCTCCAAAACCCAGACTTGGCTTAAAACGTCACCCGTCCCTCTTTTGAGTTTCGGTGTGTTACAGGACATACCTGCAAAATAGAATTAGTTTTCCTTAGGAACCCAATCGAACTTGGGTCCTAGATTCCTTGTTAGCACACTCCTACTCGGTTTATTAACCCTACGAGTGGTAGGCCTCGCATTGCTAACAAAAGGAGTCTCATTATATCTTGGATTAAACCAGCAATCCACGACAAAGTGACCAACTTTGCCACAACACCAACAGTCAAACCTGTTGTACCGTTTCCTAGGCTCCTGCTTTAGCCTTAGAACGGTGGGTCCAACCGGGGTCTTGGATCTGGAGTTGGAGGCATCATGATGACAGCAGTCACACGACTTCTTCACTTTCTGTTCCTTCAGTATGACAGGCTTGGACTTTGGTGCCTGCTTCCTATTATGGCCGCAAGAGAAATGGCTATAATTCTCCACTTGGATTTCCTCATAAGGTGCCTTAAAGACACTCTCACCGTAGTTGCGGGGGAAGGTCCAACCATCATACCGGCTCTTGGGCTTTTCAACCGAGGGCCGGAAGAAGTGGCCATAGGTTGACTTAAAGTCCTTCTCATTGCAAGGAAAGCCAGGCTTTCTGAATGAAACAGGACCGAGTGGAGCCTTTCCCTTTTCTGCAGTAGAGGCCTTCTTGGTAGCCTTATTTTTCCTCCGATTTTTGTTTCTCCTGGATGATTTACCAGGCACAGCCACATGCCCTAAGCCAGGCCCCTTAGCCTGAGCAGAGAATTCATCAACCAGAGGAAGAACGGTCTTGGGCATAGAGAAGCTTTTGACAATCTTCCTCTCTGCCGCAAGCTGTTCTTCTAGCTTGTTGATTTCTTCCTGTTTTTGGTCAAGGAGCCTTAGAGAATCTGAGTGCTCAGAAGTCAGGTCTAGATGTTCCTGTCGGAGAGAAATCAAGCTAGTGATCTCTTCTCTTAGGGACACACCCTCAGCCTTAAGGAATTTGACTTCCTTTTTCTGAGCGCTCAACCACTTTCGGCACTCTTCGAAAGTATTGAGAAGAAGCTCATACTTTTCGAGGAGTTCAGCTTCACGGGCAGATGGACTGTCCTCGTGATCATCTTCAGGAGACTCATAGCCAGAGTCAGAGTCAGAGAGAGGGGTGCAATCTTTTACCTTCCCAGTTAATGGGGGACAGTCTCTATCTGAGTCGGAGCGACCCATTAGCCCGAAGTAGGCTTCCTCACCATCACTGGAGTCTGACGAATCAGATCCACTCAGTGTCTTTGGCTTCTTAGCAATGTAGCTCCTCTCCTTCTTCTTATCTCTAGAGGACTTGTGTTCTTCTCCTTTCTTCTTATCTCTCTTGCTTTGGTGGCAGTCAACAATGATGTGACCTGACTTATTGCATCCTAAAGTAGATAATGTCAGCAGAGCGATGTTTGTTCTGTTTAGATTCATACCTGTCAGAAGAGTAATTCTTCTTCTAATGTCTGGAGGAGGAGCCATCTCTCTTTCTTTGATTCCTCATCTTGAGGAACTTCTTGAACTCTCGAGTGATGAAGGAGAATTCTTCTTCAGATAGCTCTGAGCCGGAAAAGCATGGCTCAAAGTCTTCTTCCTCATCCTTTTTCCAGGAGCGGGACGAGGCTTCACCCTTGCCTTTCCTTGAGTGATTGGCTTTCAGGACTACGGTCTTTTCTTTGGCAGCGGCTTTATCGGCTTCTTCTTCAGCTTTTCTTGTATTCAGCTGAAGCTCATAGGACATAAGCTTCCCAAACAGAATCTGGGGATCATTTTCTGCTAGCTTGCCAAATTCTCTGATGGCGCAGATCTTGGTGTCCAATTCCTTAGTAAGGGATCTAAGGAATTTGTCATTTAGTTCACCATCGGTGAACACTCTGCCATAACCCTTCAGGGCATTGACGATCTTCAAGAAGTTCTCGAATGTCACTCCGATTTCTTCCTTGGGACCTTGCCTGAAGGCCTCATAATTATGGTTCAGAAGGGATCTTCGATCATCCCTTACTTCATCTGTGCCTTCCATCAGAATGATCAGACAGTGCCATATGTCCTTGGCAGTCCTACAGTTGCTGAAATTCTGCATCATAGAATCATCGACGGCGCTTACTAAGATGTTTTGAGCTTTCTTGTCTAGTCCGACAAGCACCATCTCATCCTTATTCATTTCAGAGAGCTTCTTGGGCACCATCTTGGTAGGATCAATGGTGGAGGCCTTAGTGGGGATATAAGGGCCCTCCTCCACTACCATGAAGAGTCGGGGGTCGACTGCTTCCATGTAGAACCTGATCCTTTCCTTCCAGATGGGAAAGTTCAGCTTGGTGCATACTGGGATCTTTCCTGAATACTTGAGTCCGTCCATTCCTGAGATCTTCTTTCTTCTTGACACTAGAAGCAGGATCTTACTCAAGGTGTTAACCTTATTGTTGAGTAACCTCGCTCTGATACCACTTGAAAGTCTCTAGTGTCGACTAAATCCACCTATGTGGGGGGGGGGGGGAATAGGTGTCGTGCGGTCTTTTGCGGAATTAAATTAACCTACACAAATTAACAAACACAGCACAAAAAACACACAAAGAGTTATAGTGGTTCCCCGATTTGGGTACGTCCACTTTCCCCCTTCGACCTATCTCCTACTAAGGGACAACTCGGTCACTTCTCTAAACAGATTGAAATCCAATCCTCACACTACAAAAGGAACCCTTCCAACAAAGGAGTCACAACTCCACCACCATGGGTTGCACCCAACCCTTACAACTAGGAATAAAAATTCCTTTACAACAAATCAAAATTGAATGTAAAAGAAAATACAAACAAAGCTTTTGGAGATTCCGATGTCCTTCTTTGTTCGTTGAAGCTTTCTTGAAAGTTACGAAGAGTCCACAACCAGATTTCTCTCTTGGAGAGGATCTTGTCAAGATCGGCGACGGCAAGTGATTGCGGCGACGATACTTTGTAGATCCAAACTTCTTGACGAAGCAAGCAAGGTCTACCAACGATCTCAGTCGGATCAATCGTCTCCACCGATTCGGAATGGAGAACTTGTCTCGTTCAATGAGTCGAGAGACAAAATATATCAAGAGAGATGCGTGAGACGCTCGGCTAGCCTCGATGCTGTCGTCGGAAGATCAAAGAAACACTGAGATCAGCGACGGCGACGAGCTTGCGTGCGACGCCAGCGATTAGCGATTTTCCGCGATCGGCTAGGGCACGTCGTCGACTACTTTGATTTCACGTGAATGGATTGCTGTTGAAGTTCAAAATACGCGAGTATAAATACTAAAGCCAACCCTAATGACCGTTGTGGGGCCCACAAGGAGAAACCCTAGCCCCGGCCTAAACAGTGCACGACAAGATGATTTGGTCCAGCGAACGAGGAAAATTGCCTAAGGCAAAATCGGTGGGAATCGTTGGTGATTCCCGTCGATGTCGGCGGGAATCACTCACGATTCCCGTCGATTCTGCCTTGGCTGAATTCCTGTTGTAAAACTGTTAGCCGGAGGAAGTCGGCGGGAATGCAGACTGATTCTCGTCGAAGTCGGCGGGAATCACTCACAATTCCCGTCGATTCTGCCTTGGCAGAATTCCTGTTTGAAAACTGTCAGCCGAAAGAAGTCGGCAGGAATGCAGACTCATTCTCGTCGAATCGGCGGGAATCACTAACGATTCCCGTCGAAGTCGGAGAGAATCACTTAGTGATTCCCGTCGATTTTGACTTAGAAGAATTTTCTCTTCCTTCCTTTGATGACTTGGTCTTTGACCCATCTTTGATCCTTCTTCTGCTCTCGATCTGCCTTAACCCTGTTCTTGAAAAAAAGTACACTCCAATAGAGAGAGCACACGTGAGTCAACACACTGATTTACTCAACGAGGGATTACGTTGCGCAGACCCGTGTATATTGACCCACTGCACCCTGACATTGGCGTGTACTTAGCATGGAATAGCTGCAAGCACAACTTGATAGAATTGTCAAATACCTTTTCAATTCACCTTAGCTTGTTCAGGGGCCTCTTCAAATCGGGTCAATTGTGGATGCAATATCCAACACTTCCTTTGTAAAGTAAATTAGTGCACCTTACCTAGATAAATAGGAAAGAAATATTATAGCTTGCTTGAAAATTGTGATACTTAGTCAAGGAACATATTAGGGAATTTAGAAGCATGGAAAAATTGTTAAATGTTGTTTAATTGAGATTACAAGGGTGTGTCTTCATAAAGTGCCTTATGATGGTTTTCCTTAGAATAATCTTTTACCTAGTTTACTAACTTGGGAATTTCATGAAACTTAGGAAGTGAAGTTTTATGATCATAATGTAGCTCTGTTAATATTTGAGGAATTTTTGGACTAGTAGTTTTGGTACTTCCTTCAATACCCATATTTATATGAATTATTTTGGATTAAATATTTTGAGGTTAAATGTTTTATGAAAGTTTATGATATTTAGTATTCACTGATATCTTATTATCTTACAGTGTTCATAATTTTTGTATGGTCATACCCTAAGTAAATCTAGTACTTCATGTTATAATCACCCATGGATTAAATTTGGGAAAAATTAATTAAATATCAAATTTAATTAGAAAATTATAAATTTTTAGATTTAGGCTAATCATGTCATGATAGACCCTCATTAATTATCTTAAGCCTTTTGGATGAAAATTTGGAGTACCTCCTATCATGTACATCACATAGCTTAGGATGTTCTATACATAGTAAAAATGCAAAATGAACTTAGAGAGTTGGGATATTAGGCTATTGGTTGAGGTCAGGTGCTAAGGAGTTCATCATTGGGAATATTGATGGGTTGACTAGTGTAGGTGGTGCTCGGGATCGACGAAAGATCGTCTTTCTTGTTGAGAAAAAGGGTCAAATACACTAGGGTTAGATCTAATATAATATTAAAAGGGATCGGGGATTGGGTATTAACCAATAATAGTAAGTTCCTTATGAAAGGGAGCTTTAGGCTTCAGCTGTAATACCCTTTTTTTTCTTCTTTCGAACACCGGGGTCATAGCCCAGAATTGCCGCTTTGCGGTGGCACCGACTCACGGGAAGGTTGCCACTACAAAACGCCAATTCTGCCGGCCCTTTTCGATCACAAAAAAAGAGAAGTAAGTAAACGTAAAATGTAAACAAGTCCACAGAAACATGTATAAAATGAAATCACATCAAGTCCATCAGTAGATAATAAAAGGAAATAGAGGTACTGCAAAGATACAGTTCAGATGAAATATAGATAAACGGGCTCAAGCCCGGTACATTCAGAGTCCTCACTACAAATCACTCATCGCGGAAGTTATAAAAAAAACACTAATCACTAACGGAGCTGGTCGCAGGTGCACCGGTGCTAGACTGACCCACCTCCACGCGCACCGTACTCCGCTGGTGCTGGTCCCTGGACTGCTGGTCCCTGTCTCCCATCCGGAGCTCCTATAATGTTATGGTTCGAAAACCATTAGTCATAAAGACTAAGCCCTATCATCCCCTACCCCTCCCCCCACGGCTCCTAAGCACCGAGCGGAGAGGAGGAAAGGGAAGCTATAAAGGTGGAGAGTAATCAAGCAGATGACAGTGGAACTAGTTTAACAACTACTCAAAGAGTATAAGCAACTAACTAAAATAAGGTACATCTAGCAGTAGGGTAGACATGTGGTAAGTAGTATAAACAGAAGAAGACAAGTGGAACAAGTAAGTAAGTAAACAAGTAAGTAAATGAGTAAGTAATAAGTAAGTAAGTAAATGAGTAAGTAATAAGTAAGTAACCTTAACTTATATGAATGCCCATACAAACTAATAAGTTAAGGGGTCTTCTGCAAGGTTCCATCGTATAAAAAGTCCCATACCTATTTATACGTCGGGGTGTCGGTTGTATGTAAATATGAGTGTAGTGATATGCTATACCATGATTCATGCAAGTGTAACTCACGCACACGACTCTATGCGCACAGACCTTTAGTTCCCCCTGTTCGGGCAGCTAGCTTCACTCCTAGGAACCTCCGTAGTGGCAAAAGGAGACAGTGGGTCAGGCCCCCCACTCCTAGGCGGGTATCCACACTACCGGGCCTAGCCCTTCCGTACGCCCCTAGAAGAACACAACCTAGAGTATCCGCGTACTAGCGCTGGCTATATCCACAAGACTTTCTTTGGCTAAGTGTCCCACACTGCCGAGTCAACGTACCGATGTCGGTGTGAACGACAATCAAATACCGAAGACCCACCACCTTTATTCTGTACTTAAACCCTCGAGCCCTCGGCTCCCCGGACTGTCCCGTCCGTGCATCTACCTTTAGAGCTACCGTCTGAATGGCAACCAAACCAACTTATTCTACCTTCCTAGCTATCGGGGTGTGTGTATGTGCAACCCTAGTTATACTAGTTTCTCTTTTAATTTATTATTCCTAAGGTTTACGTTAGCCCAGGACTGCCCCCGGTATTCCCCGTGAAGGGCTCTCAAAGGGCACTAGGAACTATGATGGTAGCTGAAGCCCACCGTTCCCTTTCGCAAGGCACTAATTGTTATTGGTTGATACCCAATACCCGATCACTTTTAGATTACTTTAGACCTAGCTCTAGAGAATTAATTCTCTTCCACTCCTACCCGGGGTGGACGATCTTTCGTCGTTCCCGAACGCCACTTAACACTAGTCAATCTCACACTCTACTTATCCTGACTTCCAACAATGAACTTAAACTTAACTTTCCCTATCCAAACCAGCAACTACCAAAATTCCATCTCCCCAAGTTCATTACCCACTCTAGTTTAGTTTTCGTGGTTTTACTATATGCAGACCATCCTAAGATACATGAGGTATATAAGGGGAGGTACTTTAAATTGTCTTTCGAATCTCCTATAATATTTACTGGAGGTCTATCATGACATAATTTAACTAAGACCAAGATTTCCAAATTTTTCCTTTTTATCGGGCATTTAATTTATTTATTCTAAGCCTCCCAATGCCCTAGTATGAACATGAAGTGCACTAATGAGCCAACAATAAATCATCATAAAATCAGTAAAAATCCTATGAGGCTCTTAAGCAGTAATTCCCAATTTTGAGAAATTTCAGAGGTGTTTAGGCCTATATTTACTAATTTACTATTTTAGGCCACTTCTACTATATTATGAAGCAAGTACTGTAAATATGTACCCAAAAATCACAAGAAAATTATAGAAGCTTGATGGTGACCTAAAATTATCATAAACCAAGTACCCTGATTTTTCTCTAATATTTTGGGCTCTTAATTTATTTTAATGTAAAAGACTAATTTCCTAACTTAGTGAAGGAGGTACTATTTTTAATTATATAAAAATCTATAGAAAATTACAGGGTGACTAGCATGGTTCGAAACATGCACTGCCCAAATTTCATAATTTTATAATTAATAACTGGGCATTATTTGTATTTTTGACTACATATCACAATTGGTATATTAAAGAAGCAAGTACCCAAAATAATCAGATACAACTCCCAAGGAAAATATAGAAGATATAATATGCTATAAGATGCCCTAATCCATGATTTCATAACTTTCCAGTAAACAAAAATTCCAGAATCATCAAAATAAATATCCAGGGCATAATTAGAGTTGTAAATGAAGTACTATATAAACTAACCCAAAAATCTCAATAAAATTACATTATGTCCATTTAGACAATAAAATCACACTTCTTAAATGTTATTTGATTTTGAATTCATTTGTCAGCCTAATAGTTCAAATTAAGATTGGTGGCCTAAACTAGGGTCAGGGTTTTAGGTGGCCTAACTGTATCCAAATCCCCTAAGATTTTGTCCAGAGAACTATAATGGTCCTATTGTCCTCTCCACCAAATTGCAAGTCAGTCCAAGGTCATTTGATCCCATGACCTTCACAACCCTACAAATCCCCATTAAGGGACCTACCCTAGGGTTCTAGGGCTACCCTACACCAAACCACCCCAAACTCCCTTGGACGGTGTGTCATGCCCTAAAAAGTCAGTGACAAAAATATCAGCCTCTGTTGAGGTTGTTTGACCACTCAAATCCCAAAAGGAATGAATTGACCCAATTAACCCTATAAAGGCCAAACTAGGGTCGAGTTAAAACTCAATCAAAACACTTCCAAATGAGGTGGAATTTTTACCAGAGTTCTAAAATTCCCCCTAAGATCTCCCACCCAAATTTGGGGGGATTTTGAGGTGTTTAGGACACCTAATTAAATTATACATGAATTATTAAATTTTAAAAAAAACTATAGAAAAACATTCTCCAAAAATTCTGATTTTTAGATAAGTCCTAGGTATTGATAATAATAGCCAATACCCCAAATTTCAAATCATTTGGATGTCTGGATTGATGTGGGCATCCAAATCAATCTCAGGACAACCCCATGGATAGACCTTACCAAAATGTGTGCTGTGGTCTAACCAGGACTCAAAAATGAGTGAAATCAATTTTGAATTAAACTAGACTTCAAGGGATACATTTTATATGTCGACCACTTTTTATGTTTCAGCCCCTACGGGCTATAATTTTCAGTTTTAACCTATAGCACAGTAAAGGAGATTACTTTACTAATTATACCATATATAATATAATATAATAAAATATACTGTTCATCTTCTTCTTTACCCGAACCCGAGCAGAACCAGAAAATAAACACTTCCTGTAGCTTTTCTAAAACAATTTCCCGGCCACCCAGCCATCTCCCTGGCCGACCACCACAACCACCACCTCTGTTGAGGTGAGGGCTACCGTCGGGCAGCGGCACGGCTGCCGGAGAGGCGATTTCCGGCGAACCCGACCACCATTTATTTTTTAAAAACCATGGAAAAGCTCACTCAATCTTGCTCCTTTGAGCTCGACATCTCTCCTAAATAATTTCTAAGATCTACCTATAGAAGAAGGAGTAGAGGAGGACCTTGTTCGTGGTTTGGAGTCGAGTCGATCGTCGTGATGCCATTTGCGTGGTGGTGGTGTCGCCGGAATTCTTCAACAGCAAGGGGAGGCTCGAAAACTTCAGGTAAAGGCCGAGAAAACTTCCTCTTGGGCCTCTAAGGGTGTTAAAAGGCTTGGACAGGGAGGGGGAACGACCAAAAGCTGGTGGCCATTAATGGCCCATTATAGCTTGGCTCGGCCATGGTGGTGGGGGGCTGAAATGGCTCTGTGACAGCTGGAGGAGGGCTGGAAACTCCTCCTCTCCCTGATAGGAGTTGAATCCAGCTGTTTCAAGGGGAAGAGGGAAGGCCATGGCATCAAATGCCATTGACGGCTGGGGCTCGGCCATGGCCGTAACTGCTCCTTTTGCAAAACCGACGGTCCACGTGGTACAGCTTCACTTGACAGGTCAACCTTCTTTAAAATAAGACTTAATTGGGTCTTATTAAAAGAAAACGACTCACTCCTAGACCGGCTCGGTTCAGCTAAACCAGCACACAGCCAGAAATACAATGCTAGAAAATTCTAAGTATAATGGCGTTGAGTGAGCACAGCTCACTCAACGCCATCAAGATACGGCGTTGAGTGAGCTATGATCACTCAATGCCATCCCAGACTATGGCGTTGAGTGAGCTCAGCTCACTCAATGCCATCCGGATTATGGCATTGAGTGAGCTCAGCTCACTCAACGCTCTCCGGATTATGGCGTTGAGTGAGCTCTGCTCACTCAACGCCACCCATAATATGTTCTTTTTAAACGATGGCATTGAGTGAGCTTAGCTCACACAACGCCGTCCAAGGCTCACTCAACGCCGTCAAGGTTATGGCATTGAGTGAGCTCTGCTCACTCAACGCCATCCAGAAAACACAAAATGGCGTTGAGTGCAGTCAGTGCACTCAATGCCGTTCAACTTATGGCGTTGAGTGCACTCAATGCACTCAACGCCATCCCGCCTGACAGTTTACGGCGTTGAGTGAGCTAAGATCACTCAACGCCATCCAGTCTACGGCATTGAGTGAGCTCAGCTAACTCAATGCCACCCAGATGACACCAGATTGCGTTTAGTGCAGTCTGTGCACTCAACGCCGTGTAGCTTATGGCTTTGAGTGAGCTAAGCTCACTCAACGCCATCCAGACCACGGCATTGAGTGAGCTAAGCTCACTCAACGCCATCCAGACCATGGCGTTGAGTGAGCTTAGCTCACTCAATGCCATTTCAAGGTCACGGGCATGACGGATTGGTCACAGGCGTGTCGGGCCCATGTTTAAATTTCTGAGCTCGACGATCGTCTTCCTGAGGTCGACGATCGTCGAAGGGGTCACGCCCTAGGTAACGGGCGTGACGGTTCGGTCATGGGCGTGACCACCTCTTGACTCGAAATCTTGGTCGATAAACTTTTATTCCTGGGCTTCCCAGGGTTCTGTTAAGACAAAACCATTCCCAGGGGTCTAGTCGGAAATGGGATGTTACAAATCCCAATAAACAAAACAAATATTTCATCCCCGAAATCAAGGTTAAGCCTACGGGGGCTCCAATCCGGAGAAAAAGGCTTGTAACATCCAATGAGAGTTGAAAGAATTACATTTCTACGTTACGTTTGCTATGTGCGGTTTCAAATCTAAGACCAATTCGTCCAATTGACTAGGTATATACCCCAATAAACAAAAGATTAGCCCCTATCCTTGAAATTTCAGTCCTATTGGTTTAAAACAGGAATGCAAATTGATTGTCTAGAGGGGTTATGAGGTATACCTGACTGAAAAGTTCCGGGTATTTTTGCCGCATCAAGTCCCGTGGCTCCCATGTATGCTCCTCCTGCCCATGATTGTTCCACAGAACCTTGACTAACGGAACCTTTTTACGTCGCAAGACCCGCACTGCCGTGTCATCGATCCTGATAGGCTCCAAGTTGACTGACCGATCCGAGGCCATCAGGCCATTTGCCGAGGAAATCAGCTGATCAGGGCGTAGCAGAGCCCTCCGAAGTGAGGAGACGTGGAAGACGTCATGCAATATCGCTAACTCCGGCGGTAGCTCCAGTCTATAGGCTAAGGGGCCGATCCGCTCCAGGATCCTGTAAGGCCCCATATATCTCGGAATGAGCTTCTTCGGCCCGCGAACCCATGAGACTCCGTGCATCGGCCGTATCTTCAAGAAAACTCGGTCTCCCACCTGGAACTCCACTTGACGATGCCTCGCATCGTAATATTTGTCCTGCCTGCTCTGGGATTCCAACATCCTGTCCCGGATCAATCTAATCTGAGCATCGGTATCCCCCACAAACTCCGAGTCTAGTGCCTACGGATCCTCATCCTGAACCCATGATAATAGGGTCCTGCACCTCCTTCCATACAATGCCTCGTATGGAGCCATGCCTATGCGTGACTGATGGGCGTTGTTGTACGAAAACTCGACCAGTGACAACAATCTCTCCCAAGGCTCGCCGCGGTCCAAAATACACAGGTGCAAAAGATCTTCCAGTGTACGGTTGGTGCGCTCCGTCTGCCCGTCGGTCAGAGGTCGAAAAGCTGTGCTGAATGTCAACCGAGAACCCAGATGGGCATGGACTGACCTCCACTCCCTGGATGTAAACCGCCTATCCCGATCCGAAATGATAGTCTTGGGAACCCCATGATAATGCACAAACTGCTCAATGAACCTCCGTACTAATACACTAACCGGTGCGTCCTTCGCCACTGGAATGAATTGGGCCACCTTCGTTAGCCTGTCCACTATCACCCAGATCGATTCATTCCCTGCACGGGATCGAGGTAGCCCATGTATGAAGTCCATGGCTATATCCTCAAATTTCCACTCCGGCACCGGAAGTGGCTGCAGCAAGCCTACCGGGTTCCTACATTCTGCCTTCACGAGTTGGCAGGCCTCGCAATGCGTCACGAAGTACGTAATGTCTTTCTTCATACCTAACCAGTACATCGTCCTCTTCAAATCTTTTACCATCTTGGTGATCCCCGGGTGTACCGAGTATCGGCTGCAGTGAGCTTCCGTCATGATGTCCTCCCGGATCTGGCCTCCTGCCGGTATGTAGACTCTGCCTCGGAAACACAGGAGACCGTCCCTTAAAGAGTAATCTCCTGTCGTGCCTTCCTCCAAGGCTCGGAATATCGGCTCAGCGCTCTCATCCAGCATCTGCCCATCTCTGATGCGGTCTCGAATGTCATCAGTAGTAACCATCGACCCCAGGTACTCCATGTATAACTCCAGGTCATCCTTAGACACTAGTGAAATCTGCATCTCCTTGAATGCTTTAACCAACTCCAAGGCCATTAGCTGCGGGCCTACTCCTATCGTACTCGCTCTCCGGCTCAGAGCATCCGCGACCACATTCACCTTCCCCGGATGGTAGTGCATGGTATACTGTTAGTCCGACAAAAACTCTACTCAACGTCTCTGCCTGATATTTAAATCCTTCTGGGTGTCAACGTACTTCAGATTCTTGTGGTCAGAAAAGATATCGCAATGTACTCCGTAGAGATAGTGTCGCCAGATCTTAAGAGCAAAAAAAACTGCCCCCATCTCCAAATCGTGCATGGGATAGTTCTGCTCGTGCTGCTTCAACTGACGGGAGGCATAGGCTATTACATGCCCGTTCTGCATCAGAACGACACCCATCCCCTTATAGGATGCATCTGTGTACACCTAGAATCTTTCGTTCCCTGATGGAAGAGCAAGGATGGGAGCCGAGGTAATACGATCCTTCAGTTCCTGGAAAGCAGACTCGCATCGTGGCGTCCAAATAAAAGGGGACTCCTTCTTCGTCAGTGACGTAAGAGGGAGGGCAATCTGAGAGAACCCCTTTACGAACTTCCGGTAATAACTGGCAAGTCCCAAGAAACTTCAAACATCTGAGGCTGACTTTAGTGGTGGCCAATCCCGTACTGCCTGGACCTTTGCCGGATCCACTGCCAGACCTGCTCCACTGATGACATGGCCCAGAAAGGCCACCTCCTTTAGCCAAAACTGGCACTTTCTGTATTTGGCATACACCTTATGCTCCCGCAGCTTCTCCAAGGTCAAGGCCAGATGTCTCGCGTGCTCCTCCTCCGTCCTTGAATAGATAAGGATGTCGTCGATGAATACGATAACGAATACGTCCAGATACTCTTCGAACACCCGATTCATCAAGGTCATGAATGCGGAGGGTGCATTCGTGAGCCCGAACGGCATCACGGTAAACTCGTACAAACCATATTTGCTGCTGAAGGCCGTCTTCGGGATGTACTCCTCCCGAATGCGAAGCTGGTAGTACCCTGACCTCAGATCCATCTTTGAGAACCAATGGGCTCCCTCCAACTGGTCAAATAGCTTGTCTATCCTTGGTAAGAGATAAGTATTCCGGACCGTCAACCTGTTCAGGGCCCGGTAATCTATGCACAGTCGAAGAGTCCCGTCCTTCTTCTTAACGAATAACACCGGAGCTCCCCATGGTGAAGAGCTAGGCCGAACGAACCCGGCCTCCACTAACTCCTGAAGCTGGCTTCGAAATTCCACAAACTCCTTTGGGGCCATTCAATAGGGAGCTCTGGATACCGGCTTAGCCCCCGGTACGAGCTGAATCTAAAAGTCCTTCTCTCGGTGAGGGGGTAGCCCTGGTAGCTTCTCCGGAAATACGTCGGCGAAGTCCCGCACTACTGGAATATTTTAAATGGAGTCCTTGTCCACGACCGCCTCAAAAAGGACCTGATAAACTTCTTCCCCCTGCAGGTGAGCCTTAACGGCCTGCAAAGACGATAATAAGGTACGGGGTGCTGGTATAATACCTTCGATGACAATGAAGGAGTTGCCGTGCCTTACGGTGATCCTCTTCGCCACGCAGTCGTTCTGGGCATGGTTCCAACACAGCAAGGTCATGCCTAGGATCAGATCATAATCTGGCATCTTCAGAATCGTCGCTTGTGCCTCAAACGCCTTCCTGCCGATCCTCGCTTCCATATTGCAATGAGCAGAGGTCATTATCTCTGATCCATCGGGTAGGCGCACCTGAAAGTTAGGATAGATACAACTCTAGAGGGGGGGGGGGTGAATAGAGTAATCAAAAATATGATAGTCTAATCAACTCCCTTAGAGTAAATTTGTGGAATAGGTATATAGATATATGAAACTCTAGAGCCTAACACAAAGTGAGGTGCACAAGAGAAAGCAAACTGTAATTACAGTTAAAGATTTAGTCATAACACAGCAACTAGCAATCCTAGTTAGTTCTACTAACAGCCATAATGCAGTAATTAAAATAAGCAACACATACAACACAAGAAGATTTATAGTGGTTCCCTCTCAATAGGTACATCATCTCTTCTACCACCCTAGTAGGAATCCACTACAGGTTTTTGTTCAGGTGCCCTGCCACAAACTGATCTGGTTCAGGTAGATCAAGTAGACCCTTTGAGCTTTTGATCAGGAGCTCAAAATCCAACACAGGTTTTTGCTAAGGTGCCCGACCACCAAGGTTCACTTTTGAAGGGAGTAATAACCCTTTGTATAGGAGGTTGAGAGAGTTAGAATGTCTTCTCTTTTGTTAAACAAAGTTAGAGAAGCTAGTGGATTGCACTGAGCTATAGAAAGCTCTGATGGAATCAAAGCTCCCCCTGGCTTAGAGAATATCCAGGAAGAAGCCTTGCTTCAGGGTGCAGGGGCTCTTCAAAACTCTTGACAGAGATGATCTGTTGTCTTGAAGTTCTTGAAGGAGCAGCTTTGAAGAAGACTCTTGATGATGAATGATTGTTCTTCTTCAATCAGCTTTTCTTTCTTCTTCTTCTTCTGAAGCACTGAGTATGAATGTTCCTGTAAACAGGATGAACTCAGGATTGAAAAAGAGAACACTGAAGAAAGTTAATCTTCTCAGCTGTATGTGAAAATGTCTGAGAGCTGTATCTTTTTTTTTGGTTGAGTATATACGAATATCTGTATATGTGTGTATGTATATCTATATCTCAAAACTTCTTTCAAAAGCACTTTATATATTAGCCTTTGTAACGACTTTAAACTTTCTCTTGATTTGAAAACTTGTCTTCTTCTGAGATCTGCAATCTGGGCTACAAATATCACAAAACAACTAGCCTGCAAAAAGTACATTCTATAAAGAAATAAAGCTTCCTTAGAAGCTGCTTATCCAATCTGCAAGACTAAAAGATATTAGAAAAAAATCACATCAAAAGCAACCTCTTTACGGCCAGAGAAAGACTTTTGTGTCTAACGGCTATAAAGGACAGCATGACAGATAAAGTATAAAGATTTGTCAACTAATAAGAAAAAAGACTTTATCAGAATAGAGCTTGACTTATGCATAATGAATGAGGCAAAGATTGCCTTGATATGTAAGCATAAAATCAATGAAATAATCTTTAATAAAATAAGCCATATAAATAAGAAATAATGTATAGAACAGAAGGAATACAATATTAGTAAAAGCAGACAAAAGATCATCGAACGACTCACAGAGATCGTCGAACAAACCACTGAGATCATCGAACGAAACACAGCAGATAGTCGAACTATTAGAACAGATAGTCGAGCTATCAGATAGTTGAACTGTCAGAGCAGATAGTCGAACTATCACAACAGATAGTCGAACTATCAAAACAGATAGTCGAGCTATCAGAAAGTTGAACTATCAAGATAGATAGTTGAACTACAAGAAAACTGTCGGGGCAAAAGAAGTCGAGCAGGGCTCGATGATCGACGATGCTGAGACCACAGATCGTCGAAATAACAAAGAAGAGCTAACTCAGAGATATTCGATCTGCTGATAGACGATAGTCGATCAACTGATAGACGATAGTCGAGCGGCGTTCGACTATATTCGAACTAAAACTAACTTAACCAGATTTTCATCTGGATAAGCAACAACTCTACAACTGAGGGAATCTAACCTAACAACTAACCTTTGACCATAGATAAATCTTGGGTCAAGAAACTAATTGAGAGCACTTAACTCAAATCCAAACTAGGGTACAAACAATCTCCCCCTATTTGGGTCAAGTCTCTCAAAACTAAAAAAAAACTATACAATAGATATAAAAGCAACATTAACCTGTTAGGATCAAGGTGTATCATATCATATCAATAAGCAACATTCATATCAAACATGAAATCAAACAAACAATCAAAACAGATTGGCAAAATAAATAAATCTTTACAGTATCGTAGTCTGGTTTAGAAGAGGAAGAAACATGAATAAAAGAAATTTTCCTGTTAGGATCAAGAGCATCCTTCTTTGAAATCTTTAAGTCCTATTCTCCAATGATCTTTACTTCTCCTTCTCTTGGCACAACAGCCTCTGGATGCTTTTCCATATACTTAGAGGCATCAAAAACTCCAGGTCTGATTTGAAATCTGTCTAGTTCCTTTTTCCTGAACTTTGACATAGTTGTTAAGCCTGTTATATCTTTGCCTTCAGCTTTAGCTTTTCTTATTTGGGCTGAACCAACTAACTCAAGAAATCTGGCCATCCTGAACTCAGGATTAAGCTCTTGGCTTTCATACTCATTTTCATCAGATAGATCCAAAGGATTTACAGTTTTAAATATCACTGACTGAGTTAGAAAACTTTTAATTTGTACTTGAGATGGCTTGCCATTAAGATCTGTTGGCTCTGGAATTGAAAGACTGGTTGGAGGAGCAAATTCAGAAAACTTTTTGCTTGACTTGTCTGAGTAGATCACTCTTTTTCCTTTAGAATCTGCTTGCTTTGTCTGAGCTGGCTTTCTGGATGGAAGAGTTTTGCTTTCCTTAGGTGAAGAAGGAGGAGAGAATGTAGGTTTCTGGTAAACCATCTCCTTCACCTGCTCTTTAGGTTCAGCTATTTGTCTTTGATGGCCTGATTGAGGTCTGCCCGGGTAGCCTGGGTTTCCTCTTCTTTGATAGGTCTGAGAAGGTGTAAATTTGGCTGGAGGAGCTGGGGGATTAGAAACATTTCCTGAAGCTCCTGCACTAGGAGGAGGAGGAGGACCTCTTGGAGTCCACTTGGAAACTTGAGAATCATATCTTTTGCTTTTCTTCCTCTTTTTCTCCTGATTTTTAGACAAACCCATCCAATGTTGATAGTCCTTAGACTTGGGGTCAATCCCTTTCAATATGTAATAGGGAATGTCATGGTCTGGATTAGGAGGAGGAGGAGCTTGAGCTTTCCTTTTTCTTTGAGCAAATTTTCTTTTCTTAGTTCCATCTGAATCTTCTGAATCTTCCTCATCATCAGAATGAGATGACTGAGGTTGGTGATAGGGATCAATGAAATCTTGAACAACCTTTTCTTTTGCTTTTAAAGCAGCCTTTTCTCTTTCTTCTTCTATGGCATCTTGAGCCAATAGAGTGTCCAGATCTAATCCAGGAGTATCATCCCACACAGTTGATTTTTCTACTTGCTCATCTATAATTGTCTTGGGGACCAGTTCTTCTGAAACTTGCGCAAATTCCTTATCTGCTACAACAGACTCAGGTCCTTTATCTTCTGCAGCAGGTTCTGGAGCAGATTCTTGAATATCTTGAGCTTGATCTATAACCAAAGGGACACAAAGGTTTTCTAAATGGTACATAAACATCCCTTCAAGGTATTCACAAGTTAACATGTCAGTTAACATATCAAGGAATTGAGAAATTGAATTACCTGCAGAATTTCCTAACTCCCATAAGTCATCTAGGTAGGAGGTGATGACTCCTTCTAGATATATGGCAATAATAGGAGTGGAGGATTCTTCAAGACATACTCTGAAGGCAAACTCAGCCTTAGCTATAACTTCTTGTTCTGGATCTGAAGTTGCAGCTGCAACTGATGCTGTAACCTCTGAATCTACAACTGTAAGAATGACATCTGATGATATATCTTCAGGAACTGCAACTGAAAGAATGACTAGAGGAAGTCCTGAGACATCTTCCTGGAATATCTCCCCCTGTCTGACTTCAGTTGGTGCTGAATTCAAGCCCCTAAGAGAAGAGGGCTCAGCAGAATTGGAGAGGGCTGTATTGGAAGATGTAAGAGATGAAATGGAGGCAACAAGAGGGGCAATTGCTTCTTCAATCATTGATTTGATTGAAGGAGTAATTAGCTCCATGATGCTTGCAATGAGAGCTGGTGTGATTTCAATAGATGTAGATAGGGTAATCACAACAGATGGATGATCATCAGGGATGATGTTCTCCTGATGAGATGCAGATGCATGAACTGGTGATGGAGATGCAGATGCATGAACTGGTGATGGAGATGCAGATGCATGAAGATCAATATGATCTTAATGTGAGATTGGTGACTGAGGTGGAGTTGGCAGAGTCTCAGAAGCCAACAGATCAAAACTAGGATGTGAAAGAGATGGAGATGCTGGTGGTGATGCATGGAGAATTGCAGTGGATGTAGATGGTACTGCAGTAGAGGTGGATGGCAATGTAGATGCAAATGTAGATGGAATGAGGGAAATGGAAGAGCCTTCTTCAATTAGGTGGGGAGTGACTTGTACTTTCCTTGTGCTCTCAGATGTAACAGGAGCAACCCCAGCAGGTGAAGGCTTCAGGATGTTCCTTCTCCACTTGATAAACAGAGTGGGATCCATATTTTTGCTTGCATTGATTGTTGTAGAAACCATTCCCAGCAGTTGAGGGTATTTCTCTCTCAGAAATATTCCAATCACCCTTCCTAGGGTCACCTCTTTCTTAGAATTCTTCTTCCTGATCAAATCAAAAACTATTCCTGCTCAATTGATTACTTTCTTGTTGACAATGACATACATCAAGGCAAACTGCTGCCTTGTAATATTGTCGTGTGCAGAGTGCTTTCCCAACAACACTTTTCTAACTAGTTCTGCTAAGAACTTGATCTTTATGGGGAAACTTACCTTCAGCAACTTAGAAGGAATGCCTTCAGCATGTCCTAGCTCTAGCAGCATCCTGCTATACTCTTGAGTATCTTGGTCCTACTCCTCTTGACCATTAATCAAATAAAAAATCTCAGTCAAGACGGCAGGAGTCAAAGTTACCTCCTTGCCGCCGATAGTCCCGGTCATCGATTTGTCACTGGAGGACGATGTGAAGACCCATTCTTTGATCTCTGGAATGTTTATCTTAATCCGTGTAGACATAAGCTTTTCCAATCCTTGATCTTTGCATAGCTGTAGTATCTCTAGAATGTCGGCATCACAGACACTAAAGGATTCGAAATCGACACTAAAGCTAGCGTCAAACTTCATCACTGTTAGCAAAGCAGGAGCAATCGCCATGGATTTGGTTGGGGAAGACGAGAGAGACGAAAGCAGAAAGCGCGGGGCATAGCTCAAGTCAAACCTTTCAAGCAGGAAAGAGGAATATGAAATGATGAGCTCTGTCGACTACAAAAAAAGCACGATCTATTAACCTAGGTTGACCATCGGTTTATATTAAAACAACAATCGTCGACCTATTTCAACAGATACTAAAAACGATGGTCGATCGATCGTTCGACGATCGTTTCTAGAAGCAAAGTAGTCGAGCCATCGATCGACTATTTCGGTCTTCACAAACAATTGAGCCGTCATTGACCCTAGGTCGACGATAGGCTCAACCTGTTCGACTATGGTCGAACGATGTTCGACAATATTCGAGTAGATTTCAACATACACCGAAATCTATACTTGGTCTAATCCATTTATCATACCTAGTTGATTCAAAAAGAACAGATGCTTTTGTTCATCTAAGGGCTTGGTGAAAATATCACCTCTCTGAAGGTCAGTGGATATGAACTCAAGACTGTTTTTGTTCTTTTCCACACAATCTCTTAGAAAATGGTGTCTGATCTCGATGTGCTTGGTCCTAGAGTGGTGCACAGGATTTTGTGCTATAGAAATAGCACTGGTACTGTCACACATGATTTTTGTGTTCTTGTGTGTGTACCCATAATCCAAAAGCTGGTTTTGAATTCACAGGATCTGTGAACAATAACTAGCAGCTGCTATATATTCAGCCTCTATAGTTGAAGTTGAGACAGAAGCCTGTTTCTTGCAGAACCAAGAGACTAATCTCTCTCCCAGGAACTGACATGTCCCTGAGGTACTTTTCCTGTCAACTCTACAACCAGTATAGTCAGAATCAGAGTATCCAATTAACTCAAATTCTGATTCAGCTGGGTACCACAGTCCTAAATTTGGACATCCCTTCAGGTATCTAAAAATTCTCTTGAGAAGAATCAAATGAGATTCCTTGGGGTTGACCAGGAATCTAGCACATAGGTATGCGGCAAACATTATATCTGGTCTACTTGCAGTTAAATACAATAGGAAACCAACAATGACCCTATAGTTTTTCTGATCAACTGGCTTACCCTGATCATCAGAATCTATAACTACATTTATAGCCATGGGTGTGTGCATTGCTGAAGCATCAGCCATCCCAAACTTCTTTACCAATTCCTTGGAATATTTGGATTGGGAGATGAAGATGCCATCAGCATCTTGCTTTACTTGGAGACCAAGAAAGTAAGACAGCTCACCCATACTACTCATCTCAAACTTAGAGTGCATCAGGTCAGAGAACCTTTTGTATAGTTTGGGATCAGTGGAACAAAAAATAATATCATTCACATAGACTTGAACTAATAGGATGGTGTCCTTGTGATGCTTGATAAATAGGGTTCTATCAACTACTCCCCTAACAAAGTTGTGCTCTAACAGGAAACATAATTAGCTGTGCTAACAGCTTCTGCCCAATAAGAGAGAGGCATGTTAGCATCTGCCAACAATGTTCCTGCAGTTTCAATTAGGGTTCTATTTTTCCTTTCCACTACCCCATTTTGTTGAGGAGTTTTAGGAGCAGAGAAGCTATGTTTGATACCTTCTTTCTCACAGAATTCTTGCATGTGAAGAGACTCAAACTCAGTACCATGATCACTTCTGATCAAGGCAACATGAGTAGAATACTCAGTCTGCACACATAGCAGAAAGTCTGTAAGAACTTTGAAGTTATCAGCCTTAGTTCTCAAAAAGAACACCCAAGTGAACCTAGAGAAATCATCTACAATCACTAAAGTGTAAAACTTCCCTCCTAGACTCTGTACATTTATTGGGCCAAAAAGGTCCAAATGTAATAAATACAGGATTCTAGGTGAATCACTCTTATTTACAGATTTAAAAGAATTTTTGGTTTGCTTGCCTAATTGATAAGCCCTGCATAGACCTTCCTTCTTGTAAGGGCAAGAAGGTAAGCCTCTAACAAGGTTGTATTTAGATAACCTAGATATATTCTTGAAGTTAACATGGCTAAGCCTTTTATGCCATAAGGTGTTATTATTTGTTACTTCATTAAACAGGCAGATTTCAGATTGAGTTGGATTAAAATCTACTAATTAAATGTTACCCTGTCTAATGCCTACTAACACTACATTACTATTCAAAGTAATATTGCAAAGAGTGTCAGTGAATGATACCTGATAACCTGCATCACATAACTGGCTTACTGATATTAAGTTGTGCTTCAGCCCAGTTACATATGCAACCCTTTTGAATTTCATTGCTCCAATGGTAAACTTACCATATCCTTCTGTTAGACCACAGCTGGAATCCCCAAAGATCACCTTTGGTCCAAGCTTGGCCTTGAAGCTTGACAGATTGTTTTTGTTTCCTATCATATGTTTGGAATAGCCACTATCCAAATACCATTTGTCTTTAGTAATTGGATAGGTCTTCACCTACAAAATAAAAAGTTATACATTGTGGACCCAGACAACCTTGGGTCCATTATTCTTCACAAAATTAAAACTTGAAATGAAAGAATAAGCAGGCTGAGGTTTATATCCTAAGGGATAGGATCTCCTAGGTGGAATACTCCATGCAGTTGATGGGTCAATGACCCTAGTGTTTCTATTTACCTTAGTGTTTCTGAGGTTTAGGTTGTTATTTTGATAATCATGTTCAGATCGTCGATCAGCGTTCGACGATCGATGCTCAGATCGTCGAGTACCGTTCGACCATTGGGCCTGCGATCGTCGAGCATAGTTCGACGATTTTTGTAGTTCTTTAAATTTCTTTTTTTCTTTTTTCTCTCTTAGCCTTATTTAAAGCTTTGTTAACTTTAATTACTTGCTCAGTATTCTTTATTCCATCAGCTGAAATAAAGTTTACTTGAGTGGAAAGATGGTTTTTCAGAACCATGGGGGGTTTGTAAGACCCCAACCTCGGAGTTGATCGCGGGGCGATCAATCAGCACTTTTGGAGGTCTGAACAGGGGCACACGGCCAGGCACACGGCCGTGTGCCTACCCGTGTTCAGTGATTTTGTGCAGTCTCGAGTCAGAGAAGTACACGGCCTGAGACACACGGCCGTGTCTCAAGCCGTGTGTGGGGCACACGGCCTCGAACACGGCAGTGTTCGAAGCCGTGTTCATGAAGCCCGACGATCGTTCTGAAGCTCCAGGTAACACGGCCCGTGGAACACGGCCGTGTCAGGACCCGTGTCGATCGGCGAATGAGCTACACGGCCAGGCACACGGCCGTGTGCCAACCCGTGTTCGGCCCAGTTTTAGTTATTTTGGATCTAATCTCGGCCGTTCCTTCCCTTGGATCTGGATCTGACGGTGGGGGCTGCTCCTGGGGGGTTATTAGCCGGGAAATGGGGGGAGAAACCCTCATTTCATCTTGAGTTTATCTTTCTACCTTCTAGAGAGAGGGGAGAGCTCCCTTGGTGGTGTGAGGCCAAAATCCGGCCGCCGGAGGAGGTTCAAAGCTCCAAATCGCGATCCGAGCCCAGATCCACGGAGGCGACGACGTTGCGAAGCTTTCTAGCTGCGTAGTTTGCGATGGCGCCGCGGAAGAACGCAAGGGTAACGATTCTTTATCTTGGGCATGTGAAGCCCTCTTTTCCTTGCATAGGAAGCCCGCTCTCGCGAGTGAGCGAAGAGTTGGAGTGCTCCTTGGGATAGATATGTGAAGTCCCCCTTGTGTAGAGTCCGTGTGCGTAAACGGACATAGGCATTTTGTGTGAAGCCTATTCGGACGTGTTGGTCCGAATCGGTGATGTTGCATTGCATTTGAACCGGGCAAGACTCCGGATGTTTGGGTGTTTTCGGGTTTTTCTACGTGGTAGATTGCATCAGGGAATCTTAGAGATTAACTCTAAGGTGCACCCGGAAAACTGGGCAAAAGCGGGTTTTGCCAACACGGAGGCCGGGGAGCCAACGTGAACATAACTGGGTTATGTGATTTTGTAGCGGAAACGGGACTCGGCGAGTCTTGACCTGCGCATATGGCTTAAATTGTCGTTGCGGTATGAGCACGGGTCAAGCGGAACCGTACCCGGTCTATGTCGTTCGGTAGGACCGTTGGCATGGACGAGGGTCTTCGGCGGTCTATGGCTTAAATTGTCGTGACCAAGGCTAAGGAGACAAATTGCTCATAAGGATGACCGTCCTAGAGGCGGTGGTGGATCGGGAACGTCTAAGGCTTGAATTGACGTGACGTTGGCCGGTTTGCCGAGAATGTGCCCTGAGTGCACGGGGTGTGTGGCCGTGCGAGCCTACGCCTGTGGTGATGTGCAATTACCTTTTATAAATGCTTAAACTAATAAAGTGCAGGGAAAGAGCATCCCCGCCCCGATTGTGGGGGCGGGATCGTTACAATTTGGTCAGCTTTGCTGACCGTTGCTATTGTTTGCCACCGGGCGGTGGTTTGTTGCTTGCAGGTGCGGCGGAGCCGAGCGGGAAATAGCGGGCTAAAGCCCTTGTTGCTGTGCCGGCCCTCGAAGGCCTAATTTGTTATGTTTTTCCCGTTCATTCATGTATGGCCGGCCTGCGAGCCGATGTCTGAAAACACTATTCTGTTAAGTGAACAATGTAAGGCCTTAAGGCCAGTTCTCTTTTGTGTATGTACTCATTCCTGGGTTGTAGTGGACATTCATGCTTTGTGGCAGGGTTCTTATATTTTTTGCAACTTAATTAACTTGCTTCCGCTAGGTGTTGTGTAGGACGCTCTGATTGGTTGTATGGTTTCAACGCGTAACCCACCGGTCTGTCCGTAGTATATGGCGTCGGGCCCCGGCCGGACCTACTGCTATATGCTATGTGACGGATAGGGGTGTTACAAATTGGTATCAGACTTCTGGTTTCGGTCACGCTTAAATGAATTCGTGGACGAATTCACTTTAAGGGGTGGTGAGCACATTGTGTGCGTCATCGTTATAACATGAAAAGAACCCATGAATGTCCACTTAGGAAGGAAAATACACATGTTTGAGGAACCTGCGTGTTCCTATAATTGCTGTTTGCAGTAGTGTTTGGTCGCTTATCGGTGTTTTTGCACGATTATAGGTGACCAGAAGTGGTGCTGGGCCGTCTGAACGGCCAGGTTCTGAGGCGAGCAGTGCGCCAAGCGATGCGCCTGCAACACCTCCGTCTGCCGAGACCATTAGGTTGGTGGCGGAAGCGGTCATGGCAATGATTAATGCGCAGCCTGCAAGGCAGGTGCAGCAGCCCGCTCCTGCTATGGAGCAAGTACCCCTTCAGACGGCAGAGCAAAGGAGGGTTGAGCAAGTAGTGTTGGAGCCAGAGTTTCCTAGGAGAGCAACGGAAAGACAACTGAAGCACGTGATGGGCTTTCACCCACCTGTATTCACGGGCGCAGAAACCCCGACCCAAGCAGAGGATTGGCTCTCAAGGGTCAACAGGGTGATGACTGCGACGGAAACTAAAGAGTGGCAGAAGACCACTATAGCGACGTTCCTTTTGGATGGGGACGCAAGACTGTGGTGGGAGGGCCTAGAGATGCATCAATTGAGGGGAAGGCCATTGGCCGAAGTCCCGATGGAGGAGTTTGCGAGACTATTTATGGCTCGATACCTCCCCTCGGCGCAGAGGATCGCGCTAGAGAGCGAATTCCAGAAGTTGGTGCAGGGTGATAGCACCGTTGATGAATACCTCCACGAGTTTACTCGGTTGGGGAGATATGCCGGCGCCACCATCGCTGACGAGGAGCGCAAGACGAGCCGCTTTTATGAAGGGCTAAGGGATGATTTGAGGTTGCTGCTATCGGGGCCCAAGGCGCAGGGTTTCATGACCCTGGTCAGTTCGGCCCGGTCCTTGGAGAAGGATATGAGAAACGTGCAAGCGAAGAAAGAAAGGGAATCCAGTGGCAAGAAATCAGAGTTCAAGGCGCCGACTACATCGAAGTCGGGCTACCGTAGATTCTTCAAGAAAGCTAAGACTTCGGGTCCAGCTCCTTCTGCAGGTGCCTCGGGGATAACTACCAATCGAACCCCGGGCGCTTGTTTCATGTGTGGAAAGCCGGGGCACTTTGCCCGTGACTGCTGGAGTGGACGCTCAAAGTCCGAAAGGAAACAAGGAGCTACCTACGAGGAAAAGGGCAAAGCGGTGGAGTCGACCGCGTCCCACTATGCTCCGACTCAGCCTAGAGTCTACAACTTGGGCCAATAGGAGGCCATCAAGCAAGCGGATGTGGTGACAGGTATGAGTTAATTTATGCAAGTTGACTTGAGAATACTATTACCTATTGCTTGTTAAGCTAATGTCTTTTGCTTAGGCTTTGTGGTGATTAGCGATAGTCCGGCATGGGCACTGTTCGACACTAGTGCTTCGCATTCTTTCTTGTCCGAACAGTTTATATCGCGCATCGGAGTCCCTTCTTCGATGGCGAAGGACAAGTTAGATGTGTTGCTACCGAATGGGTGCTCGATGCGTGCGGACAGAGTGTGCGCCGTGAAGGTTCACATAGGGAGCCAAGAGTTCGACTTGCTAGCGTCATTATTGCCGTTAGTAGAGTTCGATGTTATCTTTGGAATGGATTGGCTGTCAGAGCAGAAGGCTTGGATCGATTGCGACCGTAAGGAGGTCAAGCTGGGTGTAGGGCGGGAGACTACTTTCGAGGGGCTTAAGGGGTCGAGCAAGACACTAATGTCTGCTCTTCAGGTGGTGAAGGCAGTTCGTGCTGGTGCAGAGCTGTTCTTTGCAATAGTGGGGGCTGTGGAGCCAAAGTCCCCGTTGGATAGCATCCCCGTGGTTTGCGAATACCCCGATGTGTTCCCGGATAGCCTTCCCGGAGCCCCACCGCAGCGAGAGATTGATTTTACGATCGAGCTCGTGCCGAGTGCCAAACCCGTGTCACGTGCTCCTTATAGGTTGGCGCCAAAGGAGATGGCGGAGTTGAAGGTTCAGTTGGAGGAACTGATGGAGCAAGGTTATGTGCGTCCAACTTCGTCGCCTTGGAGCGCACCGGTCCTCTTCGTTAAAAAGAAGGACGGTAGTATGCGGCTGTGCATCGACTACAGAGAATTGAACAAGTTGACGGAGAAGAATAAGTACCCGATCCCGAGGATTGATGATCTCTTTGATCAGTTAGTCGGATCGTCGGTATACTCCAAGTTGGACTTGAAGTCGGGGTACTATCAGCTGAGGATCAGGGAGTGTGATATCCCGAAGACGGCGTTCAGTACGAGGTATGGGCATTTCGAGTTCACGGTCATGCCGTTTGGACTGACAAATGCGCCATCGGTGTTTATGGATCTGATGAACAGGACGTTCAGAGATTTCCTGGATCGCTTTGTGATCGTCTTTATTGACGATATTTTGGTATACTCGCAGTGCGAAGAAGACCACTTCAAGCATTTGCATTTGGTGTTGGAGACTTTGAGGAGGAATAAGCTTTACGCAAAGTTCTCCAAGTGCGAGTTCTGGCTACCCTCGGTAGCGTTCCTTGGTCATATGGTGAGTGGGGAAGGTATAGCGTGGATCCGGCGAAGATTGTTGTGATACGGGAGTGGCCTGCGTTATCTTCTGTCGCGGAAGTCCGTAGTTTTCTCGGGCTTGCCGGATATTACAAGCGCTTCGTAGAGAACTTCTCGCGGGTAGCGTTACCTCTCACGAGGTTGACAAGGAAGGATCAGAAATTCTTGTGGACGCAAGAGTGCGTGCAAGCTTTTGAGGAGCTGAAGAGGCGGTTGACCACGGCGCCAGTGCTTAGTTCGCCGAGTGGGACCGAGGGCTTTGAGGTGTATAGCGACGCTTCGGGTAGTGGCTTGGGCTGCGTGTTGTTGCAGCATGGAAGTGTGATCGCGTATGGATCGCGTCAGCTGAAAGTGCATGAAAGAAATTATCCGGTGCACGACCTGGAGTTGGCGGCCGTGATTTTTGCACTCAAGTTATGGAGGCACTACCTATACGGCGTAAGAGTCGATATATACACCGATCACAAGAGCCTAAAATACTTGTTGGATCAAAAGGACCTTAATATGAGGCAGAGGAGGTGGATGGAGTTCCTGGGGAACTACACCTTCAAGATACATTATGTACCCGGGAAGGGCAACGCAGTTGCGGATGCGCTGAGCCGCAGGGCTCCCGCCCGAGCCAACTGGTTGTCGGTGCATGATGAGCGGCTAGTGCGGGAGTTGGAGGAGCTTGAGATCTGTTGCGTTGACAAGCAGACGAGCGCCAAAGCAATGTTAAACTGGACAGAGGTGCAGTATGACCTGGCTGACCGGGTTCGGCAGGCATTGGAGTTAGATGACTCCATGAAAGAGCTTATGGAGGCCGCTCTGGATGGGTCAAATTCCCAGTTCTCGGTGGATGATGGTTTGTTAAGAAAGGATCATCGGTTGTGCGTCCCGAGTGGGGGTAACCTCTGGGCGGAGTTGATGTACGAGGCTCATCATACCAAGTACTCAATCCACCCAGGGAGCACGAAGATGTATCGTGATCTCAAGAAGTTGTTTTGGTGGCCGGGGCTTAAGAAAGATGTGGCGTTGTACGTGGCTAAATGCCAAACGTGCGCCTTGGTGAAGGCGGAGTGCCAAAGGCCAGGAGGATTTCTGAAATCCTTGCCTATACCGGAGTGGAAATTCGACGACATATCCATGGATTTTGTGCATGGATTGCCAAGATCGCAGAAGGGAAACGACGCCATTTGGGTGATCGTTGACAGTTTGACGAAAGTGTCGCATTTCTTACCAATGAGGAAGGATGATCCAGTAGAGAAGTTGGCAAAGCTCTATGTGGATAGCATTGTGCGCTTGCACGGGGTGCCCCGCAGTATTGTGAGTGATCGCGATGGGCGTTTCACGTCCAATGACTGGAGGCTAGTGCATCAATTGTTGGGCTCCAAACTGAAGTTTAGCACGGCGTTTCATCCGCAGACGGATGGCCAGACCGAGAGAGTCAACAGAACCTTGGAAGACATGCTCCGCATGTGTACGTTGGACTTCGGTAAGAGGTGGGAGGACCACCTATACTTGGTCGAATTTGCTTATAACAATAGTTATCAAGCAAGCATTCAGATGGCGCCGTTCGAAGCTCTTTACGGAAAAAAATGTCGCACGCCGTTGTCGTGGTTAGAAACGGGTGAGTCAAAGCTTTATCAGCGTCAAGACATTGAAGATGCCACTTCTTTAGTGCATACTATACGGGAGCGGTTGCGGATTGCCCAGGATAGGCAAGCCAAGTATTATAATGCCAAGCATAGGAACGTGGAGTTCAGTGTTGGCGATTGGGTATACTTGAAGATCAAGCCATTCAAGGGTGTCTCGCGGATTCGACGCTTGAAAAAGTTGAGTCCGAGATACCTTGGGCCATTTGAGATTCTGGAGAGGATCGGAGAAGAAGCTTATAGGTTGAGGTTATCAGCAGAGTTAAGTGCTTTGCACGATGTATTCCACATCTCGGTTTTGCGGAAGGTAGTGCAAGAGCCTTCGCAGGTGTTAGCGGCCGACCAAGTACCGGTTGAGGAAGGGTTGACAACGAAAGTCAAGCCCATATCTATTGAGGATTTCGAAGTCAAGCGGCTTCGGAACAAGGAAATCAGAATGGTGAAGGTCCGTTGGGATAACTGCGGACGCGAGGAGCTCTCTTGGGAGCGAGAGCAGTCAATGCGCGAGGAGTACCCCGAGTTGTTCCCCTCAGGTACTCGTTATGTTTATGTTTTTGTGTAGTCTCTGTTCTTAATTTCGGGACGAAATTCTCTTAAGGGGGAGGGAGTTGTAAGACCCCAACCTCGGAGTTGATCGCGGGGCGATCAATCAGCACTTTTGGAGGTCTGAACAGGGGCACACGGCCAGGCACACGGCCGTGTGCCTACCCGTGTTCAGTGATTTTGTGCAGTCTCGAGTCAGAGAAGTACACGGCCTGAGACACACGGCCGTGTCTCAAGCCATGTGTGGGGCACACGGCCTCGAACACGGCCGTGTTCGAAGCCGTGTTCATGAAGCCCGACGATCGTTCTGAAGCTCCAGGTAACACGGCCCGTGGAACACGGCCGTGTCAGGACCCGTGTCGATCGGCGAATGAGCTACACGGCCAGGCACACGGCCGTGTGCCAACCCGTGTTCGGCCCAGTTTTAGTTATTTTGGATCTAATCTCGGCCGTTCCTTCCCTTGGATCTGGATCTGACGGTGGGGGCTGCTCCTGGGGGGTTATTAGCCGGGAAATGGGGGGAGAAACCCTCATTTCATCTTGAGTTTATCTTTCTACCTTCTAGAGAGAGGGGAGAGCTCCCTTGGTGGTGTGAGGCCAAAATCCGGCCGCCGGAGGAGGTTCGAAGCTCCAAATCGCGATCCAAGCCCAGATCCACGGAGGCGACGACGTTGCGAAGCTTTCTAGCCACGTAGTTTGCGATGGCGCCGCGGAAGAACGCAAGGGTAACGATTCTTTATCTTGGGCATGTGAAGCCCTCTTTTCCTTGCATAAGAAGCCCGCTCTCGCGAGTGAGCGAAGAGTTGGAGTGCTCCTTGGGATAGATATGTGAAGTCCCCCTTGTGTAGAGTCCGTGTGCGTAAACGGACATAGGCATTTTGTGTGAAGCCTATTCGGACGTGTTGGTCCGAATCGGTGATGTTGCATTGCATTTGAACCGGGCAAGACTCCGGATGTTTGGGTGTTTTCGGGTTTTTCTACGTGGTAGATTGCATCAGGGAATCTTAGAGATTAACTCTAAGGTGCACCCGGAAAACTGGGCAAAAGCGGGTTTTGCCAACACGGAGGCCGGGGAGCCAACGTGAACATAACTGGGTTATGTGATTTTTTAGCGGAAACGGGACTCGGCGAGTCTTGACCTGCGCATATGGCTTAAATTGTCATTGCGGTATGAGCACGGGTCAAGCGGAACCGTACCCGGTCTATGTCGTTCGGTAGGACCGTTGGCATGGACGAGGGTCTTCGGCGGTCTATGGCTTAAATTGTCGTGACCAAGGCTAAGGAGACAAATTGCTCATAAGGATGACCGTCCTAGAGGCGGTGGTGGATCGGGAACGTCTAAGGCTTGAATTGACGTGACGTTGGCCGGTTCGCCGAGAATGTGCCCTGAGTGCACGGGGTGTGTGGCCGTGCGAGCCTACGCCTGTGGTGATGTGCAATTACCTTTTATAAATGCTTAAACTAATAAAGTGCAGGGAAAGAGCATCCCCGCCCCGATTGTGGGGGCGGGATCGTTACAATTTGGTCAGCTTTGCTGACCGTTGCTATTGTTTGCCACCGGGCGGTGGTTTGTTGCTTGCAGGTGCGGCGGAGCCGAGCGGGAAATAGCGGGCTAAAGCCCTTGTTGCTGTGCCGGCCCTCGAAGGCCTAATTTGTTATGTTTTTCCCGTTCATTCATGTATGGCCGGCCTGCGAGCCGATGTCTGAAAACACTATTCTGTTAAGTGAACAATGTAAGGCCTTAAGGCCAGTTCTCTTTTGTGTATGTACTCATTCCTGGGTTGTAGTGGACATTCATGCTTTGTGGCAGGGTTCTTATCTTTTTTGTAACTTAATTAACTTGCTTCCGCTAGGTGTTGTGTAGGACGCTCTGATTGGTTGTTTGGTTTCAACGCGTAACCCACCGGTCTGTCCGTAGTATATGGCGTCGGGCCCCGGCCGGACCTACTGCTATATGCTATGTGACGGATAGTGGTGTTACAGGGTTCACTTGGTGAAGCTCCTAAGCCTAGCTTGTTGTTACCTGTCCTAGTGTTTAACATGCTAGTAATCTCTAGCAGTTTAAGACTTCTATAATTAAGAGATTCTTCTAATCTTTTAGATTTGGCTAGTTCAGTTTTAAGAAATTTGATTTCTTCACTAGATTTAGTGAGTTCAGCTTCTAGCCTAGCATTTTCACTGGAGAGGGATTCTAATTCAACAATCTTATTTCTAAGCTCCTTAATTTCCTTCTTTGAGCTAATTAAATCTAAACATAGAGATTTAAATTCAGATCTAAATTCAACAGAAGTAAAATCATAAGAAGACAATACCTGATCTTCAGTAGGCATTTCTTCTTCATCAGAACTCTCTACAGCTGAATGATTGCTGCAAGCATCAATTGCCATTAGGCAAATTTCTTATGCCTTCTTCTCTTCCTCATCTTCATTGGAGCTTGAGGAGGAAGATTCCTCATTAGTCTCACTCTAGGTTTCAGCCACAAATCCTTTCTCCTTCTTCTTGTTTTTGTAGGACGAGGACTTGGAATGCTTCTTCTGATATTCTTTATCTTTTCTTTTCTCCTTGTTCTTTTCCTCTGGACACTCAGGTAAAATATGTCCAGGTTTCCTGCAACCATAACATATAATTTCTTTAGCAGGTGATCTGTCATACCTTGGCTTGTCTTCATATCTTGAAGACTTCTTTCTGAAGTCCTTTCTGCCCATTTTGAGAAACCTTTTGGCAAAGAGTGCCATTAGCTCCTCATTTGATTGGCTTCCTTCAGATGCATCAGCAGCCTTTAGATCAAGAGTTTTCTCTTTCCTTGTTGGAGTAAGAGCTTTGGCTTCAGCTTCAGCTTCTCTGGTCTTCAGTACTTGCTCAAATGATTTGAGATTGCCAAGGAGAGCTTTAGTTGAGATCTCAGTTGTACTTCTGGACTCTTTGATGGGCCAGATACTGAGATCCCATGTGCTGGGGAAGCACATCAATATCTTGTCATTGACCTCTGTCAATGTTATCTCCTTATCAAGGGTTCTGAGCTCATTGATGATGGAGCTGAGCCTGGTGTACATTGCCTCAACTGATTCTGCTTCACTCTTTTTGAAATTCTCATATTGGGATATGAGGTTGGACCTTCTGTCCTTCCTCTCATCAGCTGAACCAGCTACAATCTGGTTTAGTGAGTCCCACATGGCTTTTGCAGAGGTGCAATCAGCCACTTTCTAGAAAGTTTCATCAGACATGGTTTAAGCCAGAATGTTCATAGCTTTTGCATCAGCTATCTTTGCTTTATTGTAAGCATCATTGTAGTCAGGAGGTTGCACTACACTCAGATTTGTTGAAGTTGTAGCAGTAGTTGCTGCAGGTGGTGTTGGTGGTCCTGTCAAAATAGAAGAAAAAAAATATCTTCATCAATAGAATTCATATACAGTCTGATTCTTGCCTTCCAGATGCTGAACTTAGCTGAGTTGCATACTGGAGGTCTGGTGCTAGAATAATCCTTGTACTGGGCCATGAAGTGAATATCTATAAACTTGGTATCTATCTAGATCTTGTGACTCAGGTGTTAGCCTGTACAGTCAGTCAACCTCCCTCTGATACCAATTGAAAGTGAGGATAGATACAACTCTAGAGGGGGGGGGGGGGTGAATAGAGTAATCAAAAATATGACAGTCTAATCAACTCCCTTAGAGTAAATTTGTGGAATAGGTATATAGATATATGAAACCCTAGAGCCTAACACAAAGTGAGGTGCACAAGATAAAGCTAACTATAATTACAGTTTAAGCTTTAGTCCTAACACAACAACTAGCAATCCTAGTTAGTTATACTCACAGCCACAGTGCAGTAATTAAAATAAGCAACACAGACAACACAAGAAGATTTATAGTGGTTCCCTCTCAATAGGTACATCCACTCTTCTACCACCCTAGTAGGAATCCCCTACAGGTTTTTGTTCAGGTGCCCTGCCACCAACTGATCTGGTTCAGGTAGATCAAGTAGACCCTTTGAGCTTTTGATCAGGAGCTCAAAATCCAACACAGGTTTTTGCTAAGGTGCCCTGCCACCAAGGTTCACTTTTGAAGGGAGTAATAACCCTTTGTACAGGAGGTTGAGAAAGTTAGAATGTCTTCTCTTTTGTTAAACAAAGTTAGAGAAGCAAGTGGATTGCACTGAGCTATAGAAAGCTCTGATGGAATCAAAGCTCCCCCTGGCTTAGAGAATATCCAGGAAGAAGCCTTGCTTAAGGGTGCAGGAGCTCTTCAGAACTCTTGACAGAGATGATCTGTTGTCTTGAAGTTCTTGAAGGAGCAGCTTTGAAGAAGACTCTTGATGAGGAATGACTGTTTTTCTTCAATCAGCTTTTCTTTCTTCTTCTTCTTCTGAAGCACTGAGTATGAATGTTCCTGTAAACAGGATGAACTCAGGATTGAAAAAGAGAGCACTGAAGAAAGTTGATCTTCTCAGCTGTATGTGAAAATGTCTGAGAGCTGTATCTTCTTTTTTTTGGTTGAGTATATATGAATATCTGTATATGTGTGTATGTATCTCTATATCTCAAAACTTATTTCAAAAGCACTTTATATATTAGCCTTTTTAATGGCTTTAAACTTTCTCTTGATTTGAAAACTTGTCTTCTTCTGAGATCTACAATCTGGGCTGCAAATAGCACAAAACAACTAGCCTGCAGAAAGTACATTCTATAAAGAAATAAAGCTTCCTTAGAAGCTGCTTATCCAATCTGCAAGACTAAAAGATATTAGAAAAAAATCACATCAAAAGCAACCTCTTTATGACCAGAGAAAGACTTTTGTGTCTAACGGCTATAAAGGACAGCATGACAGATAAAGCATAAAGATTTGTCAACTAATAAGACAAAAGACTTTTTCAGAATAGAGCTTGACTTATTTATAATGAATGAGGCACAGATTGCCTTGATATGTAAGCATAAAATTAATGAAATAATCTTTAATAAAATAAGCCATATAAATAAGAAATAATGTATAGAACAGAAGGAATACAATATTACTAAAAGCAGACAAAAGCTCGTCGAACGACTCACAGAGATCGTCGAACGAACCACTGATATCGTCGAACGAAACACAGCAGATAGTCGAACTATCAGAATAGATAGTCGAGCTATCAGATAGTTGAACTGTCAGAGCAGATAGTTAAACTATCACAATAGATAGTCGAACTATCAAAACAGATAGTCGAGCTATCAGAAAGTTGAACTATCAAGACAGATAGTTGAACTACAAGAAAACTGTCTGGGCAAAAGAAGTCGAGCAGGGCTCGACGATCGACGATGCTGAGACCACAGATCGGCGAACTAACAAAGAAGAGCTAACTCAGAGATAATCGATCTGCTGATAGACGATAGTCGATCAACTGATAGACGATAGTCGAGCGGCGTTCGACTATAGTCGAACTAAAACTAACTTAATCAGATTTTCATCTGGATAAGCAACAACTCTACAACTGAGGGAATCTAACCTAACAACAAACCTTTGACCATAGATAAATCTTGGGTCAAGAAACTAATTGAGAGGACTTAACTCAAATCCAAATTAGGGTACCAACAGCACCCTCATCATCTTCCCGGTGAATGGCTCCACACCTGCCAGTCCTTTCACGAAATCCTCCGACACGAACGAGTGCGAAGCACCAGTGTAGAAGAGAGTGTGAGCGGGCTTGCCGCTAACGAAGACTATGCCTGGGGTAATTAAGTGTCTTAGTATTCTTGTTGCAGTTGTATTCTCTTAATTTCTAACTAGGTTATGTCTAGAACACTAGTTTATATGAAGAAAATTTAAAAGTACTGGCATACCTGCGATAACATGCTCCGGGTTCCGGGGCTGTGTCAGGTCTAGAGCATACACCTGCTCCCTCTCTGGCCTGCGGATTCGATCCTGAAATCCTCGTCCTCGGTCCTATCCTCGTCCGCCAAACTATCGGGGAGGTGGAGCGCCCTGATGTGCTGGTGGGGGTTCTCGCCTCATAGGGCAGTTATTCTTAAAATGCCCCGGCTGATTGCACTGAAAGCATACCGGTGCCTGCTCTGCCGTCCTTGGCATCTCCAGCATCTGTAAAGGCTGGGGAGCCAATACCCCCTGGCTCCTCTGCTCCTGCCCAAACTCCTGATGAGGCTGATCCCCGTTCCTTCTCTCTCCAATAACCTGGCCCCGAGGACGGTCTCTACGACCTCCAATCACTGTATCATCAGCCGGTCTCTTCCGTCTCTTCACTGTAAGCTGATCTGCTTCTCTCTTCTTAGCCATCTCCAAAATCCTTTCCAAACTCCCCTTTGAGATGAAGAGGAGGGCCTGTATCATGTCATCTTGCAGCCCCTTATAAAACCTCCTGGCATAGCCAACATCGTCTAACTTGTAAGCGTCCGCATAGCGGGCCATGTGAGTAAACTCCTGATAATACTCCACCACAGTCTTGTTCCCCTGCCTCAGCCACAGGAACCTATCCTCCAGGTCATCCCTCGCCGACTGAGGTACAAAATGTCCCAAGAGCGCTGCTCTGAACTCCTCCCAAGTAATATCAGCGCAATCCATCCCCGCAAAGGTGGTGTCCAGCTGAGATTTCCACCACCTCTTTCCGTGTGACTCCAGGCAGGAGACCGCCAAAGCAAATGCCTCCTCAGTGGGGCATCGAATCCCCTCTAGCATCTTGTAAATATTATCCAACCATTCCTCCGTACGTACTGTAGACTCCGTCCCAGGTAGGATTGAGGGGAAAGTCCTCGGAAGACAGTCATCTGATTGGCCCCGGGGTTTGGCTGTGGAGCCGGGGCTTGCTGAGCTCTGAAGGCCTCTAGAATGGCCGTCAGTGTTTTCCCCATCTCCGTCTCTTTGAGCGGAGCTGGAGCCGGTGGAGGTGGGACCACATTCGGAGCCTGAGGTGTCCCCTGCTGTGATGAAGGGTTCGTCGCAGGCTACAAGGAAAAATTCTATTTGTTAGAGAGCGAATGAATGGAATTTAAGAAGGGGTAGGATGGACTTTCACATGTGATTTCCCTTATGGGCACACCACTGTTTCCGCTGCTAGTTTGTCCGCAAACTAAGCTCGCACGGGGGTGGCCCAAGGTTTTGTGGACTACTTCTCTTTCGATCGAGGTCTCCTCTGATACCACTTGTAAGACCCCCCCCCTTTTTTTTTCTTTTTTCGAACACCGGAGTTTTAGCCCAGAATTGCCGCTTTGCGGTGGAACCGACTCATGGGAAGGTCGCCACTACAAAACGCCAATTTTGACGGCCCTTTTTGATCACAAAGAAAGAGAAGTAAGTATACGTAAAATGTAAACCAGTCCACAAAAACATGTATAAAATGAAATCACATCTAGTCCATCAGTAGATAATAACAGGAAATAGAGGTACTGCAAAGATACAGTTCAGATGAAATATAGATAAACGGGCTCGAGCCCGGTATATCAGAGTCCTCACTACAAATCACTCATCGCGGAAGCTATAAAAAATACTAATCACTCACGGAGCTGGTCGCAGGTGCACCGATGCTAGACTGACCACCCTCCATGCGCACCGTACTCCGTTGGTGCTGGTCCCTGGACTGCTGGTCCCTGTCTCCCATACGGAGCTCCTGTAATGTTGTGGTTCGAAAACCATTAGTCATAAAGACTAAGCCCTATCATCCCCTCCCCCTCCCCCCACGGCTCCTAAGCACCGATCGGAGAGGAGGAAAGGGAAGCTACAAAGTTGGAGAGTAATCAAGCAGATGATAGTGGAACTAGTCTAACAACTACTCAAAGAGTATAAGCAACTAACTAAAATAAGGTACATCTAGCAGTAGGGTAGACATGTGGTAAGTAGTATAAACAGAAGAAGACAAGTGGAACAAGTAAGTAAGTAAGTAAGTAAGTAAATGAGTAAGTAATATGTAAGTAAGTAAATGAGCAAGTAATAAGAAAGTAACCTTAACTTATATGAATGCCCATACAAACTTATAAGTTAAGGGGTCTTCTGCAAGGCTCCCATCGTATAAAAAGTCCCATACCGATTTATACGTTGGGGTGTCGGTTGTATGAAAATATGACTGTAGTGATATGCTATGCCATGATTCATGCAAGTGCAACTCACGCACACGACTATATGCGCACAGAACTTTAGTTCCCCCTATTCGGGCAGCTAGATTCACTCCCAGGAACCTCCGTAGTGGAAAATGGAGACAGTGGGTCAGGCCCCCCACTCCTAGGCGGGTATCCACACTACCGGTCCTAGCCCTTCCGTACGCCCCTAAAAGAACACAACCTAGAGTATCCGTGTACTAGCGCTGGCTATATCCACCAGACTTTCTTTGGCTAAGTGTCCCACACCGCTGAGTCAACGTACCGATGTCAGTGTGAACGACAATCAAATACCAAAGACCCACCACCTTTATTCTGTATTCAAACCCTCGAGCCCTCGGCTCCCCGGACTTTCCCGTCCGTGCATCTACCTTCAGAGCTATCGTCTGAATGGAAACCAAACCAACTTATTCTACCTTCCTAACTATCGGGGTGTATGTATGTGCAACCCTAGTTATACTAGTTGCTCTTTTAATTTATTATTCCTAAGGTTTACGTTAGCCCAGGACTGCCCCCGGTATTCCCCGTGAAGGGCTCTCAAAGGGCACTAGGAACTATGATGGTAGCTGAAGCCCACCATTCCCTTTCACAAGGCACTTATTGTTATTGGTTGATACCCGTTACCCGATCCCTTTTAGATTACTTTAGACCTAGCTCTAGAGAATTAAGCCTCTTCCACTCCTACCCGGGGTGGACAATCTTTCGTCGTTCCCGAACGCCACTTAACACTAGCCAATCTCACACTCTACTTATCCTGACTTCCAACAATGAACTTAAACTTAACTTGCCCTATCCAAACCAGCAACTACCAAAATTCCATCTCCCCAAGTTCATTACCCACTCTAGTTCAATTTCCGTGGTTTTACTATATGTAGACCATCCTAAGATACATGAGGTATATAAGGGGAGGTACTTTAAATTGTCTTTCGAATCTCCTATAATATTTACTGGAGGTCTATCATGACATAATTTAACTAAGTCCAAGATTTCCAAGTTTTTCCTTTTTATCGGGCATTTAATTTATTTATTCTAAGCCTCCCAATGCCCTAGTATGAACATGAAGTGCACTAATGAGCCAACAATAAATCATCATAAAATCAGTAAAAATCCTATGAGGCACTTAAGCAGTAATTTCCAATTTTGATAAATTTCAGAGGTGTTTAGGCCTATATTTCCTTATTTACCATTTTAGGCCACTTCTACCATATTATGAAGCAAGTACTGTAAATATGTACCCAAAAATCACACTAAAATTATAGAAGCTTTATGGTGATCTAAAACTATCATAAACCAAGTTCCATGATTTTTCTCTAATATTTTAGGCTCTGAATTTATTTTAATGTAAAATACTTATTTCCTAGCTTAGTGAAGGAGGTACAATTTGTAATTATCTAAAAATCCATAGAAAATTACAGGGTGACTAACATAGTATGAAACACCAACTTCCCAAATTTCATAATTTTACAATTAATAATTGGGCATTATTTGTATTTTTGATTACATATCACAATTGGTATATTAAAGAAGCAAGTACCCAAAATAATCAGATAAAACTCCCAAGGAAAATACAGAAGGTATAACATACTATAAGATGCCCTAATAAAAGATTTCATAACTTTCCAGGGAACAAAAATTCCAGAATCATCAAAATAAATATCTAGGGCACAATTAGAGTTGTAAATGAAGTACTGTATAAACTTACCCAAAAATCTCAACAAAATTACATTATGGCCATTTAGACCATAAAATCACCCTTCCCAAATTTTATTTTATTTTGAGTTCATTTGTCAGCTTAATAGTTCAAATTAAGATTGGTGCGATAAACTAGGGTTAGGGTTTTAGGTGGCCTAACTATCTCCAAATCACCTAAGATTTTGTCCAGAGAACTATAATGGCCCTATAGTCCTCTCCACCAAATTTCAAGTCAGTCCAAGGTCATTTAACCCAATGACCTTCACAACCCTACAAATCCCCATTAAGGGACCTACCCTAGGGTTCTAGGGCTACCCTACACCAAACCACCCCAAACTCCCTTGGACAGTGTGTAATACCCTAAAAAGTCAGTGACCAAAATATCAGCCTCTGTTGAGGTTGTTTGACCACTCAAATCCCATAAGGAATGAATTGACCCAATTAACCCTATAAGGGCCAAACTAGGGTCGAGTTAAAACTCAATCAAAACACTTCCAAATGATGTGGAATTTTTACCAATGTTCTAAAATTCCCCCTAAGACCTCCCACCCAAATTTGGGGGGATTTTGAGGTGTTTAGGACACCTAATTAAATTATACATGAATTATTAAATTTTTACAAAAACTATAGAAAAACATTCTCCAAAAATTCTGATTTTTGGATAAGTCTTAGGTATTGCTAATAATAGCCCATACCCCAAATTTAAAGTCATTTAAATGTCTGGATTGATGTGGGCATCCAAATCAATCTCAGGACAACCCCATGGATAGACCTCACAAAAATGTGTGCTGTGGTCTAACCAAGACTCCAAATCGAGTGAAATCAATTTTGAATAAAACTAAACTTCAAGTGCTACATTTTATATGTTGACCACTTTTTATGTTTCAGCCCCTACGGGCTATAATTTTCAGTTTAAACCTCAAGCACAGTAAATGAGATTACTTTACTAATTATACCATATATAATATAATATAATAAAATATACTGTTCATCTTCTTCTTTACTCGAACCCGAGCAGAACCATAAAATAAACACTTCCTGTAGCTTTTCTAAAACTATTTCCCGGCCACCCAGCCATCTCCCTGGCCGGCCACCACCACCACCACCTCTATTGAGGTGAGGGCTACCGTCGAGCGGCGGCACGGCCGCCGGAGAGGCGGTTTCCGGCGAACCCGACCACCATTTATTTTTGAAAAACTATGGAAAAGCTCACTCAATCTTGCTCCTTTGAGCTTGACATCTCTCCTAAATATTTTCTAAGATCTTCCCATAGAAGAAGGAGTAGAGGAGGACCTTGTTCGTGGTTTGGAGTCGAGCCGATCGTCGTTATGCCATTTGCGCGGTGGTGGCGTCGCCGGAATTCTTCAACAGCAAGGGGAGGCTCGAAAACTTCAGGTAAAGGCCGGGAAAACTTCCTCTTGGGCCTCTGAGGGTGTTAAAAGGCTTGGTCAGGGAGGGGGAACGACCAAAAGCTAGTGGCCATTAATGGCCCATTATAGCTTGGCTCGACCATGGTGGTGGGGGGCTGAAACGGCTCTGTGATAGCTGGAGGAGGGCTGGAAACTCCTCCTCTCCCTTAGAGGAGTTGAATCCAGCCATTTCAAGGGGAAGAGGGAAGGCCATGGCATCAAATGCCATTGATGGCCATGAAGGCTAGGGCTTGGCCATGGCCGTAACTGCTCCTTTTGCAAAACCGACGGTCCACGTGGCACAGCTTCACTTGACCGGTCAACCTTCTTTAAAATAAGACTTAATTGGGTCTTATTAAAAGAAAACAGCTCACTCCTTGAACGGCCCGGTTCAGCTAAACCAGCACACAGCCAGAAATACAATGCCAGAAAATTCTAAGTATAATGGTGTTGAGTGAGCTCAGCTCACTCAATGCCATCAAGCTACGGCGTTGAGTGAGCTCTGCTCACTCAACGCCATCCCAGACTATGGCGTTGAGTGAGCTCAGCTCACTCAACGCCATCTAGATTATGGCGTTGAGTGAGCTCAGCTCACTCAACGCCATCCGGATTATGGCGTTGAGTGAGCTCTGCTCACTCAACGCCACCCAGAATATGTTCTTTTTAAACGATGGCGTTGAGTGAGCTTAGCTCACTCAACGCCGTCCAGGTTATGGTGTTGAGTGAGCTCTGCTCACTCAACGCCATCCAGACAACACCAAATGGTATTGAGTGCAGTCAGTGCACTCAACGCCGTTCAACTTATGGCGTTGAGTGCACTCAACGCCATCCCGCCTGACAGTTTATGGCATTGAGTGAGCTAAGCTCACTCAACGCCATCCAGTCTACGACGTTGAGTGAGCTCATCTCACTCAACGCCACCCAGATGACACCAGATGGCGTTGAGTGCAGTCTGTGCACACAATGCCGTATAGCTTATGGCTTTGAGTGAGCTAAGCTCACTCAACGCCATCCAGACCACGACGTTGAGTTAGCTAAGCTCACTCAATGCCATCCAGACTACGGCGTTGAGTGAGCTTAGCTCACTCAACGCCATTTCAAGGTCACGGGCGTGACGGATTGGTCACGGGCGTGTCAGGCCCATGTTGAAATTTTTGAGCTCGACGATCGTCTTCCTGAGGTCGACGATCGTCGAAGGGGTCACACCCTTGGTCACAGGCGTGACGGGTCGGTCACGGGCGTGACCACCTCTTGACTCGAAATCTTGGTCGATAAACTTCAATTCCTGGGCTTCCCATGGTTTTGTTAAGACAAAACTATTCCCAGGGATCTAGTCGGAAATGGGATGTTACATCAGCCCATCGTAGTTCCTAGTGCCCTCGAGAGCCCTTCATGGGGAATGCCTTGGGTAGTCCAGGGTTAACGTAAACCGTAAGAATAAGCAATGATATGAGTAATTAATATAACTGGGATTACACTTTCACTCATAATTCCCGATATCGTGGGAGTTAGGTTGGGTCTCACGAGCGGTAGGCTCAGTGGTTTTAGGGGTGGGAAGGTTAGCCCGGCGAGCCGATGGCTCGGTAGGATAATATATTACTATTGTATGTGCATAAGATAAAAAGTGGTGGGTCTTCGGTATCGGACTATCGTTCACACCGACATCGATACGCTGACTCAGCGGGTGTAGTTTACAATTAGCCAAAGGAAGTCTAGTGGATATGGCCAACATTAGTACGTGGTGACTCTGGGTTGTGTCCTTTCAGAGGCATACGTAAGGGCTAGGCCTGGCAGTGTGGATACCCGTCTAGGAGTGAGGGGCCCGACCCACTGTCTCCGTTTGCCACTATGGAGGTTCCTGGGAGTGAAGCTAGCTACCCAAAAGGGGGGAACTAAAGGTCTATGCGCATAAAGTCGTGTGCGTGAGTTGTACTTGCATGAATCATGACATAACATATCATTACACTCATACTTGCATTCAACCTACACCCCAACGTATAAATTGGTATGAGACTTTTTATAAGATGTGAGCCTTGCAGAAGACCCCTTAACTTGTATGAGCAGTCATATAAGTTAAGGTTACTTATTTCTTAGTATGTCTTTCTTACATATGTTGCTATACTTTACTTGTTTACCTTATTGCTCGATATTATAGAACTGCTAGCCTGTACCTTTATTCCTTAGCTGTACATACATTATAAATGACTGCTAGAATAGTTCCACCGTCACCTGCTTTGTTTATTCTCCACCTTCATAGCTTCCCTTTCCTCCTCCCCGCTCGGTGCCTAGGAGCCATGGGGGAGGGGTAGGGGATGATAGGACTTAGTCTTTTTGACTAACGGTTTTCAGACCACAACATTCCAGGGGCTCCGGATGGGAGACAGGGAGCAGCAGCGGGGATACAACACCAGTGGAGTACGGTGCACATGGAGGTGGGACAGTCTAGCACAGGAGCACCGACTACTGGCTCTGTGAGTGTTTAGTTTACTTAGCTTCCGCGAGAGTTTTTAGTGAGGATTGATGTACCGGGCTTGAGCCTATTTATATTTCATTGTACTGTTTTCCCTTAGTACTTCTATTATCATTTAAACTTGATAGGATTTCTCATATTTTATATTATATGTGATTGTGGACTTAGCTTTATCTGAACTGGTTTAAGATTCTTTCTCTTTGGTGATCATAAAAGGCCGACAGGATCGGCGTTTTGTAATGGCAACCTTCCCGAGTGTCAGTGTCAGCGCAAAATGGCGATTCTGGGCATAAGACCCCGAGGTTTTAAAAAAAAAAAGGCGTCTTACAAACTAGTATCAGAGGAAACATCGGTCCAAGAGAAGTAGTCCACAAAAACCCTAGGCCACCCCGCACGAGCTTAGTTTGCGGACAAACTAGTAGCGGAAGCAGTGGTGGGACCATTAGGGAAATCATATGTAAAAGTCCACTTTATCTCTTCCATTCATTCCATTTGTACACTATCTAACAATTTGAATTCTTCTTTGTAGCCTGCGACGAACCCTACCCCATAGCAAGGGACACCTCAGGCACAAAATATGGTTCCACCCCTGCAGGCTCCTACTCCATTCCAGCAGACGGTGAAGGGACAAACACTGAAGACCATTCTTGAGGCCTTCAGGGCTGAGCAGGCCCCGACTCCACAACCAAATCCTGGGGACAACTGGATGAGTGCCTTACGGGGGCTTTCTCCTCCATCCTACCTAGGGACGGAGTTAGCAATCCGCATAGAGGAGTCGTTGGACATCATCTACGAGATGCTTGTGAGGATTAAATGCCCGATAGAGGAGGCGGTTGCTTTAATAGTTTCCTACCTAGAGTCATATGGGAAGAGGTGATGGAAGTCATAGCTAGACACCATCTTTGCTGGAGTGGATTGCATAGACATCTCATGGGAGGAGTTCAGAGCAGCTTTACTGGGACATTTTGTATCTCAGTCAGCGAGGGATGATTTGGAGGATAGGTTCATGTAGTTAAGGCAGGGCAACAGGACCGTGCTAGAGTACTACCAGGAGTTTACTCACCTAGCCCGCTATGTAGATTCATATCAATTGGATGACGCGGGCTATGCAAAGAGATTCTACAAGGGTCTTCATGATGACATGAGATAGGCCCTCCTCTTCGTCTCTGAGGGGAGATTGGCCAAGATTTTGGAGATGGACAAGTAGAGGTAGATCAGCTTACAGTTCGGGGCCGGAAGAGACCGGCTAACGACGTAATGATTGGTGGTAGGAGGGACCAGCCCAGAGGGCATGTCATAAGAGAAAGGAGGAATGGGGATCAACCCTACCAGGAGAAAAGGCAGGAATAGAGGGACCCAGTGGCATTGGCTCCTCAGCCTTTACATATACGGGAGATGCCAATGACTTGAGAAAGGGCACGGGTATGTTTCCGGTATAAACAGCCAGGGCACTTCAAGAGGAACTGCCCCATGAGGGAAGCACCCCTACCAGCACTTCTGGATGCCCAACCTGCACGACAGTTTTGTGGTCGAGGACGCGATCGAGGACATAGATTTCAGGGCGGAGACTGCAGACAGGATAGAGGGCAAGTGTATGACTTAGACCTGGCTCAGCCCTGGAACCCGAAGCAGGTTATAGTAGGTATGCCGGTGATTTTAAGTTCTTTTCTTTCCTAAAAGCTAGACTCATGGATATAGAATTGTTAGAAATAGGAAAGAAAACCATAACTAGATTTCTAAGACATTTAACCACCTCAGGCATAGCCTTCATTAGCGGTAAGCCCGCTCATACACTGTTGGATATGGGTGCTTCACACTCATTCGTGTCAGAAGCCTTCATGGAAGGACTAGAAGGCATGGAACGATTCACAGGCTTGGAGATGAGGGTGCGTCTACCAGTCGAATCAGAGCTATTGACCTCTGCCCATTACAACATGGAGGCAGAAATCGGCGGAAAGGCATTTGAAGCACCAGCGACGATCCTAAGGATGCCAGACTTTGACCTGATCTTGGGCATGAGATGGTTGCATTGGAACTATGCCCAGATCGATTACTTGTCGATGATGATCACCTTGAGGAACGGGGACTCCTTTGTTGTCATCGAAGGTATTAGATCTACATCCCACCTATTACTATCGCCCGTACAGGACGTCAAGGACCACATGCAGGGAGACGAGGTCTACCAAGTGCTATTCGAGATGGCCGAGGCCAAGGATGCCATTCTTGATATCCCGGTGGTATGAGATTTTGCTGACGTATTCCCAGATAAGTTGCCAGGGCTACCCCCGCATCGGGTGAAGGATTTCCAGATACAGCTCGAGCCGGGGGCTAAGACGGCATCCAGAGCTCCTTATCGGATGGCCCCGAAGGAGTTGGTGGAGTTTCGAAGCCAGCTGCAGGAGCTAGTGGAAGCCGGATTTGTCTAGCCAAGCTCTTCACCTTGGGGAGCTCCGGTATTGTTCGTTAAGAAGAAGGATGGGACACTCCGATTATGCATTGACTACCGAGCTTTGAACAGGCTGATGGTACGAAACACGTATCCTATACCGAGGATTGATGAGCTGTTTAACCAGTTGGAGGAAGCTCATTGGTTCTCAAAGCTGGATCTGAGGTCAGGTTACTACCAGCTATGCATTCAGGTGGAGGATATCCTGAAGACAACATTCAGTAGTAGATACGGGCTGTATCAGTTTACCGTGATACCTTTCGGGCTCACGAATGCACCATCCGCGTTCATGAGTTTAATGAACCGGGTATTCGAGTCATATCTGGATGTTTCCGTCATCGTATTTATTGACGACATCCTCATCTATTCGAGAACTGAGGAGGAACTTGCACGTCACTTGGCCCTGCCCCTAGAGAAGCTCCAAGAGCACAAGTTATATGCCAAGTTCAGCAAGTGCTAGTTTTGGCTAAAGGAGGTGACCTTCTTAGGCCATATTATAAGTGGAGCAGGATTGGTAGTAGATCCGGCGAAGGTTCAGGCAGTACGGGATTGGGCACCGCTGAAGATGGCAACAGATGTCAGGAGTTTCCTAGGGCTTGTCGGAGACTACCGAAATTTTGTGGAGGGATTTTCTTGGATTGCTCTCCCTCTCACATCTCTGACATAGAAGGAGACTCCATTTGTTTGGACTCCACGATGCAAGGCTGTCTTTCTAGAGCTGAAAGGTCGGCTTACCTCGGCCCCTATCCTTGCTCTTACATAAGGGAAGGAAGGATTTCAGGTGTACACGAATGCTTCCTATCAGGGGATGGATGCCTTTCTGATGCAGAACGGGCACGTGATAGCCTACGCCTCCCGTTAGCTGAAGAAACATGAGCAAAACTACCCGGAACATGACTTGGAGATAGGGTCAGTTATTTTTGCTCTGAAGACCTGACGACACTATCTATGCAGTGTTCACTGCGACATATTCTAGGACCATAAAAACTTGAAGCACGTGGACACGTAGAAGGAGCTAAACATCAGACAGAGACGTTGGGTAGAGTTTCTGTCGGACTATCAGTACACCATGCACTACCATCCTGGGAAGGTAAACATGGTGGCAGACGCTCTGAGCCAGAGAGCAACTACGTCAGGAGCAGGCCCTCAGCTGATGGCCTTGGAGTTGGTGAAGATGTTGGAGGAGATGAGGATATCTTTAGTGTACGAGGATGATCCAGAGCTATATTCGAAGTACCAAGCATCGATGATTGCCACCGATGAAATTCGGGATCGCATCAGGGACGGGCAGAGGCTGGATGCGAGGACAGAGCCTATATTTAGGGCCTTGGAGGAAGGCACAACAGGGGATTACTCTCTGAGAGATGGATTGCTATTCTTTAGATGCAGGGTTTATATACCAGCAAGAGGCTAAATTAGGGAGGATATTATGGCAGAGGAACACGGTAGCAGATATTCTGTGCACCTAGGGATCACGAAGATGACAGCAGACCTGAAGAGGACGATGTATTGGCTGGACATGAAGAATGATATTACATACTTTGTGACCCATTTCGAGGCCTGTCAGCTTGTAAAGGCGGAGTGCAAGAGCCCGACCAGATTACTACAACCACTTCCAGTGCCAGAATGAAAGTTTGAGGACATATCCATGGATTTTATATATGGGCTACCCCGATCTCATGCGGGGAATGATTCTGCTGACACGCCCGTGTCAGCTACTGACACTCCCGTGTCATAGGGCGTGTTTCTCAAGTGATACAAGAAACCGTCGCATCCCGACCAGGACACGGCTTAGGACACGCCCATGTCCCAGCCGTGTTCATCAATTGACACAGGCCGTACAAACACAGAGAAGGACACGACTCTGGACACGCCCGTATCATAGGCCGTGTGCCTGACACATCTTTAGACACGCCCGTGTCCCAGACCATGTACCTCACTCGACACCACCCTGCTAACACAGAGTAGGACACGGCCTTGGACACTCCCATGTCATAGGCCGTGTGAACCTATTCAGTCACCAAATTGGTCTTAAAACGCTATCCGTTCCTTTTTGAGTTTTGGGGTGTTATAATTCTCTCCCCTTAAATGAATTTTGTCCCGAAATTAAAAAAATGGAAAGGTATACAAAATTAAATGGTACCTGAGCGGAATAGCTCAGGATACTCTTCAAGCATGGTCTGCTCTCACTCCCACGAAAGCTCCTCCCAACCGTAGTTGTCCCAACGGACTTTTACCATCTTGATGTCTTTGTTACGAAGTCGCTTCACTTCAAAGTCCTTAATGCGAACGGGCTTGACCTTCGTCGTCAACCCATTATCAACAGGTACCTGATCGACTGAAATTACATGCGAAGGCTCTTGCACCGCCTTCCGCAACACCGATATATAGAATACGTCGTGTATACCACTCAATTCCATTGATAACTTCAGTCGATAAGCCACTTCATCAATTCGCTCTAGTATCTCAAACAGTCCAAGGTACCTCAGACTCAGCTTCTTCAAGCGTCAAATCCTTAATACGCCTTTAAACGGCTTTATCTTGAGGTATATCCAGTCCCCCATTACAAACTCCACGTTCCGATGTTTGGTGTTATAGTACTTGACTTGTCTATCTTGAGTAATTAGTAGCCGTTCTCGGATCAACCGTATCGTTGAAGTAGCACCTTCAACGTCCCTTCGCTTGTATAACTTTGATTCTCCCATTTTTACCCAAGACAATGGTGTACAAGACTTCCTCCCATACAGAGACTCAAAAGGCGCCAACTCAAAACTGGCTTGATAACTGTTAATGTATGCGAACTCAATCATATAAAGATGGTCTTCCCACCTTTTCCCAAAATCTAATGGACACATACAAAGCATGTATTCCGTTGTCCTGTTCACCCTTTCAGTTTGCCCATCTGTTTGCGGGTGAAAAGCAGTGCTGAAGTTCAACTTGGTGCCCAACAAGTGATGAATAAGCCTCCAATCATTAGACGTGAACCGACCGTCTCGGTCACTTACTATGCTCCGGGGCACACCCTGCAAATGGACTACAGTAAGCACATAAAGCTTCACCAGCTTTTCCACGGAATTATCCTTCCTATTGGGTATGAAATATGATATCTTCATTAAATGATCAACGACCACCCAGATGACGTCGTTTCCCCCCTTATGCGATCTCGGCAAAACCGTGCACGAGGTCCATAGATATGTCATCAAACTTCCACTCCGGTATAGGCAGGGACCTTAGATTTCCACCTGGCTTATGGCATTCTCCTTCACCAAGGTGCACGCTTGACACTTTTCCACATAGAGTGTTATGTGTAACACCCCAAAAAGACCCCAAAAAGACTCAACATGAAGTTTGAGGTGCAGGCTGTTTGACACGGCCTGGGACACGGGCGTGTCCCAGGGCGTGTCGGGGGTACACGGCCTGGGACACGGGCGTGTCCCAGGGCGTGTTCAGGTTAGTCGACGATTGATAGTCGACGATCGTCGAGCCTGGGACACGACCATTGACACGGGCGTGTCCCAGGGCGTGTCCGAATTAAATTTCGAAATTGGCCTGTTCGAGTCAGAGTAGTACACGACCTTGAACACGGCCGGGAACACGGGCGTGTCAGGTTGGACACGGGCGTGTCAGATGCCGTGTTCCGACCCGTGTACTGGTTGTAGCTCGATGAGGCAGGATTGACACGGGCGTGTCTCAGGTATGACACGACGTGTCAGGTTCGACACGGGCGTGTTGATGCCCGTGTTGTTCAGTCGGTTCAAACTGCGTGTGCCGCTTAAGGGTACACGGCCTGTGACACGGGCGTGTCACAGGCCGTGTCAACCAAAAATTGGGTTTTTTGGGCAAATCGTGGCCGTTCAGATTCTCTCTTTGGATCCAAGGGCTCAGGTGAATCCTGGCTGGATTAAATTCGTCAAGGGGTGATGAAGAAGTCATTCTTCATTTTGCTTAAGGAAGAGAGAAAGAGAGAGGAGGAAGAAGAAGGAGGAGAAGAGCAAGCCACCGGCAGAGCTCCCGTGGTCCGATTCGTGATCCGAAGCCGGCGTTGTGAAGGCAAGGCTGCTGCGGTTCTTTCTCACCGGCTAGTTTTCGATGGCTCCGAAGAGATCGACAAGGGTAACGATCTCCCTCCTTGGACATGTGAAGTCCTTCTTTTCTGCATTGCATAGGGAAAACCCTTCCCCGCGAGTGTGCGGTGGGCTGTGGTGTCCCTTGGGGTAGATATGTGAAGTCCCCCTTGTTAGAGGCCGGAATTGGAGTACGGCTCTAGGCATGCTGTGTGAAGCCCATCTGGACATGGTCTGGATTGGTGATGCTTGTTTGCATATCGGAGAAGGCTCCGTGATTATGGCTTGTGTTGCCTTGTGCCTACCTGTTGCTTGGTGCAGCAGGAAGTACTGGATGATGTCCAGGAAATGAAGAGGGTTGGATGCAACTCTTGTGGCCGTGCGTTGCCACTTTATGAGCGGTTGAGCCATTGGGCTGCAACTCGGTGAAAAGGCAGATTGCCGAACAGGAAAGGTGAAACCGACCCGCGCCTATAAATAGCCATGGATACTTCCGTATTCGAGGTGGCACGGCGACTTGAGCAACGGGGGGTGGCTGATCCGTACCTGCGTTAGGTCCGTCCGACTTGGAAGCCTGGTTATAGGTTTTGTTGGAGCGCCTAATGAGAGTCTTAGGCCCGCGCGCCGGAAAGACTAGAATGCTCAAATACCGTGTAGACGGTGGTGTTGACCCTGGTATTCCGGTACACCAAGAATGTGCCCTGAGTGCACGGACTGTCGGGCCGTGTGGCCGATAGTTGTGATGGCTTGAATGTGCCTGCGCGCACATAGTTGCTATTTGATGATGCCATGCTTGCAGGGAAAGAATGCTCATGCCCCGAGAAAGGGGTAGGATTGTTATAATTGGGTCAGCTGAATGCTGACCGTTGCATTGTTTGCCACTGGTTGGGTGGATTGTTCCCGTGCAGGTGCTGGAGAGCCAAGTGGTAAGTGATGGGCTGAAGCCCTACTGCTATTGCTGCTGCTGCTGCGGCTAGCCCTTGAAGGCTAAGCGAATGTTTTGGGTGTTCTCTTTTACTCATGTATGGCCGGCCTGCGCGCCGAGGTTTGTAAAATATGTTGTATGGAAAGAGGAACTGTAAGGCCTTAAGGCCAAACTCTTGTATTTGTTGTACATTCCATGGTTTTATATATTGGACATTCCGGATAGAGTTCAAATTTGTAACTTAAAGCTTCCGCTAGAATGCTCTGAGTTAGGATTCGTATGGTTTGGTATTATCCTGTGACCTCACTGTCTGTTTGTGGCATATAGTGTGGGGCCCCGGCCGGACCTTCTACTATACGTCGAGTAACGGATGGGGTCGTTACATTATGTCCTTTTTGAGTCCTGGCCACCAGAACAACTTTTTCATGGCTTTACACATACTCGTGCTCCCCGGGCGAATTGAGTACTTAGCATGATAAGTCTAGTACCTCAATTCCTCCCGTAGTTTACCCACACTTGGGATGCATAGACGGCTGTATCTCTATAACAGTCCATGCTTAATAATAAATTGGGAATTTGACCATCCAAAGCCTCATCCATGATCTGCTTCACGATGTTATCAAAGACTAGAGCTAGCCGAATCCTATCAGTGAGGTCACAATGCACCTCTGTCAAGAACAATTGTGCTCTGGCACTAAACTTCGTGTCAGCTCAAGAGGTTTCCAAGACCTCCAACGCACGAACCAAACGCTCGTCATGCATCGACAACCAACCGACCTGCACGCGAGCTCTGCGACTTAATGCATCTACAACCGCATTACCTTATCCAGGCATGTAATGTACCTTGAAGGTGTAGTCCCCCAGAAACCTCATCCACCTCCGCTATCGCATGATTAAATCCTTTTTATCCAAAATATACTTCAGGCTCGTATGATCGATATAGATATCGACCTTCACACCATACACGTAATGCCTCCAAAATTTCAGGACGAATATCACAGCCGCTAACTCCAAGACATGTGCCGGATAATTTCTCTCATAAACCTTCAACTTGCACAAGCCATACGCTATTACACTCCCATGCTTTGGCATCATACTTACTAAGTCGTTGCCTGAAGCTTCATTGAAAAACTCACAGCCTTCAGAACCACAAGGCGTACTTAAGACAGGTGTCATGGTCAAATGACACTTTAGTTATTCGAAAGCTTGTGCGCACTCAGGCTTCAAAACAAACTTCTGATCCTTCCTTGTCAAAGTAGTGTGGGGCAATGCTATCCGTGAGAAGTTCTCCACGAAGCGCCTGTAATAGCTGACAAGCCCCAAAAAATTCCGGACTTCTGTCATCGCAGAAAACACAGGCCACTCCCGTATAACAACTACCTTTGCCGGATCTACAGCAATCACTTCTCCACGAACTATATGACCAAGGAACGCTACCGAGGACAACCAAAACTCGCATTTGGAGAACTTGGCGTACAATTGGTTCTTATTAAATGTCTCTAACACCACATGTATATGCTTGAAATGATCCTCCTCGCACTGCGAGTACACCAGTATATCGTCTATAAAGACTATCACGAACTGGTCCAAATATTCTCTGAACGTTCTGTTCATCAAATCCATAAACATGGATGGCGCATTTGTTAGTCCAAAAGGCATGACGGTGAACTCATAATGCCCATACCATTTGCTGAAAGCCATCTTGTGGATGACAATTTCCCTTATCCGTAGCTAATAGTATCCGGATTTTAGGTTCAACTTTGAGTACACAGTCGACCCCACCAGCTAGTCGAACAGATCATCAATCCTTGGGATTTGATACTTATTCTTCTCCGTTGGCTTATTCAACTCCTGGTAATCAATACATAGACGTATGCTTCCATCCTTCTTCTTAACCAAGAGGACCGACACGCTCCAAGGCGACGAACTTGGACACGCATAACCTTGCTCCAACAGCTCTTGAAGCTGTATTTTCAGTTCCGCCATCTCCTTAGGCGCTAATCGATACAGAGAGCGTGACACAGGTTTGGCACACTCCAAACCGCCTTAACCACCTGGAGAGCAGACATCAACGTCTTGCTCGACCCCTTCATGCCCGCAAATGTCGTCTCACGATCAGTTCCCAATTTGACCTTCTTGCAGTTACAATCAATGTATGCCCGCTGCTCCGAGAGCCAGTCCATTCCAAAGATCACGTCGAACTCCACTATCGGCAGTAACGACGCTTGCAAGTCAAACTCTTGACTCCCCATCCTTATCTTTACGCAACAGACTCTATCCGCACGCATTGAACACCCATTAGGCAACAACACATCCAATTTGTCCATTGCCATCGAATAAGGTACTACGATACGCGATACAAATCCTTCGGACAAAAGAAAAGCAAAGCTCCCGTATCGAACGGTGCTCTCGCCGGATAATCGAAAATCAAAACAAAGCCTAACACAACAAGTCATAGGCTAACACACGTAGGGCAACAAGTATTTAAAGCTAAACCGCTATAAATTAAACCATACCTGTCACCACGTCAGTATGCTTCATGGCCTCCTGCTGGCCAAGGTTGTACACTTTAGGCTAGGTTGGGGCATAATGCGATGAGGTTGCCTCCAACCCCTTGCCCTTCTCCCCGTAGGTTGATCCAGGTTTCTTTTCAGATTTCGGACGTCCGCTCAAACAATCTCGGGCAAAGTGTCCCGACTTCCCACAAGTGTAACATAAATTTGGGTCTCTCCCAATGGCTGCTCCTGGTCCAGTCTTCTTTGCCACTGAATTACCACTACCTTCTCTGGAAAAATGTCATATAACTGCTCCCGTCATGGCTTTCTTTGCCTTCTGTCCATCACAACGATAATCTCGGGCACGGTGACCGAGTTTACCACAATTAAAACAATCATATGGAGCCTGACTAGTAGATATTTTAGTCTTCTTTTTCCTTCTCCTTCGGTATACAGACTTTGTAGAACCTGGAGAGTTTGGTACCCTGAACTCTGACGTCTGGTTGACTTTTTCCAAATCTACTTCCAAAGATCTAGCTGACTCCACCAAGGCTCGGAATCCAAATAATTTTGGTCCTAGCAGTAGAACTCGTAACTCGCCACGTAGGCCGTTATAAAATCTATCGACCATATACTGCTCGCTCTCCAATTCAAACCCTGGGTAGCGCCTTATCATAAGAAACACCTGCAAATATTCATCAATTGAGTGCGTACCCTGCATTAAAATCATGTTAAACTACTGACCCGATGGTCTTCTAAACGTCATTTTCTCCATCACACCACCCGACGTTGAAGCCACCTCAGAGACAAAGGGTTGCACATTCCTTCCATATTGTGCATTAGTCACAGCGAACACCGTTTCAACTATCCTTCTTATGGTTTCCATAGGAGGGGTTTTAGGCACGTCGCTGGGTGCACTACTTTTCTCAGAAAGCAGGCATTCTGACAGCCCTATGCCACTCCTGGTCACCTATAGTCGTACAAAACACCATTAAGCGACCAAACAAAATTGCAAAAAACAATTATAGGAACACGCGGGTTTCTCAAACATGTGTATTTTCATTCCTAAGTGGACATTCATGGGTTTTTTACATGTTATAACGTGTACGCACATACATGAGCTCACCACCCCTTAAAAGAATTCGCCCACGAATTCAAATAAGAAAGACCGAAACTGGTAGTTTGATACCAAATTGTAACACCCCTATCCGTCATATGGCATATAATAGTAGGTCTGGCCGGGGCCCGATGCCATATACGACAGACAGACTGAAGGGTTACTAAATGAAACCATCCATCCGACATAACACATCCTATACAGAGCACATTCTAACAGAAGCATTTTAAAGGTTGAAAAGTAAAGAACCCAAACAACAACATGAATGTCCACTAAAATCCATAGTAGGAATGACAGAACAAAAACACCAAATAGTACTTGGCCTTATGGCCTTACAATTGTTTACTTAAACAATAAATGTCTTCCATACATCGACACACAGACCGGTAACACATGAGCATAAAAGTAAACATTCGCTTTGACCTTCAAGGTATGGCTCAGCAACAAGGGCTTTAGCCCGCTACTTGCCAATAGGCTTCGCAGCACCTGCAATTAACATTCTACTGCAGCGGTGGGAAACAAAAGCAACGGTCAGCTAAAGCTGACCAAATTATAATGACCCCACCCCTTACTTGGGGTGGCGGTGCTCCTTCCCTGCAATTTAGTAGCATAGCCAAACAATATAGTGAAAGTACAACAACATCACACTTCACCACAGGTGTAGGCACAGACGGCCTCACACCCCGTGCTCTCAGGGAACTTACTCGGTGAACCCGGTCTGAACCCGGTCCATTCTGCGGTCCACCACCGCCCCCAGGATGGCTAACACATGAGCATTAAAGTCCTTTCAGCCAAAGCCTAGACTTGATCTCCAAGCCATCTTTAACCGAACCACTTGGAGTGGGTAATGTTCCACCAGCCCGTTGCTCACCTCTCCACGACAATTAAGCCATCGACGCGGGAAAAGCTTCACCAAATCCCAACATATCGATCATACAACAGTACATAGCCTGACTATGTACAAGGCTGACTCCCAGGCCCCTAAAATGACAGAACTTCGCTTTTGCCCAGATTTCCGGGTGTACCTTGGAGTTAATCCCCAAGGCTCCCTGCTACAATCTACCATGTAGAAACCCGAAAATATATGGCACAGAGTCTTCTCCGGCATTCCATGTATAATGAAAAAATCACCGATCAAGACCAACATGTCCGGGTAGGCTTCACACACCATACCTATGTCCATACTTCGATTCCAGACTCTGTTGAAGTTGGTGATCGGGCGGTCTGGCAGTCAGTCTTGGCGGGTTGAAGACCGGGCGGTCTTGCGGTTTCCCTTCAATAGGTTGGTTGATGTACTGTTGCTGTCTTGTAGCCGAGCGGTCTAGCCGTGTGTCTCAGCCGGTTAGGAGACCGGGAAGTCTAGCGGTCTCCACTGGCGATCCTCTTTCACTCTGGTAGTAGCCGTGCGGTTAGCCCTTCTGTCTAACCGCGCGGCTTGTGCGGTTTGTTCTGTATAGTCTGCCTAGTCTTGTAATTTTTTAGTCCCACATCTCTTATTTGTATTCTCTCATCTCTCCTCCATTCTATATAAGGGAGGGCATACCTTTGTAATATATACCTTTTTCTGATAATAAAGTTTCAGTTTAAACCGTTTCCGACTTGTTTTAGTTCGATTCTAACATGGTATCAGAGAACTCGATTTTCTCCGCCTGATTCTGTGCGCCCTCTCTAACCACGCGACCTGTCCACGCGGTTTGCTTCTTCTTCTCACGACCTGTTCTCGCAGCTTGTTTCTTCCGGTCTGTGACCTGTTCGCACGGCTTCTTTCTCTTCTTGTCGTTGCCCTTTGTGTGCGTTACCTCTTTGTTTCTCCTTCTTCTCGCCGCGACTTGTGCTTAGTCGCCGTGCCCTCCGTTCTAGCTGCTCCTCTTCTCTAGTCGCCCCGGCCTGTTGCCACGACCTGTTTGCCTTGTTTGCCGTTTTTTGCCTCCCAACGGACTTCTCTCTATTCGCGTGGTGTCTCTATCTTCTGTTCGCGCGGGCTGTTTTCGAGCCGCTCAACTTCTTTCCCTCTGCTTGTTTTTGTGGCTTGGTCGTGGCTTTTCTCGCCGCTGGTGTGCTGTCATCGTGACTGCTGCAGCTCTCTTTTTTCTAACCGCTGCGATTTCTCTCTGTTCGCGCGAGTTCTTCCTTGTTTTGGCGGCATCTCTGCCCTTCTTCCTTAGCCTCTCTCTCTCTCTTAGTTCCCGCGACCTGTATCTAAGTCGCAGCGACCTGATCTCCTCTGTGCGGCTCTTCCTTTAGCCGCTCCTGCTTGTTAGTCGCCGCGACCTCCGATTTAGTCGTGCAGCTTGTGCTTCCCTCTTCTTCCCCTTTGCCTTGCTCTGCACCTTGGTCGTGGCCCTTCTTGTCATTGGTGTGCTGTAACCGTGACCGCTGTAGTTTTTGGTTCCTCCCTTCATGGCTTTCATGTACTCCTCAAAGACGTTCGCCTCGGTGGTCACGTCTTTTGGTAGTGCCCACGTTGTTACTCAAGGAAAGTGGCTGATCGACACCGGTGCTACTAATCATATGACCTACAATCTCCAGTGTTTTTCTCTCCTAGAAACACATGATCGGTTGCCCCCAGTTATTCTCGCTGACGGCTCTTCATCATTGGTCCATGGGACGGGGATAGTTCATGTCACTCCGTCTCTTCGCTTGGCGGATACTCTCTATGTGCCCACGTTCCCGTGCAAATTATTATCTATTACCTCTCTGTGCAAGAAATTACAATGTTTCGTCACATTTACTTCTACTTCTTGCTCTTTTCAGGATCCGGACTCTCAATGGACGATTGCTACTGGGACTGAGAGTGGCGGCCTATACTTCTTGGACAACATTTTTGCTTTCTCCACCTTCTCCTCCACCTCCACAGATCTTCTCCAATGGCATCTCCGCCTTGGTCATGCTCCTCCACGTCTTCTTCGTCAACTTCTGCCCCAACTTCCTCCACAAAGTGCTCCGCTCAACTGTGAGGCCTATCAGCTTGGCAAGCATCACCGCTCCTCCTTTCCTCCAAAACACATTCGTGGATCTACCCTTCCGTTTGATCTCATCCACTCCGATCTTTGGGGTCCTTATCCTACTCTTACCGTTGGTCGGGGTAGTTCACCTTAGGGCTGAACCAAGGTTTCTTCGGGATAGATTTGAAGAGGGTGTCGCCCCTCTCGAACGAGGAGTTGATGGAGAGGGCGGTAAGGGAAGTCTACGGGGAGGCGTCAAACCCCGAGTACGCGAAGAAGTTAGCCAGGTGGGCCATGGAGGAGGAGAATGGGCCAGGAGGTGGTCGAGGTTAGGAGGTAAGGAGAGATAAACCCCGGCAGAGGGAGCGACGGCAACAGCCCAGGTGGGGGTGTCAGGAGCCGAATAATCGGCTCGGTTGGAGGTAGTCGGAGTGGAAAGACCATGGCCAGTAGAGAGATTTCCATGGAGGATACAACCACGAGGGAGGCAAGGATCAGTTCCACCCTCCAGGATGGAGGCTGGGCCAAAGGCCTCCTCTCCCCGAGCAGCATCAGGCTATGGCAATAGCAATACAGAGGAGGAGGGTTCAGTAGAGGAGGAGAAAGGAGGTCTGGGTGGAGCTGTAAGACCCTTTTTTTTTCTTTTTAAAACCCTGGGGTCTCATGCCCAGAATCACCATTTTACGGTGACACCGACACTCGAGAAGGTTGCCACTACAAAACGCAGATCCTGTCGGACTTTAACGATCACCAAAGAGAAAGAAGCTTAAACCAGTTCAGATAAAGCTAAGTCCGCAATCACATATAATATTAAATATGAGAAATCCTATCAAGTCCACATGATAACAGAAGTACTGAGGAAAAACAGTACAATGAAATATAAACGGGCTCAAGCTCGGTACATCAGTCCTCACTACAAACTCTCACGGAAGCTAAGTAAACTTAACACTCACGGATCCAGTAGACGGTGCTCCTATGCTAGACTAGCCCACCTCCATATGCATTTCGTTCACTCCCTGGTTGATGTGGAACAGGGACTCCGACTCCTTCTTCCTCTTCTTGGAAGTGGTGAACCTCAACATGAACCCTCAAAACAGATCTTCGAAGCCGTAGAATGAGTTTGTCTGTAGCTAGTGGAACCACTCCCTCGCCTTCTCCTTGAGGGTGATAATGAAGAGTCTGCACTTGAAGGAATCCGACATCTGCCTTATCGAAACCACATCCTCAAACCATTGGATTTGCTAGATCGGGTCATCCTTCCCGGTGTAGTAGGACATCTCTGGCTCCCTGAACCCCTCTAGAATTGGAGTAGAAGAAACCGACTCGCTAAATGGGCTGCCTCCCCCTACTTAGCAAGCTGGAGGTTCTCGACCCCCATCTCGATGAACTAGCCTCCGCTCGCCGAGTCAGGGTAGAGCACTCGCCCTAGGAGATCGCGCCCCTCCCCTCCTCTACAACCTCCTTCCCAGTTTGCCAAGCAAGGGCATCCTTGTCTAGATTAGGGGTAGCGGCGACTGGGACAGCTGGTGTCGAGCACTCGGCACATGCACCGAGTGAAAACCTGATGAGGCCAAGCACCTCCTTCCTGAACCCCTCGAACATCCCCACCATCGCGAGAGGGGGAGGGGGTGGCGATTCGGCCCTATTCGAACCTTGCCCTTCTCCTCCAGTCATCGAGCCTGCTAAAGATTTTCTGTGCTGACCACTCTCCACGCTCACCACACCAAAATGCTGAAACCAAAAACTTGGTCTCTGTGGAGTTCACCCTTGGGGAAGGGGTGATCACACACTTACTTCTCTCTCGCGAGCCAAATGACTAAGGAAAAGAACAGAGGACATGTAACACCCCAAAAAGACTCAAAATTGGTTTTGAGGTGCAAGTCATGTTACACGGCCTGGGACACGGGCGTGTCCCAGGGCGTGTCGGGGGTACACGGCCTGGGACACGGGCGTGCCCCAGGGCGTGTCACGCAAATAAAATGCGATTTGAGTCAGAAAGTTACACGGCCTTGAACCAAGCCTTGAACACGGGCGTGTCAGGTTGGACACGGGTGTGTCCGATGCCGTGTGCCTATCCGTGTACTGCTTGCAGCTCGATGAGGCAGGGGTGACACGGGCGTGTCTCAGGAATGACACGGGCGAGTCAGGTTCGACACGGGCGTGTCGATTCCCGTGTTCTGGTAAATCTCAGTCGGTACGAATACCGCGTGTGCCGCTTAAGGGTACACGGCCTGTGACACGGGCGTGTCACAGGCCGTGTCAGCCAAAAAATGAGTTTTTGGGCAAATCGTGGCCGTTCAGATTTCTCTCTTTGGATCCAAGGGCTCAGGTTATTTCCTGGCTGGATTTAATCCGTGAAGGCTGATGAAGACTTCATTCTTCATTTGCTTAAGGAAGAGAGAAAGAGAGAGGAGGAAGAAGAAGGAGGAGGAGATCAAGCCACCGACGGAGTTCCCGTGGTCCGATTCGTGATCCGAAGCCGGCATTGTGAAGGCAAAGCTGCTGCGGTTCTTTCTCACCGGCTAGTTTTCGATGGCTCCCAAGAGATCGACAAGGGTAACGATCTCCCTTCTTGGACATGTGAAGTCCTTCTTTTCTGCATTGCATAGGGAAAACCCTTCCCCGCGAGTGTGCGGTGGGTTGTGGTGTCCCTTGGGGTAGATATGTGAAGTCCCCTTTGTTAGAGGCCGGAATTGGAGTACGGCTCTAGGCATGCTGTGTGAAGCCCATCTGGACATGGTCTGGATTGGTGATGCTTGTTTGCATATTGGAGTACAGCTCTAGGCATGCTTGGTGCAGCAGGAAGTACTGGATGATGTCCAGGAAATGAAGAGGGTTGGATGCAACTCTTGTGGCCGCGCGTTGCCACTTTATGAGCGGTTGAGCCATTGGGCTGCAACTCGATGAAAAGGCAGATTGCCGAACAGGAAAGGTGAAACCGACCCGCGCCTATAAATAGCCATGGATACTTCCGTATTCGAGGTGGCACGGCGACTTGAGCAACGTGGGGTGGCTGATCCGTACCTGCGTTAGGTCCGTCCGACTTGGAAGCCTGGTTATAGGTTTTGTTGGAGCGCCTAATGAGAGTCTTAGGCCCGCGCGCCAGAAAGACTAGAATGCTCAAATAATACCGTATAGACGGTGGTGTTGACCCTGGTATTCCGGTACACCAAGAATGTGCCCTGAGTGCACGGACGATAGTTGTGATGGCTTGAATGTGCTTGCGCGCACATAGTTGCTATATGATGATGCCATGCTTTGCAGGGAAAGAATGCTAATGCCCCGAGAAAGGGGTAGGATTGTTATAATTGGGTCAGCTGAATGCTGACCGTTGCCTTGTTTGCCACCGCTTGGGTGGATTGTTCCCATGCAGGTGCTGGAGAGCCAAGTGGTAAGTGAAGGGCTGAAGCCCTGCTGTTGTTGCTGCTGCTGCTGCGGCTAGCCCTTGAAGGCTAAGCGAATGTTTTTGCTTGTTTTCTTTTACTCATGTATGGCCGGCCTGCGCACCGAGGTTTGTAAACCATACGGTGTGAAAAGAGGAACTGTAAGGCCTTAAGGCCAAACTTCATGTATTTGTTGTACATTCCGTGGTTATATATAAAGGTGGTTTATATATTGGACATTCCTGGTTAGAGTTCAAATTACAACTTAAAGCTTCCGCTAGAATGCTCTGAGTTAGGATTCGTGTTTGGTTTGGTATTATCCTGTGACCTCACCGTCTGTTTGTGGCATATAGTGTGGGGCCCCGGCCGGACCTTCTACTATACGTCATTTAACGGATGGGGTCGTTACATTTTGGTATCAGCTTCGTTCGGTCTTCCTCTATCGAATTCGTGGACGAATTCTTTTATGGGGTGGCGAGCGCGTGATTATGCGCCCTACTGTAACGCTAATGAACTCTGGAATGTCCACTAAGGAATGTACAAAATCTTGTTTGAGGAATCTGCGCGTTCCTTTTTGTGTTGTTTTGCTTGCATACGTTCGCTAATGTGTGTCTTGTCCACCTATAAGTGACGCGTAGTGGTGCTGGGCAGTCTGAGCCCCAGCGCTCTGATGAGAGTGCGGCACCAGCTGAGGTGCCAACACCTCCTCCATCTGCGGAAATTGTTCGCTTAGTTGTTGAGGCGCTATTTGCCATGATTCAGCCGACCGGGCAAGTGCAGCCGGCAGTAGTGCCAGTTTGTGTTGATGTAAGACCCGAGCCGGTTGAGGCTGTAGATCCACGAGCAGCTGACCGACAGTTGAAGCAATTCATGAGCTTCAGTCCTCCTACGTTTACGGGAATGGGATCCCCAACGCAGACAGAAGATTGGTTATCGCGTGTCAAGAGGATAATGACAGCGATCAGGGCGGAGGAAACTCTAAAAGTCACCTTGGCCACCTTCATGCTTGAAGGAGAGGCGCGGTTGTGGTGGGATGAGGTTGAGGTACACCATTTGGCGGGCAGGCAATTAACGCAAGTGTCGATTGAGGAGTTCTCTCGGATATTTCTGGCGAAACATGTCCCAGCGGCGCAACGCATTGCTATGGAAAATGAGTTCCAACGGTTAAAGCAAGGGGAAGATAGCGTGGATATCTACTTGCATGAGTTTACCAGGTTGGGACGGTATGCGGGAACAATCTTCGCGGATGACCAAAGGAAAACGAATCGGTTCTATGAAGGATTGCGGGATGAGTTGCGATTCCTGCTTTCGAGTTCAGTGAACCAAGGGTTTCAGGCGTTGGTTGATACTGCGTGTGCGTTGGAGAAGGACATGCGGCGGGTGCAAGGGAACAAGGGCTTGGTTGTGTCAAAGCCAGAGGTTCAAGCACCTCGCCCGAGCAAATCGTTTTACCAGAAGAAAGGGGGCAAGAGGTCCAAGCCATCTGGGCAAGTGACTACGACCGTTGTGTCGGGGGCGACATCAAGGCCGGATTCTCGTACTTGCTATAACTGTGGCCGAGTGGGGCATATAGCTCGTGACTGTCGGGTTGTTCAGCCCAAAGGGGACAAGAAGGCGGGTGCGTCTTATGCTGAGAAGGGCAAAGCGGTGGTTGATTCCTCTGCGTCTCAGGCACAGCCCCGAATCTATCAGCTTGGCCAACAGGAAGCGATTAAGCAAAGTGACGTCGTCACAGGTACGAGTTGATTTAGCCTACTTGCTTATGTGCTATTGTTTTTGGTTATGTATAGCTTGTGCATGATGTGTGTGCTGCAGGCTTTGTCCTTATTCAGAATAATTTGGCGAGAGCCCTGTTTGATACGGGTGCTTCACATTCTTTCCTGTATGAGGATTTCGTATCTCGCATTGGGGTACCAAGTCATATGACGGTGGATAGTACAAGGGTGCTATTGCCGAATGGCTGTGTGATGCTTGCGGATAGGGCTTGCGATGTGGATGTGCAAATAGGAAGTCGGGATTTCGGTTTGAGTGCAGCTGTGCTACCGTTATCGGAGTTTGATGTGATCTTTGGTATGGACTGGTTCTCGGAGCAGCGTGCCTTTATTGATTGCAACTCCAAGGAGATTACTCTGGGCCAGAATACCGGACTTATGACGAAGTTCGCTGGTATGCGAGGAGTTGGCGGGACTCTGTTGTCTGCACTCCAAGTCGTCAATGCTGTTCGGAAGGGCGCGGAGTTATTCTTCACGCTAATTCAGGCTGTTGAGCCAAAGGCCAGTGTCGGTGAAGTACTAGTTGTGTCAGAGTTTGCCGACGTGTTTCCTAAAGATCTTCCTGGGTTACCACCCCAGCTGGAGATTGACTTCTCTATTAAGTTGGTGCCAGGTGCGAAACCTGTGGCCCGCTCTCCATATCGCGTCGCGCCAAAAGAGATGGCTGAGTTGAAAGTCCAATTGCAAGAGTTGTTGGAGCAGGGATATATACGCCCAAGTATGTCACCTTGGAGCGCGCCTGTTCTATTTGTGAAAAAGAAAGACGGTAGCTTACGGTTATGTATTGACTACCGCGAATTGAATAAGCTGACGGAGAAAAACAAATATCCGATCCCACGGATTGATGAACTCTTTGATCAGCTGGCAGGATCAACGGTCTATTCCAAATTGGATTTGAAATCGGGATATTATCAGCTGAGGATTAGGGAAGGTGACATTCCCAAGACGGCGTTTGGAACACGCTACGGTCATTATGAGTTCACGGTAATGCCGTTTGGCCTATGTAATGCACCTTTGGTATTTATGGACCTAATGCATCGAACGTTCCGAGAGTACTTGGATTTGTTCGTTATTGTGTTTATCGATGACATCTTAGTATACTCTCAGTCGGAAGAGGATCATGCAAACCATTTGCGGTTGGTCTTGCATACCCTGCGGAGGAATAAGCTTTATGCCAAGTTCTCAAAGTGTGAGTTCTGGCTCTCTTCAGTAGCCTTTTTAGGCCATGTGGTAAGCGGAGAAGGTATCGCGGTGGATCCGTTGAAGATAAGTGCCATTCGGGATTGGCCAGTGATGTCTTCAGTGGCCGAGGTCAGGAGCTTCCTTGGACTTGCGGGCTACTATAGACGGTTTGTGGAAAACTTCTCACGGATTGCTTTAACTCTGACCACGCTGACGAGAAAAGATTAAAAGTTCATTTGGACGCCGGAGTGCGCGCGAGCTTTTGAAGACTTGAAGAGTCGTTTGACCACGGCGCCTGTGTTGACATCGTCATGTGGTACAGATGGGTATGAGATCTATAGTGATGCTTCCGGGAGCGGCTTAGGCTGCGTTCTTCTGCAGTTTGGTAAAGTGATTGCTTATGGTTCGTGCCAGTTGAAAGTGCATGAGCGGAATTACCCCGTCCATGATTTGGAGTTGGCGGCGGTAATCTTTGCGCTCAAGTTGTGGCGGCACTATCTATATGGCGTTAAAGTGGATATCTATACAGATCATAAAAGCCTAAAGTATTTGTTGGATCAGAAGGATCTGAATATGCGACAACGAAGATGGATGGAGTTCCTTGGGGACTACACCTTCGAGATTCACTATACTCCCGGGAAGGGAAATGTGGTCGCTGATGCTTTGAGTCGGAAGACTCCAGTACGGGCAAGCTGGTTGCAGAGACATGATCAGCGTTTAATCCAGGAATTGGAAGCATTGGAGATATCTTATGTTGACAAGGGTTCGTCGACCGATGCATGCTTAAACTGGACAGAGGTGCAATATGACCTTACGGATAGAGTTCGGCGAGCAACGGAGCTTGATGAAAGCCTCCAGCGCTATGCAAAAGATGGGTCGGATGACCAATTCTCTTGGGATAACGGTTTGTTACGAAGAAATGGTCGAGTGTGCGTCCCGAGTGTGGGTAAATTGAGGGAAGAGTTGATGTACGAAGCTCACTTTGCAAAGTACTCAGTTCACCCAGGGAGCACAAAGATGTACAGAGATCTGAAAAAGCTGTTCTGGTGGCCCGGATTAAAGAAAGATGTCGCACGTTATGTGGCTGAATGCAATACCTGTGCGCCCTAGACTTTGGTAAGAGATGGGAAGATTATATATTTCTTGTCGAATTTGCCTATAATAATAGCTACCAAGCGAGTATTGGTATGACACCATTTGAGGCTTTATATGGTCGTAAATGCCGTACACCGTTAGCTTGGGCAGAAGCAGGCGAATCTAAGCTGAGTGGGAAAAAGGAAGTCGAAGAAGCTACCTCGCTCATACGCTCTATTCGGGAGAGGCTATTGATAGCCCAAGATCGTCAAGCAAAGTACAACAATGCCAAACACCGGAACGTGGAGTTCGCGGTGGGTGATTGGGTATATTTGAAGATCAAACCCTTCAAAGGCGTGTCCAGGATTCGGCGTTTGAAAAAGCTAAGTCTGAGGTATCTTGGTCCGTTTGAGGTGGTGGAGCGAGTTGGGGAAGCTGCTTATCGACTAGCACTTTCAGCTGACTTGGGTGGATTACATGATGTATTTCACATCTCAGTCCTTCGTAAGGCGGTGAAGGATCCAGCTCAAGTAGTGGAGAATGATCGGGTACCGGTCGAGTATGGGCTAACGACGAGGGTTAGACCCATTCGGATCGAGGATCGAGCCGAGAAACAGTTGCGGAACAAAGTGATCGGGATGGTCAAGGTCCGATGGGATAATTGTGGTCGTGAAGAGCTAACATGGGAGCGAGAGCAGACCATGCGAGCTGAATTTCCCGAGCTGTTTGTATAAACTGTAGACCGTGTACTTTTGTTATAACAGAGTTATCAAGTTATAGTATTGTTGGTTCATATTTCCTTACCGTGCAAATTTCGGGACGAAATTTTTGTTAAAGGGGGGAGGATTGTAACACCCCAAAAAGACTCAAAATTGGTTTTGAGGTGCAGGTCATGTTACACGGCCTGGGACACGGGCGTGTCCCAGGGCGTGTCGGGGGTACACGGCCTGGGACACGGGCGTGTCCCAGGGCGTGTCACGCAAATAAAATGCGATTTGAGTCAGAAAGTTACACGGCCTTGAACCAAGCCTTGAACACGGGCGTGTCAGGTTGGACACGGGCGTGTCCGATGCCGTGTGCCTACCCGTGTACTGCTTGCAGCTCGATGAGGCAGGGGTGACACGGGCGTGTCTCAGGAATGACACGGGCGTGTCAGGTTCGACACGGGCGTGTCGATTCTCGTGTTCTGGTAAATCTCAGTCGGTATGAATACCGCGTGTGCCGCTTAAGGGTACACGGCCTGTGACACGGGCGTGTCACAGGCCGTGTCAGCCTAAAAATGAGTTTTTGGGCAAATCGTGGCCGTTTAGATTTCTCTCTTTGGATCCAAGGGCTCAGGTGATTTCCTGGCTGGATTTAATCCGTGAAGGCTGATGAAGACTTCATTCTTCATTTGCTTAAGGAAGAGAGAAAGAGAGAGGAGGAAGAAGAAGGAGGAGGAGATCAAGCCACCGGCGGAGTTCCCGTGGTCCGATTCGTGATCCGAAGCCGGCGTTGTGAAGGCAAAGCTGCTGCGGTTCTTTCTCACCGGCTAGTTTTCGATGGCTCCCAAGAGATCGACAAGGGTAACGATCTCCCTTCTTTGACATGTGAAGTCCTTCTTTTCTGCATTGCATAGGGAAAACCCTTCCCCGCGAGTGTGCGGTGGGTTGTGGTGTCCCTTGGGGTAGATATGTGAAGTCCCCCTTGTTAGAGGCCGGAATTGGAGTACGGCTCTAGGCATGCTGTGTGAAGCCCATCTGGACATGGTCTGGATTGGTGATGCTTGTTTGCATATCGGAGAAGGCTCCGTGATTATGGCTTGTGTTGCCTTGTGCCTACCTGTTGCTTGGTGCAGCAGGAAGTACTGGATGATGTCCAGGAAATGAAGAGGGTTGGATGCAACTCTTGTGGCCGTGTGTTGCCACTTTATGAGCGGTTGAGCCGTTGGGCTGCAACTCGATGAAAAGGCAGATTGCCGAACAGGAAAGGTGAAACCGACCCGCGCCTATAAATAGCCATGGATACTTCCGTATTCGAGGTGGCACGGCGACTTGAGCAACGGGGGGTGGCTGATCCGTACCTGCGTTAGGTCCGTCCGACTTGGAAGCCTGGTTATAGGTTTTGTTGGAGTGCCTAATGAGAGTCTTAGGCCCGCGCGCCGGAAAGACTAGAATGCTCAAATAATACCGTATAGACGGTGGTGTTGACCCTGGTATTCCGGTACACCAAGAATGTGCCCTGAGTGCACGGACTGTCGGGCCGTGTGGCCGATAGTTGTGATGGCTTGAATGTGCCTGCGCGCACATAGTTGCTATATGATGATGCCATGCTTTGCAGGGAAAGAATGCTAATGCCCCGAGAAAGGGGTAGGATTGTTATAATTGGGTCAGCTGAATGCTGACCGTTGCCTTGTTTGCCACCGGTTGGGTGGATTGTTCCCATGCAGGTGCTGGAGAGCCAAGTGGTAAGTGAAGGGCTGAAGCCCTGCTGTTGTTGCTGCTGCTGCTGCGGCTAGCCCTTGAAGGCTAAGCGAATGTTTTTGCTTGTTTTCTTTTACTCATGTATGGCCGGCCTGCGCGCCGAGGTTTGTAAACCATACGGTGTGAAAAGAGGAACTGTAAGGCCTTAAGGCCAAACTTCATGTATTTGTTGTACATTCCGTGGTTATATATAAAGGTGGTTTATATATTGTACATTCCTGGTTAGAGTTCAAATTACAACTTAAAGCTTCCGCTAGAATGCTCTGAGTTAGGATTCGTGTTTGGTTTGGTATTATCCTGTGACCTCACCGTCTGTTTGTGGCATATAGTGTGGGGCCCCGGCCGGACCATCTACTATACGTCATTTAACGGATGGGGTCGTTACAGGACATACCCATGGGCTCGGCGTGGAGGTCCCACCACACACCCGGAAGATCTTAGAGCGCTTCCCCTCCCTAGCCAAATGCCGAGCTAAGGATACCTCAGAAAGCACAAGAAGACCAGGGAACAAGTAAGCATGCCTTCTGAGGTATCCCCTTGTGTCTATTTATAGATTTCTGAAAACGTCCTGTAAATAACAAACCTCCGCTATTCCAAACAGCTATGTGCAATCCAACTGGGTCTGCCAATAACGTAACTCCTCTGTTCTAGAAGGCTATAGACAGACCAACTGGGGTGGAATGGTAAAAACACATCACAAGAGACCGGGCGAGTGGCCCTCTGGAACCTCCATTCGCCGGGGGAGGCGAGTGCTCGATGGAGCTGGCACTCGCCGTCTCTTTCCAACCTTGGGCGAGTGCGGGCCCGACCTGCCCCACTTGCCCGCTGATTGTCGAACCCCCTAGGGCGAGTGCGAGCCGACCTACTGCACTCACCCACCGCTCATCGAGCCCCTAGGGCGAGTACGAGCTAACCCGCTCCACTCGCCCCTCGAACGATCCACCCCACTTGGGAGAGCCAAGGGGGATTCCAGGGTTCTCATCTCCCTCTAGCTTGCCTAGGACCCGAACAGCTGGACTTTGTCCGATTTAGCTCCTGTTGACCACTACTCGCCGGATATGGGGTTGTACAGCTTCGTTTAATTGTTTTTCTTTAGAAAATAAAAATAATTTTAAAACCCAAAATAAACAAAAAAATCCGTGGATCGTTCATTCTTAGGGCACACATGACTAGAACCTAGCTGAAGGATCAAGCACATACCCAACTGCACCAAAAGCCCGGACTATTGGAGAGGGCACTACTTAATTTCTTAAATAAGTAGCAAAGCGCCACGGGTCAAGTGAAGGAATGCCGGACCCAACAATCCCCCCCGGCGTCCAGCACAACCCGTCGACTAAGAGGTGGGGTTACCACATCGCCCACATGGCTTAGAGGTGGGGTTACCACATGTCTACGGTTTGCCTGACCCACCGAACCCACACAAGTAGAAGGGAAAATTCAGGATTTAATTGCCCCCCCGGTCTTGAACCCGTGACCTCCTCTGATACCAATTGAAAGTGAGTGTAAGATCAATCCTTCACTCTAGAGAAGGGTTCAGGAACTTGAAGCACAAGTGGATGAGATGTTGTCTTCTCTGTCAACAATCAAAGAGAAGCACAAGTGGATGATATGTTGTCAAAGCTCCCCCTGAGATTAGCAAGGGTTCAGGAACTGGAAGCTTTGCAAGGGTGATAGGTCTTCAGTAGAAAGAATGCTCCAGCAGAAGATAATTCCAGTAAGAACTGAAATATGTGTTGTCTGGAGTGAGAATGATGAAGACTTTTTAATCAGCAGGAATCAGAAAGAAAACTTGTTCTTTTTTCTGAGTTATTGATCTTCTTTTTCTTTCTGTGTGTATTTGTTCTGTGTATACTGCTGTGTATATTCTTGTTCTCTCTGAATGATAATAAGAAATCCAGTTGTCAAAAATTCTTGATAGCCGTTAGCAAAGCCATAAAAACTTTCCTTAAATGTCAACTGTCTCTGAAGGAAAGAAACTAAAAACATTCCTTCTTTGTTTCCTTGAAACTTGCTCAAGATTTATTATAACGGCTAGAAATCTTCTTCAATAAATGCTCTGACTTGAAGATATTTAAAATCCTTAACAAACTGACAAACTTCTAGAAATCGTCGATCTCAAAAGATAATCGTCGATCTGAGCTCAACTATCGTCGAACTGAGCTCAGAGATATTGGAATTAATCTAAGATAGAAAACGTCGATCTGAGCTCAGAGATCGTCAAACTGAGTTCGACGCATCGTCGACCTGAGCTCAGAGAGATAGTCGAACTGGGTTCGACGCTTCGTCGATCTGAGCTCGACGACAAGATGAATTCTTCTTTTAGGCTTCTCATCTGAACTAGGAGGTCTTGGGGAAAGCTTCCAACTTAAGTCCTAAGCCTTCGACCTAACTAGTTGACCTTTACTATATACAACAAGGTCAAAGTAACAATCCTATAGACATAGTGATCCTGACCCAAATTAGTAATAGGGTGTTCCAACAATCTCCCCCTATTTGGGTTAGGATTACTATTTACATGAGTTATAGGAAATAAAAACATCAATAGAAATAGAAATAAAAAAACATTGCAGAACCACAGAAATATAATTATATCACAACAAATAGTTCAGCAGAGATATGAAGGTGTTTTTCAGCTTACACCCAGATTAAAGCTTATCATCAGTTCTTTTCTTGAAAATGATTTCTCTATTTGGATTTTCTGAATATTTCTTTGATCTGAAGTCATCGGTAGCACCAAGAGTCTTCTGGCTTCTATTTCTAGGAACTACAGCTTCAGGATGTAGCTGCATGTACTCCTCAGTATTGAATAATTTCTTGGAGCTGTATCTTTCAAGTTCTTGTCTTCTTTGATCTGATAGAGTAGAGATAATGGAAGTATCTTGACATTTTTCTCTTGCTTTCTTAATTTGATCTAGTGCAGCCATTTCTTTTAGTCTTGCTGTCCAGGAGACTGAGTTATTCTTTGGATCTTCAAAAGGAACTGGTGGCTCATACTTATTGATGGTGTCAGTGGGAGGAGCTTTTGGATGAAATCCTTCTTTGAGCTTATAAGGAAAAGGACCAGAAGTGGAATCACTTGGGCTTTGTCCTTTCCTTTGATAAGGTTGATGTCTGGACTGTCCTCTGGAGTAAACTTGATAATCTCTTTGATTGCCTCTGTACTGACTTCCTCTTGACTGATTGCCTCTTTGTTGATATCCTATGGATTGAGATCTTCCTTGAAACTGAGAGGAACTTTGAGTTGAAGCATGTGAGGATTGATGAGTTGAGTTTCCACCAGATCCTGATCCTGGAGAAGGAGGAGGAGGATTATAATGAGAAGTTCCTTGGTCATATTTCCTTTTCTTCCGCATGGCCTTCAACTGGTTCTTAAATAATTGCATCCAGTGCTCAGTTATAGGGCAGCTGTGCAGAATATAATATGGAATGTCATGATCAGAGGTAGTCTTGGACAATTGAACTCTTTTCATGGCTTTACTTCTAGCTTTTCTCTTCTTTGCAATAGTTGCAGAGGAATCATCAGAGTCAATCCTGAATTCATCATCATCATCAGAACTCTGAGGCTCATCATATAAAACATCTATTTCCTTTAATATTTCTTTAGAGATAACAGGAGCTGAAGCAGGAGGAGCAGGAATAACAACATCAGCAATTGAAACAATAGGAACAACAACATCAGAAATAATAGGCTCAGGAGCTGAACAAACTGGCTCAACTGGCTCTATAATAGCCTCTGAAAAAGTAACATCAGCAGCAGCAACAAAATCAAGAACCACAGAAATACTTTTCACAGATTTAACAGAATTTATATACATTTCTATCAGATTTGGATCACAGCAGGAGAAGGGAACTATAGCCCTGGTTAGATCTTTAGCAGGGAGAGGTGCTGGAGGAAAACAACTATACAATGAATCAAATAAGGATAATAAAGAATGTATATATACTATAGGACTGATGGTTGGAGTTGGAGCTGGAACTGAAACAGAAACTTTCTCTGAAGCTGGAATCTCTGAAGCTAGAACTTCTTATATATGCATTTCTGAAACAAAATTCTCTGAGGGTAGCACTTCTTCATAAGGCATCTCCCCTGCCTAGTTTCAGTGATAACTGAATCTAGGCCCCCAGAAGAAGGGATGGCCTAATGGGAGAAGGAAGAAGATATTCTAACAGATAAATCATTCAAAGTCTTGACTAAGGGAGCCAAGGTTGAATCCAGAAAGAGAGTTAGCTTGGGTGCCAACAACTCATACAATCTATCTGCTAGAGGAAGAAGATCTACTTGCTCAAGATTAACTTGAGTAGAGGTAGAAGGAGGGTCTGTAAAGATGGATGGAATTGATGCAGGGTTAAGTGGTATGGATGGTGCAGAGATGGGGATGGATGTTATGGATGGAGTTGGGATGGTGACTGTTGGTAGAAATGAGGTGATGGTAGGGAGAAAGGATGGTTGAGATATGATGTCATGTAGGATTTGTTGAAAGGATGATGAGGTGGATGGAATGTCTTGAGGTGAAGAAGGGGAATCATCCATGAAGGAATCATCTAAAAGGTTGAATGATGGAAGATGGGAGGATGATTCTAAATCTATGGATGAGAAGTAATGTAGTGGATGGAAAACTTCTTGAAAAGTGGCTGGAGGAGGTGAAGAAGCTATTTGAGATGAAGGTATGGAAGATGTAACTGGATGTGGAGAAAGAGGAGAGGATATGGAAGAGGATGGCAACACTTCTGCTAGGGCAGTGGTCTGAGGAGGAGTGACTGATTCTGTCCTTGTGCCTGAAGAAGCTTTTACTGCAGGAGCCCTGCTGGGTTTGACAATTTGTCTCTCCCACTTGCCAAATAGAGCTGAAGAAAGCCTCTTTGAAGCATTGATATGCATTCCATTTGACACCAATAAAAAAGGGCACATATTCTGCAGGAATAGGCCAAAAATTCTTCCAAAATTCACAAAGTTCTTATTTACCTTTTTCTTAATCAAGTCAAAGAAAATTGCTCCCCAATCCAGGTGCTTCTTATCTACTATTGCAGCAATTAGATAGAATTGATGTCTAGATATTGTATCATGGGCTGAATGTTTGGCCAATATCACTTTGCCTACAATATCTGCTAGAAATCTATACTCCATAGATAGATTTTTCTTCAGCAACTTATTAGGGTTCTTAGAATTATGACCCATTCTATCTAACATTTCAGTAAATTCTACCCCTGATAGTTCTATGCTATCATTTCCAGTACTTAATCCAAAAATCTCTGTAAGAATGGCTGGGGTTAGGGATACCTGTGTCCCTGAGATGGTTCCAATAACTGTGTTTTGATCAAGATTGTGGGCAGTATAGACCCATTCTTTAATCTCATCTGCTGCTAGCTTGATTCTGGTGGTCATGAGGTTCACAAGTTGTTGCTCAAGTTCCAGAATATCCTTGAACATCTGATCAGTTCCTTCAAAAGATTCCATTTCAATATCGAAACCAGTGTCGAACTTTATTGCGGCTAGTACGACGACTGAGACCGACATAGTTCCTGAAGGCTGTTTTACATAAACTTCTTCCTTGATATCACCATTGAGGAATGCACTTTTGACATCCATTTGATATACTTTGAACTTATTATGAGCTGCATATGCTAGGAAGATTCGTATGGCTTCTAACCTTGCAACTGGTGCAAAGGTTTGGTTATAGTCTATGCCTTCTTCTTGAGAATATCCTTGAGCAACCAGCCTTGCCTTGTTTCTTACTATAACTCCTTGATCATCTAACTTGTTTCTGAATACCCATTTTGTTCCAACAATGGGATGATTCTTTGGCTTTGGCACTAGATCCCAAACTTTGTCTCTTTCAAATTGATTTAATTCCTCTTGCATTGCAATAATCCACTTTGGATCTTGTTCTGCATCTTGTATGGATTGATGCTCAATTTGAGAAAGAAAGCAAGTGTGCATCAGATTTTGATTGAATTGGTTTCTGGTTTGCACACCAGCTGAGATGTATCCAATCACTTGGGAGATTGGATGGTCTATTGATGTTACTAAATCAACAATGGGTGTTGATTGTTCACCAACCTGTGTTGTTATTTCCTCTTGTGGAATAACAACTAGCTCTTCATTTGGATTGTCACCATGACTTGCTAAGATCTGACTGTCATCTTCATTTTCACTGCTTTCAGCTTCTTGTTGAGTGGATGAGGGTGATGGATCTTTTTAAATGATATTTAGCTTGTCCAAATTCTCTGATAGAGAATGTACCTGCAAAGGGTCTATGGTAGAAGTGCTCTTCTCCTTGTAAGACATATTAGTCTCATAAAAAGAGACATGCACTATTTCTTCAATTTTATGAGATGATTTATTATAAACCCTATAGGCCTTACTGACCATGGAGTATCCCAGAAACACTCCTTCATCAGCTTTGGCTTCAAATTTTGCTAAGTATTTCTTGTCATTGTTATGAATGTAGCAAATACAACCAAAAATCCTAAGACAATCAACTTTAGGTTTCTTCCCTTTGAGTAATTCATAGGGAGTCTTGCCCTTTAGCTTATGTATCAAACTCCTATTCAAAAAATAGTTTGAAGTGTTCACAGCCTCTGCCCAAAAGGATAGAGGGAGGTGAGCATCTGTCAACAATGTTGTGGCATATTCAATAATGGTTCTATTCTTCCTTTCAGCTACCCCATTCTGTTGAGGAGTTCTAGGAGCTGAGAAAGTGTGCCTGATCCCTTCCTTCTGACAGAACCTTTGCATAAGTAGATAATCAAACTCTATCCCATAATCACTTCTGATCAGGGCTATGTGAGTATTGAACTCAATCTGTATACATTTGAGAAACTCTGTCAAACATTTGAAGTTATTAGACTTCTTCCTCAGAAAGAACACCCATGTGAATCTAGAGAAGTCATCTACAACTACTAAAGTATAAGATTTCCCTCCTAGGCTTTGTACAGTAATGGGTAAAAACAGATCCATATATAACAAGTACAAAATCCTAGGTGAATCACTCTTATTAAGTGACTTAAAGCTGTTTTTAGGTTGCTTGCCTAATTGACAAGACCTGCAGAGTCTGTTGGAATACCCTATTACTAATTTGGGTCAGGATCACTATGTCTATAAGATTGTTGCTTTGACCTTATTGTATAGAGTAAAGGTCAACTAGTTAGGTCTAAGGCTTAGGACTTAGGTTCAAAGCTTTCCCAAAGACCTCCTAGTTCAAGTGAGAAGCCAAGAAGAAGAATTCAACTTGTTGTCGAGCTCAGATCGACGAAGCGTCGAACTCAGTTAGACGATCTCTGAGCTCAAGTCGACGAGGCGTCGAACTCAGTTCGACGACTGAGCTCAAGTCGACGAGGCGTCGAACTCAGTTCGACGATCTCTGAGCTCAGATCGACGATTTCTGTCTTAGACTAATTCCAATATCTCTGAGCTCAGTTCGACGATATTTGAGGTCAAATCGACGATTATATTTTGAGATTGACGATTTCTGGAATTTTGTCTGTTTATTAAGGATTTCAAATATCTTCAACTCAGAGCATTTATTGCAGAAGATTTCTAGCCGTTATAATAAATCTGGAGCAAGTTTCAAGGAAACAAAGGAGGAATGTTTTTAGTTTATTTCCTCAAGAGACAGTTGACATTTAAGGAAAGCCTTTATGACTCTGCTAATGGCTATCATCAAGATTTGACGACTAGTTTTCTTATTATCATTCAGAGAGAACAAGAATATACATAGAGACACAGAGAAAGAAAAAGAATATCAATAACTCAGAAAACTGAACAAGTTTTCTTTCTGATTCCTGCTAATTAAAAGTCTTCATCATTCACTCCAGACAAAAAACATTTCAGTTCTTACTGGAATCATCTTCTGCTGGAGCATTCTTTCTACTGAAGACCTATCACCCTTGCAAAGCTTCCAGCTCCTGAACTCTTGGTAATCTCAGGGGGAGCTTTGACAACATCTTATACACTTGTGCTTCTCTTTGATAGTTGACAGAGAAGACAACTTCACCATTTTTCCTTTTCCTTTCCTTTAAAAGGGTTTTTAAACTCCCTTCAAAAGTTTTGCTTTGGTTTCTGAGACCTGATCAAAACTCAGTGGTGGCAAGACATCTGATCAAAAAATCTGGTTTGATTTTTTAGCACCTGATCAAAAGCTCAGTGGTGCCCAGGACACCTGATCAACTCATCCTGCAGTGGATTCCTACCAAGGGTGGTAGAAGAGTAAATGTACCCAGGTTTTGGGGAACCACTATAGTTCCTTGTGTCTTCTGGTTGCTTGCTATTTCATTTGCTGTGTGCTGTGGATTTGCTCTTTTGTTTGCTTTATTTTAATCTCTGTCAATCACACTACACTAACTAAAATAATTCTTACACTGCTAGAATAATTTTCATATTTGTAAAATTATTTTAAAACACTCTATTCACCCCCCTCTTGAGTAAAGGATTGATCTTACACTCACTTTCAATTGGTATAAGAGGTAGGTTGGTTGTTCAGCCAGTTTGGTTGTTCATATAGGCTAACACCTGAACCAAAAGATCTCTCTTAAGATCCATCCTTAATAGAGGATTATTTTTATTATATTTTGTTTCATCTAAATTCATAGCACAGAACAAAGATTATGCTAGCACCAGACCTCCAATGTGAAATCTCTCCAAGTTTGCACTTTGGAAGGCAAGGATTAGATTATACATGAATTCTATTGATGAAGATATCTTTAATTCTGTTTTGACAGATTGCCCAAAGCCTCCTGCAAGCATAAGTACAAATGCTGTTCCACCACCTTCAAGAACAGATGCTGATATAAAGAAATGGAAGGTTGCTGATGCTAAAGCTATGAACATCCTAGCTCAAACAATGTGTAACGACCCTAGCCGATCCAACGTGGCAGTGCCACGGCTCCGCTCTAGGCGTCGCTACCGGGCTGCAGCCCAAGCACCCCAACCCCTCTCCCTCCACAGGCGGGTTGTTGGTGGCCACAGCCTCCCTTTGATGAGCGAACTCGACAGTTAAGTTGGGCCGTACGGGGACTTCCCAGGAGGTCACCCATCCCAGTACTACTCTCGCCCAAGCACGCTTAACTATGGAGTTCTTTCAACCTTCATCACCAATTGAGCTGCTCTGATACCAAATTGTAACACCTCTACCCGTCAAGAAGAATATAATAGAGGGTCCGGCCGGGGCCCCACACCATATTCCACAAACAGGCGAAGACGCTACGAAATAATATCATAACCACGCATCCTAACACAGAGCATTCTAGCTGAATTATTGAACTCAAGGTAAAGAACATTGTCCACTAACATAGGAATGTATATATACATCAAAAGAGTCTGGCCTTAAGGCCTTACAACAGTTTCTCTTAACAAGAGTGTGGATTACAGACATCGGCACGCAGGCCGGCCACACATGAACAAAAGAAACAAAACAATGCCTTCGAGGGCAGCAACGCAGCTTTGGGCTTCAGCCCGCTAAGTCCCGCTCGGGCCAGCACCTCCAGTACCTGTAACAACCAATCCACCAAGCGGTGGCAAAACAGGGCAACGGTCAGCATTCAGCTGACCAATTATAACGACCCTGCCCCTGGCACGGGGCAGCGGAATTCCATCCCTGCATAGCAATCATCCAACATGATATATAGCAATTCAAGCAAGACGTGCACGACCGCACAGTCACATATCACAAACGTCGGCACGACGGCCCGACGCTCCGTGCACTCAGGGCACATTATCCGTGTTCCGTATTTCCACGGCCACACCACCGTTTAGAGGTCCCAGACATAACAGTTCCTTATGAGCATTCTAGTCTGATTGGCTCACAGGCCGTCGACTCTCGCTATGTGATCCTAACAGGGTCTTAAGCACCCAAGGTTAGACAACCATAACGCGGGTACAGATCCACCTTTCCCGTTGCTCACATCGTCAGACTCACGCCTGGACTGACGCGGGTATAGTTTCACCTTGCACGTTCCACGTTTCCTAGTTGCAGCCCCACGGCTCAACCTCATACAACGTAGCAACTCACGGCTACAAGAGAGTCCAACTCTCATAATTCCTGTACTTCCTCCAGTACTTTACCCATCATGCCTACAAGCAAGAAATTACGGAGTCTTTTCGTATATGCAAACAAGCATCACCAATCCAGACAATGTCCAGATGGGCTTCACACAGCATGCCTAGATCCGTACTCCAATTCCGGACTCTAACAAGGGGGACTTCACATATCTACCCCAAGGGATACCACAACCCACCACACACTCGCGGGGAAGGGTTTTCCCTATGCAATGCAGGAATTAAGGACTTCACATGTCCAAGCAGGAAATCGTTACCCTAGGAGTTCGCTTCGGAGCCATGGAGAGAAATTTGAGACGGATGAAAGCCTTCGCAGCAGCGTTGCCTTCGCAGATCCAAACTCGGCTCGCGATTTGGACCACCGTAGCTCCACCGGCAGCCGGACTCCACTTCTTCTTCCTCCTTGCTCTCACCTCTCTCTTAAATTTTAGAAAGAGAAGATGAAATGAAGAATGAGCTTTTCTTCCTCCTTTTCCGGCCTTATCAGACCAGAAATGATCTCCAGCCACAGGATTCTATTTAAAGAAAATGAAGGGCCAAGATCTGCCTGAAAATCCTTTTTCTTTTGGCCGACACGGCCTGTGACACGCCCGTGTCACAGGCCGTGTACCCTTAAGCGGCACACGCGGCACTCGCACCGACTGAAATATTCGAGAACACGGGCATCGACACGCCCGTTTCGAACCTGACATGCCCGTGTTAGTGATGAGACACGCCCGTGTCCCCTGCTACACGGTACTCACCGATCTCCAAAACCAGTACACGGGTAGGCACACGCCCGTATCAAACCCAACACGGCCGTGTTCCATGCCGTGTTCACTGCTGTGTTCAAGGCCGTGTACTTCTCTGACTCAAACAGGCCATTTTCGAATTTAAATGAGTGACACGCCCTGGGACACGCCCGTGTCGGAGGCCGTGTCCCAGGCTCGACGATCGTCGACTATCAATCGTCGACTAACCTGAACACGCCCGTGTCCCAGGCCGTGTACCCCCGACACGCCCTGGGACACGCCCGTATCCCAGGCCGTGTCTAACAGCCTCCAACCCAAAACTGTTTGCAAACATATTTTGAGATTTCTGGGGTGTTACAATCCTCCCCTCCTTAATAAAATTTCGTCCCGAAATTTGAAGACAATAGGGAGAAAATAACAAAACATTTATTTGTTTCTATTACATATACAACGAGCGAACAAGTTACGAAAATAACTCGGGAAACTCGGCTCGCATGGTCTGCTCGCGCTCCCATGTTAGCTCTTCTCGGCCACAATTGTCCCACCGGACTTTGACCATCCCGATCACCTTGTTCCGCAACTGTTTCTCGGCTCGATCCTCGATCCGTATAGGCTTCACCTTTGTCGTTAGCCCATACTCAACCGGCACTCGATCATTGCCAACTATATGAGCTGGATCCTTGACTGCTTTGCGTAACACCGAGATGTGAAACACGTCATGCAATCCCAGTACTACTCTCGCCCAAGCACGCTTAACTATCGAGTTCGCTCATCAAAGGGAGGCTGTGGCCACCAACAACCCGCCTGTGGAGGGAGAGGGGTTGGGGTGCTTGGGCTGCAGCCCTAGTAGCGTCGCCTAGAGCGGAGCCGTAGCACTGCCACGTTGGATCGGCTAGGGTCGTTACACAATGTCTGATGACATCTTCCAGAAGGTAGCTGAATGTAACTCAGCTAAAGAGATTTGGGACAAACTATTTGAGATTGTATCAGGATCAGCTGATGAGAGAAAAGACAGAAGATCTCATCTTATCACCCAATATGAAAATTTCAAGAAAGCAGAAAATGAGTCAGTAGCTGACATGTACAACAGACTAAGTCTGATTGCCAGTGAACTCAAGACCTTGGACAAGGAGATCTCTCTCACAGAGATAAATGACAAGATCCTAATGTGCTTCCCCAACACTTGGGATTCAAGGATCTGGCCTATCAAGGATGCCAGAAGTCTGAATGAGATCACTACAGAAGCTCTATTGGGCAAGCTCAAATCTTATGAGCAGCTCATCAAAAATAGAGAAGAAGAGCAGAAGACAACTTCTCTATCAGTCAGGAAGGAGAAGTCAATTGCTTTTATGGCAACAGAACAACAGTCTGAAGACAAAGTCACATGCAATGAAGAACTGATGAGCCTCCTAGCCAAGAGGTTCTACAAAATGGCCAGGAAGGATTTCAGAAAAAGATCATCCAGAGGCCAAGAAAAGCCAAGGTATGATACATCAAATAATAAAGAGATTATTTGTTATGGTTGCAGGAAACCAGGCCATATACTGTCTGATTGTCTAGAAAGGCAAAACAAGGACAAGAAGGACAAGAGATAAAAGAGAAAAGAAAAAGACTCCAGAAGAAATCACTATGACAGATCCTCTTCCAGCAAGAACAAGTACACAAGGAAGGGATTTGTTGCTGAAACATGGAGTGCAACAGAAGAAGAATCTGATGCATCATCAAGCTCAAGTGATGATGAAGATGATGCACAAGAAAAAGAATTCTGCATGATGGCAATCAATGCATCTCAGAACAACACTGATTCAGAACATGAATCTGAATCTGAATCTGAACAGGAGCTAGAAGAAGATCAGGTAATTGATTCATTTGATTTTAATTCTGAGGACTTCAAGTCTGAATTTAAAGCATTGTGTTTAGATCTACTGAATTCTGAGAAAGAAATTATCTCTCTCAGAAATCAGTTAATTGAATACAGTACCTTAAGTTCAGATAACCTCAAACTGAAAAGTGAACTATTTGAGGCCAATAAGTTTGAAGAAACCCTGAATGGGGGAAGTATCAAACTGATGGACATCACAAGCACAGTGAACTCAGACTCAATAGTACACTTGGCTTGGGTGCTTCATCCAGCCAAGCTATTGTGTTAACAACTCCCATTAAATTTATCTCTGATAAAGGAAAAGGAGTTGTGGAGGTAGCTATAAAAAATTCTGATCTACCCAAAAATAACAAAGTTCAACAGATATCGTCGAATAGAGCTTGACGATCTTCGAACAGAGCTCGACGATCTTCGAACAGAGCTCAGCGATTTTATGCTGAATCGTCGAACTCAGGTCAACGATCTCTGATCTCTGAACACACGCAAGATCAATCGCTGAACGGAGCTCGACGATCTGACCCAAGATCGTCGAACTCAAATCCACGATCATCGTACGGAGCTCAGAGATATGACCAGTTCTCAAGAGGTATGTCAGAAATTAATTCTAGATATCCTACATCTCAAGGGTTCAACCCTTATACTTAATGGATAATTCCTCCTAGGAGATATCATCCTGAAGGATATAAGAGTCAACCAGAGATGTCTTTCATTTCTGATTTCAAAGGTTATCAAGCTAGACCCAAGGTAAACTGGGTCAAAAACAAATGAACTGTTATTTGTGCAGGTGAAGACCTATCCAACCATGGACCAGCATTGGTATTTTGATAGTGGGTGCTCCAAGCACATGATTGGAAGCAAGGATAACCTAATATCCTTCAAGGCTAAACATGGACCCAAAGTCATGTTTGGATATTCAAACTTTGGACATACCAAAGGATTTGGTGCAGTCTAAATAGGATCAGTAACATTCAAGAAGGTAGCATATGTGGAAGGACTGAAGCACATTCTTATAAGTATCAGTCAGCTATGTGATGAAGGCTACCAGGTTACATTCAACAAGTCTTCATGCATCATCAAATCAAAAGACAACACTACTGTGGTTACAGGTAACAGAAGAGGTAACATCTATCTAGTACATTTTCATTCAACCAAGGTAGACATCTGTTTATTTAATTCTCTTAACAAACCTAATGAATTATAGCATAAAAGATTAGGATATATCAACCTTAGAACCATTGTTAGGATATCCAAGGACAACCTTGTTAGAGGACTACCTTCTGGCCCCTACAAAAAGGAAGGACTCTACAGGTCTTGTCAATTAGGCAAGCAAACTAAAAATAGCTTTAAGTCACTTAATAATGGTGATTTACCTAGGATTTTGTACTTGTTACATATGGATCTGTTTGGACCCATTACTGTACAAAGCCTAGGTGAGAAATCTTATACTTTAGTAGTTGTAGATGACTTCTCTAGATTCACATGGGTGTTCTTTCTAAGGAAGAAGTCTGATAACTTCAAATGTTTGATAGAGTTTCTCAAATGTATACAGATTGAGTTCAATACTCACATAGCCCTGATCAGAAGTGATCATGGGACAGAGTTTTATTCTCTTCTTATGCAAGAGTTTTGTCAGAAGGAAGGGATCATGCACACTTTCTCAGCTCCTAGAACTCCTCAACAAAATGGGGTAGCTGAAAAGAAGAATAGAACCCTTATTGAATCTGCCACAACATTGTTGAAAGATTCTCACCTTCCTCTATCCTTTTGGGCAGAGGATATGAACACTTCAAACTATGTTTTGAATAGGAGTTTGATACATAAGCTAAAGGGCAAGACTCCCTATGAATTACTCAAAGGGAAGAAACCTAAAGTTGATTATCTTAGGATTTTTGGTTGTATTTGCTACATTCATAACAATAACAAGAAATACTTAGCAAAATTTGAAGCCAAAGCTGATGAAGGAGTGTTTCTTGGATACTCCATAATAAGTAAGGCCTATAGGGTTTATAATAAATCATCTCATAAAATTGAAGAAACAATGCATGTCTCTTTTGATGAAACTAATGTCTTACAAGGAGAAGAGCACTTCTACCATAGACCCTTTGCAGGTACATTCTCTATCAGAGAATTTGTACAAGCTAAATATCATTGAAAAAGATCCATCACCTTCATCCACTCAATAAGAAGCTGAAAGCAGTGAAAATGAAGATGACAGTCAGATCTTAGCAAGCCATTGTGACAATCCAAATAAAGAGCCAGTTGTTGTTCCAGAAGAGGAAATAACAACACAGGTTGGTGAACAATCAACACAAATTGTTGATTTAGTAACATCAAGAGACCATCCAATCTCCCAAGTGATTGGAGACATCTCAGCTGGTGTGCAAACAAGAAACCAATATAATCAAAATATGATGCACACTTGCTTTCTTTCTCAAATTGGGCCTCAATCCATACAAGATGCAGAACAAGATCCAAACTGGATAATTGCAATGCAAGATAAATTAAATCAATTTGAAAGAAACAAAGTTTGGGAGCTAGTGCCAAAGCCAAAGAATCATCCCATTGTTGGAACAAAATGGGTATTCAGAAACAAGTTAGATGATCAAGGAGTTATAGTAATAAACAAGGCAAGGCTAGTTGCTCAAGGATATTCTCAAGAAGAAGGCATAGACTATGACCAAACCTTTGCACCAGTTGCAAGGTTAGAAGCCATAAGAATCTTCCTAGCATATGCATCTCACAAAAAGTTCAAAGTATATCAAATGGATGTCAAAAGTGCTTTCCTTAATGGTGATATCAAGGAAGAAGTTTATGTAAAACATCCTCCAGGTTTTATCTCTCTAACTCACCCTGATTTTGTCTATAAATTGCATAAAGCATTATATGGTCTCAAACAAGCTCCTAGAGCATGGTATGAGACCCTAGCTTGCTTTCTCTTGGAAAATGATTTTAAAAGGGGTAGAGTAGACCAAACTCTTTTTATTAGATCCCATAAGTCCAATATCCTACTAGTACAAATCTATGTAGATGATATTATTTTTGGTTCTACTTATTCAAATTTGTGCAAAAGGTTCTCCAACCTAATGCATTCCAAATTTGAAATGAGTAGCATGGGTGATCTATCCTTCTTTCTAGGATTGCAAGTCAAACAACATGCTGATGGCATCTTTATTTCTCAAACCAAGTATGCAAAAGAATTGGTTAAGAAGTTTGGTATGTCTAATGCATCATCTATGAAAACACCCATGCCTACTAATGCTGTATTAGATGCTGATGAACATGGGAAACTAGTTGATCAGACCACATATAGAGCAATGATTGGCTCCTTATTGTATCTTACAGCTAGTAGATCTGATATAATATTTGCTACATGAATATGTGCTAGATTCCAAGTCATCCCTAGAGAGTCACATCTCACATTAGTTAAGAGGATTCTTCAGTATGTAAAAAGTTTTCCAAATCTAGGTCTCTAGTATCCAGCTGATTCAGGATTTGATTTAACTGGATTTTTTGATGCTGATTATGCTAGATGTAGAGTAGACAGGAAAAGCACTAGTGGAACTTGTCAGTTTCTTGGTGACAGACTTGTATCCTGGTTTTGTAAGAAATAAACATCTGTGTCCACATCAACTGCCGAAGATGAATATATGACAGCATGTAGTTGTTGCTCACAGATATTGTGGATTCAAAATCAGCTCCTGGACTATGGCTACAACTTAGAGATGTCAAAAATATTTTGTGATAACTCTAGTGCTATTTCAATAACTCAAAATCCAGTCCTCCATAGTAGGAAAAAACACATAGAGATTATGCATCATTTCTTAAGGGATAATGTAGAGAAAAATAAAATTGAATTAGAATACATCTCAACTGATTTACAAAGGGGAGATATTTTCACCAAACCCTTGGATGAAAAGAAACACACTTTCTTCCTTAATCAGTTAGGAATGTTAGATGGAGGAGTCTTAATTAAGTTCCAAGATCTTTAATCCTAAAAAGAGACAAAGACTAGGCTAAAAATTTGAATTTCCTAGTGTCTATAGGTTTTCTCTGTCTCTGAACTATGCTCGACGATTTTCCTGAAGATCGTCGAACGGAGCTCGTCGTTTCCAGATAGTATTCAACTATCTTTCATTTTCCGTCGAACGGAGATCGACGATGTTAGGAATCGTCGAACGGAGCTCGGCGTTTTCCAGATAGTGGTAAACTGTCCTTCTTGGTCAACAATCTCAATTATCGTCGAACGAAGATCGACAATATTAAATATCATCGAACGGAGATCGACGATGTTGAGACCTTTCAGTTTCCCCTAAAGCCATAGATCGTCAAACTGAGTTCAACGATCTCTCCTTTTCTGCGTCGAACCCTAATATAAAATCAATTTTTCAGGCGTCGTTCTCCTTTGCGCTTTCATACCTTCTGCAAGAACTTTCTTTTCCTCCAAACTTTTCATCACTTGATCGTGTTTGTTTTTGCAGGAACTATGTCGGTCTCAATTGCTGTACTAGCCGCAATGAAGTTAGACACTGGTTTCGACATTGACATGGAATCTTTTGAAGGAACTGATCAGATGTTCAAGGATATTCTGGAACTTTTCAAGGAGCAACAACTTATGAAAATCATGACCACCAGAATCAAGTTAGCAGCAGATGAGATTAAAGAATGGGTGTATACTGCCCACAATCTGGATCAAAACATAGTCATTGGCACCATCTCAGGGACACAGGTATCCCTAACCCCAACCATTCTTACAGAAATTCTATAGATTTCTAGCAGATATTGTAGGCAAAGTAATTTTGGCCAAACATTAAGCCCATGATACAATATTTAGACATCAATTCTATCTAATGGCTACAATTATAGATAAGAAACACCTGGATTGGGGAGCCATTTTCTTTGATTTGATTAAGAAAAAGGTAAATAAGAACTTTGTGAATTTTGAAAGGATCTTGGGCCTATTCCTGCAGAATAGGTGCCCTCAGTTGTTGGTGTCAAATGGTATGCATATAAATGAATCAAAGAGGATTTCTTCAGCTCTTTTTGGCAAGTGGGAGAGACAAATTGTCAAACCCAGCTGGGCTCCTTCGACAAAAACTTCTTCAGGAACAAGGACTGAATCAGTCACTCCTCCTCAGACCACTGCCGCAGCAGAAGTGTTTCCATCCCCTTCCATATCCTCTACTCCTTCTCCACATCCAGTTATATCATCCATTCCTTCACCTCAAATAACTTCTCCACCTCCTCCAGCCACTTTTCAAGAACCTTTCCATCCACTACATTACTTTTCATCCATTGATTTAGAATCATCCTCCCATCTTCCATCATTCAACCTTTTAGATGATTCCTTCATGGATTATTCCCCTTCTTCACCTCAAGACATTCCATCCACCTCATCATCCTTTCAACAAATCCTACATGACATCATATCTCAACCATCCTTCCCCCTACCATCTCCTCATTTCTACAAACAGTCACCATCCCAGCTCCATCTATTACATCTATCCCCATCTCTCAACCATCCATACCACTTCACCCTGCATCCATTCCATCCATTTCTGCAGCCCCTCCTTCTACCTCTACTCAAGTTAATCTTGAGCAAGTAGATCTCCTTCCTATGGCAGATAGATTGTATGAGTTTTTTGCACCCAAGCTAACTCTCTTACTGAATTCAACCTTGGATCCCTTAGTCAAGACCATGAATGAATTATCTGTTAGAATATCTTTTTCCTTCTCACTTCAGGCCACCCATTCTTCTGGGGGCCTAGATTCAGTGTTTACTGAAACTAGGCAGGGGGAAATGCCTTATGAAGAAGTGCTGTCTTCAGAGGATTTTGTTTCAGAAATTCAGATATCAGAAGTTCCAGTTTCAGAAAGTCCAGCTTCAGAGCAAGTTTCAATTCCAGCTTCAGCTCCATTTCCAACCATCAGTCCTGCAGTAGATATACATTCTTTATTATCATTATTTGATTCAATTTATAGATGTTGTCCTCCAGCACCTCTCCCTGCTGAAGATTTAACCAGGGCTATTGTTCCCCTCTCCTGCTGTGATCCAACCCTGATAGAGATGTATATAAATTCTGTTAAATCCGTGGAAAGTATTTCTGTTGTTCTTGATGTTGTTACTGCTGCTGATGTTACTTTTTCAGAGGCTATTATAGAGCCAGTTGAGCCAGTTTGTTTAGCTCCTGAGCCTATTGTTTCAGATGCTATTGTTCATGTTGTTTCAATTGCTGATGTTGTTATTCCTGCTCCTCCTGCTCCAGCTCCTGTTATCTCTAAAGAAATATTAAAGGAAATATATGTTTTATATGATGAGCCTCAGAGTTCTTATGATAATGATGAATTCAGAACTGACTCTGATGATTCCTCTGCAACTATTGCAAAGAAGAGGAAAGCTAGAAGTAAATCCATGAAAAGAGTTCAATTGTCCAAGACTACTTCTGATCATGACATTCCATATTATATTCTGCACAGCTATCCTATAACTGAGCACTAGATGCAATTCTCTAAGAACCATTTGAAGGCCATAAGGAAGAAGAGGAAATGTTGCCAAGGAACTTCTCATTATAATCCTCCTCCTCCTCCTCCTTCTCCAGGTGCAGGATCTGGTGGAAACTTAGCTCATCAATCCTCACATGCTTCATCTCAAAGATCCTCTCAGTTTCAAGGAAGATCTCAATTCAGAGGATATCAGCAAAGAGGCAATCAGTCAAGAGGAACTCAGTATAGAGGCAATCAAAGAGATTATCAAGTTTATTCTAGAGGACAGTCCAGATATCAACCTTATCAAAGGAAAGGACAAAGACCAAGTGATTCCACTTCTGGTTCTTTTCCTTATAAGATTAAAGAAGGTTTTCATCCAAAAGCTCCTCCCACTGACACCTTCAATAAGTATGAGCCATTAGTTCCTTTTGAAGATCCAGAGAATAACTCAGTCTCCTGGATAGCCAGACTAAAAGAAATGGCTGCTCTAGATCAAATCAAAAAAGCAAGAGAAAAAGGTCAAGATACTTCTAATATTTCTACTCTATCTGATCAAAGAAGACAAGAACTTGAAAGAAACAGCTCCAAGAAATTCTTCAATACTGAGGATTACATGAAGCTACATCCTTAAGCTATAGTTCCTAGAAGCAGAAGCTAGAAGACTCTTGGTGCTGCTGATGACTTCAGATCAAAGAAAGATTCAGAAAATCCAAACTGAGAAATCATTTTCAAGAAAAGAACTGATGATAAGCATTAATCTGGGTGTAAGCTAAAAACTCTTTTATATCTCTACTGAACTATCTTGCTGTGATATAATTATATGTCTGTGGTTCTGCAATGCTTTTTGTATATCTATTTTTGCTATTTTTATTTCCTATATCTCATGTAAATAGTAATCCTAACCCAAATAGAGGGAGATTGTTGGAACACCCTATTACTAATTTGGTTCAGGATCACTATATCTATAGGATTGTTGCTTTGACCTTGTTGTATAGAGTAAAGGTCAACTAGTTAGGTCTAAGGCTTAGGACTTAGGTTTGAAGCTTTCCCCAAGACCTCCTAGTTCAGATGAGAAGCCTAGAAGAAGAATTCAACTTGTCGTCGAGCTCAGATTGACGAAGCGTCGAACTCAGTTCGACGATCTCTGAGCTCAAGTCGATGAGGCGTCGAACTCAGTTCGACAATCTCTGATCTAAAGTCGACGAGGCGTCGAACTCAGTTCGATGATCTCTGAGCTCAGATCGACGATTTCTGTCTTAGACTAATTCCAATATCTCTGAGCTCAGTTCGACGATACTTGAGCTCAGATCGATGATTATCTTTTGAGATCGACGATTTCTGGAATTTTGTCTGTTTGTTAAGGATTTCAAATATCTTCAACTCAGAGCATTTATTGCAGAAGATTTCTAGCCGTTATAATAAATCTGGAGCAAATTTCAAGGAAACAAAGGAGGAATGTTTTTAGTTTCTTTCCTCCAGAGACAGTTGACATTTAAGTAAAGATTTTATGACTCTGCTAATGGCTATCATCAAGATTTGACGACTGGTTTTCTTATTATCATTCAGAGAGAACAAGAATATACACAGAGACACAGAGAAAGAAAAAGAAGATCAATTATTCAGAAAACTGAACAAGTTTTCTTTCTGATTCCTGCTGATTAAAAGTCTTCATCATTCACTCCAGAAAAAAACATTTCAGTTCTTACTGGAATCATCTTCTGCTGGAGCATTCTTTCTACTGAAGACCTATCACCCTTGCAAAGCTTCCAGCTCCTGAACTCTTGCTAATCTCAGGGGGAGCTTTGACAACATCTTATCCACTTGTGCTTCTCTTTGATAGTTGATAGAGAAGACAACTTCATAATTTTTCCTTTTCTTTTCCTACAAAAGGGTTTTTAAACTCCCTTCAAAAGTTTTGCTTTGGTTTCTGAGACCTGATCAAAACTCAGTGGTGGCAAGACACCTGATCAAAAAATCTGGTTTGGTTTTTGAGCACCTAATCAAAAGCTCATTGGTGCCCAGGACACCTGATCAACTCATCCTGCAGTGGATTCCTACCAAGGGTGGTAGAAGAGTGGATGTACCCAGGTTTTGGGGAACGACTATAGTTCCTTGTGTTTTCTGCTTGCTATTTCATTTGCTGTGTGTTGTGGATTTGCTCTTTTGTTTGCTTTATTTTAATCTCTGTCAAGCACTCTACACTAACTAAATTAAATTTTCCACTGGTAGAATAATTTTCATATTTGTAAAATTATTTTAAAACACTCTATTCACCCCCCTCTCTAGAGTGAAGGATTGATCTTACACTCACTTTCAGAGTCCTTCCTTCTTGTAGGGGCCAAAAGGTAGTCCTCTAACAAGGTTGTCCTTGGATAGCCTAGCAATGGTTCTAAGGTTGACATGTCCTAATCTCTTATGCCATAATTCATTAGGTTTGCTAAGAGAATTAAATAAACAGATATCTACCTTGGTTGAATGAATATCTACTAGATAGTGTTACCTCTTCTATTACCTGTCAACACAGTTGCGTTGTCTTCTGATTTGATGATGCATAAAGACTTGTATAATGTAACCTGGTATCCTTCATCACATAGCTGACTGATACTGATAAGATTGTGCTTCAGTCCTTCCACATATGCTACCTTCTTGAATGTTACTGATCCTATTTAGACTGCACCATATCCTTTGGTCTGTCCAAAGTTTGAATCTTCAAATAAGACTTTCGGTCCATGTTTAGCCTTGAAGGATATTAGGTTATCCTTGCTTCCAGTCATTTGCTTAGAGCACCCACTATCTAGATACCAATGCTGGTCCATGGTTGGATAGGTCTTCACCTGCACAAATAACAGTTCATTTGTTTTTGATCCAGTTTACCTTGGGTCTAGCTTGATAACCTTTGAAATCGGAAATGAAAGACATCTCTGGTTGACTCTTATATCCTTCAGGATGATATCTCCTAGGAGGAATTATCCATTCAGTATAAGGGTTGAACCCTTGAGATGTAGGATATCTAGAATTAACTTTTGATGTACCCTTTGAGAACTGGTAAAATCTCCGAGCTCAGTACGACGATCGTGGAGCTGAGTTTGACGATCTTGGGTCAGATCGTCGAGATCCATTCACCGATCGATCTTGCCTGTGTTCAGAGATCATAGATTGTCGACCTGAGTTCGACGATTCAGCATGAAATCGCTGAGCTCTGTTCGAAGAACGTCGAGCTCTGTTTGAAGATTGTCGAGCTCTGTTCGACGATTTCTGTTGAACTTTGTTCTTTTTCGGTAGATCAGAATTTTTTCTAGCTACCTCCACAACTCCTTTTCCTTTATCAGAGATAAATTTAATGGGAGTTGTTAACACAATAGCTTGGCTGGATGAAGCACCCAAGCCCAGTGTACTATTGAGTCTTGAGTTCACTATGCTTGTGATGTCCATTAGTTTGATACTTCTCCCATTGAGGGTTTCTTCAAACTTCTTGGCCTCAGATAGTTCACTTTTCAGTGAAGCTATCTGCTCCCTACAACATTCTAACTCATCTGAGAGTTTGAGGTTATCTGAACTTAAGGTACTGTATTCAGATAACTGATTTCTGAGAGAGATAATTTCTTTCTAAGAATTGAGTAGATCTAAACACAGTGCTTTAAATTTAGACTTGAAGTCCTCAGAATTAAAATCAAATGAATCAATTACCTGGTCTTCTTCTAGCTCTAGTTCAGATTCAGATTCAGATTCATGTTCTGAATCAGTGTTGTTCTGAGATGCATTGATTGCCATCATGCATAATTCTTTTTCTTGTGCATCATCTTCATCATCACTTGAGCTTGATGATGCATCAGATTCTTCTTCTGTTGCACTCCATGTTTCAGCAACAAATCCCTTCCTTGTGTGCTTGTTCTTTCTGGAAGAGGATCTGTCATAATGATTTCTTCTGAAGTCTTTATCTTTTCTCTCTTGTCCTTCTTGTCCTTGTTTTGATATTCTGGACAATCAGACAGTATGTGGCCTGGTTTCCTGCAACCATAACAAATAATCTCTTTATTATTTAATTTATCATACCTTGGCTTTTCTTGGCCTCTGGATGACCTTTTTCTTAAGTCCTTCCTGGCCATTTTGTAGAACCTCTTGGATAGGAGGCTCATCAGTTCTTCATTGCCTGTGACTTTGTCCTCAGGCTGTTCTTCTGTTGCCTTGAAACTTCTCCTTCCTGACTGCTGGAGAAGTTGTCTTCTGCTCTTCTTCTCTGTTCTTGATGAGCTGCTCATAGGATTTGAGCTTGCCTAATAGAGCTTCTGTAGTAATCTCATTCAGACTTCTAGCATCCTTGAGGGGCCAGATCCTTGAATCGCAAGTGCTGGGAAAGCACATTAGGATTTTGTCATTTATCTCTGTGAGAGAGATCTCCTTGTCCAAGGTCTTGAGTTCACTGACAATCAGACTTAATCTGTTGTACATGTCAGCTACTGATTCACTTTCTACTTTCTTGAAATTCTAATACTGAGTGATGAGATGAGATCTCCAATCTTTTCTCTCATCACCTGATCCTGACACAAGCTCAGATAGCTTGTCCCAAATCTCTTTAGCTGAGTTGCATTCAGCTACCTTCTGGAAGATGTCATCAGACATTGTCTGAGCTAGGATGTTCATAGCTTTAGCATCAGCAACCTTCCATTTCTTTATATCAGCATCTATTCCTGAAGGTGGTTGAACAACATTTGTACTTGTGCTTGCAGGAGGCTTTGGACAATCTGTCAAAATAGAATTAAAGATATCTTCATCAATAGAATTCATGTATAATCTAATCCTTGCCTTCCAAAGTGCAAACTTGGAGAGATTGCACACTGGAGATCTGGTACTAGCATAATCTTTGTTCTGTGCCATGGATTAATATTAAAATAAATATAATAAAAATAACCCTCTATTAAGGATGGATCTTAAGAGAGATCTTTTGGTTCAGGTGTTAGCCTGTATGCACAACCAAACTGGCTGAGCAACCAACCTCGCTCTGATACCAATTGAAGTATCAAGCGCATACCCAACTGCACCAAAAGCCCGGACTGTTGGAGAGGGCGCTACTTAATTTCTTAAATAAGTAGCAAAGCGCCACGGGTCAAGTGAAGGAACGCCGGACCCAACACTAGCGAACATTGATTACATACAATGTTTGATTTAGGATTGGTAATCCCTATGAACATTATCTACTTTTGTCATGATGTGTCAAATCTATAGGTGTTTAGCTACTGAGTGCAACTAGACATGATAGTATCTATTGAATATGCCTCTAGGTATGTGTGAGGATTTAGTTAGCGTAATGACTTTACATTGTTTACACATCCCTAGTCAAAGCAATCATGTAGAAATTATATACGTATATGATATAACTCGTGATATTGTGTCTAATACATTAGAAATAACTTGAATAATCAATGTTACGATATACATGTGCTTATGTAAAAGTTAAAACTTTGGGCCAAATCTCTAGTGATCATGTCTTTTGTATACAAGTTAAAGTGCATCAATCTATGTGGGTAGATTTCGATTGATTCGGGGTCCTTGAATTGAATGCTATAATCATGATAGCACGACAAATAAATGAACAAAATAACTATGCATGCTATCAAATCATGTGTCAAGGAGACCCCCCTAAGCACTACTCACTCCTGATAAGTATTCATGAGCATCGTGAGGATGAGCACCTTGGTTGAAAGAATCATTTCGAACTTGTGCAAAGACTAATCCATTAGTTTAGTACCTCGTGTTTTAGTCTTGGTATGATATAGATAGACATGTGGCGTGATTTTTCACTATATTTATCTCGTGATAGCATATTGAATTACTGAGATAAAATATGTACTAAAGGCTAGTTCTACTTGATGTTTTTTCTTTTGATGCTACACGTACACATGTCATTGCTCTATCTAATGCTTCCATACATAAGAATTGGACTGAAACTGCACTATATGTCTACAACACATAGGTATTATTACACGATTTCTATTCTTGACGTTTATAATGTTCCACCGTGATAATTCTATAAATCTCTTAGCATTGTATTCCAAATCATTGTGTACTTAGTTTCACATGTGTTGCCCAATTCTTTTTACTCTAAAAACTCATATGCTTTGCTTCTGTGCACTCTACTCGTTTTTTTTACCCATACACCTCATTTTTCTTTGATCCATATTTGGTCACCCCTATTGCGTTTGCTTCTAGATTTACTTTGTCACATGCATTATTTCATCTTTATCACACTTATTTTAGACTTTATTTTTTTCCCGTCCATGCGTATAGTCGAGTTTCGATCTAGCCCACCCCTTTCGATAATATCTAAAGGAGGAGAATAGAATGTTCATGAGTCATGAGCTAGGGAGATCACATGTAGGGGGAGCTTGTTGAACTATGTGTACGTGGATAGGGGGGGGGGGCAAGTAGAGTATATATATAGGGAGAGCACGTGTGTAGGGGGAGTTATAAGTGACCTGAAACCTGACTAGTTAAAGCTTATTTTGCATTTGCACTGTATCATGCATCTCAACTATTATATCTCATGAACGCGATTTGATATTATCAAAAGGGGGAGTTTGTTGGAGCCGACGGTTCAAATATCCTTAGTTTGATAATATCAATTCCCATACTATATTTGATCACATCTTGTGTTTGGTATAGTGTGCAGGTTTATAGGTTCAATCGAAGCGAGGAACTCCATTTTATGACCTACCGCCACGCGCTAGAGCTCTACTGCCGAGCGCTAGCCTGGTTTCAACTTAAATGTGCTCTATGGATCCTAACGCGTGGCGCTAGCGCTACTGCCCATGCTAGCTTCTGGATTTAATCTGAACTGGCGCTCTGGTAGCTACCGCGCAGCGCTAGCTTTCTACCGCACAAAACTTGCTCACTCAACGATCATCGCATTCGATTCATCAAGACGCTTGAGCTAGTGCTAGGTGATAGTTGGATATCACGTCGTGCTAATATGAAAAAGAGGAGAATAATCTTTTTGAATATTTTCCAAATATGCAGGACAACTGTCACATTGATGCATAATAAGCTACCGCCGTGCACTAGCCTTACCGCCGGTGGTAGCCTGTTTTAAAAAAAATACATATAAAAGGCGCTCGTTTTCTCGTTCCTTGTATGAATCAAGACAGACAAAAAATTTTTATAGGGTTTGGGAGCTGCCTTTAAGCACCATTCCGTCGTCTTTATCAAAGGAAGAGAAAACCTCCTCCCTCCCGTTCGCGCACAAAAACCTCCAGTGAGCCAAGGACTACAATGACTACGAGGAGTTGATCGGTTGCATCCAAACGAAGATCGTTAGCACTGGTCACACAATGCTCAATGGAGAAATCCTTTTTGAGGGAGATTCAACTTTAATTCTACTTTAATCTTTTTGTATTTTTCTCTTTTTCTGCGTGATTGTGGTGAGGAAAATCGACCGGCGAAGGTCGTCAGAATCAAGGGAGGATTCCAAGAGCAATCGTCCCAGGGAGGGGATATCTTGATCTGGGGGATCTTGCGAGGCTCTAAGACACTTCCTTGTGTGAAGGTGAAGAGCTGGCTCGAAGACATTTCTTGGAGGGAAAGGGAGAGAGTCAACCGGTCTAGGTAGAGGGTCGGTATAGAAAACAAAAAGAGATTCGTCTTTCACCGCCTCCGATCTCTGACATCACGGATATCAAACATTTAATATTGTAAAACACTTTTGTTTTTGATTAAATAAAATTATTTTGTTCTTATTTCTATGTATAACGTCGTGGGTGTTTCCGGTTGATCTCTAAAGGGCGCGTATTTCTGCAAGGAGAAATTCGTTCAGGAAAATGAGGTCTGTGACCTACCGCCGCGCGCTAGCAAGCAAGTGCCCCACGGTAGCTTCTAGAACTAGTTTTTCTGGATCAAAAATAATTTGAATTTTTAATAAACTTGTAAAACCTTATTCACCCCCTTCTAAGGTTGGCCACACGATCCAACAATACAGTCTTTAAAAACTTCAATTTAAACCATGTTTTCAAACATAAAAATAAATATCTTTTTATAAAAGCAAAGTAAAAGACAGTGTCACCTTAGCATCTACAGTTGTATCTTACACGACGTGGAATCACAATGCATATTTTATCTCACTCTGATAATATATAATTGCTGAGAAAATGAGGGTATTGACACTTAACCCCAGATATTTTGATTCATCAGTCTAAGATAAAAAAATGATTTACAAACTAAGAATTATGAAAATTTTCTTAGAAAAAATGATTAACAAATGCGATCTTGGGCGAATAGAGGTAAGCAGAGGCAAGCTTGGGTGAGTACCTTGTGAGTATGGGTGAGTAGCCCTTGTACTCACTAGTAGAGGCTGAATACTCGCCACCCCCAAGATTTCTCTATAAATAGCCTCCAGGGGTACTAGAAAAAGGACTTTTGAAAGAGATTGAGGTCCCCCTAAGTAGATACTCACTAAGTCTATGCCTGCCTAGTACCTCGCCCATCTTTTGGTTGTGGAGGGGAAGTTTCTCCCAAACTTCCGAAAATGTGGTGGGACCTCCCTGCTATAGAACTTGGGGTGTGCTTATAGAAAGTTTTATCTCTCCCGCGCTAGCCATTTGAATTATGACGTCGGACCGTAGAATCAGTAACCTTAGGATGCATTGATCCGAATATTTTGGAGTAGGGTTTTTCTCAGCTTCAACACTTTGGTGCGGTGAGCGTGGATCGTAGCCAAGGAATGAATTTTTGCGAGAAGACTCCATAGCTTAAGATGGCGAGTAGGAGACCAAAGACAGTAACTTCCGAGCATTCAATAAGGTGGACGAGTTTCCTGGTTACTCGCTCATATATGAATTCAAGTTTGTGACTTTCATGATCAACGGCTTCATGTGATGAGCTTCCCTATTACTCGCTCATAAGCGAGTTCCAGACCGGAACCTCGTGAGGCGGGTTCTAGATGATGACTTCAGGTGGCGAGTATATGCATGCATTTTTCTCGCAGATTGGCGAGCTTCCTTCATACTCGCCCATATGCGAGTATAAGTGGGATTGACGGCTTCAAAAATACGATCATCCTTGTTGCTCTCCCGTATGCAAGTTTTGAAGGTGACCTACTCGCAAGGTTGGGAGAGCTCGAAATCTGGGTAAGTTGGGAGTGGAAAATGAAAATTTTTTTGGGGCCGCTGCCCCCAAACCCCGCAAGGGGCACCGCTCCCTTGACCCCCATCCGCTGAACAAGCAACGGATCCCTCGAAACCTCTACGTAGGGGGTCTAGTGTTTAAAGGGACACTTACCCCGTCTTAGTCTCTTCCTTCTTCAATAGTGGCACTTTTCATATATGTTCATACTTACGAGTGCTTTGGTAAAGCCCGTGAGTACTTTTTATATGACTAATAGACAAGGCAATTCATGATGAGTTCGCCACCAGGGAAAAATATATGTGGTGTTCTGTGAGCTCCCATTCGTTATAATCTTCACTAAGAGATTACATTCTATGAGACAACTTACTCTTTAGTCTTCAAGCTGGTATCCTACGAGCTCCTACCTACGGTGATCTCCTTTGACAACCTATATTCCATGAGACAGCTTACTCATGACATCTTCAAGCTAGTATTCTGCGAGCTCCTACTTATGATGATCTTCATGCTAACTGGGTACTCTCTTCAATTTCACGAGTTCCATACTCGCGAGGTCATCTCTTCAATAAGCTATTGTGCTCTCCTTCAATTCCGTGAGTTCCATACTCATGAAGTTATCTCTTCAACAACTATGGTGCTCTCTTTCAATTCCGCGAGTTTCAAACTCGCGTGGTCATTGCTTCGATAGATATGGTGCTCTCTTCAATTCTTTTAGGTTCATACTCTTGAGGTTATCACTTCAATGTCTATGATGCTCTCCTTAAATTCCGCGAGTTCCATAGTCGCAAGGTCATCGCTTCAACAACTATGGTTCTCTTCTTTAATTCGGTGAGTCCATACTCACGAGATCACTGCTTCAGAAATTATGATGTTCTCTTCAATTATCTGAGTTTATACTCGTGAGGCGATCGCTTCAGCAATCAGGCCGCTATGTTATTTATTTCATCTCCTCAAACACCTAGAGTTATGATAACGTGAAAAGGTTCTACCCCTAGGAGGGAATGGTACGATTATTTACACGTATATATCGATGATAGTGTGCTGACACCCTAAAATTTAGGGGCTTTTCTTCTCTTCTTGAAAGCGTCTCAAGCAAACAGGGTAGACAGGAAGTGATCTCCACGATCGAGTTAGGAAACGAGCCTCTGACTTGACTCTCATTATACCCAAAGCGAGTAATGGGACAGTGTATCGTATTTTAATGCATTCTTGTAAGACCAAGACCCTGCATTGATGGTCGAGATCAGCTACCCCCTTATATATTTGCCTAGCTACCTCCCAATCACACTTTTTATCTTACTGTAAGATTTATCATGAGAAAGTCTGGATGCTAACATCTAAACTCGCTGAGGGGAAGATCATTGTGCCTTGCGGAAGGATTCACTGCCATAAAGGACATTGTTAATCCATAAAGAGCTAGAAGCTCGACGTGGATGACATGGTAAGGAACCTCGTCGAGTGGAGTAGGAAGGTGAAGGATGGAGGCCTCAGGCACGTGCATCCTATTCGACCTCCCAAGGACCATTTCACTTAACAGGTATCTCAGCCTTCGTATCCAAGTAGTAGAGCAAGATTTCGTAGAGGTGCAAAGGCGGTCCTCACGATCGGTATAGGAAACTTGCCTCTGAACTAATTCTTCTAAAATGCCCAGAGCGAGTGGTGGGGCTGTGTGTCGGGTTTTAATGCATTCTTGTAAGGCCAAGCCCCTGCATTGATGGTCGAGATCATCTCCCCCCTTGTATGTTGGCCTAGCTACCTCCCAATAAAATTTCTCATCGAACTGGAGGAACTATCAAGAATAGGTTTGGATGCCAACCTCCAAAACTCGACGAAAGGTTGATTTATCAAAGCGACAAAACCTTGTAGAAAGGCTTCATCAGCAAAGAGATAGGATGGGGTCATCTTGCGTTTATATCCTACGGGACCTCTTAAGAGCCATTTCCCGTTACCAATAGTGCTTTGGGTAGATGATAGAACACTATATCGGGACTTGCCACCTCCTAAGTCCAAGACTCTACATTGACGACCGAGATCAACTCCCCCCTTACATGTTGGCCGACAATTCCCCGAATGTACTTCTCATTCGACCATGGGTATTATTAAAAGAGGATCCATTGCCAATTTTCAACCTCGCTAGGGAGAGGATCGTCCCTCCCTTAAAAATTGAGACCTTTTGTCATCTAATTATTAAGTAGCCTGATGAGTGATCTCAACACTGATGAAAAGTCCTTGAGTTGTGGTGTTGCCGTAGTCCGAGTCCCTGCATGAGATCCTCTCCTGCATATTGGCTACTTGCTTCGTCGAGTGAGTTAGAGTTCTTGAGTTGTGCTATTGTTGTGGTTTTGGCCCCTACATGAGCTCCTCTTTTGCATACCGACTACATGCCCCCCAAGTTTGACCACTTCTCCACCTCCAGTTGAGCTCATCTACTATGAGCTGTCAACCTTCTCTCCACCTCCGGTTATGCTCGGATCTTGCGAGGTGTCAACATTCTCTCCACCTCCAGTTGAGCTCGGCTCCCGTGAGGCGTCGACCTTCTCTCCACCTCCAGTTGAGCTTCCTACTGATAGGTGTAGACCTTCTCTCAACCTCCAGTTGAGCTCGGATCCTGTGAGTTATCGACCTTCTCTCCACCTCTAGTTGAGCTAGGCTCCTGCGAGCTATCGACCTTCTCTCCACATCCATTTGAGCTCAGTTCCTGTTATCTGTCGACCTTCTCTCCACCTCCAGTTGAGCTCGGCTCCTATGAGTTGTCGATCTTCTCTACACCTCCAGTTGACCTTGACTCCTGCAAGCTATCGACCTTCTCTCTACCTCCAGTTGAGCTTGGCTCCTGCGAGCTATCAACCTTCTATCCACATACAGTTGAGCTTGGCTCCTACGAGCTATCGACCTTCTCTCCACCTCCAGTTGAACTTGGTTCCTGCAAGCTGTTGAGATTCTCTCCACCTCTAGTTGAGCTTCCTCCTGACAGGTGCCCACCTTATCTCCACCTCCAGTTGAGCTCGGCTCCTGGGAGCTGTCAAACTTCTCTCCACCTCCAGTTGAGCTCAACTCCTGCGAGATGTCAAACTTTTCCCCACCTTAAGTTAAGATCGGATCCTACGAGCTGTCGACCTTCTATCCACCTCCAGTTGAGCTCTGCTCCTGCGAGCTGTCGACCTTCTCTCCACCTCCAATTGAGATAGGCTATTGCGTGCTGTCGACCTTCTCTCCACCTCTAGTTGAGCTTCCTCCTAGCAGGTGTCAATCTTCTCTCCACCTCCAGTTAAGCTCAGCTCCTGTGAGCTATCGACCTTCTCTCCACCTCCAGTTGAGCTCATCTCCTTGAGTTGTTCACCTTCTCTCCACCTCCAGTTGATCTTTCTCCAGACTTGTGTCGACCTTCTCTCTACCTCCAATTTAGCTCGAAATCTATGAGCTATCGACCTTATCTCCACCTCCAGTTGAGCTTGGCTCCTACGAGCTGTCGAGCTTCTCCACCTCCTATTGAGCTTGGATCCTGTGAGGCGTTGACCCTCTCTACACCTCTAGTTGAGCTTCCACCTTTGGGGCATCGACTCTTCTCCATCTTCTTCAGTTGAGTTCTACTCCTGGGAGGTGTCAACATTTTTTCCTCCTTCAGTTGATGTCCACTCCTAGGAAGGACCTCGTGCACTGTACCGCCTAGTGCCTTCTCTCTGAACTACGGGTGTTACATTATTTTTCCAAGCTTGAGTCGAGCTCGAAAAAAGTGTGGATTATGTATTACCTATAAATCACCAAGATCATAAATTCCTAAGGAGACGACTTTTTGCAGACCTAGCCGTGAGCTTAGGTGAGCAGAGGAGAGCTGTGGTGAGCTTGGGCAAGCAGAGGTGAGCTTGGGCAACCAGAGGCGAGCAGGTGCGAGCTTTAGAAAGTACCTCTTGAGTATGGGCGAGTATCCCTTGATACTCGCTAGCAGAGGCTGGATACTTGCCACCCCATCGGGATTTCTCCATAAATAGCCTCCTAGGGGTACTAGAAAAAGGTTTGGAAGAGGTTGAGGTCCCCCTAAGTGGATACTCGCTAAGTCAAAGCCTGCCTAGTAGTTCACCTAGATTTTGATTGTGGAGGAGAAGTTTCTCCCAAACTTCTGGGTACGCGGCGGGACCTCCCTAGTGGAGCACTTGGGGTGTGCTTATAGAAAGTTTTCCCTCTCCCATGCTAGCCATTTGAATTGTGACAGTACAACCCCATGTTTACTGAGTGGATCCAACAAGGCAGAATGGGGCCCTCGGTGTGGCCCGACCCGCACTCGCCTAAAGAGGCGAGCGGGCCAGGATAGCTAGACCGCACCTGCCCAGAAGGCGAGCAAGTTGGCTTGCTGGCCCACGTTCGCCTGAGTGTCTGCCAAACCAAGATAGCCGACCCACCTCTGTGTAAGAGGAAGGAGATCCACAGAAGCTTGGATCGCGCTTGACTGAAGAGAGAGGTGAGCTGCTGGAGTCGGGCCACATCCGCCCAAAAGAGTGGCGAGCTAGTCCCGATCCTCTCCCAAAGGTGGGGTGCTGATAGCGTGTATTTAACATTATTTGGTCTTCTAGTAGCCTCACTAAAAAGCAGAGTTTCGATGTTGGCAGACCCACTTTGGGCTACATATAACCATTTAGAACAGCGGAGTTGCTGTTGGGTTTTACTAGACGACACAACATTTGCGCGTGCAGCGGAAAATAGAGAACAATAAAACCAAAAGTGTTCGGATCTGGCAATATTCATGAATCACGAAGTAGAGCTTGATGTAAATAAAATTACCTTTGTGGGATTGAGTCTATACTCAACCTAGATGCTCCAGGAATAATCAGTCGGCCACTTAGCGGCTCGAGTCTTGAGCGTAGAAAGTATATCTGCGCCTCTACAGAAAATCGACATGATCGGGAGAACCCGCGGACACTTGTTGAACAATAACTAGGTCGAGAGAGCATACACGACATCTCCACAGACTGCTAGATCTGTTGAGGGAGAGGCGGAGGCGACACACATAGGGATCAGGATTAGTGACAACGACGAAGAAAGGCGGAACGACTTTTGTCAGGATTCTAGGGCTTCCGTCTTTTCGCACAGTACAACTCGTGTGCTTAGATAGAATGAATAGTAATTCATCTTTGAAGAAACCCTAAAGACTTCTATTTATACCCAAGGAATAAACAGAACAGTTCCCGTCGCTATTGGCAGGCCCAGACTTAGAATCCAGAATTTCGGCCAAACAATGCTTGTCTCGACGAATTGTCGAGTATTTATAGCATACACAACGAATCATCGAGTATCACCACATACTCGACGAATCGTCAAGTATCCATAGGATACACTACAAAATCAATGCCATCCTCAGCTGAATCAACGCTTGACTCTGCAAAGGCATTGAGTGGACTCAATGCTCTCAATGCTTTCTATGCCATACTTAACGAATCGTTGAATATCGTTGAGTGAACTCAACGAACTCAATGCCAAAAGCCAGATTCATCGAATGGCATTGAGTGAACACATTTACTCGACAAAGGCGTTGAGTGAACTTAATGCACTCAACGCCTGAGACTCAGACTCGTTGAAACAACTACTTGACTCAACGAATCGTCGAGTATAGTCAACACACTCAACACTGAAGTGTCATACTCGTCGAATCAACACCATTACTTAACGAATCGTTAAATACACTCAACACACTCAACGCCGCCATTCGGCGAGTTAATGCTTAACTCAATGAATGCGTTGAGTGGTCTCAATGCACTCAACGCTTTCTGATTGAGCTAAGTTTTTCAACTCATCATATGAGCAAAACCATACAAATCCAATCTCCCAATTTCTCCATAATTTTATGTGTGACCCTGATAGGCTCATACTGAGTTGGCAGTGAGGCCACATGCTTTATTACTTCCAGATCACAATGGTAACACTAACAATCTCCCACTTGATCTTGAAAGTATCAAGCAAAAGCTTCACAAACAATGAGCAAAATCTAGCAATACATCATTGCTCCCCAAATAGTAAGAGTTAATAAATTCAAAAGCCATTGTCACCAATGCTACAGTGTTGTCATGTCCCTTCGTCCCTTACATCTGGATAGAACTAGAGGTATAGACCGTGTCACCCACATAATTGTTCAATCCCAGTTTTCTGATCTAGAATGGTCTTCCAGAAATTGGTGAGCCCAATATCATATATTGACTCAACCAAGCATGACCATGCATTTCTCAGTCTCATTCCATCAAGGGGCCCATGGATGCAACTCCTATCATAAAGGAGGACAAATCCTATTTCTTCTCACATGCAAACACTCAAATGATTCGTAACGTACCCAATAACCACCTTTATCATCTAACTTTCTCAAGACTGGACTTTTGATTGCATTAAAGTACACTCTTCGTCACTCGATAAATGCAGGGACATTAGGTCAAAGTACCACAAACACCATTGACACTTGGGCCATACTTGTGACACGTTTATATAACAATTCACAAATTATTCTCAAGATGTGTCTGTCCAGTACAACTTGTTCATAACAAGTACCCATGTGATGACTTGATATCACAATATCATGACCTGTGAGGACAGGTCATCAGTCAACGCACATACTAGTCTTAAAGGTATCATCATCTCCCTTAGCTTCTAAGATGATACAATGACCAAGGACCTTTTAAGAATAAAGCTTCTTAGATCATAGGCTCTCACTTTCAATTCACTACTTGACTCCTATGGAAGCAAACATTCTAAGGGCATTTATACAGTTAACTACTCTATCACAATAGAAATAATAACACAATAAAAGAACTTGTCAAAATATATAAATGAAATGCATACAATACTTTATTCATCAAATGAAATATTACAGCCAACAAACATACAATCCACAAGACTCCTACTAGAGTTGATCATTCAGGTATCATATACCCATAGATCTAACATGACCATCATGCTTTCTCTGTGTAAGAGACTTTGTCAGCGGATCCGCAATGTTCTCCTCAGTCGACACTCTACAGATGCTCACATCTCCTCGATCGATAATCTCTCGAATTAAATGGAACCGCCGAAGTATGTGCTTGGAGCGCTGATGAGATCTAGATTTCGAAGCAAGTGCAATTGCACCGTTGTTGTCACAGTATATAACTACATGACAAATAATGCTAGGAACTACATCTAACTCGCCGATGAATTTCTTAATCCATACAGCCTCCTTTGCTGTATTTGTAGTGGCGATATACTCGACCTCAGTTGTAGAATCGACAACTGTCTCCTGCTTGGAACTCTTCCAGCTAACAACACCTCCATTAAGGCAAAATACAAACCTTAACTTAGACTTTGAGTGGTCCCTATCAGTTTGGAAGCTAACATCCGTGTAACCCCTTACAACGAGCTCTTCCTCTCCACCAAATACCATGAACGTATCCTTAGTCCTTCGCAAGTACTTCAGGATATTCTTAATAACAATCCAGTGACTTTCACCGGGATCAGACTGATACCTGCTAGTCATGCACAAGGCATAAGAGACATCGGGTCTAGTACATATAATTACATACATGATTGACCCAATTACCGAAGCATATGGAATCAACTTCATGCGGTCCTTATCTTCACAAGACTTAGGACACTGATCCTTAGAGAGACTCACACCATGAGACATGGGTAAGAATCCTTTCTTGCACTCTAACATGCTTAATCGTTTCAACACCTTGTCAATGTACCTACTTTGGGTCAAACCAAACAACTTCTTCGATCTATCTCTATAGATCTTAATAACAAGTATATAAGTCACTTCACCCAAGTCCTTCATTGAAAAATAGTCCCCTAGGTTGTTCTTAACAACCTGCAGGGTTGGTTTGTCATTCCCGATTAGCAGTATGTCATCTATATACAATATCAGGAAGAAAACAATGCTCCCACTAATCCTCTTGTAAACACACGATTCATCCTCGTTATTGATAAAACCAAACTCTTTGATCTTTTCATCAAAAGGAAGATTCCAACTTTGAGAAGCCTATTTTAATCCATAAATGGATCTCTGTAGCTTGCATATTTTAGTGGCTTCACCTGGAGATACAAAACCCTCGGGTTGTGTCATGTACACTTCCTCAAGGAGGTTTCCATTTAGAAAAGCCGTTTCGACATCCATCTGCCAGATCTCGTAGTCATAATACACAATAATAACAAGAAAAATTCTGATGGACTTAACCATGACAACAGGGAAAAAGTCTCATCATAGTCAATACCATGAATTTGCTTGAAACCTTTAGCCACCAGTCGCCCTTTGAATGTCTGTACATTCCCATCCATGTCGGTCTTCTTCTTGAAGACCCACTTGAACCCTATGGGTCGTTCCCCTTCAGGTGGTTCCACCAAGGTCCAAACTTGGTTTTCATACATGGAGTCCATTTCAGATTTCATGGCCTCAAGCGACTTCTCGGAGTCTGGTCCACTCATAGCCTCTTGGTAGGTTGCAGGTTCATAACTATGATCCATAAGCAACACATTACCTATTTGAGACACGAGAAATAAATATCTCTCAGGCTCAAACATTGGTCTACCAGATCTATATAGAACTTGTGTTTCCTGAGCATGTTCTCCAACTACAACAATTTATAGTCCTGACTCAAGTACCAATTCTGGTTCCTTCACATTTTGTAGTTCTTGAACTTCTTCAAGTTCTACCCTGGCAGACTTTCTACTTATGAACTCTTTCTCAAGAAATATGTCAGTCCTCGTGATAAACTCTTTGCCCTCAGATGGTAGGTAGAAATAGTACCCTTTAGTTTCCTTAGGATACCCCACAAGATAACACTTATCTGATTTGGGTTCCATCTTGTCAGGCATTTGACATCGCACGAATGCCTCACATCCCCAAACCTTAATGAATGACATACTAGGACGCTTCCCAGTCCATATCTCATATGGTGTCTTTAGAACCATTTTCGTTGGAGCAGGATTTAGTGTAAAAGTTGCAGTTTCTAGAGCAAAACCCCAAAAGGAAACAAGCAGATCTGCATGACTCATCTTCGATCGCACCATGTATAATAGTATACGATTCCTCCACTCAGAAACACCATTATGCTGCGGTGTTCTAGGTGGTGTGAGTCGTGATACAATACCACACTCTTTCAGATGATCACGAAACTCATGACTTAGGTATTTGCCACCTCGATCAGATCAGAGTGCTTTAATCTTCTTACCCAGTTGGTTCTCTACTTCGTTCTTGAACTCTTTAAACTATTTAAAGGTCTCAGATTTGCACTTCATAAGATACACGTATCCGTATCTACTGAAATCATCAGTAAATGTAACAAAGTAGAAGTACCCACCTCTGTCCATAGAACTCATGGGTCCACAAACATCACTATGTACTATACTCGAGAGATTAACAACCCTCTCATTATTTCCGGTGAAAGGGACCTTAGTAATATTGACTATCGAACAAGATTCACATCTCTCAAATGATTCATAATCAAATGAGTCCAATAGTCCATCTCTATGGAGCTTGGATATACGTTTCTCATTTATATGACCTAAATGACGATGCCAAAGATATGTAGGGTTCGAGTCATTCGTTCTTTGTCTTTTAGTACTTTCTATGTTATAGATCTGATGGTTTAAGTTAAAAACATATAAACCATTAAACACAAACATCATTCTTAAATATAGAACAACAATTGTTCTTAATAATAAAAAAAAATCCAATCATATACAAACATGAAATAAATATAATGTTTCTAGTTATGGAAGGAACAAAATAACAATTATCTAATTCAATTACAAGCCCATTAGGCAAAGCAAGACGGTAAACACCCACGATGACAAAAGTAACTCTTGCTCCATTGCTGACACGCATGTCCACCTCAACTTTACTCATCATTCTTGTCCTTCCCAGTTCCTGCACATTTATACAAATGTGAGAACCACATTCGGTATCCAATACCCAGGTTGAAGGAGCAGAAAAGTTTATCTCTATAACATAAATACCTGAAGCGAAAGTCATACCTCCCCTCATCTTTTGCAGACCCTCAATGTATGAAGGACAATTCCTTCTCCAATGACCAGCCTTGCCACAGTGGTGACACTTTTCCTCTTTCCCTGAATCTTTCTTTTTCAGTGCAGAAGACCTGGGCTCCAAAGCAGACTTAGGTCCTACCTTCATCTTATTAAAGCCTTGGCCTTGATTTTATGCAACATCAATATGGGGCTAGTAGGCTTGGCCTTCTTCATATTGATCTCGGCAGTTCGCAACATGCCTAGGAGCTCGGGAAGTGTCTTGTCTATTTCATTCATGTTATAGTTCAAGACGAACTGCTCATAACTGTCCGACAATGATTGCAGGATCAGGTCTATGGCCAACTATTGGCCAAGAGGGAACCCTAGTCTTTCAAGGTTCTTGATATACCCAATCATCTTGAGTACGTGAGTCCCTACTATGTCCCGAGCTCCCATATTGCACTGGAACAATTCCTTAGTGACATCGAATCTCTCTTGATGAGTTTGCCCTTGAAACATTTTCTTGAGATGCTCGTCAATATTCTTGCAACCCATGTTCTCATGTTACTTTTGGAGCTCAGAGTTCATGGTTGCTAGCATGAGACATTCGACATCTAAGGAGTCATGAAGATAGTTCTTATAGGCATCCTTATAAGCACAGGATGCATTCCCGACAGGCTCATCAGGGGTTACCTCTTCCAAAACATAGAGCTTGCACTCTTGCTTGAGAACAATTCTCAAGCTCCTATACCAGTCCAAATAATTCGTTCCGCTAAGCTTTTCCTTCTCAAGGATCGCTCGGAGGTACAAGATGGAATGTGAACCACCTGTAATGGAAATTCTATAAGGATCAAGCAAAGCAAATTGGTACTGCATTTCAAAATATAATTTATCTTTAAATTAAGACTTTAATTAAAATAACTCCAACTATTTTTATCAAAATGATAACCCTTGATATCAATTCGAAGAGTTTATGCAAGTAACCCTCTTAGTGGACAAGATCCAAATTTCACTAACACTATGAGCTAGCTTTGGATTTTCTCTCACAATGCAGTTATTTAGGTAGACAACGCTTGTTAATTGCATCACAATGCAACTCTTGTATGGCTGGTGAATAACTCTTTATTCATATCCATCATATGGTGCATGCCAACCCTATGCCTCTGGGCACTCAACCTTTGAAGTCACCAAGTTAAACTTGACCCGATGTTGACAGTGGGATATCACAATTATTCGCTCGCACCCTTACCAAGATAGATTAATGCACCTTGCTTTGGAAATCCCACACTTCATCGATCGAGGAAGGAAGAGTGTCATCCATCGGAAGGCATCCGAATACTTAATATTGCTTAAGTGATTTTGATACTTGATTAATTCTTTAATCACAGTTAACACTTAACTAATGTGCACATCAACAAACAACAAAAACAACATACATAATCCAAATGCATCCCAAATGTGTACAAGTAGATCAACATCACTTGATGAACTGGGCAAAATCGGAACATCTAGAACACTTCTAAATCTTCAGATCTACATGCACTGGACATGAGCAACACAAACTCCACTTACACAGTAGACAAGCTTGTCTCTCTTATGTGAGAGATTAAAAATCTACCACATACTTGGTTTCATAAACCAACAAGAGTGACAGTTACTGTTAAGGAGTAGCAATAAAGAAATAACATTCGTTATTGGTGGAGTTCCAAAAATAGATTTAGGCATTTTAGAACACTTCTAAAATTTCCAAATCTACACACCTTGGATTTAGCAACTTCTGAAATGTTGAATATTACCGACAACCTCCCTCTGATACCACTATTGGGTTTTACTAGACGACACAACATTTGTACGTGCAGCAGAAAATAGAGAACAAGAAAACCCAAAGTGTTCGGATCTAGCAATATTCATGAATCAAGAAGTAAAGCTTGCTATAAATAAAATTACTTTTGTGGGATTGAGTCTATACTCAACCTAGATGCTCTAGGAATAATCAGTCGGCCACTTAACAACTCGAGTCTTGAGCGCAGAAAGTATATCCGTGCCTCTACAAGAAATCCACACGATTGGGAGAACCCGCAACCACTTGTCGAACAAGAACTAGGTCAGGAGAGGACACACGACGTCTCCAGAGACTGCTAGATCTGTTGAAGGAGAGGCGGCGACAACACTCACCAGGATTGCGATCAGCGACTCCGACGGCGAAAGGTGGAACGACTTCCGTCGGGATTCTAGGGCTTCCGTCTTTTTGCATAGTATGGCTCGTGTGCTTAGACAGAATGAACAGTAATTCGTCTTTGAAGAAACCCTAAGAACTTCTATTTATACCCAAGGAATAAACAGAATTGTTCCCGTCGCTATTGGCAGACCTAGACTCAGAATCCAGAATTTCGGCCAGACAATGCTTGTCTCGATGAATCGTCGAGTATCTATAGCATACACAATGAATCGTCGAGTATCATCACATACTCGACGAATCGTCGAGTATCCATATGATACACGATGAACTCAACTCCATCCTCAGCTAAATCAACACTTGACTCTGCGAAGGCATTTAGTGGACTCAATGCTCTCAACACTTTTTGCACCATACTCGACGAATCATGGAATGGCGTTGAGTGCACTCAACACAGGCAATGCCAAAAGTCAGATTCGTTGAATGGCGTTGAGTGAACACAATACACTCAACACCTAATTACCAGATTCATTAAGTAAACCCTTTACTCGACGAAGGCGTTGAGTGAACTCAATGCACTCAACGCCTGAGACTCAAACTCATCGAAACAACTCCTTGACTCAATGAATCGTCGAGTATAGTCAACACACTCAACGCTTAAGTGTCATGCTCGTCGAATCAACACCTTGAATCAATGAATCGTTGAATACACTCAACACACTCAACGCCGCCATTCACCGAGTAAATGCTTAACTCGACGAAGGCATTGAGTGGTCTCAATGCACTCGACGCTTTTAACCTAACTGAGCCAAGTCTTTTCAACTCATCATATGAGTCAAACCATATAAATCCAATCTCCCAATTTCTCCACAATCTTATGTGCGACCCTGATAGGATCATACTGAGTTGGTAGTGAGGCCACATGCTTGATCACTTCCAGATTACAATGGTAACACCAACAGTTGCGCAATTTGAAGGCCAGGCTTAAAAATCTATAAATAAATCCAAGGTGGTACCTCTAAAATCAAGCTTTCAAGCTTTCTCATTCTCTAGTCCTATATCGCTTTTTTAGGTTCCCTTCGCTCAGCACTGGCTAAGGACAGGAAGCGCTCTAAGATCTTTCAGGTGTGTGGTGGGACCTCCGTGCTAGAGTCTTGGGTCAGTATCGAGTCCTAAGTTCTCGGTCAGGCGAGCGTACTAGGAGAAGTAAGTGTGTGGTCACCCCTTTCTATTGTCCGAACTCCACATAAACTGAGTCTCGGTTTCAATAATTTGGTGTGGTGAGCGTGGAGAGTGACCAGCACAGAAAACCTTAGCGAGCTCAATTACTCGAGGCGAAGGGCAAGGATCTGACCAGGCCAAATCGCCACCTCCCCTCCCTCTTACCACCATCGGAATGTTCGAGGAATTCAAACAGGAAGTCCGAAATCTTGTACTCTTTGCACTCGAGGCTTGCGAAGAGTGCTCGACACCCGCCATCCCAGTGGTTGCTGCCCCAGCTCTTGGCGAGAATTCCCCTGTCAGGCGACCTGGGAAGGAAGTTGTAGAGGAAGGCAGCGAGCGAGATCTCCCTGGGCGAGCCCTGTTTCTCGGCTCCGCGAGTACGGGCAGGACCAACGAGGTCTAGGAGTGAGATCGCCTGGCAGGGGAAGAAAGTCCCTTATGCAAGCTAGTCACATCCGCCCCAGTACCTGAGGGGTTTTGTGAGCCCGAGATATCCTATTACACTGGAAGGGATGATCCAGTCCAACACATCCAGTGGTTCGAGGATGTGATATCGATCAGGCAGATGTTGAATGCCTTTAAGTGCCGACTCTTCGCCATAACCCTCAAAGAGAAGGCGAGAGATTGGTTTCATCAGCTCCCCGCCAGCTCCATCTACTTCTTTAAGGACCTGTGCCGGGGGTTTCTGCTGAATTTTACCACTTCGAAGAAGAGGAAGAAGGAGTCGGAGTCCCTATTTCTCATCAAGCAAGGGGTAGATGAGACGCTGGGAAGCTATGTAGATAGGTTCTAGGAGGAGGTCCTCTAAGTCTAGGAGATGCCTGGACACACCCTCATGGTGGCCTTCACCCTGGGACTGCAGAAGGGGTTGTTCAGAATGGAGCTAAAGCAGGTGCCGCCATTATCCTTCGAAGAGTTGATGGAAAGGGCAGCGAGGGAGGTCGAGGCTGAAGCGTCAAACCCGTCATTTTCCAGGAAGCTATCCAGCTGGGCTGTAGAGGAGGAGAGATAGCCAGGAGGTGGCAAGGGCCAGGAGGTAAGGAGTGTAGAGCCCCAGCCGCGAGATTAGCAACAAAAACAAACGAGATGGGGTCGCCAGGAGCCGAATAACAGACTAGGCTTGAGGCAGCAAGAGTGGCACGATCAGGGCCAGAGGAGAGGTTTTCATGGAGGATAAAATCGCCAAGGGGGCAGGGACATTTCAACCCTCCGAGATGGTGGCAAGGCCAAAGCCCCCTTTCCTGGAGAAACATCAGGCGATGGCAATAGCTTTGGGAAGGAGGATTAGAGGTGTTCGGAGGAGGAGGCCGGGAGGTAGAGCGGAGATGCCCTACCGTGATATCTACCAAGAGGAGGGCCACACGACGGCTACCTGCCCAACATTCTTGGAGATGAGGGGAGCCAGGGGAAGGCCTCGCTGCAGCAACAATACCGCCCAAAGGTGCAGATCGAAGAAGTCCTGCAAGGAAAAAAGGAGGTTAAGTGTGAGGACTGGGACAACGTGGGAGACCGAGGAGGGATTGGGGTGATCCATGTGGGGGGGGGGGGAGGTGGTGGGATTTGAGGCCGCCCACAAGGCGAGTCTCGACAGCTTGTATCGCCGGAGCGTCGCCTCCACGTCCCTAACCCCACCCCCAAATAAGAAGATTACCTTATCTCAGAAAGATATGACAGATCATGAGGATCCGTTTTGCGATGTGCTAGTATTTCAATCCGCCATAAAAAATTTTACCGTCTCCCAGATCCTCATCGACAATGGGAGCTCCGTCAATGTCATTTTCAAGAAGGCATTTTACACGATGAAGGTGGAGACTAGGAGGGTGTTGGACTCGGACAGGCCTTTGTTCGGATTCTCTAGGGAGAGGAAAGAGGTAGAAGGGGGAGTGTGGCTCCATGTTACCTTGGGGGGCCAGTCTCAGAATGACAGGTTTGTCATTGTGGATGCTCCCAGCAGCTACAGTGCAATATTTGGGCGACCCCTCATTAGTGCCTTCCACTGCGTGCATTCATCTTTCCACCAGTTCCTTAAGTTGAATGCTGAAGGCATCCAGGTCCGGGTCCAGGGAGACCCCAAGGTGGCGAGGGAGTGCTACGTTATTGCGGTCAACACCATCTCCTAGCAGGGAGGAACCTAGGAGATTGAGAGAAAGATGGAGGAGTTGTCTGGGCAGGAGGCCATGTGAGAAGCGTAGGAGATGGAGGTGGAGGAGGAAGAGGTCTGTGCCCGTGAAGGGGAGGCAGAGGAAGTTCTGGAGGAGCAAGCCGAGGTGATGGTCGTAGAGGAAGCTGAGGAGGAGGAATTTCTTGTGCCAGGTGAGGGGGCCGTGGGCAAGTGGGAAGAGCAATCCCGGATGTAAGCAGCAGAGGAAGTGGTGGAGATGGAAGTTCTCACCCAGAGGGAAGGGTGGAGAGAGTGCAGGTCAACGGGGGGTTGAGCCCTGAAAATCAGGGAAGGATGTTGGAGTGTATCCAGAAGAACGTCGAAATCTTTGTGTGGAGCGCAACAGACATGTCGGGGATTGACATGGATGTGGCTTGCCACCGCCTCAACCATGATGCTAACTCCCGCCCCATCCGTAAAAAGAAGAGGTCCACCGCCAACAAGCTGGCCGAGCCCATCTAAGAGGAAGTAGGAAAGCTCCTTAAGGCAGGGTTTGTATCAGAGATCCTTTATCAAGGCTAGGTCTCCAACGTAATGATGATCAAAAAAGGAGATAGTCACTGGAGGATGTGTATTGATTTTTCTCTTTTAAATAAAGTCTATACTAAGGATTGTTATCCCCTGCCTCGAATCGACGCGCTGGTTGATTCAGCCATCGGTTTTTCTTTAATGAGTTTTCTAGATGCCTTTTCAGGATATCACTAGATCCGGATGTACCCACCCAACATAAAGGGTGTTTCCTTAATCACGGGAGACGAGTGGTACTGCTATAAAATGTTGCCCTTTGGGCTGAAAAATGCAGGGGCGACATATCAAAAGATGATGGACCGAATCTTCCAGGAGCAGAAAGGAAGGAACTTAGAGGTGTACGTGTAACATCCTGTTTCGTGCTAGGCCCCTCACACGCATTTTGAGTAAAGAAAATTGACTCAGGCTCGGGAAGCGTCGAGTGAGTTGACTGGACTCGACGAGTAGAATAGATTTTTACTTAGAATAATTCTAGAACCTGAAGGCGTCGAGTGCGTTGAATGCACTCGACGCCACTTGACAAGTTAAGCTGAGGAGTTGAGTGGACTCAACACCCCTCGACGAAATTGGACTTAGAATGTTTTCTAGTCTCGGGGCGTCGAGTGCGTTGAGTGCACTCGATGCCATTAGACGAATTATACTGGGGCGTTGAGTGGACTCAGCACCACTCGATGAAATTGGACTTAGAATATTTTCTAGACTCAGGGCGTCGAGTGCATTGAGTGCACTTGACACCATTCGACAAATTATGCTGATGCATTCAGTGGACTCAGCACCACTAAACAAAATTTGACTTAGAATATTTTCTGGATTTGGGGCGTCGAGTGCATATAGTGCGCTCGATGCCATTCGACGAATTATGCATAGGCATTGAGTGGACTCAACACCACTCAATGTATTTAACTTAGAATACATTCTGTAAGTTGAGGCATTGAGTGAAGTCAACGCGACATTGAGTGGTCTCAACGCCACTCAACGCTTTTAACTTGGAATTATTCTGGTGGCCAATGACATTGAGTGAAGTCATTGTGGCATTGAGTGGTCTCAACGCAACTCAACGCTTTTAAATTAGATCTATTCTGGCTGATGATGGCGTTGAGTAAAGTCAATGTGATATTGAGTGGTCTTAATGCCACTCAACTCTATAATGATAAGTCTCACTTGACTAAGTTTGCTGCCAAGTCCCAAGAGGGAATCTTTGTTGGGTACAAAAACAATAGTAGGACATATAAAGTCTATAACTTGACTACACAAGTTATAGAAGAATCTATACATGTAGTTTTTGATGAATCCATGCTTATTAAAAATGAGCTGCCTAACATTTCATCTAGTTCTTCAGGTCTAAAGGATAAATTGGAGAAGCTATCCATTAAAGAAGTCAAGACAGCAGAAGAAAATACAGAAGATGATGGATGTTGTCAAGGGGGAGCTCTAGAATAGCAAGCTGATAATATTCCACAAATGGAAGTTGAAGAAACTGAAGAACAAGCTACTGTAGAAAGGATGCCTCAAGCAACGAGACATCTAAAAGATCATCTAGCTCACAAAATCATTGGTTATACTAGACATGGTGTAATGACAAGGAGCAAGAGCATGAACACTGCACTATTTTCAAGCTTTCTGTCCCAGGTGGAACCTAAGAAGTTTGAGGAAGCTATTAAGGATTCTCACTGGATAGGTGCCATGCAAGAAGAACTGAACCAGTTCAAGAGATTCAAAGTATGAAAACTTGTTCCTAGACTAGAATGACACAATGTCATTGGAACAAAATGGATCTACAGGAATAAGTTGGATGAGAATGGAATCATGATAAAAAATAAGGCAAGGCTGGTAGCTAAAGGTTACAAGCAGGAAGAAGGGATAAACTTTGACCAAACTTTTGCTCCTGTAGCAAGGTTGGAGGCCATAAGACTATTCCTTGCCTATGCAGCCTATCATGGATTCTATGTCTACCAGATGGATGTCAAGTCAGAATTTCTTAATGGAGACTTGAAGGAAGAAGTATATGTAGAACAGCTATCAGGTTTTGTTGATTCTCATTTTCCTAACTATGTCTATAGACTTAAGAAAGCCCTTTATGGGTTGAAACAGGCTCCTAGGGTTTGTTATAAGACATTGTCAACCTTCCTCATTGAAAATAAATTCTCAAGGGGTAAAATAGAGAAAACTTTATTCCTTAGGGAATCCAAAGGCAAGATAGTACTTGTTCAGATTTATGTTGATGACATAATCTTTGGATCTACTGAAAACAACCTTTGCAGGAAGTTTGCTACACTTATGCAAGAGAAATTTGAAATGAGCAATATGGGTGGGCTAAAGTTCTTTCTAGGACTTCAAATAAAACAGACTGATGATGGCTTCTCCATATCACAGTCTAAGTTCACCAAGGAGTTGATAAAGAAATATGGTATGGATACATCATCAACCATGAAAACTCTAATGGGGTCAAGCATGCTTATATGCAAAGATGAAGCAGGAAAACCTCTTGATGAGACTTTGTATAGATGGATAATTGGCTCCCTCCTCTACTTGACTGCTAGTAAGCTTGACATCATGTATACAACATGTGTCTGTGCTAGATATCTAGCATGCCCTAAAGATTAACATTATTCTTCTATAAAAAGAATTCTGAGATATCTTAAGGGCACACCAGATCTAGGTCTTTGGTACCCTAGGAATAGAGATTTCCTATTAACTGGATTTTCAGATGCAGACTTTGCAGAATGCAAAGAAGATAGGAAAAGTACTATAGGTACATGTCAGTTTCTAGGTGGAAGATTGGTGTCATGGAGCAGCAAAAAGTAAACAAGTGTTGCCATTTCTACAGCTGAGTCAGAGTACATTACTGCAGGAAGTTGCTGTGCACAACTATTGTGGATGCATCATCAGTTAGAAGATTATGACATCAAGCTAAGTATAACACCCTTATATTGTGAATCTACAAGTGCTATTTCCATTGCTAGAAATCCTGTTTCACATAGCAGAACAAAGCATATTGAAATTAGGTATCACTTTATAAGAGAACATATAGAGAAAAATGACATCTGTTTAGTATTTGTCACTACAGATAGACAAATAACTGACATATTCACTAAGCCTCTGGATGAAACTAAGTTCAATAACATTAAGATTGAGCTAGGAATGCTAGATATTGAGTAAGTCAATTTATAAACTCATTAAAGGAAAAATCCTCAGATATTGGCTAAGTTAAGAATTCATGTTGACATCAACAATAAGTTGGTCGACATTAATTGTTGTTAGTGTCGACACTGCCAGAGCTTGGTGTTGACATTAAAAGGAAAGTGTCGACACTACCAGAGCTCAGTGTCAACACAACGCTGTCAACATCTTACATCTATGTGTCGACATACTTCTGTCAACACCTTAAATCAGGGTGTCGACACAACAATGTCAAGTATTATATGTCGACTCCTATAGAGTGGTGTCGACAAATAATAGTGCTGGATACCTATTATCCGTGTCGAGATGTTAACTTATATGTCGACACAAGGTGTCGACACACAATATTTGTGTACGTCGTTTGACCTTCCAAATTTTAAACCCTATAAATAGGTTAAAACGAGAATTAGTCGACCACGCGACTTAGCTTTCTCGAGACATTGAACTTCTCTGTCGAGAGCTAGATCTCCTCTAACCAGCCCCAATCTCTCTTCCTTCAACATTCAATGGTGCCAAAGTTGGAAGAAAACATCAACGAGGGTTACGAACTGGTTAGTAACGCCTTCAACGATGCTTCTCAAGAAATTCAGAAAGTCATCACCCCAGTCACTAACGCTGGACTAGAATTTATGGTCTCAGAACTAACCAAGATATGGAATAAAGAAGTAATTGAATTCTTCTCCAACACAAAGTTGGATTCAACTGGAAACAAGATTAGGTCAACAGTTCTTGGGACGAAGATAAAGCTTACTTCTAAAAGTCTTAGCAAGGTACTCCAACTGCCGTCACTCAAAGAAGAAGATGAGGTTAATTCCGAAAAGATAGCAAAGGGACTTCAATGGTGTGGTCTGAATGCAACCACCAAGATTGGATCCTATATGAACAGAAAAGGGATGAATTCCCAAGGGAAATTTCTTTCTGAAGTGGTTGGAAAGGTTATACTATGCAAGACAGGGGGACATGACATGATATCTTCCTTCATGTTCATCCTAATGATAAGATTAATATTCAATCTCAAGACTGACTGGTCGACAGTAGTATTTGACAGGATCAAGGAAGGGATCAAGAAGCCTAACCTAGGCAGGATCTTGAGTTTGAATCTGATCTCATCAATGCCAGAGATACTAAATCAAGCTGTAGGAGCTAAAATAAATCATATGAGGAGAATATACACTAGAATCTTGTCAAGATGGAATAGGGTACTGACCAAGGAGACTCCAGCTCCTGTGCAACATCAAAAAGAACTAAAGAAAAAGAAATCAGCAGCAAAGATTGTGGAATCATCTAGTGATTCAGAAGAGGTTGTGGTTTTCAGTTCGGATGAGGATGTAAATGAAGTACAATCTGAAAGGGAAGATGATTCAGTTCCACATCCTCAAGTGTCCTCAGTTCCAGGGGGAGACTTCACATAGACTATCATGGAGAGTAAAGCAGCTCATCTCACTGTCCTGGAGGTTCTCAAGGATATCAACAAGGATACTGCTATGGTAGATTAGCCAGAAGCACAAACTGAGCTAGTTCAAGTTGCTGAGAAAGAGACTTTTGTTTTAGAAGCTGATGTACAGGGGGAGAAGACTGGGGCTACTGAGGACAATGTTCCTCCATCTGATACTTTGCCAGATATCAAGAAGGATAACAAGGGCATACTTCAAGAAGATGCACAGATTGAGGGGGAGGTACCAGACCTTGACTCAGTACATTTTCCTGATAACCAGCCTCATGCTATGGATGTAGCCAGTTCCTCTGAATCAGAAGCTGAACAAGAAGCCTCAGAGCTAAAGAAGAGAAAACTAATGGAAATAAGGAAGAAAAGCATAGTCTATAAGAAGGCCTTGCAGACTGACCCACCAACACCAGCTCCTGTAGTGGACTACAGTTCACTTTTGGTGAAACTGCAAGTGAAGATGGATGAGAAAAGAACTACTCTTGAAAAATATGTGGATGAGACCCACAAGGACCTGCAATTTTAGCTGGCACAGGATATCAACACTACTAGAAAATTGACTTTTAGTGACGAAGGTTTTCGTCACTAAATATTGAACTATGGTCACTAAAGACATTTAGTGACCAAATTTAATCCATCACAAAGTGGTCACAAATGCCCCGCCACTAAATGTTTTTTGTGTCCAAAAAACTTTTCGTCACTAAATATGTATATTTTGTGACCCAATCATTTCGATCACTAAAAAATGTTCTAGTGACCAAAATACAATGGCCACAAAAAACATTTTTGTGATAAATAATGTCCCGTCACTAAATATCTTTAGTGACAAAATAATTTTGTCACTAATTGTACATATTTAATGACTAAATTATTTTGGTCGCTAAAAGGGGTTTTAGTGACCAAATTTATTGGGGCAATAGAAAATTTTAGTGATAATTCGGTCACTACAAGCAAGTAATTTTAATAACAAAATTAATTCGATCACTCTATATGTGTTTTTAGTGATAGAATATTAGGTCACTAAAAAGATGACATAATAGTGATAATTTGTCACTAAACTTTGTTCAATTACTCACAAAATATCATAAAATTATTTCATTTGCCATTTACATTCATATTTTGACATTCAAACACAACAATAAATAAATACTCAATTGCAACAAGAAAATTGTTCAACATAGATTATTTGATTAATGGAGAAAAACAGGTTGGGAGATAGCCCAAATCCGTCAATACAGAGTAATTGTGTTTTCATCTCTAATTAAATTGAAATACATGACCAAATATTTATAAAAAAATAATCTATTAACATTCAAATCTAACTATAAAAAGCATTCAAATTTGAGCTCATTCTCCAAGTGTCATTGTTCTCAGGTTCCATTATGTTGTCTTGGTTGTGGTCCGTGCATGTTAGAGCAGTTGAATCCTCATTGCAGACTGATTATGATGTAGAATGGAGCTCTGATGATGTATCACCAACATTCATATCCTCAAATATGGCCTCAGAATTGCTGAAAACGTATGTAAAAAGGAACAAAGTGCATGATAAATCAAAGAAGCTAAAAGATGAGTGGTAAGGCAGATGTTACCTGACTAGATAATTATCTATTTGACCCACGACACTTCTAAGAACCATTATATATCTCCTCTGGGAATTTTCCCTAACCTTTATATGCATGAGGTGCAAAAATAATGACAAGCATGCAGTGATACATGAGCAGTAAAATTCAGTCAAAGAATCGCACGCTCAACATCACTTTATGCCTACCTCATCAGGATCTGGGACTTCCAAGGTAGTGCCAAGTGGTGCTTGTACCGCAGACAGTGTTTGATTCTGTACACAAAGAAGAAAATAATTAATCGCTTGACTAGATAAAGTAAGAATTATTTACTTCAAATTTTTATAGATATAGTCGACAGTAACAAAGTGAGATTATGATAAAAGATAGGGCACAATGACGACAAAAGATCCATATAGCCGACCCCATACACTATAGTGGGATATAAAGGATTGAGCATTGTTGTATAGACGACAAGTAACAACGTATCATTATACATCTATGAAAACCTGAAAGCAAGGTAGGCTGTTGATATCCTCTGTAGTCACATAAAGCCACTTGTATAAGTTGGAGAGATGTAAAATGAAGGGTCCATGGAATATATGAACATAGGGGTATTGTTGAAGAACTTACTTTCAACTATTTTCATCTTCACTTAGTTCTCATATCCGTTCCTTTATTTTACTGCAAATGGCTTTTAAACCAAGATAAACAAAATCAACGTCTAGAGATAATTGTGAAATAATGGGTAAAATACTTAATGCTATCATCCAAATTACACTTCCGACAGAGTAAGGTTCTCAACCTCAACCTGAAGCGAGGATAAAATGTGAAAAAAAAACATATACTAGATATGACAAGCCACGTTTTATAGAAAAACATGGCGAAAAATCTGAATGCAGATCGTCATTTAACAAAAAGAAAATGAATTTTCAGCAGGCCTGTAAATTTGAAGCATCATCGTCAACTTCACCAGATCGCAATTCCTCAACCCCCTGTTAAAGGTCAGACAACTAATTAATTTTGAATGGTACTGAAGGTTATAGATGAAGGAATATTGCATAAATGTAAATAAAATTTTACTTCTAGAGGATGTTGTTATTCTGGTCATTCTCTCATTTCAATTACATCTAAAACATTCGTGATGCCATATATCTGTCTATTTTTCACCGACATAACAACATATCTGTTAGCACATCTCGCACTCGTTTTCTACACATTTTCTATTAAGTCAGTTTTGAAGTACGAAGTAATCTATAGGGCTAACCTCCAAAATTTTAGTAGCTTTGTTGAACTCAACTAAACCATTCTCTGTCTGTCTAAGTAAATTAATGAATTTCTTGGTCAACAAACCTCCATTTTAGTTTAAAAAAAGTTTAAAAAAAAAGTAGGTTGTAATTCCAAATACTAGCACTGAATACACTGATTACGGGCACTTAACAAATCTTCAATTTCGACAAACCACACAAATTACCTAAATAGTTTTCAAATCGGCAAGTAGCAGCTGGTGTTGGAAGATTGCTAGAAGGGGAACCTACAAAAGGGTAGGATTAATATGCAAATGGAATAAACCCAAGCCACAGTAATGGTGAGCAGGCTTATCTATATTAAAGATTGTGATAAAAAAATGATCTTGAGCCCAAGCCCCAGGTTGGACAATCCTAAAGTTTAGAATATTAACAACCCTATTCGCATATTGACAACCTTGATCAGAAGAACTTTAGTTGGGTTGATATACAAAAAAATCATCTCAAGTATTCTCTGCATGGATTTGTATGCTGGAAGCACTTGAAAAGAAGGTTTTTCTCTGTGCAGATTTATGTTGCTCAAAAGAACCTCATGTGAAACAATTCATGTTTACAGGCCTTATGTATCAATATAATTATCTATCTGTCAAATATCCCATATATACTGGACAGACTAAAGGCACTGTTCAATGTAGAATTGTTTGAAAACTCGTTTCTTATCTTTACAAAATATATAAATCTTATACTAAAATGTGATTAGTGTTGTAATATATTGCTTGAATTATAATTTAACTTGTCATTTTCTTGATAAAAGAAAATAGTCATATTTTGCCAATTCTCCTATAGGAGCTGTTTGGGAGCCACGGACAATATCAACAGTAGTAGTTTCAGGAACAGTGCTGACAACAGCCAAGGGGATGGTGGTGAAAGGCTGCAGAATTAAGGCACGATGCATCTCAACAGAATGAATAAAATTATAAAATAAAACTAAACAAAACATAAAGCTTGCAAAAGCATAATATAAATGGTAAAACCACATTTGCCTCAGAAATTTGTCTAGAAGCATTGTATAACCGACTTTCAAGGGATTGCAGAAGTTTAAATCCTTCAACATTGGCTAAGATTTTGATGCAATTGTCACTAGTTGAAACCGCTAACAGTTAGCCTAATTTGTTGAAGCGAATCCGTGGAGAAGCCAATGAGTTACACCGTAAACTAAATTAAGATTCATGATTTGAGAAATTTAAGAATATAAGGAAGATGTATATTACCTGCAATCCACGGTCTGCATCCCTTGCTGTCAAAAGATTAGTATTGTCCATGTCCCAAAACTTGATCATAAACTCATCTCCACAAGACAAAAATCAACTTTTTGTTGTATCGAAGTACCCAACAAACAAAATTGGTTGAATGGTGCGTTATGGTGGTGACGACGGCGAATTTGTTCCAGGCAGAACGTTGAAGAGGGGGGTATTTGTTTTAGGCGAGAAACCCAAATTTGTTGTATGCGTCCGCAGAGGCGTGATGGAAGCACGACATAAGTTGCGGGAAGTGGAGAAGATTGAGAGCGAGGTTTACCGAAAGAGAAAGAGATGCGAGATCGTGGAGTGGCGTGAGTAATGGAGGCTGTGACCTAAAGTTGTACTGTCTTAAGGGGCATGCACGGCAGTGGAGGAGGCTGCAGGATCCGCCGGCGTCAGGAGGCTGCTAGAGATAGTCGATTACAGGCGGCGAGAGGATGCTGGGAAGCGAGGGCTTCAGGACTGATCAGGAAGGGAATTCGGGTCATGCGGTTACGGAGGGTTTCGGGAAAGAAGCACGAGCATGGATGAAAAGCAGTTAGGATGTTTTATGGTTGGAGAACATCTGACCGCTCATTATGAAAGAAATTTAAATATTTTGATTACTAATGACTGATTTTTTTATAATTAAATAAAAAATTTAGTGAATAATTTTTTTTTATCATTAAATATTTTAGAAAATTAATTTTGTGAAATAACTAATATTCCGTCGCTAAAAAGATATTCTTAGCGACAGACAATATTTTTCGTGAACGAAAGATTGAAATGACAAAGCTTGATGCGAGATATGATAAATTCTCGCACATATGTGTTGTAAGGTGGAATCGACAAACAGAAAGGGGAAAATCACGACCAGAGTGTTTCAGCGCAGGTGTGTCGAGTGAAAACCAATAAAATCCTAGGTATATGGGTGAAACTATGATATTGGAATATTGGTAACTGTGACTCCGTGAGAAGGTTATGAAAGAAAATATAAGACAACATTAATGTTAGTGGAGGGCACAAAACAAATTGGCTCTATAAAAAAACAATTGTCATTTAAAAAATCTAAAAAAATATTTGTGAGTACACGCAGATTTTATTCATAATTAAAATTTACTTCAATACCAATACCTGAGAGAATAGTTTAGTGATACATTTTTGAGTATTTATATAAATGAGCTAGCCAAAGTTAATATGATTTTCTGATATGTTTAATGATTTAATTATAGAAGTTTTTTTTATTTTGGAGGAAAAATTCTATTTTTAGTGGCCAAATTATTTAGTCACTAAAAATTAATTATAGTGACTGAATTTATACTGCGTCACAAAAAAATATATTTACAGTGACCGAGCTTTATTTTGTCACTAAATATGTGTATTTAGTGACCAAGCTTATATTTAGTCGCAAAATGCATGTCTTTAGTGGCGAAAGTTATTTCGTCACTAAAAACACACATTTAGTGATGAAATATATTACGTCACAAAAATTTTGTCACTGAAGAATTGTTTTCTTGTAGTGCAAATACATCAGATTTGAAGTCAATCAAAATAAAAAATGATGACAGATTGCTTCCATAAAGGAGATAATGCTGTAATTTACTTGGCACATCAACAACAGGAGATTAAGACTGTGTTAGAGGATATTGCAGTCAAACAAGGTTATGTACTAGAAAATCAACTAAGAATGAATGAAAATCTGGTAGAATCTCATAATGCTATTCTAACAAAGCTTGAGAATAGTGTCACTGCTATAAAGACTGAAGTGTCCAAGCAAATCAAGGAAGATTTAGTAGCTGTCCAAACAATAATCCAGGCATTTCAAACAGCTATTTCTGATCAACTGAAGAAGTTCAGGACCTATTACAAAGAAGGAACAAATTATCTGGCTGATCAGGTAAGGTTTCAAAAGGATGATCTGAGAGATCATGTAGAAAGAGAAGTCATAAAGGGGGAGAGAGTATTAGTCAAAGCAAGCTCAGATCATGCTAAATGGATTTCAAATAACATCAGATCAAATCTTGGGTATCCACCCCTTTGTGATGATGACAACACTGCTGAATCTTTAATTCAATCTGCTTATTTTGAAAGGGTTCAACAGGAAGTAGCTTAAGTTATTTATCCTCCTTCTGATTTTGAAGAGATCCAATAAGCAGTTCACCAAATGTATAGCCCTCCACAGGAGGCACAAAATGTTATTCTTGAAAAAGTTGATATGCCTGCAACTGTAGTTCAAAGAGAAAAAGAAGCTCAGTTGTCAAAGAAAAGGTTCAGAGAACAAGCAGAAATAAAGCCTGATTTTGAACAATGGAGTCCAACCACTAGAAATATTATTCTGACTGCTTGGAAAGCTGTGAAAGACAATATTCATGATAGAGGCAAATGGTATTCTGAACAAGAATGGAGTAAATATCAGGAGCGACAAGATGCCATATTTTAGTTCAAAAGAGATCTTAAAGCTAGGAAGATACCTGCTAACTCGATGGAGCCTAGCAAGTATTTCCCAAAGCTTTTTCATTACTTTGAAAGGTAAAAGATCAAGGCTGAAGAGCTTAAGAAGAAGGATCAGAAAGGAAAGAAGATGACTGATGACACATAAGCTAATGTACAAGCTAGGATTCAATATGGCGAAGGAATTGTGATCAAGGAACCCAAACTGACTTAAAGTCTTTTATGTCTTAAAATTTAGAACTATGAAATAATGTTGTTCTTTCTAGACATTCTTGAATTTTATAAGTAAGATAAAATTTGAAATGATGGGATAATTTCTTAGTTGAGTAAATCTTTTTGATTCTATCTGTTTATATGTTACATGTTTCTGTGATGGATATGCTTAACTTTGTAACATATATATTTTCTGCCTAATGATTAACCCTGACTGTGTTTGTTAGTACATCATTAATTTTGCTGGTTATTATAATGGTGTATATCATTGACTTGTTGTTATGAATTCTTCAAATAGAGGGAGATTGTTGGGTACATTGGTAATTATACCTAGATTTGGAGAAGCCTCACGTAAATCAATGACATACATCATCTTGTATTTGGTGTCTGTTTAAGTTTATTTGTGCAGGCTAAGTAATGCAGGAATTTGTCTAAGTATAAAAGCGTCGAGACACTCGGTCAGTGTCGATGCTTGTGAAGAAGTTGTGTCGAGAACAAGAGCAAAATTGTGTCGATATTCAGGACTTGTGTCGACACATAGAAGTTCAGTCTACACCAGCTGTGTCGACACACGGATATCAGACAACACAAGCTGTGTTAAATTAAATGATCTCAGTCGACATCCTGAATGCTGAGTTGAAGATTAATTGTGTCGATACTCATGACTAGTATCGACACACTATGACTAGTAGTGCTGACAGTAAGCTGAAAATGATATGTCAACACCCAGGACATGGGTTGACAACTGTTTTGAAGAAATTCTGTGTGGACACTAAGGAAGTTATGTCGACACATTCTACATTATCTGTGTCGAGACTATGAAGAAAGCTGTGTTGACAGAGATTGAAGTCTGTCAACTACATCAAGGCAATGCGTCAACATCCTGATAGCTGTGTCAACACATTGTGAAGAAGATCTGTCTCGACGCTGTCTACTGTTTTGAAGACCAAGTTGCAGATTTCCAGAACTAAGGAGTGATAGCTGGCATAACTGTCAAAGTTTTCAGATGTCAGAACTGTCAGATGATAGTCAGCTACCGGTTCTGCCGATTACCACTACTGTGTTTCTATAAATAGAACAGTGCTATCAAAGAAAACATACAACACAAAAACACAGAGACGAAGAAAAATTTTAGGAGATCAGTAAGGATTACATAATCATTTCTGTAATAAGAAGAAGGAGAAGAAGGAGGCTGATTCAAGATCACCTACATCTACTCAAGAGAGATTCAACCGAGTTCTCTATTTTCAAGAAGCTTTGAAGAAGCTAAGTATGGTTGAATCAGATCCAAAGCTGCAAGGATCAAAAGAATACCAATCTCTCAAGATTTAGTCAAGAACACTTTACTCCATTCTCTCTCTCTCTCTGGGTAAAGAAATTCTTAAAACATTGTAATCACAACTATAGGATCTGTATAGATCTGAGTGTAGTAAAGTCTATCTTTCTAAGTTATAAGCCTAAATTTATAAAGGCTGGGGTAGGGCTGAGTGCCTGAGGTAGGATCTTTATGATCTGAGCTGTAGGCCTGGTGATAAGGGCTGAGGTAGGGTAGTTTGCCTGAGGTATGATTCTTGGGAAGAATCTGAGTTGTAGGATCTGGAAGGATTTGAGCTGTAGGACTTGAAGAAGTCTGATTTATAGGAACCTGGAAGGGTTCTGAGTGGTAAGATTTGTGAATCTTAGAAAAGTGGAAGTTGGGCCGAATCTAGTTCATTGCTAGATAGGCGAAGGGGGAAAGTGGATGTACCCAAATATTGGGGAACCACTATAAATTTGTGTGTCTCTGTGCTATGTTTGCTTACTTTGAATGTTTGTGATGCTTGTATGGTTGGATAACTAGATTTGCTAGTTAGAAATCCTAAAACTGCTTATTTTAAAGAATTGAACATATTCACCCCCCTATAGGTGATTAGTTGTTCAATATTGACTTCGTTCAGAATACCTTAGCAAGAATATACAAGTGACGATTAAAGATCATTAGTAGCAATAATCAAAAGGAGACAAATGGGTTACCAACCCAAATACAAGGAAAGCTATCAACTATAGGAAATAAGTCATAATATAATAAGTAAAGAAGAATTCTCAAACAGTGTAATAAGAGAAGTTGCAGTAAGTGCGAATTAAAGCCATGCTTCGATAAGATCTGCAAGAGTAAGCATAATAACATATGTCCATATAATAAGAAGAAAGAGACTAATTAGCTCTAAATACGTGAATTATTAACACTTGGTAAAAACGGCTCTGAGTTGGTGGCCCTATTGTCCAACACAATACATACCCAAACATCTAAACAAGGTACTGTGTTGGTGGCCACATTGTCCAACACAACCCAATAGTACAAACATTTTAAAAAGGCACTGTGGTGGTGGCCACATTATCCAACAAAACCCAACAGTCCATAAGAAAACACAAACCATCATGTGTAATGATTCACGAACCGGTAGGAAGTTGGCGGTCCTTTATCCACTGCCAACCTAGCCATAACCATACATCCAGAACACTAATAAAACCCAAGCCTAACCTTAAAATTTCCTCAACGATGAGGAGGAAGGGAAAATCCCCAAAAAGAATCACCCTAAGACCAATACTCGACGAATTGACTTCATTCGGCGAGAAAGGATCCTTAGTCCACCCTGATTCGTCGAATATACTCGACGAATACAAGAGATACACGACAAAACGACGTATAATAATCTAAGTCCACGGGAAATTCGTCGAATATACTCGACAAATACAAGGTTCACTCAATGAATTTTACTTGGCAAATTTAAGGCACTCAACAAACTTGACGCACACGACGAATCAAACTCGACGAAAAGACTTCACACAATGCCAATATCACTCGACGCCAATATCACTCGACGAATCATACTCGACGAAAAGACTTCACTCAACGCCAGGACTTAAATCAACGAATTTCACTTCACTCAACGCGTAGCTGAGTTCACTCAACGCACTCGACGACAAAGGCAATTTCACTCAAAGAACTCGACGGCAAGATAGTACACTTAAAGCACTCGACGCCAAGGTAGTTACACTCAACGCACTCGACGCCAAAATAGTTACACTCGACGCACTCAACACCAAAGGCAATACTCGATGAAAAAGACTTGGCTTCTCAAGAATACTCGACAAACTCGATGCACTCGATGCCAAAGGAAATTTCACTCAAAGTACTCGAAGCCAAAGACTGAAATCAACGAATTCGTCGAGAATACTCATCGAATTAGACTTAACCGGACTCAACCCTTATCCGACGAATTAGACTCATTCTAACTCCTGCATATTCGATGAATTTTCCTTGCCAGAAATCCCACGTTACCCCGTGAATTGATTTTGACTGAATTTTACACTACCCCTACATTATGAGGAGAAAAAATCAAGAGAGGGGAAAAATGAACAAGAACTAGCAAGAGGAATGAAATCACCACTTGCCTTAAAGCTTCCGAAATCCGGCCTCACGAACGCTCCACTCCAAGGATCAGTTGCAAGAACTCCTAGACAACGATTCCTGAAACTTTTCAGGACAAACGAGAGTCAAGGTCAAAAAACCTAACACCAAAAATCCACGAAATGGGGAAAACTTACCAAGCACACATAGATCTCAGCAAGAGCTTTCCGAATCTACCCTCCGACGATGTTTCCTAGCACCATAAATCCTAAAGTCGGTGACCGAAGGCTATGCGATGTCCGTCAATTTCTCTCTTCCGCGCTTTCGGTCCGACGGCTTGGGAGAGACGATGAATAGGGTTTCTCTATAACATACAATCTTATATATATATAATATTATATTATTATTAATTGCTAAATGTCCAAACGACCATGGGTGAGGGAGTGCTACGTTATTGCGGTCAACACCATCTCCTAGCAGGGAGGAACCTAGGAGATTGAGAGAAAGATGGAGGAGTTGTCTGGGCAGGAGGCCATGTGAGAAGCGTAGGAGATGGAGGTGGAGGAGGAAGAGGTCTGTGCCCGTGAAGGGGAGGCAGAGGAAGTTCTGGAGGAGCAAGCCGAGGTGATGGTCGTAGAGGAAGCTGAGGAGGAGGAATTTCTTGTGCCAGGTGAGGTGGCCGTGGGCGAGTGGGAAGAGCAATCCCGGATGTAAGCAGCAGAGGAAGTGGTGGAGATGGAAGTTCTCACCCAGAGGGAAGGGTGGAGAGAGTGCAGGTCAACGGGGGGTTGAGCACTGAAAATCAGGGAAGGATGTTGGAGTGTATCCAGAAGAACGTCGAAATCTTTGTGTGGAGCGCAACAGACATGTCAGGGATTGACATGGATGTGGCTTGCCACCGCCTCAACCATGATGCTAACTCCCGCCCCATCCGTAAAAAGAAGAGGTCCACCGCCAACAAGCTGGCCGAGCCCATCTAAGAGGAAGTAGGAAAGCTCCTTAAGGCAGGGTTTGTATCAGAGATCCTTTATCAAGGCTAGGTCTCCAACGTAATGATGATCAAAAAAGGAGATAGTCACTGGAGGATGTGTATTGATTTTTCTCTTTTAAATAAAGTCTATACTAAGGATTGTTATCCCCTGCCTCGAATCGACGCGCTGGTTGATTCAGCCATCGGTTTTTCTTTAATGAGTTTTCTAGATGCCTTTTCAGGATATCACTAGATCCGGATGTACCCACCCAACATAAAGGGTGTTTCCTTAATCACGGGAGACGAGTGGTACTGCTATAAAATGTTGCCCTTTGGGCTGAAAAATGCAGGGGTGACATATCAGAAGATGATGGACCGAATCTTCCAGGAGCAGAAAGGAAGGAACTTAGAGGTGTACGTGTAACATCCTGTTTCGTGCTAGGCCCCTCGCACGCATTTTGAGTAAAGAAAATTGACTCAGGCTCGGGAAGCGTCGAGTGAGTTGACTGGACTCGACGAGTAAAACAGATTTTTACTTAGAATAATTCTAGAACCTGAAGGCGTCGAGTGCGTTGAATGCACTCGACGCCACTCGACAAATTAAGCTGAGGAGTTGAGTGGACTCAACACCCCTCGACGAAATTGGACTTAGAATGTTTTCTAGTCTCGGGGCGTCGAGTGTGTTGAGTGCACTCGATGCCATTAGACGAATTATACTGGGGCGTTGAGTGGACTCAGCACCACTCGATGAAATTGGACTTAGAATATTTTCTAGACTCAGGGCGTCGAGTGCATTGAGTGCACTTGACACCATTCGACAAATTATGCTGATGCATTCAGTGGACTCAGCACCACTAAACAAAATTTGACTTAGAATATTTTCTGGATTTGGGGCGTCGAGTGCATATAGTGCGCTCGATGCCATTCGACGAATTATGCATAGGCATTGAGTGGACTCAACACCACTCAATGTATTTAACTTAGAATACATTCTGTAAGTTGAGGCATTGAGTGAAGTCAACGCGACATTGAGTGGTCTCAACGCCACTCAACGCTTTTAACTTGGAATTATTCTGGTGGCCAATGACATTGAGTGAAGTCATTGTGGCATTGAGTGGTCTCAACGCAACTCAACGCTTTTAAATTAGATCTATTCTGGCTGATGATGGCGTTGAGTGAAGTCAATGTGATATTGAGTGGTCTTAATGCCACTCAACTCTATAATGATAAGTCTCACTTGACTAAGTTTGTTGCCAAGTCCCAAGAGGGAATCTTTGTTGGGTACAAAAACAATAGTAGGACATATAGAGTCTATAACTTGACTACACAAGTTATAGAAGAATCTATACATGTAGTTTTTGATGAATCCATGCTTATTAAAAATGAGCTGCCTAACATTTCATCTAGTTCTTCAGGTCTAAAGGATAAATTGGAGAAGCTATCCATTAAAGAAGTCAAGACAGCAGAAGAAAATACAGAAGATGATGGATGTTGTCAAGGGGGAGCTCTAGAATAGCAAGCTGATAATATTCCACAAATGGAAGTTGAAGAAACTGAAGAACAAGCTGCTGTAGAAAGGATGCCTCAAGCAACGAGACATCTAAAAGATCATCTAGCTCACAAAATCATTGGTTATACTAGACATGGTGTAATGACAAGGAGCAAGAGCATGAACACTGCACTATTTTCAAGCTTTCTGTCCCAGGTGGAACCTAAGAAGTTTGAGGAAGCTATTAAGGATTCTCACTGGATAGGTGCCATGCAAGAAGAACTGAACCAGTTCAAGAGATTCAAAGTATGAAAACTTGTTCCTAGACCAGAATGACACAATGTCATTGGAACAAAATGGATCTACAAGAATAAGTTGGATGAGAATGGAATCATGATAAAAAATAAGGCAAGACTGGTAGCTAAAGGTTACAAGCAGGAAGAAGGGATAAACTTTGACCAAACTTTTGCTCCTGTAGCAAGGTTGGAGGCCATAAGACTATTCCTTGCCTATGCAGCCTATCAAGGATTCTATGTCTACCAGATGGATGTCAAGTCAGAATTTCTTAATGGAGACTTGAAGGAAGAAGTATATGTAGAACAGCTATCAGGTTTTGTTGATTCTCATTTTCCTAACTATGTCTATAGACTTAAGAAAGCCCTTTATGGGTTGAAACAGGCTCCTAGGGTTTGTTATAAGACATTGTCAACCTTCCTCATTGAAAATAAATTCTCAAGGGGTAAAATAGAGAAAACTTTATTCCTTAGGGAATCCAAAGGCAAGATAGTACTTGTTCAGATTTATGTTGATGACATAATCTTTGGATCTACTGAAAACAACCTTTGCAGGAAGTTTGCTACACTTATGCAAGAGAAATTTGAAATGAGCAGTATGGGTGGGCTAAAGTTCTTTCTAGGACTTCAAATAAAACAGACTGATGATGGCTTGTCCATATCACAGTCTAAGTTCACCAAGGAGTTGATAAAGAAATATGGTATGGATACATCATCCACCATGAAAACTCTAATGGGGTCAAGCATGCTTATATGCAAAGATGAAGCAGGAAAACCTGTTGATGAGACTTTGTATAGATGGATAATTGGCTCCCTCCTCTACTTGACTGCTAGTAAGCTTGACATCATGTATACAACATGTGTCTGTGCTAGATATCTAGCATGCCCTAAAGATTAACATTATTCTTCTATAAAAAGAATTCTAAGATATCTTAAGGGCACACCAGATCTAGGTCTTTGGTACCCTAGGAATAGAGATTTCCTATTAACTGGATTTTCAGATGCAGACTTTGCAGAATGCAAAGAAGATAGGAAAAGTACTATAGGTACTTGTCAGTTTCTAGGTGGAAGATTGGTGTCATGGAGCAGCAAAAAGCAAACAAGTGTTGCCATTTCTACAGCTGAGTCAGAGTACATTGCTGCAGGAAGTTGCTGTGCACAACTATTGTGGATGCATCATCAGTTAGAAGATTATGACATCAAGCTAAGTATAACACCCTTATATTGTGAATCTACAAGTGCTATTTCCATTGCTAGAAATCCTGTTTCACATAGCAGAACAAAGCATATTGAAATTAGGTATCACTTTATAAGAGAACATGTAGAGAAAAATGACATCTGTTTAGTATTTGTCACTACAGATAGACAAATAGCTGACATATTCACTAAGCCTCTGGATGAAACTAAGTTCAATAACATTAAGATTGAGCTAGGAATGCTAGATATTGAGTAAGTCAATTTATAAACTCATTAAAGGAAAAATCCTCAGATATTGGCTAAGTTAAGAATTCATGTTGACATCAACAATAAGTTGGTCGACATTAATTGTTGTTAGTGTCGACACTGCCAGAGCTTGGTGTTGACATTAAAAGGAAAGTGTCGACACTACCAGAGCTCAGTGTCAACACAACGCTGTCAACATCTTACATCTATGTGTCGACATACTTCTGTCAACACCTTAAATCAGGGTGTCGACACAACAATGTCAAGTATTATATGTCGACTCCTATAGAGTGGTGTCGACAAATAATAGTGCTGGATACCTATTATCCGTGTCGAGATGTTAACTTATATGTCGACACAAGGTGTCGACACACAATATTTGTGTACGTCGTTTGACCTTCCAAATTTTAAACCCTATAAATAGGTTAAAACGAGAATTAGTCGACCACGCGACTTAGCTTTCTCGAGACATTGAACTTCTCTGTCGAGAGCTAGATCTCCTCTAACCATCCCCAATCTCTCTTCCTTCAACATTCAATGGTGCCAAAGTTGGAAGAAAACATCAACGAGGGTTACGAACTGGTTAGTAACGCCTTCAACGATGCTTCTCAAGAAATTCAGAAAGTCATCACCCCAGTCACTAACGCTGGACTAGAATTTATGGTCTCAGAACTAACCAAGATATGGAATAAAGAAGTAATTGAATTCTTCTCCAACACAAAGTTGGATTCAACTGGAAACAAGATTAGGTCAACAGTTCTTGGGACGAAGATAAAGCTTACTTCTAAAAGTCTTAGCAAGGTACTCCAACTGCCGTCACTCAAAGAAGAAGATGAGGTTAATTCCGAAAAGATAGCAAAGGGACTTCAATGGTGTGGTCTGAATGCAACCACCAAGATTGGATCCTATATGAACAGAAAAGGGATGAATTCCCAAGGGAAATTTCTTTCTGAAGTGGTTGGAAAGGTTATACTATGCAAGACAGGGGGACATGACATGATATCTTCCTTCATGTTCATCCTAATGATAAGATTAATATTCAATCTCAAGACTGACTGGTCGACAGTAGTATTTGACAGGATCAAGGAAGGGATCAAGAAGCCTAACCTAGGCAGGATCTTGAGTTTGAATCTGATCTCATCAATGCCAGAGATACTAAATCAAGCTGTAGGAGCTAAAATAAATCATATGAGGAGAATATACACTAGAATCTTGTCAAGATGGAATAGGGTACTGACCAAGGAGACTCCAGCTCCTGTGCAACATCAAAAAGAACTAAAGAAAAAGAAATCAGCAGCAAAGATTGTGGAATCATCTAGTGATTCAGAAGAGGTTGTGGTTTTCAGTTCGGATGAGGATGTAAATGAAGTACAATCTGAAAGGGAAGATAATTCAGTTCCACATCCTCAAGTGTCCTCAGTTCTAGGGGGAGACTTCACAGAGACTATCATGGAGAGTAAAGCAGCTCATCTCACTGTCCTGGAGGTTCTCAAGGATATCAACAAGGATACTGCTATGGTAGATTAGCCAGAAGCACAAACTGAGCTAGTTCAAGTTGCTGAGAAAGAGAATTTTGTTTTAGAAGCTGATGTACAGGGGGAGAAGACTGGGGATACTGAGGACAATGTTCCTCCATCTGATACTTTGCCAGATATCAAGAAGGATAACAAGGGCATACTTCAAGAAGATGCACAGATTGAGGGGGAGGTACCAGACCTTGACTCAGTACATTTTCCTGATAACCAGCCTCATGCTATGGATGTAGCCAGTTCCTCTGAATCAGAAGCTGAACAAGAAGCCTCAGAGCTAAAGAAGAGAAAACTAATGGAAATAAGGAAGAAAATCATAGTCTATAAGAAGGCCTTGCAGACTGACCCACCAACACCAGCTCCTATAGTGGACTACAGTTCACTTTTGTTGAAACTGTAAGTGAAGATGGATGAGAAAAGAACTACTCTTGAAAAATATGTGGATGAGACCCACAAGGACCTGCAATTTTAGCTGGCACAGGATATCAAAAACATCAGATTTGAAGTCAATCAAAATAAAAAATGATGACAGATTGCTTCCATAAAGGAGATAATGCTGTAATTTACTTGGCACATCAACAACAGGAGATTAAGACTGTAGTAGAGGACATTGCAGTCAAACAAGGTTATGTACTAGAAAATCAACTAAGAATGAATGAAAATCTGGTAGAATCTCATAATGCTATTCTAACAAAGCTTGAGAATAGTGTCACTGCTATAAAGACTGAAGTGTCCAAGCAAATCAAGGAAGATTTAGTAGCTGTCCAAACAACAATCCAGGCATTTCAAACAGCTATTTCTGATCAACTGAAGAAGTTCAGGACCTATTACAAAGAAGGAACAAATTATCTGGCTGATCAGGTAAGGTTTCAAAAGGATGATCTGAGAGATCATGTAGAAAGAGAAGTCATAAAGGGGGAGAGAGTATTAGTCAAAGCAAGCTCAGATCATGCTAAATGGATATCAAATAACATCAGATCAAATCTTGGGTATCCACCCCTTTGTGATGATGACAACACTGCTGAATCTTTAATTCAATCTGCTTATTTTGAAAGGGTTCAACAGGAAGTAGCTTAAGTTATTTATCCTCCTTCTGATTTTGAAGAGATCCAACAAGCAGTTCACCAAATGTATAGCCCTCCACAGGAGGCACAAAATGTTATTCTTGAAAAAGTTGATATGCCTGCAGCTGTAGTTCAAAGAGAAAAAGAAGCTCAGTTGTCAAAGAAAAGGTTCAGAGAACAAGCAGAAATAAAGCCTGATTTTGAACAATGGAGTCCAACCACTAGAAATATTATTCTGACTGCTTGGAAAGTTGTGAAAGACAATATTCATGATAGAGGCAAATGGTATTCTGAACAAGAATGGAGTAAATATCAGGAGCGACAAGATGCCATATTTTAGTTCAGAAGAGATCTTAAAGCTGGGAAGATACCTGCTAACTCGATGGAGCCTCGCAAGTATTTCCCAAAGCTTTTTCATTACTTTGAAAGGTAAAAGATCAAGGCTGAAGAGCTTAAGAAGAAGGATCAGAAAGGAAAGAAGATGACTGATGACACATAAGCTAATGTACAAGCTAGGATTCAACATGGCGAAGGAATTGTGATCAAGGAACCCAAACTGACTTAAAGTCTTTTATGTCTTAAAATTTAGAACTATGAAATAATGTTGTTCTTTCTAGACATTCTTGAATTTTATAAGTAAGATAAAATTTGAAATGATGGTATAATTTCTTAGTTGAGTAAATCTTTTTGATTCTATCTGTTTATATGTTACATGTTTCTGTGATGGATATGCTTAACTTTGTAACATATATATTTTCTGCCTAATGATTAACCCTGACTGTGTTTGTTAGTACATATCATTAATTTTGCTGGTTATTATAATGGTGTATATCATTGACTTGTTGTTATGAATTCTTCAAATAGAGGGAGATTGTTGGGTACATTGGTAATTATACAAGATTTGGAGAAGCCTCACGTAAATCAATGACATACATCATCTTGTATTTGGTGTCTGTTTAAGTTTATTTGTGCAGGCTAAGTAATGCAGGAATTTGTCTAAGTATAAAAGCGTCGAGACACTCGGTCAGTGTCGATGCTTGTGAAGAAGTTGTGTCGAGAACAAGAGCAAAACTGTGTCGATATTCAGGACTTGTGTCGACACATAGAAGTTCAGTCTACACCAGCTGTGTCGACACACGGATATCAGACAACACAAGCTGTGTTAAATTAAATGATCTCAGTCGACATCCTGAATGCTGAGTTGAAGATTAATTGTGTCGATACTCATGACTAGTATCGACACACTATGACTAGTAGTGCTGACAGTAAGCTGAAAATGATATGTCAACACCCAGGACATGGGTTGACAACTGTTTTGAAGAAAAGCTGTGTGGACACTAAGGAAGTTATGTCGACACATTCTACATTATCTGTGTCGAGACTATGAAGAAAGCTATGTTGACAGAGATTGAAGTCTGTCAACTACATCAAGGCAATGCGTCAACATCCTGATAGCTGTGTCAACACATTGTGAAGAAGATCTGTCTCGACGTTGTCTACTGTTTTGAAGACCAAGTTGCAGATTTCCAGAACTAAGGAGTGATAGCTGGCATAACTGTCAAAGTTTTCAGATGTCAGAACTGTCAGATGCTAGTCAGCTACCGGTTCTGCCGATTACCACTGCTGTGTTTCTATAAATAGAACAGTGCTATCAAAGGAAACATACAACACAAAAACACAGAGACGAAGAAAAATTTTAGGAGATCAGTAAGGATTACATAATCATTTCTGTAATAAGAAGAAGGAGAAGAAGGAGGCTGATTCAAAATCACCTACATCTACTCAAGAGAGATTCAACCGAGTTCTCTATTTTCAAGAAGCTTTGAAGAAGCTAAGTATGGTTGAATCAGATCCAAAGCTGCAAGGATCAGAAGAAGACCAATCTCTCAAGATTTAGTCAAGAACACTTTACTCCATTCTCTCTCTCTCTCTGGGTAAAGAAATTCTTAAAACATTGTAATCACAACTATAGGATCTGTATAGATCTGAGTGTAGTAAAGTCTATCTTTCTAAGTTATAAGCCTAAATTTATAAAGGCTGGGGTATGGCTGAGTGCCTGAGGTAGGATCTTTATGATCTGAGCTGTAGGCCTGGTGATAAGGGCTGAGGTAGGGTAGTTTGCCTGAGGTATGATTCTTGGGAAGAATCTGAGTTGTAGGATCTGGAAGGATTTGAGCTGTAGGACTTGAAGAAGTCTGATTTATAGGAACCTGGAAGGGTTCTGAGTGGTAAGATCTGTGAATCTTAGAAAAGTGGAAGTTGGGCCGAATCTAGTTCATTGCTAGATAGGCGAAGGGGGAAAGTGGATGTACCCAAATATTGGGGAACCACTATAAATTTGTGTGTCTCTGTGCTATGTTTGCTTACTTTGAATGTTTGTGATGCTTGTATGGTTGGATAACTAGATTTGCTAGTTAGAAATCCTAAAACTGCCTATTATAAAGAATTGAACATATTCACCCCCCTCTAGGTGATTAGTTGTTCATTATTGACTTCTTTCAGAATACCTCAGCAAGAATATACAAGTGACGATTAAAGATCATTAGTAGCAATAATCAAAAGGAGACAAATGGGTTACCAACCCAAATACAAGGAAAGCTATCAACTATAGGAAATAAGTCATAATATAATAAGTAAAGAAGAATTCTCAAACAGTGTAATAAGAGAAGTTGCAGCAAGTGCGAATTAAAGCCATGCTTCGATAAGATCTGCAAGAGTAAGCATAATAACATATGTCCATATAATAAGAAGAAAGAGACTAATTAGCTCTAAATACGTGAATTATTAACACTTGGTAAAAACGGCTCTGAGTTGGTGGCCCTATTGTCCAACACAATACATACCCAAACATCTAAACAAGGTACTGTGTTGGTGGCCACATTGTCCAACACAACCCAACAGTACAAACATTTTAAAAAGGCATTGTGGTGGTGGCCACATTATCCAACAAAACCCAACAGTCCATAAGAAAACACAAACCATCATGTGTAATGATTCACGAACCGGTAGGAAGTTGGCGGTCCTTTATCCACTGCCAACCTAGCCATAACCATACATCCAGAACACTAATAAAACCCAAGCCTAACCTTAAAATTTCCTCAACGATGAGGAGGAAGGGAAAATCCCCAAAAAGAATCACCCTAAGACCAATACTCGACGAATTGACTTCATTCGGCGAGAAAGGATCCTTAGTCCACCCTGATTCGTCGAATATACTCGACGAATACAAGAGATACACGACAAAACGATGTATAATAATCTAAGTCCACGGGAAATTCGTCGAATATACTCGACAAATACAAGGTTCACTCAATGAATTTTACTTGGCAAATTTAAGGCACTCAACAAACTTGACGCACACGACGAATCAAACTCGACGAAAAGACTTCACACAATGCCAATATCACTCGACGCCAATATCACTCGACGAATCATACTCGACGAAAAGACTTCACTCAACGCCAGGACTTAAATCAACGAATTTCACTTCACTCAACGCGTAGCTGAGTTCACTCAACGCACTCGACGACAAAGGCAATTTCACTCAAAGAACTCGACGACAAGATAGTACACTTAAAGCACTCGACGCCAAGGTAGTTACACTCAACGCACTCGACGCCAAAATAGTTACACTCGACGCACTCAACACCAAAGACAATAATCGATGAAAAAGACTTGGCTTCTCAAGAATACTCGACAAACTCGATGCACTCGATGCCAAAGGAAATTTCACTCAAAGTACTCGAAGCCAAAGACTGAAATCAACGAATTCGTCGAGAATACTCGTCGAATTAGACTTAACCGGACTCAACCCTTATCCGACGAATTAGACTCATTCTAACTCCTGCATATTCGATGAATTTTCCTTGCCAGAAATCCCACATTACCCCGTGAATTGATTTTGACTGAATTTTACACTACCGCTACATTATGAGGAGAAAAAATCAAGAGAGGGGAAAAATGAACAAGAACTAGCAAGAGGAATGAAATCACCACTTGCCTTAAAGCTTCCGAAATCCGGCCTCATGAACGCTCCACTCCAAGGATCAGTTGCAAGAACTCCTAGACAACGATTCCTGAAACTTTTCAGGACAAACGAGAGTCAAGGTCAAAAAACCTAACACCAAAAATCCACGAAATGGGGAAAACTTACCAAGCACACATAGATCTCAGCAAGAGCTTTCCGAATCTACCCTCCGACGATGTTTCCTAGCACCATAAATCCTAAAGTCGGTGACCGAAGGCTATGCGATGTCCGTCAATTTCTCTCTTCCGCGCTTTCGGTCCGACGGCTTGGGAGAGACGATGAATAGGGTTTCTCTATAACATACAATCTTATATATATATAATATAATATTATTATTAATTGCTAAATGTCCAAACGACCATGGGTGAGGGAGTGCTACGTTATTGCGGTCAACACCATCTCCTAGCAGGGAGGAACCTAGGAGATTGAGAGAAAGATGGAGGAGTTGTCTGGGCAGGAGGCCATGTGAGAAGTGTAGGAGATGGAGGTGGAGGAGGAAGAGGTCTGTGCCCGTGAAGGGGAGGCAGAGGAAGTTCTGGAGGAGCAAGCCGAGGTGATGGTCGTAGAGGAAGCTGAGGAGGAGGAATTTCTTATGCCAGGTGAGGGGGCCGTGGGCGAGTGGGAAGAGCAATCCCAGATGTAAGCAGCAGAGGAAGTGGTGGAGATGGAAGTTCTCACCCAGAGGGAAGGGTGGAGAGAGTGCAGGTCAACGGGGGGTTGAGCCCTGAAAATCAGGGAAGGATGTTGGAGTGTATCCAGAAGAACGTCGAAATCTTTGTGTGGAGCGCAACAGACATGTCGGGGATTGACATGGATGTGGCTTGCCACCGCCTCAACCATGATGCTAACTCCCGCCCCATCCGTAAAAAGAAGAGGTCCACCGCCAACAAGCTGGCCGAGCCCATCTAAGAGAAAGTAGGAAAGCTCCTTAAGGCAGGGTTTGTATCAGAGATCCTTTATCAAGGCTAGGTCTCCAACGTAATGATGATCAAAAAAGGAGATAGTCACTGGAGGATGTGTATTGATTTTTCTCTTTTAAATAAAGTCTATACTAAGGATTGTTATCCCCTGCCTCGAATCGACGCGCTGGTTGATTCAGCCATCGGTTTTTCTTTAATGAGTTTTCTAGATGCCTTTTCAGGATATCACTAGATCCGGATGTACCCACCCAACATAAAGGGTGTTTCCTTAATCACGGGAGACGAGTGGTACTGCTATAAAATGTTGCCCTTTGGGCTGAAAAATGCAGGGGCGACATATCAGAAGATGATGGACCGAATCTTCCAGGAGCAGAAAGGAACTTAGAGGTGTACGTGTAACATCCTGTTTCGTGCTAGGCCCCTCACACACATTTTGAGTAAAGAAAATTGACTCAGGCTTGGGAAGCGTCGAGTGAGTTGACTGGACTCGACGAGTAGAACATATTTTTACTTAGAATAATTCTAGAACATGAAGGCGTCGAGTGCGTTGAATGCACTCGACGCCACTCGACAAATTAAGCTGAGGAGTTGAGTGGACTCAACACCCCTCGACGAAATTGGACTTAGAATGTTTTCTAGTCTCGGGGCGTCGAGTGCGTTGAGTGCACTCGATGCCATTAGACGAATTATACTGGGGCGTTGAGTGGACTCAGCACCACTCGATGAAATTGGACTTAGAATATTTTCTAGACTCAGGGCGTCGAGTGCATTGAGTGCACTTGACACCATTCGACAAATTATGCTGATGCATTCAGTGGACTCAGCACCACTAAACAAAATTTGACTTAGAATATTTTTTGGATTTGGGGCGTCGAGTGCATATAGTGCGCTCGATGCCATTCGACGAATTATGCATAGGCATTGAGTGGACTCAACACCACTCAATGTATTTAACTTAGATTACATTCTGTAAGTTGAGGCATTGAGTGAAGTCAACGCGACATTGAGTGGTTCAACGCCACTCAACGCTTTTAACTTGGAATTATTCTGGTGGCCAATGACATTGAGTGAAGTCATTGTGGCATTGAGTGGTCTCAACGCAACTCAACGCTTTTAAATTAGATCTATTCTGGCTGATGATGGCGTTGAGTGAAGTCAATGTGATATTGAGTGGTCTTAATGCCACTCAACTCTATAATGATAAGTCTCACTTGACTAAGTTTGCTACCAAGTCCCAAGAGGGAATCTTTGTTGGGTACAAAAACAATAGTAGGACATATAGAGTCTATAACTTGACTACACAAGTTATAGAAGAATCTATACATGTAGTTTTTGATGAATCCATGCTTATTAAAAATGAGCTGCCTAACATTTCATCTAGTTCTTCAGGTCTAAAGGATAAATTGGAGAAGCTATCCATTAAAGAAGTCAAGACAGCAGAAGAAAATATAGAAGATGATGGATGTTGTCAAGGGGGAGCTCTAGAATAGCAAGCTGATAATATTCCACAAATGGAAGTTGAAGAAACTGAAGAACAAGCTGCTGTAGAAAGGATGCCTCAAGCAACGAGACATCTAAAAGATCATCTAGCTCACAAAATCATTGGTTATACTAGACATGGTGTAATGACAAGGAGCAAGAGCATGAACACTGCACTATTTTCAAGCTTTCTGTCCCAGGTGGAACCTAAGAAGTTTGAGGAAGCTATTAAGGATTCTCACTGGATAGGTGCCATGCAAGAAGAACTGAACCAGTTCAAGAGATTCAAAGTATGAAAACTTGTTCCTAGACCAGAATGACACAATGTCATTGGAACAAAATGGATCTACAGGAATAAGTTGGATGAGAATGGAATCATGATAAAAAATAAGGCAAGGCTGGTAGCTAAAGGTTACAAGCAGGAAGAAGGGATAAACTTTGACCAAACTTTTGCTCCTGTAGCAAGGTTGGAGGCCATAAGACTATTCCTTGACTATGCAGCCTATCAAGGATTCTATGTCTACCAGATGGATGTCAAGTCAGAATTTCTTAATGGAGACTTGAAGGAAGAAGTATATGTAGAACAACTATCAGGTTTTGTTGATTCTCATTTTCCTAACTATGTCTATAGACTTAAGAAAGCCCTTTATGGGTTGAAACAGGCTCCTAGGGTTTGTTATAAGACATTGTCAACCTTCCTCATTGAAAATAAATTCTCAAGGGGTAAAATAGAGAAAACTCTATTCCTTAGGGAATCCAAAGGCAAGATAATACTTGTTCAGATTTATGTTGATGACATAATCTTTGGATCTACTGAAAACAACCTTTGCAGGAAGTTTGCTACACTTATGCAAGAGAAATTTGAAATGAGCAGTATGGGTGGGCTAAAGTTCTTTCTAGGACTTCAAATAAAACAGATTGATGATGGCTTGTCCATATCACAGTCTAAGTTCACCAAGGAGTTGATAAAGAAATATGGTATGGATACATCATCCACCATGAAAACTCTAATGGGGTCAAGCATGCTTATATGCAAAGATGAAGCAGGAAAACCTGTTGATGAGACTTTGTATAGATGGATAATTGGTTCCCTCCTCTACTTGACTGCTAGTAAGCTTGACATCATGTATACAACATGTGTCTGTGCTAGATATCTAGCATGCCCTAAAGATTAACATTATTCTTCTATAAAAAGAATTCTGAGATATCTTAAGGGCACACCAGATCTAGGTCTTTGGTACCCTAGGAATAGAGATTTCCTATTAACTGAATTTTCAGATGCAGACTTTGCAGAATGCAAAGAAGATAGGAAAAGTACTATAGGTACTTGTCAGTTTCTAGGTGGAAGATTGGTGTCATGGAGCAGCAAAAAGCAAACAAGTGTTGCCATTTCTACAGCTGAGTCAGAGTACATTGCTGCAGGAAGTTGCTGTGCACAACTATTGTGGATGCATCATCAGTTAAAAGATTATGACATCAAGCTAAGTATAACACCCTTATATTGTGAATCTACAAGTGCTATTTCCATTGCTAGAAATCCTGTTTCACATAGCAGAACAAAGCATATTGAAATTAGGTATCACTTTATAAGAGAACATGTAGAGAAAAATGACATCTGTATAGTATTTGTCACTACAGATAGACAAATAGCTGACATATTCACTAAGCCTCTGGATGAAACTAAGTTCAATAACATTAAGATTGAGCTAGGAATGCTAGATATTGAGTAAGTCAATTTATAAACTCATTAAAGGAAAAATCCTCAGATATTGGCTAAGTTAAGAATTCATGTTGACATCAACAATAAGTTGGTCGACATTAATTGTTGTTAGTGTCGACACTGCCAGAGCTTGGTGTTGACATTAAAAGGAAAGTGTCGACACTACCAGTGCTCAGTGTCAACACAACGCTGTCAACATCTTACATCTATGTGTCGACATACTTCTGTCAACACCTTAAATCAGGGTGTCGACACAACAATGTCAAGTATTATATGTCGACTCCTATAGAGTGGTGTCGACAAATAATAGTGCTGGATACCTATTATCCGTGTCGAGATGTTAACTTATATGTCGACACAAGGTGTCGACACACAATATTTGTGTACGTCGTTTGACCTTCCAAATTTTAAACCCTATAAATAGGTTAAAACGAGAATTAGTCGACCACGCGACTTAGCTTTCTCGAGACATTGAACTTCTCTGTCGAGAGCTAGATCTCCTCTAACCATCCCCAATCTCTCTTCCTTCAACATTCAATGGTGCCAAAGTTGGAAGAAAACATCAACGAGGGTTACGAACTGGTTAGTAACGCCTTCAACGATGCTTCTCAAGAAATTCAGAAAGTCATCACCCCAGTCACTAACGCTGGACTAGAATTTATGGTCTCAGAACTAACCAAGATATGGAATAAAGAAGTAATTGAATTCTTCTCCAACACAAAGTTGGATTCAACTGGAAACAAGATTAGGTCAACAGTTCTTGGGACGAAGATAAAGCTTACTTCTAAAAGTCTTAGCAAGGTACTCCAACTGCCGTCACTCAAAGAAGAAGATGAGGTTAATTCCGAAAAGATAGCAAAGGGACTTCAATTGTGTGGTCTGAATGCAACCACCAAGATTGGATCCTATATGAACAGAAAAGGGATGAATTCCCAAGGGAAATTTCTTTCTGAAGTGGTTGGAAAGGTTATACTATGCAAGACAGGGGGACATGACATGATATCTTCCTTCATGTTCATCCTAATGATAAGATTAATATTCAATCTCAAGACTGACTGGTCGACAGTAGTATTTGACAGGATCAAGGAAGGGATCAAGAAGCCTAACCTAGGCAGGATCTTGAGTTTGAATCAGATCTCATCAATGCCAGAGATACTAAATCAAGCTGTAGGAGCTAAAATAAATCATATGAGGAGAATATACACTAGAATCTTGTCAAGATGGAATAGGGTACTGACCAAGGAGACTCCAGCTCCTGTGCAACATCAAAAAGAACTAAAGAAAAAGAAATCAGCAGCAAAGATTGTGGAATCATCTAGTGATTCAGAAGAGGTTGTGGTTTTCAGTTCGGATGAGGATGTAAATGAAGTACAATCTGAAAGGGAAGATGATTCAATTCCACATCCTCAAGTGTCCTCAGTTCCAGGGGGAGACTTCACAGAGACTATCATGGAGAGTAAAGCAGCTCATCTCACTGTCCTGGAGGTTCTCAAGGATATCAACAAGGATACTGCTATGGTAGATTAGCCAGAAGCACAAACTGAGCTAGTTCAAGTTGCTGAGAAAGAGACTTTTGTTTTAGAAGCTGATGTACAGGGGGAGAAGACTGGGGCTACTGAGGACAATGTTCCTCCATCTGATACTTTGCCAGATATCAAGAAGGATAACAAGGGCATACTTCAAGAAGATGCACAGATTGAGGGGGAGGTACTAGACCTTGACTCAGTACATTTTCCTGATAACCAGCCTCATGCTATGGATGTAGCCAGTTCCTCTGAATCAGAAGCTGAACAAGAAGCCTCAGAGCTAAAGAAGAGAAAACTAATGGAAATAAGGAAGAAAAGCATAGTCTATAAGAAGGCCTTGCAGACTGACCCACCAACACCAGCTCCTGTAGTGGACTACAGTTCACTTTTGGTGAAACTGCAAGTGAAGATGGATGAGAAAAGAACTACTCTTGAAAAATATGTGGATGAGACCCACAAGGATCTGCAATTTTAGCTGGCACAGGATATCAAATACATCAGATTTGAAGTCAATCAAAATAAAAAATGATGACAGATTGCTTCCATAAAGGAGATAATGCTGTAATTTACTTGGCACATCAACAACAGGAGATTAAGACTGTAGTAGAGGACATTGCAGTCAAACAAGGTTATGTACTAGAAAATCAACTAAGAATGAATGAAAATCTGGTAGAATCTCATAATGCTATTCTAACAAAGCTTGAGAATAGTGTCACTGCTATAAAGACTAAAGTGTCCAAGCAAATCAAGGAAGATTTAGTAGCTGTCCAAACAACAATCCAGGCATTTCAAACAGCTATTTCTGATCAACTGAAGAAGTTCAGGACCTATTACAAAGAAGGAACAAATTATCTGGCTGATCAGGTAAGGTTTCAAAAGGATGATCTGAGAGATCATGTAGAAAGAGAAGTCATAAAGGGGGAGAGAGTATTAGTCAAAGCAAGCTCAGATCATGCTAAATGGATATCAAATAACATCAGATCAAATCTTGGGTATCCACCCCTTTGTGATGATGACAACACTGCTGAATCTTTAATTCAATCTGCTTATTTTGAAAGGGTTCAACAGGAAGTAGCTTAAGTTATTTATCCTCCTTCTGATTTTGAAGAGATCCAACAAGCAGTTCACCAAATGTATAGCCCTCCACAGGAGGCACAAAATGTTATTCTTGAAAAAGTTGATATGCTTGCAGCTGTAGTTCAAAGAGAAAAAGAAGCTCAGTTGTCAAAGAAAAGGTTCAGAGAACAAGCAGAAATAAAGCCTGATTTTGAAAAATGGAGTCCAACCACTAGAAATATTATTCTGACTGCTTGGAAAGCTGTGAAAGACAATATTCATGATAGAGGCAAATGGTATTCTGAACAAGAATGGAGTAAATATCAGGAGCGACAAGATGCCATATTTTAGTTCAGAAAAGATCTTAAAGCTGGGAAGATACCTGCTAACTCGATGGAGCCTAGCAAGTATTTCCCAAAGCTTTTTCATTACTTTGAAAGGTAAAAGATCAAGGCTGAAGAGCTTAAGAAGAAGGATCAGAAAGGAAAGAAGATGACTGATGACACATAAGCTAATGTACAAGCTAGGATTCAACATGGCGAAGGAATTGTGATCAAGGAACCCAAACTGACTTAAAGTCTTTTATGTCTTAAAATTTAGAACTATGAAATAATGTTGTTCTTTCTAGACATTCTTGAATTTTATAAGTAAGATAAAATTTGAAATGATGGGATAATTTCTTAGTTGAGTAAATCTTTTTGATACTATCTGTTTATATGTTACATGTTTCTGTGATGGATGCTTAACTTTGTAACATATATATTTTCTGCCTAATGATTAACCCTGACTGTGTTTGTTAGTACATCATTAATTTTGCTGGTTATTATAATGGTGTATATCATTGACTTGTTGTTATGAATTCTTCAAATAGAGGGAGATTGTTGGGTACATTGGTAATTATACCAGATTTGGAGAAGCCTCACGTAATTCAATGACATACATCATCTTGTATTTGGTGTCTGTTTAAGTTTATTTGTGCAGGCTAAGTAATGCAGGAATTTGTCTAAGTATAAAAGCGTCGAGACACTCGGTCAGTGTCGATGCTTGTGAAGAAGTTGTGTCGAGAACAAGAGCAAAACTGTGTCGATATTCAGGACTTGTGTCGACACATAGAAGTTCAGTCTACACTAGCTGTGTCGACACACGGATATCAGACAACACAAGCTGTGTTAAATTAAATGATCTCAGTCGACATCCTGAATGCTGAGTTGAAGATTAATTGTGTCGATACTCATGACTAGTATCGACACACTATGACTAGTAGTGCTGACAGTAAGCTGAAAATGATATGTCAACACCCAGGACATGGGTTGACAACTGTTTTGAAGAAAAGCTGTGTGGACACTAAGGAAGTTATGTCGACACATTCTACATTATCTGTGTCGAGACTATGAAGAAAGCTGTGTTGACAGAGATTGAAGTCTGTCAACTACATCAAGGCAATGCGTCAACATCCTGATAGCTGTGTCAACACATTGTGAAGAAGATCTGTCTCGACGCTGTCTACTGTTTTGAAGACCAAGTTGCAGATTTCCAGAACTAAGGAGTGATAGCTGGCATAACTGTCAAAGTTTTCAGATGTCAGAACTGTCAGATGCTAGTCAGCTACCGGTTCTGCCGATTACCACTGCTGTGTTTCTATAAATAGAACAGTGCTATCAAAGAAAACATACAACACAAAAACACAGAGACGAAGAAAAATTTTAGGAGATCAGTAAGGATTACATAATCATTTCTGTAATAAGAAGAAGAAGAAGAAGGAGGCTGATTCAAGATCACCTACATCTACTCAAGAGAGATTCAACCGAGTTCTCTATTTTCAAGAAGCTTTGAAGAAGCTAAGTATGGTTGAATCAGATCCAAAGCTGCAAGGATCAGAAGAAGACCAATCTCTCAAGATTTAGTCAAGAACACTTTACTCCATTCTCTCTCTCTCTCTGGGTAAAGAAATTCTTAAAACATTGTAATCACAACTATAGGATCTGTATAGATCTGAGTGTAGTAAAGTCTATCTTTCTAAGTTATAAGCCTAAATTTATAAAGGCTGGGTAGGGCTGAGTGCCTGAGGTAGGATCTTTATGATCTGAGCTGTAGGCCTGGTGATAAGGGCTGAGGTAGGGTAGTTTGCCTGAGGTATGATTCTTGGGAAGAATCTGAGTTGTAGGATCTGGAAGGATTTGAGCTGTAGGACTTGAAGAAGTCTGATTTATAGGAACCTGGAAGGGTTCTGAGTGGTAAGATCTGTGAATCTTAGAAAAGTGGAAGTTGGGCCGAATCTAGTTCATTGCTAGATAGGCGAAGGGGGAAAGTGGATGTACCCAAATATTGGGGAACCACTATAAATTTGTGTGTCTCTGTGCTATGTTTGCTTACTTTGAATGTTTGTGATGCTTGTATGGTTGGATAACTAGATTTGCTAGTTAGAAATCCTAAAACTGCCTATTATAAAGAATTGAACATATTCACCCCCTCTAGGTGATTAGTTGTTCATTATTGACTTCTTTCAGAATACCTCAGCAAGAATATATAAGTGACGATTAAAGATCATTAGTAGCAATTATCAAAAGGAGACAAATGGGTTACCAACCCAAATACAAGGAAAGCTATCAACTATAGGAAATAAGTCATAATATAATAAGTAAAGAAGAATTCTCAAACAGTGTAATAAGAGAAGTTGCAGCAAGTGCGAATTAAAGCCATGCTTCGATAAGATCTGCAAGAGTAAGCATAATAACATATGTCCATATAATAAGAAGAAAGAGACTAATTAGCTCTAAATACGTGAATTATTAACACTTGGTAAAAACGGCTCTGAGTTGGTGGCCCTATTGTCCAACACAATACATACCCAAACATCTAAACAAGGTACTGTGTTGGTGGCCACATTGTCCAACACAACCCAACAGTACAAACATTTTAAAAAGGCACTGTGGTGGTGGCCACATTATCCAACAAAACCCAACAGTCCATAAGAAAACACAAACCATCATGTGTAATGATTCACGAACCGGTAGGAAGTTGGCGGTCCTTTATCCACTGCCAACCTAGCCATAACCATACATCCAGAACACTAATAAAACCCAAGCCTAACCTTAAAATTTCCTCAATGATGAGGAGGAAGGGAAAATCCCCAAAAAGAATCACCCTAAGACCAATACTCGACGAATTGACTTCATTCGGCGAGAAAGGATCCTTAGTCCACCCTGATTCGTCGAATATACTCGACGAATACAAGAGATACACGACAAAACGACGTATAATAATCTAAGTCCACGGGAAATTCGTCGAATATACTCGACAAATACAAGGTTCACTCAATGAATTTTACTTGGCAAATTTAAGGCACTCAACAAACTTGACGCACACGACGAATCAAACTCGACGAAAAGACTTCACACAATGCCAATATCACTCGACGCCAATATCACTCGACGAATCATACTCGACGAAAAGACTTCACTCAACGCCAGGACTTAAATCAACGAATTTCACTTCACTCAACGCGTAGCTGAGTTCACTCAACGCACTCGACGACAAAGGCAATTTCACTCAAAGAACTCGACGGCAAGATAGTACACTTAAAGCACTCGACGCCAAGGTAGTTACACTCAACGCACTCGACGCCAAAATAGTTACACTCGACGCACTCAACACCAAAGGCAATACTCGATGAAAAAGACTTGGCTTCTCAAGAATACTCGACAAACTCGATGCACTCGATGCCAAACGAAATTTCACTCAAAGTACTCGAAGCCAAAGACTGAAATCAACGAATTCGTCGAGAATACTCGTCGAATTAGACTTAACCGGACTCAACCCTTATCCGACGAATTAGACTCATTCTAACTCCTGCATATTCGATGAATTTTCCTTGCCAGAAATCCCACGTTACCCCGTGAATTGATTTTGACTGAATTTTACACTACCCCTACATTATGAGGAGAAAAAATCAAGAGAGGGGAAAAATGAACAAGAACTAGCAAGAGAAATGAAATCACCACTTGCCTTAAAGCTTCCGAAATCCGGCCTCACGAACGCTCCACTCCAAGGATCAGTTGCAAGAACTCCTAGACAACGATTCCTGAAACTTTTCAGGACAAACGAGAGTCAAGGTCAAAAAACCTAACACCAAAAATCCACGAAATGGGGAAAACTTACCAAGCACACATAGATCTCAGCAAGAGCTTTCCGAATCTACCCTCCGACGATGTTTCCTAGCACCATAAATCCTAAAGTCGGTGACCGAAGGCTATGCGATGTCCGTCAATTTCTCTCTTCCGCGCTTTCGGTCCGACGGCTTGGGAGAGACGATGAATAGGGTTTCTCTATAACATACAATCTTATATATATATAATATTATATTATTATTAATTGCTAAATGTCCAAACGACGATGAATAGGGTTTCCACGAAATTTGCACAAAGACTAAATACCAATGCTACAAAACAAACGACGAAGTTGAAATCAAGATTCGACAAACCAAACTCCGGTTAAAATTCTCCTAAGTTACAACCAACATCAACCTTCTAAAATCCACCGAGTCACATCCTCGGATTCCGATGAGCAAAATTAAACTCCAACAACGGCGCTCATTAACTACGCGTCAACGTAACGCCCTAACGTCATTATTACGTCACTAAAGAAATTAAAATGAACATCGAACAAATCAAGGGCGTTATAGCCACTCCCCATAAAAGAAAGTTTCGTCCCGAAACTTGATAAAAAATCAAATCTACTACAAAAAGAAAATAACCAAAGGTTATCGAATAGAAACACTTACCCAAGAAACTAGGAGAACAGATGAGGATGAGCCTCTCTCATAGCTGACTCCAACTTCTTAGTCGCTCTCTCAACGTCTTGGTTTCGCCAAAGAACCTTGACCATGGGTTTTGTCTTCCTTCGCAACACCCGATCCTGAGTCTAAAGAATACGAACAGGCACCTCAATATAATAAAGACTAGGCTGCAACTGGGGCACTGAGTCAAGGACATCCTTATCACTAAGTACACATTTCCGCAACTAGCTCACATGAAACACATCGCGCACACCAGGAAAATTAGCAGGCAAATCCCGCCTAAAGGCTGACACTTCGATGCATTCAACAACCTGGAAAGGTCCCACATACTTGGGATCCAACTTATGGTTCCTTCCAAACCTCCTAACACCCGACATCAGAGAAACTTTGAGAAAAACCATGTACCCAACCACGAACTCAAAATCAACCCTTTATTGATTAGCGTTCTTCTCATAATGCTCAAGAGCTATACGAAGCTTCTCTCGAATATGAATCACAGAAGTACTCATTTCTTCCAAAACTTCTTGACCCAACAATGGTCTTTTACCAACATAAGCACAAAACAAGGGGGTTCGACAACGCCTCCCATACAAAGCCTTAAAGGGGGCCATCTGTAAAATCTCCCTATAACTATTATTATAGGCAAATTCCATCAATATAAGCCGCTCGTCCCACGCTCCTTCATGGTCCAAGATATAAAATCTCATCATATCTTCCAAAATCTGATTGACTCTCTCCGTTTGACCATTGGTTTGTGGATGATAAGCAGTGAAATACCTGAGATTAGTACCCAACCCTTCCTGCAAACTTTTCAAAAAGCGAGATGCAAACCTAGAATCTCGATCTAACACGATACTTACAGGTACTCCATGAAATCTAATGACCTCTTCAAAATATAACTCTGCTATCTTCTTCATGGAGTAATCAATTTTGAACGGTACGAAGTGAGCACACTTCGTCAATCTATCAACTATGACCCACACAGAATCATGTCCTCGGGGAGATCTCAGCAAACCAGTAATAACGTCCATAGAAATACTCCCCACTTCCAACTTGGAATATCCTAAGGCGTCAGCTTGCCACTAGGCCATCTATCATCTGCCTTAACTCGATTGCAAGTAAAACACTCAGACACAAACTTGGCTATATTGTTCTTCATTCCATACCACCAAATGATCTACCTCAGATATCTATACATCTCTGTAAAACCAGGGTGGTAGGTAACAATAGAACCATGCACTTAACTACATATCCTTGCTCTAATATCCTCATCAATGTGAATACAATATCTACCGCGGTATTTCAAAGTATCCGCATCATCTATTGACAAGTCCGATAATTCCTCTTTTTCGGTTCTACTACGTATATGCTGCAAATCAGGGTCATCCTTTTGATGAAGCATTGTAAGCGTAATCCATGAAGGCTCTGCCATTTCCAGGCTTCTTGGTGAATCGCTACTTCCGACAGAGATGCCCATTAATAAAAACTCTTCCACCAATCATTCTACAGAAAGGTTAAAGATTTGCGCGGCCTTCCTACTCAAGGCATCAAACACCACATTAGCCTTTACCCGAATGATATAGGATATCAACGTCATAATCCACGACATACTCCGACCATTACACTGGCGCAAATTCAACTCCTTCTTAGTGAAGACATACTTCAAGCTCTTATGGTCCGTGTAAATCTTGCACAGCGCGCCATACAACAAATGTCTCCATTGCTTCAAGGCATAGATCACTGTCGTAAACTCCAAATCGTGAGTAGGGTAATTCTTTTCGTGATCCTTCAATTATCTTGACCCATACACAATCACTTTTCCCTCTTGCATCAAGACACATCCCAGCACGATGTACGATGCATCCATATAAACTGCATACTCTACTCCATCGATAGGTAAGGTCAATACTGGAGCAGTGCACAATTTCCTCTTCATTTCCTAAAAGGCTCCTTCGCACTCATTGCTCCACACAAACACAACATTCTACTGCGTAAGCTTAGTCAAAGGTGTAGAAAATAAGGAAAATCCTTCCACAAACCTTATGTAATAGCCTGCCAACCCTAATAAACTCCTTATCTCTTTAGGTGTGGTAGGTATTTTCCAATCCATAACAACGGCTATCTTCTCTAGGTCAACTAAAATTCCATCCTTATTCACAACATGACCCAAAAAGGACACTTGAGGAAGTCAAAACTCTCACTTACTCAATTTCGTATATAGCTTATGCTCTCTTAAGGTAGACAGAACTTGGCATAAATGCTGAGCATGCTCCTCAGCACTCTAGGAATAAACCAGAACATCGTCAATAAAAACAACCACAAATTTGTCTAGGAAATCTTAAAACACTCTGTTCATCATGTCCATGAAAGCAGAGGGTGCATTCATCAATCCAAAGGACATTATCAAGAACTCAAAATGTCCATGTCGAGAACAAAAAGCGGTCCGCAGAACATCTGACTCACGGATTCTCAACTGATGGTAGCCTGAACGAAGGTCAATCTTCAAAAACACCATACTACCATGCAACTGATCAAAAAAATTATCTATCCGCGATAAGGGATATCTGTTCTTGATAGTTACCTTATTCAATTCCCTATAGTCAATGCACAACCTCATAGATCCATCCTTCTTCTTAACAAACAATACAGGTGTAACGCCCCGAAACTCAATAGGGTGACGGGTGGTGTTTTGAGCCAACTATGTGTTTTGGCAGGGGTAACACGGCCTGGGACACGAGCGTGTCCCAGGGCGTGTCGTGCTCGGGTTCAGTGTCGGCTGCGCGGTCATCGATTTTGGGGTCGACGATCGTCGAGAGGCTGAACACGGCCTGGGACACGGGCGTGTCCCAGGGCGTGTCAGTCACTCGTCGAGTATGGTGCACACGGGCCATGACACGGGCACAGACACGGGTGTGTCATATGCGACATGGGCGTGTCTGGTGCCGTGTCACAGGCCGTGTCCTTCTCGGGTTCAAATTGTTGGTCGTTCGCACACGGGGCGTGACACGGGTCGTGACACGGCCGTGTCGCATGCGACACGGGCGTGTCGAAGGCCGTGTCGAATGCCGTGTGCTGGTTATCGAGTCGGTCGAGACGACGAATGGGTGACACGGCCATGCACACGGCCGTGTTGCAACCCGTGTTCGACCCAGATTTTGTAAATTTGGGCTGAATCGCAGCCGTTCGATTTCCTTGGCTTGGGATCCGACGGCTGGGGGTGGATGCTGGCGGTTTAAACCAGGAAATAGGGTTTGCAATCCCTCATTTCATCCCCTTGGTTCTCTTTCTAAAGTCTAGAGAGAGGGGAGAGCAAGGAGGAGGAGGAAGGCCAAGATCCGGCCGTCGGTGGAGCTTCGGAGCTCCGAATCGCGATCCGAGTTCAGATCCGCGAAGGCGACGCCGTTGCGGTGCTTTCCAACCGCGTAGTTTTTCATGGCGCCACGGAAGAACACAAGGGTAACGATTTCTCATCCTAGGGCATGCGAAGCCCTCTTTTCCTTTGCATAGGAAGCCCGCTCTCGCGAGTGAGCGAAGAGTTGGAGCGTTCCTTGGGGTAGATATGTGAAGTCCCCCTTGTATAGAGTCCGTATGCGAAAACGGGCATAGGTATTGTGTGTGAAGCCTATCTAGACAAGTAGAGCCGGATCGGTGGTGTTGCATTGCATATGAACCGGGGAAGACTCCGGGTGTTTGGGCGTTTTTCAGGTTTTTTACATGGTAGATTGCAGCAGGGAGCCTTGGGGATTAACTCCAAGGTGCACCCGGAAAACTGGGCAAAAGCGGGTTTTGCCAACACGATGGCCGGGGAGCCAACGTGAACATAACCGGGTTATGTGATTGTTGTGGCAGAAATGGGACTCAGTGAGTCTTGACCTGCGCATATGGCTTAAATTGTCGTTGCGGAATGAGCACGGGTCAGGCAGAACCGTACCCGATCTATGTCGTTCGGTTGGACCGTTGGCATGGATGAGAGTCTTCAGCGGTCTATGACTTCAATTGTCGTGACCAAGGCCATGAAGACAAAATGCTCATTGATTGGCCGTCCAAGGGGCGGTGGTGGAACGGGAACGTCTATGGCTTGAATTGATGTGACGTTGGCCGGTTCGCCGTCAATGTGCCCTGTGTGCACGAGGTGTGTGGCCGTGCGAGCCTACGCCTGTGTTGGAGTGTGTTTACACTATTTTGATGGCCTATACTAATAAAGTGTAGGGAAAGAGCATCGCCGCCCCGATTTTGGGGGTGGGATCGTTATAATTTATCAGCATAGCTGACCGTTGCTTTTGTTTACCATCGGGCGGTGGATTGTTGCTTGCAGGTGCTGCGGAGCCGAGCGGGAAATAGCGGGCTAAAGCCCAAGTTGCTGTGCCGGCCCTCGAAGGCCTAATTTTGAGTGTTTCATTGTAATCATGTGTGGCTGGCCTGCGAGCCGAAGTATGAAAACACTTTTTTGTCAAGCAAACTGTGTAAGGCCTTAAGGCCATTTCTATTTCTGTTTATTGAAACATTCCTGCGGGTGTTTTTGTAGTGAACATTCATGCGTTTGGCTGGGTTCTTTCATCTTGCAACTAAATTTTAATGCTTCCGCTAGGTGTTTGTGTAGGACGTGCAATTGGTTAAATGGTTTCAACGCCTAACCAACCGGTCTGTCCGTAATATATGGCGTTGGGCCCCGGCCGGACCTACTGCTATATGCTATGCGACGGATAGGGGTGTTACAAATTGGTATCAGACTACTGGTTTCAGTCAAACTTAAATGAATTCGTGGACGAATTCACTTTAAGGGGTGGTGAGCACATGTGTGTGCGTCATCGTTATAACATGAAAAGAACCCATGAATGTCCACTTAGGAATGAAAATACACATGTTTGAGGAACCGACGTGTTCCTATAATTGCTGTTTGCAATAGTATTTGGTCGCTTATCGATGTTTTGGACGATTATAGGTGACCAGAAGTGGTGCTGGGCCGTCAGAACGGCCAGGTTCTGAGGCAAGCAGTGCGCCAAGTGAAGCGCCTGCAACACCTCCGTCTGCCGAGACCATTAGATTGGTGGCAGAAGCTGTCTTTGCTATGATTAATGTGCAACCTGCAAGACAGGTGTAGCAGCCTGCTCTTGCGGGGGAGCAAGTACCGCCCCAAGCGGCGGAGCCTAGAAGGGTTGAGCAGGTGGCGGTGGAGCCGGAGTTGCCTCTGAGAGCAACTGAGAGACAGCTTAAGCATGTGATGGGATTCCATCCACCGGTGTTCTCGGGAACGGGAACCTCGACCCAGGACTGAAGATTGGCTCTCAAGAGTCAATAGGGTGATGACAGCAATTGAAACAGAAGAGTGGCAGAAGACCACAATAGCAACGTTCCTATTGGATGGGGACGCAAGGTTATGGTGGGAAGGTCTAGAGCTACACCAGTTGAGGGGAAGGTCGTTGGTCGAAGTATCTATAGAGGAATTTTCGAGACTGTTCATGGCTCGATACCTCCCCTCAGCGCAGAGGATCGCACTAAAGAACGAGTTCCAAAAGTTGGTGCAAGGAGATAGCACCGTAGACGAGTACCTCCACGAGTTTACTCGATTGGGGAGATATGCTAGCGCTACCTTTGCTGACAAAGAGCGAAAGGCTAACCGCTTCTATGAAGGGTTAAGAGATGAGCTGAGGTTGCTACTGTCAGGGCCCATGGCGCATGGTTTCCTAACCTTGGTCAACTCGGCCCGGTCCTTGGAGAAGGACATGAGAAATGTGCAAGCTAAGAAGGAATCTGGTGGGAAGAAATCAGAGTTCAAGGCGCCGACTACGTCGAAGTCGGGCTATCGAAGATTCTACAAGAAGGCTAGGACGTCAGGTCCAGCTTCTTCTACAGGTGCCTCGGGGGCAACTACCAATCGAACCCCGGGCGCTTGTTTCACGTGTGGAAAGACAGGGCACTTTGCCCGCGATTGCTGGAGCGGACGCCCAAATTCCGAGAGAAAACAAGGAGCTACTTACGAAGAGAAGGGCAAGGCGGTAGAGTCAACCGCGTCCCATTATGCTCCGACTCAACCTAGAGTGTACAACTTGGGCCAGTAGGAGGCCATTAAACAAGCTGACGTGGTGACAGGTACGAGTTAATTTATAGCAAGTTAACTTTATATACTCTTGTCTATTGCTTGTTAGCCTAATATTGTTTGCGTAGGCTTTGTTTTGATTAGCGATAGTCCAGCACGGGCACTGTTCGATACGGGAGCTTCACACTCCTTCTTGTCCGAAAATTTTATATCGTGCATCGGAGTCCCTTCTTCGATGGAGAAGAACAAGTTGGATGTGCTGCTACCGAATGGGTGCTCGATGTGTGCGGACAGAGTGTGCGCCGTGAGGGTTCACATAGGGAGCCAAGAGTTCGACTTGCTAGCGTCATTGCTGCCGCTAGTAGAGTTCGACGTTATCTTTGGAATGGATTGGTTTTCGGAGCAGAAGGCTTGGATTGATTGCGATCGGAAGGAGGTCAAGCTTGGTGTTGGACGGGAGATAACATTCGAGGGACTCAAGGGGTCGAGCAAGACACTGATGTCTGCTCTTCAGGTGGTAAAGGCAGTTCGTGCTGGTGCAGATCTGTTCTTCGCAATAGTGGGGGCTGTGGAGCCAAAGTCCACGTTGGATAGCATCCCCGTGATTTGTGAATACCCCGATGTGTTCCCGGATAATCTTCTCGGGGCCCCACCGCAGCGAGAGATTGATTTCACTATCGAGCTTGTGCCAGGTGCCAAACCTGTGTCACGTGCTCCTTATAGGCTGGCGCCAAAGGAAATGGCAGAATTGAAAGTTCAGCTAGAGGAGCTAATGGAGCAAGGTTATGTGCGTCCAAGCTCGTCGCCTTGGAGCGCACCGGTCCTCTTCGTTAAGAAGAAGGACGGGAGTATGCGGCTGTGTATCGATTATAGAGAGTTGAACAAGCTGATGGAGAAGAACAAGTACCCGATCCCGAGGATTGATGATCTATTTGATCAGTTAGTCAGATCGTCGATATATTCTAAGTTGGACTTGAAGTCGGGGTACTATCAGTTGAGGATCAGGGAGTGTGATATCCCGAAGACGGCGTTCAACACAAGGTATGGGCATTTCGAGTTCACGGTCATGCCGTTTGGACTGACGAATACGCCTTCAATGTTTATGGACTTGATGAACAGGACGTTCCGAGATTTCCTGGACCGCTTTGTGATCGTCTTTATTGATGATATATTTGTGTACTCGCAGTGCGAAGAAGATCACTTCAAGCACTTGCATCTGGTGTTGGAGACTTTGAGGAGGAATGAACTGTATGCGAAATTCTCCAAGTGCGAGTTCTGGCTACCCTCAGTAGCGTTCCTTGGTCACATTGTTAGTGGGGAAGGTATAGCGGTGGATCCGACGAAGATCGTTGCGATACGGGAGTGGCTTGCGTTGTCTTCTGTCGCGGAAGTCCGTAGTTTCCTCGGGCTTGCCGGATATTACAAGCGCTTCGTAGAGAACTTCTCGCGGATAGTGCTACCTCTCACGAAGTTAACAAGGAAAGATCAGAGATTCTTGTGGACGCAGGAGTGCATGCAAGCTTTTGAGGAGCTGAAGAGACGGTTGACCACGGCGCCAGTGCTTAGTTCGCCGAGTGGGACCGAGGGCTTCGAGGTTTATAGTGACGCCTCGGGTAGTGGTTTGGGCTGTGTGCTGTTGCAGCATGGGAGCGTGATAGCTTATGGATCGCGTCAGCTAAAAGTGCATGAAAGGAACTATCCGGTCCACGACTTGGAGTTGGCGGCCGTGATATTTGCACTTAAGCTGTGAAGGCACTACCTATACGGCGTAAGGGTCGATATATATACCGATCACAAGAGCCTGAAGTACCTGTTGGATCAGAAGGATCTTAACATGAGGCAGAGGAGGTGGATGGAGTTCCTGGGGGACTACACCTTCAAGATTCATTATGTACCCGGGAAGGGCAATGTAGTTGCTGATGTGTTTAGTCGCAGGGCTCCCGCCCAAGCCAACTGGTTGTCGGTGCATGATGAGCGGCTAATACGGGAGTTGGAGGAGCTAGAAATCTGTTGCGTTGACAAGCAGACGAGCGCCAAAGCAATGTTGAACTGGACAGAGGTTCAGTATGACCTGGCTGACCGGGTTCGGCAGGCATTGGAGTTAGATGACTCCATGAAGGAGCTTATGGAGGCTGCGTTGGATGGGTAAAATTCCCAATTTTCAGTGGAAGATGGGTTATTAAGGAAGGATCATCGGTTGTGCATCCCAAGTGGGAGTAACCTACGGGCGGAGTTGATGTACGAGGCTCATCATACCAAGTACTCGATCCACCCAGGGAGCACAAAGATGTACCGTGACCTCAAGAAGCTGTTTTGGTGGCCGGGGCTTAAGAAAGACGTATCGTTGTTTGTGGCTAAGTGCCAAACGTGCGCCTTGGTGAAGGCGGAGTGCCAAAAGCCGGGAGGATTCTTGAAGTCCTTGCCTATACCGGAGTAGAAGTTCGACGACATATCCATGGACTTTGTGCATGGGTTGCCAAGGTCGCAGAAGGGGAACGACGCCATTTGGGTGATCGTAGATCGGCAAACTAAGGTGTCACATTTTATTATGCATAGGAAGGATGACTCGGTGGAGAAATTGGCGAAGCTTTATGTGGACAATAGAGTTAGACTGCATGGTGTGCCTCGCAGCATTGTGAGTGATCGCGATGGGCGTTTCACGTCCAATGATTGGAGGTTGGTGCAGCAGATGCTGGGGACAAAGTTGAAGTTCAGCACAGCCTTCCATCCGCAGACGGATGGGCAGACCGAGAGAGTCAATAGAACGATGGAGGACATGCTCCGCATGTGTGTTCTAGACTTCGGGAAGCATTGGGAGGACCACGTGTATTTGGTGGAGTTCGCGTACAACAACAGCTACCAGGCGAGTATCCAAATGGCACCCTTTGAGGCCCTTTATGGTAGAAAATGTCGCACGCCGTTGTCTTGGTTAGAAACGGATGAGGCAAGGTTGTACAAGAAGTAGGAAGTGGAGAGTGCTACCTCGTTGGTGCAGATCATTCAGGAGCGCTTGTTGATCGCTCAGGACAGGGAGGCGAAGTATTACAATGCCAAGCACCGGAACGTGGAGTTCACGGTAGGCGATTGGGTATACTTAAAAGTGAAGCTGTTCAAGGGGGTTTCACGGGTGAGACGCTTGAAGAAGCTGAGCCCAAGATACCTTGGACCTTTTGAGGTTCTGGAGCGAGTCGGCGAAGCGACATACCATTTGAGGCTATCGGGGGAATTAAGTGGGCTACATGATGTGTTCCACATCTCTGTATTGCGGAAGGCGGTTCAAGAGCCTTCGCAGGTGATCGCAGTTGATCAAGTGCCGGTGGACGAAGGGTTGACAACTAGGGTCAAGCTTGTTCGTATCGAAGACTCTGAGGTCAAGAGGCTCCGTAACAAGGAGATCCGGATGGTCAAGGTCCGGTGGGACAATTGTGGTCGGGAGGAACTCTCTTGGGAACGGGAGCAAGCTATAATGGAGGAGTACCCGGAGTTATTCCACTCAGGTACCGCTTAAAGTTTTCCGTTTTCTTTCCTTTAGTAATTTCGTGGGCAAAATTCTTTTAAGAGGGAGAGAGTTGTAACGCCCCGAAACTCAATAGGGTGATGGGTGGTGTTTTGAGCAAAATATGTGTTTTGGCAGGGGTGACACGGCCTGGGACACGGGCGTGTCCCAGGGCGTGTCATGCTCGGGTTCAGTTTCGGCTGCGCGGTCATCGATTTTGCAGTCGACGATCGTCGAGAGGCTGAATACGGCCTGGGACACGGGCGTGTCCCAGGGCGTGTCAGTCACTCGTCGAGTGTGGTGCACACGGGCCATGACACGGGCACAGACACGGGCGTGTCACATGCCACACGGGCGTGTCTGGTGCCGTGTCACAGGCCGTTTCCTTCTCGGGTTCAAATTGTTGGTCATTACACACGGGGCGTGACACGGGTCGTGACACTGGCGTGTCGCATGCGACACAGGCGTGTCGGAGGCCGTGTCGAATACCGTGTGTTGGTTATCGAGTCGGTCGAGAAGACGAATAGGTGACACGGCCATGCACACGACCGTGTTGCAACCCGTGTTCAACCTAGATTTTGTAAATTTGGGGTGAATCGCAGCCGTTCGATTTCCTTGGCTTGGGATCCGACGGTTGGGGGTGGATGCTGGCGGTTTAAACCCAGAAATAGGGTTTGCAATCCCTCATTTCATCCCCTTGGTTCTCTTTCTAAAGTCTAGAGAGAGGGGAGAGCAAGGAGGAGGAGAAAGGCCAAGATCCGGCCGTCGGTGGAGCTTCGGAGCTCCGAATCGCGATCCGAGTTCAGATCCGCGAAGGCGATGCCGTTGCGGTGCTTTCCAACCGCGTAGTTTTTCATGGCACCGCGGAAGAACGCAAGGGTAACTATTTCTCATCCTAGGGCATGTGAAACCCTCTTTTCCTTTGCATAGGAAGCCTGCTCTCGCGAGTGAGCGAAGAGTTGGAGCTTTCCTTGGGGTAGATATGTGAAGTCCCCCTTGTATGGAGTCCGTATGCAAAAACAGGCATAGGCATTGTGTGTGAAGCCTATCCAGACAAGTAGAGCCGGATCGGTGATGTTGCATTGCATATGAACCGAGGAAGACTCCGGGTGTTTGGACGTTTTTTGGGTTTTCTACGTGGTAGATTGCAGTAGGGAGCCTTGAGAATTAACTCCAAGGTGCACCCGGAAAACTGGCAAAAGCGGGTTTTGCCAACACAATGGCCGGGGAGCTAACGTGAACATAACCGGGTTATGTGATTGTTGTGGCGGAAACAGGACTCGGTGAGTCTTGACCTGCGCATATGGCTTAAATTGTCGTTGCGGAATGAGCACGTGTCAGGCGGAACCGTACCCGATCTATGTCGTTCGGTGGGACCATTGGCATGGATGAGAGTCTTCGGCGGTCTATGGCTTAAATTGTCGTGACCAAGGCCATGAAGACAAAATGCTCATTGATTGGCCGTCCAAGGGGCGGTGGTGGAACGGGAATGTCTATGGCTTGAATTGACGTGACGTTGGCCGGTTCGCCGTGAATGTTCCCTATGTGCACGAGGTATGTGGCCGTGCGAGCCTACGCCTGTGTTGGAGTGTGTTTACACTATTTTGATGGCCTATACTAATAAAGTGCAGGGAAAGAGCATCGCCGCCCCGATTTTGGGGGCGGGATCGTTATAATTGGTCAGCATAGCTGACCGTTGCTTTTGTTTACCACCGGGCGGTGGATTGTTGCTTGCAGGTGCTGCGGAGCCGAGCGGGAAATAGCGGGCTAAAGCCCAAGTTTCTGAGCCGGCCCTCGAAGGCCTAATTTTGAGTGTTTCATTGTAATCATGTGTGGCCGGCCTGCGAGCCGAAGTATGAAAACACTTTTTTATCAAGCAAACTGTGTAAGGCCTTAAGGCCATTTCTATTTCTGTGTATTGAAACATTCCTGCAGGTGTTTTTGTAGTGGACATTCATGCGTTTGGCTGGGTTATTTCATCTTGCAACTAAATTTTAATGCTTCCGCTAGGTGTTTGTGTAGGACGTGCAATTGGTTGAATGGTTTCAACGGGTAACCAACCAGTCAGTCCGTAGTATATGGCGTCGGGCCCCGGCCGGACCTACTGCTATATGCTATGCGACGGATAGAGGTGTTATAACGGGAGCACCCCAAGGAGAAGAATTTGGCCTAATGAATCAACACTGCAATAACTCATCCAACTGGGTACACATCTCTTTCAGCTCACGCGGGGTCATACGGTACGTTGCTTTAGCAATAGGGTGAGTACCCGAATCTAGATCTATAATAAACTCCACATCTCTCTCAGGAAGAAGACCAGGAAGACTAACTGGGAAAGCATTAGGAAACTACCGCACCACTAGAATATCCTCGATACGCGGCAAAATACTAACGATTTCCAAAATATAAACCAAATAAGCACAACAACTGAAATCTAGAAACTTTCGAGCACATACCGTAGAAATAATCGGGGAATCCTGACGCGGAAAACCATACACACTCCTGGGGTGGACATTATCCATCTTGAAGTCCAAATGCTTAACCTTGCATTGGATAACTACATCGTATTTGGACAACCAGTCCATGCTCAGAATCACATCAAAGTCCTCCAGGTCTAACACCTTCATATCGGTAAAATCTAGGAAATCGCCCAAAAGAATAGGACAACTCTGGATACCCTGGTCCGACACCACCGAGTCACTAGAGGGTAACTTAACGCGAAATTAATCTCCAACTTGATCAAGATTTAGACGATGACGCTCTATGAAAGTCTTAGCCACGAATGAGTGGGTAGAACCAGAATAAAACAGAATGTGCGCCCAACGATTCTGTACCTTAAACTTCCTAATAAAATCATATACGTAACTAACTGACCAGCATCAAAACTATAGCTACGAGCTAACGAGCTAGATTAGAATCTAACCTGAGATCACTTGGGTGGACATCTGAGCTTCTTCAAAAGTCATCACATTCATCTTGCCCTTCCCTTTGTCTAGCTGCGGCAGCAGCAAGGCTTGAAGTGGAACTGGCTATAGAGGGGCTGAGACTGCGGGCATCTATACTTCAAATGCCCTTTCTGTCCACACTAGAAGCATACCTTATCTTTACTCCAACAATAGGAAACATCATGCCCATTTTGCTTGTACGAAGCACAAACAAGATCTTCTTTGGGTACGCTCTAAATTACAAGCACTTGTTGCTGCTTTTGAGCTCCCAACCTCTCAAAACACTTTTCAAATGGATGGCCTGATCAGCCATAGAAACTACACGCCTCCTTGCTTCCTTTCTTCGAAGCAGGGCCGAAATCCCGAGAGCTCTTACCATCATCAGACTTTCTCTTATCCTTTCTCATTTGATTGCCTCGATTCTTCGTATTATTGATCACTTCGACTTTCAGAGCAACTTATACTGCCTCAGCATAATTCTTAGATCCATACGCACTAGCCAACTGCTGGATGTCGCTCCTAAGACCACTTAGAAAGCGCTTTACTCTGCTCGCTTCAGAGGCCACCAAACTATGAGAAAACCTGCTCAACTTGCTGAACTCTATCTCGTACTAACTGATTGGGAGTTATCTTTGCTTCAGATGTAGAAAGTTGTTCATCAAACGGTCTTGCTCGATGATGGCAGAAAGTTTCTCAGCAATAACTCCTTGAAAGATTCACATGAACATCCATCCGTAAGATTCTCCTTCTCTCTTAACCACCAGCCCTTTACAAGACCCTTCAACTGGTAAGCGGCAACTATCACTCTTTGGTCAGCAAAAATTCCTGAATACGAGAACATTTCCTCGATAGCAATAATCCAGTCATCCAATACCATAAAGTCAGCTCCACTATCATAGGTAAGAGGTACTAATCGCTGAAAATGCGAAATGAAATTCATCTCTGGTGGCAACAAAACTGGAGTCACCAAATGAGCAGGAGGAATAAGAACAGCTTGACCTACAATAGGTTCCTATACTCTAGTCTGCTGTCCTGAAACAACAGTCAACAATGCCTGAATTTGTTATTGCATCTCAATCATCTGCCTTGACAGAGCCTCATTGCTCTATTGCAGACCTTCAATCACAGCCTCACTTTGCGCACCTGACAACTCGCCCTCAGACTAGGGTGTCAACCTCGTCATAACGCTCTTAGTCAGCATCCTAATAATACAACGAACGTCAAATAAAAACCTAGCTTAACGCTAGAACTACTCATATTAGTTCAGACCATACATGAATGGATACTTGATCTTGCTGCTAACTTTCTCTGAGATTTTCATAAATGACGTTATGCTTAGCTTAGGATGATATACCGTCATCCTATTAACTCATGTGAATAAACTATGAATGCATGAATTCTTCTTCTTTTTGGTTTAAATCCATTTGTGTACGTATGTCATCATATAGATCTTGGCTTGACACGTGTGCTAATGCTATGTTATGTCATGCATGTTGTGATATGCAGTCTAATAAAGACCTTAATGTATGTTATGAGCGGCGTACACAAGAAATATTATGCATCTCATACTACATAATATCACATGTAATGAAAGCAAAATCTAATGGGCATTAATGTGATGATTGTTATGCATCTCATACTACATAATAGTCACATATTGCTTCCTATGAGGATCCATATACAAACACATATTATGCATCTAATACTACATAATATGCCTTGTATACTTCTTATCAAGCTTATGTGTGTAGTGTTCATGCTTCGGCCAAGACGTACTGATGACGCATCAGTGTATGTATGAAATTGAACAAGACCACTAAAATTATACCTCTGATACCAACTATCACTACCCGTATTTTCTCAACATAAAAAATTATATAAGAGTAAGAGAAAACACGTGTCGTGATGCCGTACCGTGAAGGGGATAACTACAGATGCTCAGGCAAGAACCCACTCCTAACACTTTTCAAAGAATTCTCGAGTTTATCAAGAAGAAAACATATTTTTATATAGGTTTGTCGTGAAAATTTTTCGTCCACTCTTTATAAAATTTGTTATTTTTGTATGCGTAAGAGTGCCACTCGTCAAGTTCGTTAAGTTGAAATTTTCTAAGGTCGCCAACAGAGTGGGGATCAAAATTTAAAAATCGCAAGGCCCAAAAAGCACGGTGTTCTAATTCTACGGGTAAATGACACGATTTTCCATAAACAAACCGATACGGCGTACATCCGATGGCAGTTTTGTATGCTGTTCGGTAGGCCCATAGAGCATCGTCTAATTTGGTTGACAAGTCTTTTATAGTGGTGGAAACAGTCTTTTCTAAAATTTTTTTTATCTCTCTGTTCACTACTTCGACTTGTCCGTTAGTTTGGGGGTGGTAGGCAGTTGAAAGCTTATGCATAACGCCGTATTTTATAAGAGTTTTGGAAAACTGCGCGTTACAAAACTGTGAACCCCTATCGCTAACGATGGCTCGCGGCGTACCGAATCGATAAAATAATTTTTTTAAGAAAGCAATTACGACTCAGGAGTCATTAGTAAGAAGATCTCGGGCTTCAGCCCATCGTGAAACATAATCGACGACAACTAAGATGTATTTATTTCTGAAGCTAGAAGGAAGAGGGCCAACAAAATCAATTCCTCAGAGGTCGAAAACTTCACACTCGAGGAAATAATTTTGCGGCATTTAATTTTTATAGGAAATATTTCACGACCGTTGGAAACTATCACACCTACTCACAAAAGCTTTCGCGTCTTTAAACAGGCTATGCCAGTAAAAACCCGCGCAAAGCACCTTTTGAGCGGTGCGAGCAGTTTGATAGTGACCTCCAGTCGGTCCTTCATACAAATGTTTTAAAATATCTAATCCTTCTTCAAAAGAGACACATCTCCTTATCACCTGGTCCGCACAAACTCGAAAAAGATGCGGGTCCTCCCAAAAATAATTCTTCAACTCAGAAAAGAATTTCATATTTTGTTGAGAGGAGAACTCTTTTGGGAGCACACGAGCCACTAAATAGTTAGCTATGTGTGCAAACCAAGGAGAGGGATGTGTTAATTGAAAGCAGCTTCTCATCAGGAAAATAATCATTAAAAGATTTTTCATCTAAATTTTCTATATATGGATTATCTAATCGTGAGAGATGGTTGGCGGCAAAATTCTCGGCTCCTTGCTTATCAAGGATTTCTATGTCAAACTCCTGGAGGAGTAAGACCCAGCGAATCAGGTGCGGCTTGGCATCTGTCTTAGCAAAAAGATACTTGAGGGCCGAGTGGTCCGTAAAAATGATATTTTTGGAAAGCGTAATATAAGGACGGAATTTATCAAATGCGAAAACAACAACTAGAAGCTCCTTCTCGGTTGTGGTATAATTCTCTTGTGCCAATGTAAGTGTTTTACTTGCATAATAGATGGGGCAAAAGTTTTTAGGTATTTGTTGTCCTAGTACGACTCCCACCGCGAAACTACTCGCATCGCACATAATTTCAAAGGGAAGGTGCCACACTAGAGCTATCATAATAGGGGCATTAATTAACTTTTCTTTTATTAATTCAAAGGCAGATAGACAAGGTTCTTCAAAAATGAATGGGGCGTCTTTTTCTAAGAGTTGAGTAAGGGGTTTGGTGATTTTTGATAAGTCTTTTATGAAGCGGCGGTAGAAACCAATGTGTCCTAAGAAACTTCTAATAGCTTTGACGTTCGTAGACGATGGCAGCTTCTCGATAACTTCTATCTTAGCTATGTCTACTTCAATTTCTCTCGTAGAAATCTTATGACCCAAAACTAACCCTTCCTTCACCATAAAATGGCATTTTTCCCAATTTAGGGCAATGTTAGTTTCTTCGCATCTTTCTAAGACTTTTTTGAGGTTTTCTAAACATCTCTCAAAGGCATCGCCGAACACAGAGAAATCATCCATAAATACCTCCATAATGCTTTCTACGTACGTGTCGAAGATAGCGAGCATACATCGCTGGAATGTAGCTGGCGCATTACATAATCCAAACGACATTCTCCGGTAAGCGAATGTGCTGAAGGGACAAGTAAACGTAGTTTTCTCCTAGTCCTCGGGAGAGATGTGGATTTGAAAATACCCCGAGAGACCATCGAGAAAATAGTAAAAGCTATGTCTGGATAATCGCTCTAAGATTTGATCGATGAATGGTAAGGGGAAGTGGTCCTTGCGGGTGGCATCGTTTAACTTACGATAGTCAATATACATTCGCCACCCCATCACCGTATGTGTCGGGATTAAATCATTATTTTCATTAATAACTATGGTTATCCCTCCCTTTTTTGGCACTACCTGAACAGGACTAACCCACTTACTATCTGAAATAAGATAGATAATTCCTGCGTCTAACAGTTTCATAACCTCGCCTTTTACGACTTCTTTCATATTTGGATTTATAAGACGCTAAGGTTGGATTGAATTACGCAAATTATCTTCCATTAGGATTTTGTGGGTATAGAAAGATGGGCTTATGCCTTTGATATCAGATATCTGCCAGGCAATAGCTCAGCAATGTTTACGTAAAACTAGAAGGAGTTTGTCATTTTGTAATTCAGTTAAGTAGGCTAAAACTATCACTGGCAGTTTGTAATTTTTCTCTAGGAAGGTATACTTGAGATGTTCAAGTAGTTCTTTTAATTTTAGGGTAGGGGGTTCTTCATAAGATGTTTTGGAAGTTCTTTCTTTTTTAAAAATAATATCTTTGTAGACTTTTGACTTATACGAAAAATTTGAAGTGGGTGAATCAATGACGAAATCCACCGGGAAGATGAAATTGTCGACTTTGACTAGAACATCCTCCACTATTCCTAATGGGTACTTAATTGATCTATCGGAGAGCTAGATACTCATGCGTGTGGGGTTGAGGATACCAATTCCTAACTTCTTAAATAACGAGAGGGGCATCAGGTTGATACTTGCATCTAAGTCGGCCAATGCGTGCTTGACAAAATGATCACCAAAGACACACGATATAGAAAAACTACCCGGATCACTTATCTTCTTTGGTAAACCGTTTGTCAAGACAACATATCACTCACCATTTAACGTGATGTGCGATAAGTTCTCTAACTTCTTCTTATTAGTTAGAAGGTCCTTAAGATACTTAGCGTACTTCGGTATTTGGGAGATTGCTTCGTGGAAAGGCAGATTTATGTGGATCTGCTTAAACATTTCTATGAAGCGGGTATATTGATCATCTAGATGTTGTTTGCTAAGTTGGGAAGGGTATGGTGGAGTTGGATCATTTTTAAAAATAGGTGGTGGAGCGAGATCTTTTTCTAAAGTAGAGAGCGGAGTGATAACTTCTTTTTCAATAGGTGGTGGAATATTCAAAATGGGGGCGAAGCTTGCCTCGGGCTCTTCGCTAACATACCAGAAACTTTCTTCCCACTCCGAAGAGTTATAGATTTCGCCTGCTCTCTTGGGTTGGGCTCGGTATTGACAGGAAGAGACTTGGCGGGTCGCTCAGATATAATTTTAGCCAGTTCTCCAACTTGATTTTCTAGATTTTAATGGATTCGACTAGGCTTCTTATAGTTACATCATTAACATTCATAAATTTTGAAAACATTTCCTCCAAGCTTGGAGGTTTTTGATAATTTTGAAGAAGTGGAGGTGGTGCAAAAAAATTATTTTGTGGTGGCGGGCGCATTGCATTCGAAGGGTTACTCCACGAGAAATTTGGGTGGTTTCGTAAAGCGGAATTATAACTATTCAGAAAACAAAGCCTGGCGCAGGAAAATTAGCAGTAGAAATATTATGAAAAACATTCCTAGGCATATTGCTAACATAGTCTATTTGTTCAGGGACAGGAGTTGCAGATTCCCATACCCGAGGGGCGGAGGTAGCAGTCATCTCCGTTATCTTTTTACTTAACACTTACACTTATAGAGCTAGCTGGGAGACGTTATCTACTTCAAATATACCCTCAGGTTTATTTGGGTGGGACTTAGGCACATTCCACTGATATGTGTTCATGACCATGTCCTCGAAAAGCTCAAGAGATGCTTCTGGGGTTTGTGATTTAAAGTACCACCAGAAGCTGCGTCTATCATTTGCTTTGTATTTTGATTTAGCCCGTTATAAAACGTCTGCACTTGTAACCATACAGGCAGCGTGTGATGGGGGAATCATATTAAGAGTTCTTAATCTTTCCCAGGTTTCATAAAGATATTCAGAATCTATTTGAAAAAAAGCAGAAATATCGTTCCTAAGTTTTACAGTTTTAACTGGCCGAAAATACTTCGTCAGAAATTTTTCAGTTAGTTCATCCCAAGTGGTAATGCTCCCTCTTGGCAGAGTCATCAACCACTATTTAGCTTTAGTTCTAAGGGAGAAGGGGAATAATCTTAGCCTAATAGTATCATTTGTAACACCATTGATTTTAAAGGTGTCACAAATCTCAAGAAAGCTAGCTATATGCGCGTTCGGATCTTCATCTTGAAGTCCGTAATATTGCACATACTGCTGCACCATTCTAATTATGCTAGATTTAAGTTCAAAATTATTATTAGCTATAGCAGGGTGAACTATGCTTGATTCTGTACCCTCTAGATTCGGCCGTGCATAGTAGGACAAAGGCCTATGCAGGGCTTCCTCTACGATGGGCTCTTCCATTCTTAAAGTAGAAAATGACTCGGAATCCTTAACCGGTATTTGGAGAGTAGGGCCTTGAAATTGCGATCTTCTCCAAAGAGTACACTCAATTTCGTGGTCCTAGTCAAAAATAATCGACGGATTTCTGCAGGTCATGCACTAGGAGAAGAGAAGATAAAGAAAGAGAAAATAAACTTAGAAAAAGAGAACTACTAATTTTTTGAAATAGATTTTTTTAATGTTTTAACTCCCGAACTTCCTAAGGGCTACCCGTAAAGGGTTCGCAAGGTACTAAACAAGATAGTGGTATTTAAGCCACATTGCCCTTTTCGAGAGTGTTAGGTGGTGTAAAAAAATTGTGAAGCGGGTTTCTATTAAGTGCGTTAATATTTTTTAATTTTTAAGAAAGGGGGGTGAGAAAGAGAAGAGATAAGAGCAATAGGTTTGTGTTTTCAAATTATCAACAAAAGTTGCACCTCGGCAACGGTGCCAAAAACTTGGTGTCTACTATTCATGAAGAGAATAAAAACCGAACTAGCAATCCAACTAAGCAAGTATACCTAATGAACTGTAGCTAGGGGACAGAAGTGTCGTATTAAAATCTGGGAACCGTTGAGTAATCTTACTCACACGAAAACTATTATCTTATTGAAGGATTCTTTTTGGGTTTATTGAAAGAAAACTCATTGTGACTAAGAAAGGAAATATAGCGCTAAAAAGAGAACTACTTGTAGTTAAATAAGAACTACTAAAAACGATTACAACAAGGGGTTGAAACGATGAAATAGTAAAGTACTCGATCGAGAATCACCTCGGCGAAAGTTGATTAAAAAATACGATAATAAACCCTAACTTAATAGGGTAAAGGACCTTGACCGTGGAGGTTCCTAAAGATTGAACACGCTTTTCTCGAAGTCGGGCCCAACTGAGTTTAGGAAGGTCTGACCGAACTCTCGTCCAAATCGGATACCTAAAGCTCTCTTTACGCGGTGAACCCCACTATTGGATTTCACACTAATTAGCGAGATTTAACTTCTGCCTCTCCTGAGGGGTGCGTGAAACTCTCTTTACTCTTGAGTGTTCTTCAAAATATGAGCCTCTCGACGAGCTAAGAGTGAAAACAAATATGGAAATAATATATCGATGATATAACTCCAAACATGATTTTTCAAGAGTAAATCAAAGGCCTAAACCCTGAAAAGAAAAAGTAAACTTAAAGCATCATAACTTAATCAACTCGAACCTCGGATCATCAAGATCGAGTACAAGGAAGATTAGTTAATTATGGAGAAGTGGAGGAAGAGAGTTGGGTAGAAGAACATATGAAAACAAAGTAAAAAAAGGCACTTTATATTAATTCTAAAAAGAGTTACAACTTAGAATAAAGGAGTACAAGTGAAATGAAATAAAAACCTATACTAGCATTTACATTAAACTACTAAAGAAATTACAAAAACTAATACAAAGGAGTACACTAAGGTAGAATTAAGAAAAGACCTAAAAATAGAAAAAGGGAGAGAGGAAGAGCATGAAAGACTTCAGGAAATAAAAGGGAAGCACCTCCCCTCTCAACCTAAAACTACTTGCTGGACACAAGGGGGAGGCCTGAATTTATAGACTTTTTTCGGGATGGTCACGCCCCCTGTCACGCCCGGGGAGGGCGTGTCCGGGTGGCGTGTCAGGTACGGGGTTGACCTCAGGAGCTGAATTCTGACGGAAATGATGATTTCTTTTGTACGTCGGTAGACACACCCTAGGCCATGCCCGTGTAGGAGGGGCATGTAAGATACATCAAGTCTCAATCATTGGTCGGAAATCCGCCAGTCGTCGAAAAAGGTGGAACACGCCCCAAGGCCACGCCCGTGTAGGGGGGCGTGTCAGTACTGTTGATGTGGAACAATGAAAAATCTTTAAATATGACAGTAGGCTTCGGGATGAGGGTGATATGCCCAGAGACACCCCCAGGGAGGGCGTGTCAGGGGGGTGTGTCAGGTGTTTTTCTGGGGATTTGGTCTCTGACAGCAATCTTCCTCGGGATTAGGTTACACGCCTGGTGACACGCCCAGGGAGGGCGTGTCAGGGGGGCGTGTCAGGTCATTTTGGCCGAAAATTGAAAAATCTGCAGAAGGAAGAGAAATCATTAGTGGCAACAACATATACAAAAAGAGGTCAATATATAAGCTTAAAAGACATGATTTGTGCATTAAAAACCTAAAAATACCCTAATAGTTTAGACTACAAAACGTATTATTACTAGTCTTCTCCCGAGAAACTGAAAGGTGCCAGAGGTGCTTTTACTGTCTTTTCTACAACTTGCAAAATCTGTATCTGAATACCCAATTAGTTCAAAATCACTATTCCTAGGGTACCATAGACCAAGATCAGGTGTTCCCTTGAGATGTCTTAGAATTCTTTTAGAATCAGAATAATGAGACTCTTTAGGGCATGCCTGATATCTTGCACAAATACATGTAGCATACATAATGTCTAGCCTACTAGCAGTCAAGTAAAGGAGGGAGACAATTATGCCTCTATACAAGGTTTCATCAATAGGTTTCCAAGTCTCATTCTTATCTAATGATACACTTAACCCTATAGGAGTTTTCATTATGGAGGCTGTCACAACCCTCATTTTCTCAGAATTGAAGAAGCATCAGAGTATGAGAAAACACGCATCGTGATGCCACGTCGAGCAGGGGATTACTGTCGACACTCAGGCGAACACCATCTAACTAGACTATGAAAATTCATAAGTTTAATGGTTAGAAAATCAGTTATATTTTAAAAGCTGTATCCCTCGGCTCAGTGGATCATCTAGTCCACAGTTTAAAAACTATACTTATACGCTGCAGAAAAATACTTTATTCAAGTTTGACATCCTAAAAGAGTGCGTCATACCTATGTAATTATTACCTTTTTGGAGCAATAAAATTTGCCTTTATTTATCTCTTTTTACTTGGATAAAGGTGTTGAGTGAATCTTTTACACTCAATGCCTCTAGACTTTTCTAATTTTTGATAAGGCGTTGAGCGAGCCTTCTTCACTCAACGCTTCTGTACTTGGATAGATTTCCTTTGAGTAGGCATTGAGTGAAAGGTCTTCACTCAATGCTTCTAGACATTGCTATATGAGTCCAGCACACTAAGGCTTTGAATGCCTGAGCTTCTGTCAATGCTTTTAGGCCTCTGACATTGAGTGAAGTGTACTTACTCAATGCTTGTGGACTTAGGAAAATTTCTACCTCTCTATTGTGTCCTGTCTTGAGTCCAACCAAAAGTCTTACTGAATCAATCTGTCTAATCATGGAACAATAGACAACCTGCATATATTGAACTTGGACATATATCAAATACAACTATGTGTATACTATTGACTTGTGGGCCTTCTTCAAATATAGGACATTGTGATCATTGGACCCAACAACCGGTGTTGAAGTAATCACCTCCACACCTTGGAGAACCTCATCCTCAATAGGAGTGGGCACAACACTGCACGCACCTGCATTATCCTGCATGGCATCCTTAACAAAAAGGTCAGAAAAAATGTAGTATTATGCATAGAAGTGGAGGAAGTAGTGCTCTGCAAAAACGCGAGCACTGAATCCTCACAAGGAATGATATCCATACAAGGAAATATATGAACAAAAGCGACATGCACAACCATATCGGGGCACAAATAAGACATAACTCAGATGGGAGCATCTACACACTTACCTTCGAAAGATGAAGGTGATATAGAAACATAACAGGAGGTAGATGGTGTGCAGTCTTAGGAAGGACTTGGGACAGTCCAGATATCCAACTCATCATCCTTGTCTATCTGGTGGAGGTACTCGAGAAAATCCTTCAGAGCGTGATCTATGCTCCGACAAAACATGCCCTGTTTTGTATTCTTCTTTGGTCCAAATAGGGCCAATGTCGAATTCAAAAATGATGCGTGCGGTATGGATGAATAGCCATAGAACTTAGGCACAGTATATGATGTATTGTATGATATCGGTGTTTGATACACTAAGCCTTGCGGTCTAGAGCCACCATCCCCCGATGGGCAACTATCACATGCATAGGAAACATCTCCGCACCAATCACAATATATATTAAAGCTAGCCTACATGACACAAAGAAAGGAAGGATTCCCAGAAAAATAATGTTGTGCGTAACACTACACCCCAAACAACAAACTGAAGTAACCTAAACTTTGAATAAGAAAAATAAATGGAAGGAAACAAAAACTAAGAAAATTGGAAACTTTTACAACTAATTTCCCAAACAGAAATATCACAGTGACAATTGCGTTCCCCAGCAACAGTGCCAAAAACTTGATGCGTGCTCGACAAGTGCACCAGTCACTCAAGCAATATAAAATGGGGGAACAACTCCCTAATATCGATTTCTTAAGGAATGTAGGTTGGGGTGCGTGATTCAATTATTTAGAAATTTAATTGCAAGAGATAAGAAGAAACACATGGCTTGGTTTGGGTTTGAGCAAAGATAAAGAACAACTAAATAGCTAGTGTGGGTTGCCTTCACCGCTTCGCAGGGGTGGAAGCCCAATTCAACAAGCTTATGTAGCGGTTTGCAATAGATGAGGGTCAAAAGCAGCTCTTCGCAACGCACACCACTAGCAATTGCTAGTGTGATACTCACATGATAGTGCGGGAGATGAGATGAGATGAGATGGAGGCAATCCTCATAAGCATAAACTACAAGACAATCTCATAGACATGAAAGCTAGCATTAAACTAAATTAGGGTTTACACAATCAAACTCAAACATATAACAATCAAGGAAAAGTTTACTATAAATAGAGAGGAGGGAAGAGTACAACCGAAGCATGATGACTCATCCAAGTTTCACAGCCGAAATTTAGGGTTGTCAAGCCTCATCCATCTTGGACTTTGATTTCCGTCCGGTGTACAAAAGAGCTGTCACCTTCTTCCAATATACCCATCATCTTCATCAATAACCTTCGACCACGTCCTTCGCTTGAGAACTCTTCGAGTGCGGCGAGAAATTCCTCGAATTGGGGCTTGGAAGCTTGCATATGATGGAGGATGGCGAGAGGAAGCTCTATCAAGAGATTTGCGAGACAAGCTTGGTCGAAAGTCATCGGGATGATGGCCAGAGGTGGAGTAGAGGAATAGGGCAAAACAGGGATTTTAGGGCTGGAATGTAGCGAAAGATCTTATTTAATACAAAATTCTGCATTAAATAAGAACTGTTAGAAAATTGGTCACGCATGGTTGAACTCACGATTAGCGTTTAAACTATCCGATATTTATGAAAAATAAAATAGACTAGGATAGGGGTCCACCGATTTGATTTTCATTCACGCGCGGTTGCATCAATCATATGCGAAAAAAATGCACGAGTGGAGACAAAACTGAAATTTTCAGGCCAACAATGAGCTCGTGTGATTTTCCTCTCGCACATTTGAAATCAACTTTCCGTGAAGAAAACACACGACCACAAAAAAACACTAAGAGTCTGTACAAGCAGGTTGCCCGTGCGATTTCTTCTCGCATGGTTGAAATAAACCATGCCCGATTAAATCGCATGGGTAGTGTCTATACCAACATTTCAGCGCAAAGGTCATGCACGGGCAGAACACCCATTTGCAAAGGGAAAACACACGGTCATGCGATTTCCCAGAATTCTCAAATTGGGTTAGGCACCACCCCGACCTGCCCAAAACTACAATAAGAACCAAAATACAATATGGGGAGCACCATGTGCTTGCACTCAACAAAAATGGAGCACAATTAGGCACCACAACAGTCCCAAAACATGCACTGAGTGTACATTCACTGATCGAATAAAATATAAGCTATAAAAACTATAAAGTTTAGTGCATAAGCGTGAAAAATTTCCTGGATGAGCCCAAAAAACACTACAAATATCGGTCTCATCAGGTCTTACCCACGTACTGTCTGAGATAGGTTAGATAATTCCTTGATCCAGAAGTTTTATTACCTCAGCCTTAACGACATCCCTTATGTTCATGTTAAGTCATCGTTGAGGATGGATGGTTTTGCGAAAATTATCTTCGAGGAAAATTTTATGTGTGCAAAAAGATGGGTTTATCCCTTTTATATCAGAAATCTTCTATGCAATTGCATGACGATGCTTGTTTAAGACTTTACCAATTTATAAGTCTCCGAATTGCTTGAGTCCGAAGAAATAATGACAGGAGGTTTAAAATCTTTTTTGAGGAAAACGTACTTAAGTTAACTCGAAAGTTGTTTTAACTCTAGGATTGGCGGTTCTTGTTAGAAGGCTTTAATTTTTAAATCTTTTGAATTAAAAGGTTCGAAAGGCTAATTTTCATGCATTTCTTATAAACAAAATGAATTCGCCAAATTCGAATCGACTAACATTAAATAGATCTATTCATAAAGAGAAGAACCAAATTCTTCAAATGAAGCTTCAAAATTAAAATAAGAATTGTCGTTTGATAGAGAATTCCACACAGAGGGATTAATATGGAAAGTAATTTCGTCGTCTCCGACCCGAAGGAGGAGTCTTCCGTTACTTATGTCAATTAATGCGCGGGAGGTGGTAAGGAAGGGGCGACCGAGTATAATTGGTACCTCAGTGTCCTCCTCGATGTCGAGGATGACGAATACTACAGGGTAGATAAACTTGTCAACCTTGACCAGAACATCCTCGACTACTCTTATCAGATATTTTATCAAAAGATCCGCTAGTTGGATGCTCATTCTTGTTGGGCTCGGAATACCCAATCCAAATTTCTGGAAGAGGGAGTATGACATCAGATTGATGCTAGCACCTAGGTATGCTAAAGCATATTTTATTAACAAATTACCAAAAAGGAACATGATGGATAACCATCCCCGGTCATTTAATTTTTGGTGTAATTTGTTAAGAAGAACCGCCGAGCATTCCGCGCTAAGGGAAATGCAAAAACATCTTCGAGTTTCTTTTTTTATAGAAAACAAATCTTTAAGGTAATTCGCGTATTTCGACATTTGAGAGAATGCCTCACAGAAAGGGACATTAATTTGAATTTGTTTTAGGATTTGTTGAAATTTTTTATACTGCTCGTCTTTTCGCTCGTTATCGAGTTTAGAAAGATAAGGTACATGAGAGCTAGAAATATTTGACATTTTTAAAATATCTAGCGATAATAATAATAGAAGAAGAAGGTCTAGGGGTCGGATTCAAAATGTGTACCTTAAGCTCAACCCTTTTTGGGGAAGTTTCCTCCTTGCCGCCTCGAAGTGTTATGGAATTGACATTTTCTCTAGGATTCAGCTTCGTGTTCCCTGGCAGAGCTCCATAAAGTCGCTCAGAGATTATTTTTGCTAGCTATCCAACCTGATTTTACAAGTTTTTATAGATCCGGTAATATTTTGGATATTTGGCTCGTTAGATGCGACATATTTAGCAAAAATTTCTTTGAGAAGAGATGAAAGAAATATTTCCTAGTTTCTGGATGATTTCTGGATGAGAGTCTTTGAGATTTTCATTGGACCTAAATTGATTTTCCAAAACATACCCTTGTTTTGTTGCAATGTCCTCTATCACAGTCTTCAGCAGTTGTTGTTGCTTAGCCAAATACACCACAGCATTGCCTCCCTTATGGAAGCAATCTATCATTTCTTTCTTGTGCAGATTGACTTCAAATCTGATTGAATTTATGTTCTGAGCCAGCTGAAACTGCAATTCCTTATTTGACTCATCCACATACTTCTCTAGAGATTGCATTTGTTCATCCAATTTTACTTGTATTTGGACCAGTAATGAACTGAAGTCCATGCTTGGAGCTGGGGTTGTGTGACTGTGTGCAAGGCTTTCTTATAGCCTGAGCTCCTTTTCTTTATTTCAACTATCTTCCTTTTCTTAGCCATAGTGGCTTCCTCATCATCAAAGGGTTGTGAGGAGCTTTCTATATAAACTCTATCTTTATTAGATGGTTCATTCAGTTGCTCCTCCCCCTCAGTTCTTGGCAGGTCCTTTTATACCTGGGATTGCTCCCCCTCAGTCCTTGCAGCAAGTAAATCAGGAAATAGATTGTCCATTGTTACCTCTTGTTGTATCTGTATAGGAGGAATAAGGTTAGTTTGGAAAACAAAAGGTTCTACCTAGACATCAAGATTTTTGTCCAGGGCCTGTTCTATAAAGAAGATACTTACTTGCTCATTCTACACATCTTGTGCCTCCTTCTCAGTAATGTCCAGTGCTTCTTTATTGATATTTGAGACAATTTCCATTACTGTATCTGCTGCATACTCACTCTCTAGAGTAGCAGCATCAATTCCTTCCCCTTGAGCATATAACTCAGGAAGTACAATATTTTGTGCTACTGATTCAGGATTTTCTCCCCCTAGAGTAGTGACTACCTGTTGCTCTGGGAGCACACTGCTCTCTACTTTTCTTGAACATCTTTTTGTGGCATGTCTTCATCTGAACTGAAGATCACTTCCTCTTCAGAATCACTAGAAGATTCTTCTTGCAGAACAACTTCCTTCTTCTTCTTTTCTTTCTTGGTCTATTTCTGAGGATTAGAAACCTCCTTGGTTAATACTCTATCCCACCTAGACAAGAATCTTGTGTCCATTCTTCTCAAATGGTTGATTTTTGATCCTAGAAGTTGGTTCATAATATCTGGTATTACTGAAGATAAACAAAGACTCAGAATTCTTCCCAGATTTGGTTTCTTGATTCCTTCTTGTATCTTGTCAAATACTATGGATGCCCGATCTGTCTTTAGCTTGAAAATTATTCTTGTCATTAGATTGAATATAGAAGTTGAGATTCTGTCATGTCCACCTATTTTGCACAGGATTACCTTGCCTACTATCTCTGACTGGAATTTCCCTTGCAAATTCATTCCTTTCCTGGTGATGGATGATCCAACCTTTGTATTAGGGTTTAACCCGCACCAGCTTAAGGCATCTTTTGTCATCGAGGGAATGATGTCATCTTCATCTTTGACCTTAGGAAGTTGGAGTGATTTCCTAATCGACTTCAGTGTAAGTTTCACTCTGGAATCCTGTACAGTGGCATTGATCTTCGTCCCATCTGTGTCCACAGTTGCAGAAGAATAAAATTCTATGACCTCCTTCTTACAAATCTTCGTTGGTTCTGAAACCAAGAAATCCAACCCATTTTCTAAAATTAGGGTAATTACACCCTGGATTTCTGGAGACGCTGTCGTGAATCCATCACAAACTAGTTCATAGCCTTCGTTCACCTTGTCCTCCTTGATGGGCGCCATTGATGCAGAGAGAAGAGAATAGAATATTGAAGTCGACACAAGGGCTAGAGTCGAGAAATTTGGAAGCGTAGTTGACAAAATTTTGGATTCACCTATTTATAGTCTAGGTGTAAAGGGGAGTTCAAAAGACACTCCTTAGTAATAATACTAGGTCTCGACAATATTTGGTTTTAGTCGACATGTCTATGTGTCGACATACTTATGTTAGTGTCGACATGGACTGGTCATGACTCGACACAGAGTGTCGACATTGATTTTTGTGTGTCGACACAAAAATCAGCTAACTTAATGTCTCGACATTGTTATGTCGACATCCATACTTCTGTCGATACAGATACTGTTTCTGTGTCGACACATCCTTTTTCTTTGTCGACACAACATACTGAGTGTGTGGACAAAATTTATTTGTGTTGACAAAAACATTGTACTTAGACAAATTTCCTGAGAAATATTGTGCTTAAATAGTCTACTTAGGAATACTTGAACTGACCTAGTCTAGGTTCAACATACCTAATTCAATTTTAAAATAATTGAATTTGGTTTCATCCAGAGGTTTTGTAAAAATATCAGCAATCTGACTATTTGTGTTTACAAATTCTAGATTAATATCTTCCTTCTCCACATGTTCTCTTATAAAATGGAACTTAATTTCTATATGCTTGGTTTTACTGTGAGATACAGGATTCTTAGCAATAGAAATAATACTTGTAGAATCACAAATAGTGGAATTCTACTTACCTTGATGTCACAATCTTCAAGTTGGTGCTTTATCAATAATAATTGTGCACAGGAACTACCTGCAACTACATATTCAGACTCAGTTGTTGATATAGCTACACTGGTCTGCTTCTTGTTGCACCATGACACCAGCCTTCCACCTAGGAATTGACAGGTTCCTGTAGTACTTTTCCTGTCTTCTTTGCATCCTACAAAGTCTGCATCTGAGAAACCTGTTCGTAAGAAATCTCTATTCTTAGGGTACCAAATGCCTAGATTAGGTCTGCCCTTAAGATATCTCAAAATCCTTTGGGCAAGCTTGGTGCCTAGCACAGATATATATAGCATACATGATGTCAGGTCTACTAGCAGTCAAGTAGAGTAGGGAACAAATTATCCCTCTATACAAAGACTCATCAACAGGTTTCCTTATCTCATCTTTGCCTATATGCATACTTGTTCCCATTGGAGTTTTTATGGTGGAGGCTGAGTCCATACCATATTTCTTAATCAACTTCTTGGTGAACATAGACTGGGATATTTACAATCCATCATCAGTCTGTCTTACTTGAAGTCCCAAAAATAACTTCAGCTCACCCATACTGCTCATCTCAAACTTCCCTTGCATAAGTTTGGCAAACTTTCTACAAAGGTTGTTTTAAGTAGATCCAAAGATAATGTCATCAACATATATCTGGACAAGGATTATCTTGCCTTTAGATTCCCTAAAGAATAGAGTTTTGTCTATCTTTCCAAGACCTATGGGCTTGTTTCAAACCATATAGGGATTTCCTAAGCCTATATACATAATCAGAATAATGAGAATCTACAAAACCTAATGGTTGTTCAACATAGACCTCCTCTTTTAAGTCACCATTCAGAAATGATGACTTTACATCCATTTGATATACCTTGAACCCTTGATAGACAACATAGGCTAAGAATACTTATAGACTCTAGCCTTGCTACTGGGACAAAGATTTGATCAAAGTCAATCCCTTCCTCTTGCCTGTAGCCTTTTGCTACCAGCCTTGCCTTGTTCTTGATAATTGTGCCATTTTCATCAAGTTTGTTTCTGTAGATCCACTTGGTTCCTATGATGTTGTGATCCTTAGGTTTATGAACAAGTTCCCATACTTTGCATCTTCTGAATTGATTCAGTTCTTCTTGCATAGCATCAACCCAGTTAGTATCTAGCATGGCTTCTTCAAACTTACCGGGTGTTATCTGTGACAACAAACTTGAACATAAAACTGTGTTCATGTTCTTGCTCCTTGGTAGAACACCTTGACTTGCATCACCAATGATTTGGTGAGCTGGATGATCCTTCAAGTGTCTTCTAGCTGGAGGAAACCTGTCTACCTCATGGCCTTTTTCATTTTCCTCAACCTGATGCTCCTCATTGTCTTCATCATCTAGTGAGTTTTGTTCTCCCCCTAGACAAGATGCATCTTTTCCATCATCCATACTAGCAGGAGCTTCATCATTGATGGTCATCTTGTCCAGCCTGTCTATTAGACCTGTAGAACTAACTGAAGAACTAAACAATTCATTGTTAATCAATCTAGACTCATCAAAAACAACATGGACTGACTCTTCTACAACTTGGGTAGTCAAGTTATAGACCCTGTATGCCCTACTGTTATTGCTGTACCCAAAAAATATCCCTTCTAGGGATTTCGCAGCAAACTTTGTTTGGTAGTGCTTACCATTAACTAGGACATAACACTTGCTACCAAAGATTCTGAAGTAAAAAATGTTTAGTTTTCTGCCTTACAAAATCTGATAGGGAGTCAACTTAAGTTTCTTATTTATGGATGCTCTATTGAGAACATGACAAGCAGTATTTACTGCCTCAGCCAAAAAATATTCAGGGAGAGTAGTATAACTGATTAGATTTCTACCTACCTCAATACGAGTTCTATTCTTTCTTTCAGCAATTCCATTTTGCTGAGGTGTTTTAGGTGAGGAGAACTCTTGATGAATCCAAAGTTCTTCGCAGAATTTTTTCATATATTCAGACTGAAATTCAGTTCCATGGTCACTTCTGATTTTGACCACTGAACTATTAAATTCATTCTGAATTTGTCTAACAAAAGTTTGGAAAACACAAAGGGTTTCAGATTTCTGCCTCAAGAAGAAAACCCATGTGTATCTAGAATTTTCATCCACAACAACTAAAGTGTATACTTTCCTACCAAGACTATTAACTGGCATAGGACCAAACAAATCCATATGCAAGAGATATAAACATCTCATTGAATCTTTGGTATCAAGTGCAAGAAAAGAGGACTTGGTCTATTTGCCCTTTTGGCAAGCTGAACACACTCCCTCTTTAATGCACTTGACCTGAACACCATTCCTCACTAAACCCATGCTAAACAGTAGCCCTATAGACTTATAGTTCAGATGAGCTAACCTCTTGTGCCATTTGACACATAGTGAAGCTTTCTCACCTTCAACTAGGCAAATGGGTGAGTTATTATACTCACAATCTAGGTTAAGACAATATACATTCCCTCTCCTAGTGCCAGTCAACATGATCTCTTGATCACTTGACCTCTTAATTTTGCACTCCCCTTTATGGAAAGAGATATCATAACCTAGATCACAAAGTTGACTTATGCTAATCAGGTTATGTTTTAACCCCTTCACATAAGCCACATTTGTGATGGTAATTGAATCACTAGAGATGTTACCAAATCCTTTAATGATTCCTTTTTCTGATCCACCAAAGATCACTTTGGGTCCATTCTCTATAGGTACATAATCCCTCAACATTCTTCTTGTTCCACTCATGTGTCTGGAACATCCACTATTCAAGTACCATATAGGGGTATGGCCACTTGGATTCTCCTGCATGAAATAAAGACTTACTCATCCTTAGAACCCAAATTAGTTTTGGGTCCTAGGCTCTTGTTAGTTTGAAAACTATCATGTTTACCTACAGCTTTTCTGATAGGTAAACTATTCTTGGTTTTAACACTTATGTTAAACCAGTAATCCATAGCAAAGTGGCCTACCTTGCCACAACACCAACACTCAAATCTGTTGTACCTTCTCTTAGGTACAGACTTCAAAACCTTATTGCCTGCAGTTCTTTTGAGTGTAGGTGCTGGAGCAGCAAACCCCAAGAATTCCTTTTGAACATGATGGGCTTGCCTATAGAGTGGCCTACTTGAATTAGCACACTGGCCAATGTGATCTCCATACTCACAGTGACCATGAGTAATTTCATGATCATACCTATTTGTAGGTTGCATCAACTTCCTAAAGAAAATAGTGGGCTTAGAGGCTAGTGGCTGAACTAGGGCCTTACCTTTTCCATGTGAATTGGGGGCCCTTATTCTTCCATTAAAGCCTAGACCAGCCTTACCTTTTTGAGAAATGAAGTTGTCTATTAAAGGCAAGACTGATTTTGGCTTAAAGAATTTAGCCACTAACACTTTTTCTTTCTGAAGTCTTGCCTCGAGATTCTTGATATGAATTTCCTTAAAAGAGATTGTGCCCATCAAAATGACAGTTATGTTCTTCAGTTTGGCAACCTCATTTAGTTTCAAATCAATCAGCTTGGCTGATTCTGATGCTGCCAGCTTAAGAGATTCAATCTCCTTGGCCTGCTCCTTGACAACAAGCTTGCTTCTCTTTAGAGCTTGCAGCAACCCACCATACTTATCAATGAGTTGGTGTACATCCCCTTCAGACTCAGAACCATCCTCATCTCTTGATGTAGATGCTTCTGATTCTGATCCATTAAAGTAATCAGACTCTAAGGGACAATTGTATACTTTACTAGGACAAGCTTGATCCTGGCACTGATCATTTTCTGATAGGGCCATTAGTCCTCTAAAGCAATGTTCTTTGACTCCATTTATGGAGTCCAACATTTTTAGGAATTCTAACTCCTTAGAATTCTCTTCAGTTGAGAATAGCCCAACATATGCTTCTGCATCTTCTTCTTCTCCTGATCCTGAAGATGAAGAGTCTATCCAACTCTTTTGTTTCTGAGCAACAAAAGATTTCTCCCTCTTGCCCTTCAGTTGATGCTTCTTCTTGTCCATAGATTCAGTCCTCTTATCTGGATAGTCAGCTATGACATGTCCTGGCCCGTTGCAGTAATAACAAACAATCTTAGAGTTAGTTTGTTTACTAGGTTTTGAGGCATACACGTCCTCATTGGGATTCTTCTTTTTCTTGTAGTACTCATCCTTGGAAAAGGATGATGATGGTCTGAATCTCCACTTCTTCTTTTTCATGAACCTTTGGAACTGCCTTGTAAAGGCAGTAAAGTCCTCATCAGTGGTGTGGCTGTCTGATGAAGTAGTATCAGGAATTCCTTCTTCTGCCTCAGCACTCCTTCTAGGTGGAGAAGAAGATTTTCTCCTGCCCTTTCTTGTGCCTTCATCCTTGAAGGTTACTGATTTGACCTTGTACTCAGAACTGTTGCTCTTCTCTTCCTCCTTCCTGACAATAAGCTGCATTTCATATGATAGCACTTTCCAAATAATATGGGAGGAGGTGTATCAGCAAGCTTAGCCACCTCTCTGATGGCACAAATCTTTGTGTCCCAGTCCTTTGTCACAGACCTGAGAAACTTGTCATTTAGTTCATAAGTGCTAAAGATTCTTCCATAGGTCATCAGTTCATTAAATATCCTGAAGAACTTTTTGTAACATTCAGCTATGCTGTTAGTCTTGGCTTGCCTAAGCTCTCATATTCTTGATTCAACATAGACTTCCTGTCCTCTCTAACTTCTCTTGTTCCCTCCATACAGATAATCAGGGTGTCCCACATTTCCTTGGAGGTTTTATAGTGCACTAGATTCTGAAATATGACATCATCTATAACACTTACAATAATGTTCTGTGCTCTTTTGTCTAGTGTTGCCAGGATGATCTCATCCTTTGTCATTTCAGAATAGTTCTTAGGGGTTCTAACATTTGTATCTAGAGCTGATACCTTCATTGGAATGAAGGGTCCTTCTTGTACAGTAATGTAGATTCTTGGATCAGAAGCCTCCATAAAAAATCTGACCCTTTCCTTCCAAATGCCAAAGCATTCTTTCCTGCAAATAGGCAGTTTCATAGATCCAAACTCCTTTTGATTCTCATTTGAACCCATTCTTGAAATCTATTAATTTCCTAGGAGATATACTCAGACTATTAGGTCTATCTTTGAGTAACCTCCCTATCATACCACTTGAAAGACTTATTTCAAGAGCCTAAACACCTAGAGGGGGGGGGGTGGTGAATAGGTTCTAATTATCTTTAAAAATTTTAGGCAATATAACTAGTTCTTACTTAGCACAGAGATTGTAAACCACAACATAGAAAACACAGCACAACATACACAAGATTTATAGTGGTTCCCCAAGGTATGGGTTCATCCACTTTCCCCCTTCGCCTATCTAGTAGAGAATTGGATTCAGCCTAACTTCCTTCCACTAACTCAGATCCACAGATCTTATAACTCAGAACCAGATTGGTTCCTACAGCTAAGACTTATACAAGTCTTACCTCAGATTCTCCCCAAGAATCCTACCTAAGGCCACAACCCTACCTCAGCCTTTATAACTAGGCTTACAACTCAGACTATCAATAGTCCTACACCTCAGGCACTCATCCCTACCTCAACCTTTATAATTATAGGCTTACAACTCAGATCTAACAATAGATCCTACAATAATTTGAGTATTTGAAATAAAAAAATATCACCAAATAGATCACTCTATAGGTGAGAGCTTCTTGATCAGTTCTTGAATGAACTGAATCTCCAGATCCAACCTGACTTAGCTGTTTCAAAGCTTCTTGATATAACAAAATAAGGTTGAACTCTTCTTGATCTAGAAGTTGATCTCCTGTCAGCTCCTTTCTTGAATTCAAAATAAGATTTGAATCTTCTCTGCAGACTGTACAGAATCTGCCTTCTTAAGGGTCACCCCTTTACTTGTTGTTGAAAACTTTCCTTAGATGGTCCACCTTCTTATCTCTGTATCTGTTGTTTTAAGTTGTTACGGATCAGTCCTTTATATAGAGATTTCTCCTGATTACCGGCTGATCCGGTTTGTAACAACCTTCTGACAGTTCTGATAAAGGTGTCAGACCTGTTGGTAATGACAACTGTCGAGTCACCAGTCATGACAGCTGATTCCTTAAAGACTTTACAACTCAGCATGATCCACTCAGTAGACTGCTTCATATGTGTCGACATAAATAGACTTAGTGTCGACACAAGTCATGATGATGTCGACATAACACTCCATGTGTTGACATAATCATTTTTCAGCTACTCGACACTGCTTCTGTTTGTATTTGTCGACACAAGTCCGGTGTGTCGACACAACTGCTTCTAGTCTTGACGTAACTAATGCTGGCAGATGGCGTTGAGTGTATATCCAACCGTCGTTGAGTGTGTATCGAGATGTCGTTAAGTGTGGTTCGACACAAGTCCTGTGTGTCGACACAAGCCTTCTGACTCAGTATAGCTGTTGCTGTAAGATGGCGTTGAGTGTTATCCAGATTTCATTGAGTGTGTGTCAACACAAGTCCTATGTGTCGACACAAACCTTCCTCAGGTTTCGACACAAATCCTGAGTGTCGACACAAGCCTTTCTTCTGTTGTCGTCATAACTCCTGTATGTCTACACAACTTCTTCTTTAGATGTCGACACAAACCTTGCCTTAGGTGTCGACACAATTTTGGGTGTCGACACAGTTTCTTCTTCAGGTGTTGACACAATGCCTGGATGTCGACACATGCCTTGCTTCTAGTGTCGACACAACTTCTGGGTGTCGACACAATTCTTCACAAGTGTCGACACTTGTACTTAGAAAAAATCTTGCAAACCTTACACCTGCACAATGAAACTCAAACATCCATCAAATACAAATTGATGTATATTATTGAGTAAGATGAGGCTTCTCCAAATCTTGTACATATTTTTCAGTGTACCCAACAAGAGAAGGTTTTGGAGGAGGTGGTGAAAATCCTTACTGATTCACAATTGGGGGGCATTGAGCGTTATTTTGATTACTCCAGGAGAAGTTTGGGTGGTTCTTCCAACTCAGATGATAATTGCTACTATAAGGGTTATTATTTTGGTTAAAGGGGGGCGAGTTGGATTTCCAAAATAATATATGTATTCTTCGATTACGTTAGCATTTTGCACCTAAGCGGGAGTGGAGGCGTAAGAAGTCATCTACTCTACTTACTTACTTAGCTGCTCTACTTGCTAGGCTAAGTGAGAAGAGGCATCCACTTCAAAGATCCCTGTCGATTTTTTAGGGAGCGAACTGGGCCCGTTTCATTGTTAAGCGTTTATGGCTATTTCCTCAAACAAATCTTTGTTGGATCAAATGGCCAACCTGAGATGGGGGGGGTGAATAAGGTTTTCTATTAACTACAGAATTAAAGAGAATTTCAGTAAGTCAACCTATTTTGGAAGCTACCGCGGGGCGGTAGGCTACTACCGCACGACACTAGGTCACAAAAACACTTTTGCCCGTAAAAAAAATGTTTTCTGTTTTTTTACACAACCCTCAATACCCTAGAAACAAGCAACCACAAAACAAGATTAGATAAAGGAACTTTCCTTTTATTCAAAACTAAAAAGAGGTTTACAACAATACAATAAGATCTCTGTGAAGCCGGAGATTGGAAGCGATGAAATATACAATTCTCTTTTGGTTTCTATACCGACCCTCATCCAGGACCGGTGTGCTCTCTCTCTTCCTCCCAAGAAGATTGGCGAGCCGGCTCCTCACCTTCCTCGTAGGATGGGTCTTAGAGCCCACTAGATCTCCCAGATCTAGACTTCCTCCCAGTACGATTTCCAACAGACTGCTTCCCGGATTTCGGCGACCTACCCGGTCGATTTTCCTCACACACAACGATTAGAAAAGAGAAAAGTACAAATAAAGATAAAGAAGTTAGAAACTATTACTACCTCAAAGAAGAATTCCTTCGTGGAGAGGTGCACAATCGATGCTTCTGAATGTCATTCTTCTTGCACTCGATTAACTGCTTAGGGTCACTGGAGACTTCACTCTTCAAAGTTCTTCAATCATGAATGGGAGAGAGAAATTTCACTTTTTCTAGCATGGAGATGGTAGTTCGCAATAGTAGAGGTGGTGGTCGAACCCTAGGCATTTAATTCTCCTTGTTGTCTCCTTAGGAAAACAAATGCGTGTTTTTATAGTATCTTTTTAAATAAGTTACTGCCGGTAGTAACACTAGTGCCCGATGGTAGGTCTTTTTCATGTGGTGTCGCTAGCTTTCCAGCAAATTAGGAAAAAAATCTAAAATATTATTTTACCACTTTTGGACATCGCAGTGTGGTGAGGCTAGCACCCGAGGGTAGCGGTTTCTTCTCGATGTTATCGAAATGGCTAGTACCCGACTGTATGGATAGTGCCCGACGGTAGGTCATATAGAGGAATCATTGTGCACTCAGCTTTTATCCTACGTTGTTAGTGCTAACGATAGGTCTAGCTCCCAGCGATAGATCACAGACATTGGAAATATGGTTCTTCATACATGTAAACCTTCACACTATACCAAACACAGGTATGATAAAATTTAACTAGGGATTTGATATTGTTAAACAAAATAGATGCGGACCATGGGTTCCAAAAAATTCCCCTCTTGATAATATCAAATCCCGTTCAAGAGATATAAATCATTAGAAGTATGTTATAGTGTAATCCAATAATAAGCATGAAATATAACGTGGTTTATGAATAAAGGTTGCCTAGTGTGACAGAAGAATGACCCCCCTACATGTGTACTCCCTCTACACGTGATCTTCCCCTAGGTGACTAACATAAGACTTACTCATGAACAAACAAATCTCCCCCTTTTGATATTATCGAAAGGGGTTGGGGATTAACAGAAGTGGCTTGTGATTAAGCGGAGAGATGAAGTGTTTGGAAAGCATATACAAATGCATGTGAGAAAATATGAGCAGGTCATAATGATTACAAACCTACCCAGCACAAACGAAACTTTAGATTTAACTTTCGGCACAACATAAGAAATAGTTGGACAAAGCATTTGAATCAAAATACACAAGATTTAGCATACAATGTCAGGTGATTTATAGAGCTAATACAATGTAACACTGTAAGTTTCATGAATAGTAATCATGTACTAGTACACTTGTGCGATAGATAGTCATTGCAGTTTAAGTTCAATTCTTATGCATGAAAGAGTTAGATAGAATAATGACAGGTGTCCGTGTAGCATCAAAAAAATATCATTTAGAGATAATCATCAATACATGTTTTATCTCAATAAATAGATATGCTAACACAAGAGTGATAAAGTGAAAAATCATGTCAGGTTTCTATCTACAATATACCAAGACTATAACAAAGGGATCTAACTCATTTTACTGTCTTTGTACAAGATCAAAATGATTCCAAAGACTAAGATGCTCATACTCACAATGCTCATATAGGCTTATCAGGAGAAATGAGTTATTCTTGGGGGGTATCCTTGACACATATTTTGATAACATATATATGAGTTTTCTCTTTTTTATTTACTATCAATTTATATTATTTTTATTCAAGGTACACGAATCAATCGAAATCTACCCACATAAACAAATACGCTTTAACTTGTACACAAAGACCTTACTCCTTTAATTTTGTCCCAATGTTCTAAACTCTATATATGAAAAATGAACAACATAACATGGATTTTTCAAGTCATTCCAAGCATGTTAGACATAATATCACGAGTTATAACATATAATCTTTGAAATTTCAAAAAGAGTGCATTTTCTAGGGACATGTGATCAGTGATATGTCATTATACTACCTAATCCTCACACTTACCTAGAGGCATGTTCAACATACAATATTCTATCAAGTCACACTCGGTAGCTAAGTACCAATAGATTAGACATATCATGAAACAAATATACAATGTTAACCAAAGTTTAGCAATCCTAAATAAAACATTGCACGTAATATTTATGCTTACAGTTCAATTCATGCTTGTCCAAAAAAAGATCGTACCATTTTATTATAGTTTTGAAATAAACAAACGTGAATACTAGGCAATTTTTTTGGTCTTATATATATATATATATTGAATAATAAAAACTTTACTAACAAAACAAATCAAATAACATGTATTTGAGGTTTTGTATTTTTCAAATTTTTATTTAATTTTTGTTTATATAACAAATTGAAAGAAAAAGAAACTCACACCGAACAGTGGCATAGGATGATTGAAGGAATAAAAAAAAATAAAAAAATGAGATTAGTATACAAAAAAAAATACCGTCAGTGCTAGTGCTACCGCGCGACAGTAACTTACATTGATTCAAGTTCATGAAAGACGACCCAGATTTTGACAGTTTTTGCTTCTCACTTTTCCAAAGTACTTGTGCTTTTAGAATATATCACCACTCAACCATATATATCAAGCAAAAGACACCAGGTTCACATGTTCGTATTGGCTAAAAATGCATGAACCAGAGGATCATGACCTATAGTGAGACACTAGTAATGTAAAGGATACGATAAGAGCATGTCTAAGAATATAACTACCCAAACTATGCTACACCCTAGCCCCATACTAAGTGACGGATGGGCATGAGGAGCTACAAAGAACATGTTGTTGGATGAGGTATTAGTCCCATATGCATACAAAAGAGACCCGCTCAACCTAACACTCTTTCCCCCTTGTGTCTCTCAAGGTCCTACTGGATCGCTTCCTGGTTAGGGACAAGACATGCTTTACAGGTTAGAGTCTCTAATGCGCACAAACCTACGCCACCTCTATTGTGAGACACAAACAATGGGTGAATAACCGTGGTCATACCTATGCATTTGGTTTCTAAAGATACATATATAGAAATATGACACTAATGCGTGATAAATTTAGGATTTATAGATATCTTGATTTTCTAACTTTAATGTTCTAATTATTATTAATAATATCATTATTATTATTTTGAGAATTAGCATAGCAAGACACATAGTGCATATCATAAATATTCAATTTAACATACACTATATGGTAACTCTAGAGTGATGAGTACGAATAAAAAAATGCGGTGTTATGCTCCCCCAAAAGAAATTGATTTATATTAAAAAGATGTTGCATGTATTCAGAACAAATATATTTCATAGACCAAGAATGATCTGATAAAGATTATGTGATTTTATTTTGATTGATGCACAATTTATTATATGGTCCTCATAAGAAAGAAATACATGCAAATACAAGTGAAGAACTTCACAAACACAATACACCAAACTGAGCATGGCATAATGATACCAATATCTATATCATGATTTATAATACACATGATTGATAAACATAGCCAATTCAAGATTATTCTTAAGTAATTTTATGAAATTTGTTATTGAATTGGATAGAATTTGAGTTTTGGATATCAATTGATCATACAAAATCATTACAGTGTATGTGATGCTCACATTCATCTTTATTAATTTATTATATGGAACCCATTCAGTTTTACTTTACCAAATCATGATATGATATAACTAGTATGAACAATGAGGTTTTCCTATAGTAAGAGGCGATAGTAGAATGATAAGTTAGGGTAACCATGTGCGACGTTATGTAAGGTTTAACAAGTATATAATTGATTTGCATGCACCTAAGATGGATTTCCTATCTAAAAATTCACAGGTCTATAGTAATGTGATTAAGCTCCATGATAAATGTTAATATATATACGATTGAATCTAAAGTTTAAATACAAATTTTATGCTTACAAACTAGAGCGAATCACAATGCGATGTATTTCAGAAATTGTCTTTTGAAATAATCTAATTTTTTCAGAGATATATAAGTTTTTAAAGAAATCGAAATATACAAACAATAAGAGCTTTCACCGGAAGTACAATTTATTGCCAGGCGATATCAACAGAACATTGAAATGCCCTAAAAACTCATGATTTTTGTGCTTTTTGGTGTCCAATTTTTCCTGATTATATCTTAGCATGTTAGGGGCTATCTAATGCAATAGTGAAATTAGAGAAATAATCATAAAGTTCCACATTAAATATTTGTAACCTAAGTCCTTTAATATCTCATTTAAATCCAATTCTTTTAAATAACCAATCTTGTACAACTCATATGCTCCACATTACTATTGCGAATTGAGAGCAACTTTTGAATGGTCGATTCAGACGACTTGTGGATTGAAGATTTTTAGCATAAGGAGTTCAAAAGGGTTACCTAATTTTCATAATATCATTTAAAAATTCAACACTAAATTTTTAGTTATATTATGAAAGATACTAGGTTGGCATTTGCGATAGACTTCATTATAGTTGATGCTAAAATAGTGAGATAAGTAGGTCAATTAAAATAATGAATTTTTATGCAATAACATGCAATTTGATTTGTTATGAAATCAGAGTTAACTTGTGAACGCCATATCTCATCATATCTAATGTGGTTATATATCATGTTGGCTCAAACAAAAATGCACGAACAAAAAAAAAACAAAAAAATGATAAGCATATCGTGAAGTAAAATATAGTGTATATCAGTTTGATTTTACTTCACGCAATTGGAGGATACTAATAGATGAGAGATTTAGGTATCCAAGTGAGACCGTGTGAGGCGGATCCCTTAAGTACCCAAATACTTCATGTTGGCTTATGGCGTGGCATGGATGAATGAGTCATTTCTATTAGAGGTGGTGTGTCATTCTTACTAATGGGACTCCATTCATACTTTGGTTGAATGATCCTTTTATACGTCAAATTTCCTTACAAATTATTTTGAGTCTTCCTATAGTAATATTTGCTTAAAACACCATGCGTAGAAGATTTAGTTGTGATGAATTGGTTTTCCAAGTTAGATTTACATTGTTTAACATAAAGACTCATAGCGTAGTGATTCTTTAAAGGAAATTTTTGTTCATTTGATTTTAAATTGGGAGTGATTTGAGTTTGCAAATAAAGGTGATTTTTATGTTTTAGAATTTCATTTACACGAGCTTGACGGTTTCTACTCCCTTTGTCTGACTTAGTTATTATATGATAATTCATATTCAATAAACTTTGTGGTTTTATTTAAAATTTTGGAGTTGTGTTTTGTGAGTTTTTAATCATAATTTTCTTAAGCATAATGATTTTTGTTTCCAATTCTTTATTTTTAATTTTGAGATTATGTCTAGCTTTATTATATGCGATCGTACTATTTTTAAGAGTGGAGACTATAGATTCAATATGAGTTTCATACTTACTTCTGAATTCTTCAAAAGTCTCATTCATCTCCTTGATTTTTGTTTTATAATTATTACAAATAACACAATCAGTTTTTAATGGTGAAATAGACAGACCTATTCTTTCATTATTTTCTTTTGACCTACTAAGCACCTTCTCAAGACTCTTATATTGTTTTGTTATATTATTACAAGGTTTAACATTTTCACCCAAAGAGCTTGCTAGAGAAAGAGACACATCAGATTTGGTTTCTATACAGAGTTATGCTTTCAACTTTTTTATTTTCAAATCGTAGATTTGAATTAATATTTTCCAATTTCTTAATTCTATGTCTAGCATTTTCTAGCATACACAATGTAGAAATAGATGTTGTAACAAAAGAATTTTTACTTATAGAGGTTTAAGGAGAGAAAAGATTTGAACACAAGGTTCCATTTACTTCTTCTTTGCATTCTTATTCCATAGTTGAGATTTCATCTTCTCTTCTACATGAAGTGTTCTACATGTCGTCCTCCAAGATCAAGTCTTTTGGTTCTTCACTTGGATCCATAAGAAATTGCTCAGATTCATCATCCGCAGAAGGAAAACTATAAGTAATTTCAATAAATTTCCATATATCGTTGGCATAAGTAGAGTGTAGTTGAGTTTGAAAATCTCATGTCCAAGACCACAAAATAGACTATTCACAGCTTTAACATTTAAATAACATTCATTCCTATTTACATTATTTGGGGGCTTGACAATATTAATATTCCACACTTCTACGTCTAATGAAATAAGGAATTTTCTCATTAAAATTTTCCACCCATTATAGTTCACACTTGTAAATAAAGGTGGTGCTAGTGATTCTTTAGTATACAAAGTTCCATCCACACTAGTTGATTCGAGATCAGGGTTGACCATTATTCCCGATGGTGAATCCATTTTGGAATAACCTACCTCTGATATCACTTGTTGGATTGGGTGACCAACCTTAGAGGGGGGATAAGGTTTTCAATTAAATACATAATTAAAGAGAATTTTAGCAGGTCAACCTTTTATGGAAGCTACCATGGGGAGGTAGGCTACTACCGCGCAGTGGTAGGTCACAGAAACACTTTTCCACATAAAAAAATTGTTTTCCATTTTTCCACACAACCCTCAATACCCTAGCAACAAACAACTTGAATTCAAGAAGAAATGAAGGAACTTTAATTTTATTCAAAACTAAAAAGAGGTTTATAATAATATAACTAGATCTCCGTACCAGCGAAGATTAGAGGCAATGAAACAAACAATTCTCTTTTGGTTTCTATACCGACCCTCATACAGGACCAGTTGGCTCTCTCTTCTTCCCAAGAAGATTGATGAGCCGGCTCCTCACCTTCTTCCCAGGAAGGGTCTTAGAGCCCAATAGATCTCCCAGATCTAGACTTCCTCCCAGGACAATTTCCTACGGACTTCTTCCCGGATTTTGACAACCTCCCCTGTCGATTTTCCTCACACACACAATGATTAAAAAAAAGAAAAATACAAATAGAGATAAATAAGTTAGAAACTATTGCTCCCTCAAAGAAGAATTTCTCATTGCAGAAGTGCACGATCGATGCTTCTAAATGTCGTTCTTCTTACACTCGATCGACTGCTGATGGTTGTTAGAGACTTCTCACTTTGGAGTTCTTTAATCACGAATGGGAGGGAGAAATTTCACTTTTCCTTATGTGGAGACGGAGCTTCGCAATAATAGAGGTGGTTATAAACCCTATGCGTGTAATTCTCCTTCTTCTCTCCTCAAGCAAAAAAACGCGTGCTTTTATAGTCTCTTTTTAAATAAGCTACCGCCCGACAGTAGGTATTTTTCACGTGGTGTCTCCAGCTGTCCAACAAATTTGGAAAAAAATCCTAAAATATTATTTCGCTGATTTTGGATATCGCAGCGCGATAAGGCTAGTGCACGGCGATAACTGTTTCTTCTCAATGTTATCGAAATGGCTAGCGCCTGGCGGTAGGGATAGCTCCCGACGGTAGGGATAGCGCCCGATAGTAGGGATAGCGCCTGATAGTAGGCATAGAGCCCAGCGGTAGGTCACGGAGAGGAATCATTGCACGCTCAGCTTTAATCCTGCATTGCTAGAGCCAGTGGTAGGTTTAGCGCCTGGCGGTAGGTCACAGACATTGGATATATGGTTCTTCATACCTGTAAACCTGTACACTATACCCTACACAAGTATGATATAATATAACTTGGGATTTGATATTTTCAAACTAAAGAGATGCGGATCTTGGGTTCCAACAATCTTAAGCGGTATTTGGGGTTTTGTTATTTAGTGTTCCCTTGACATCCATATCGATCATTTGCCGCATTTGGAAATTTAAGTCGTTATAAAAAGTTTGTACTTACAACCACTCTGGTGCTCTAAAAATTCTTTAGAGCATTCCCAAGTCTCATTAAGAGACTCAGAATCATTTTGAATGAACAAAGAAATATCGGCCTACAGTTTTGTGGTTTTAGCCGAAGGGAAATGCTTTGTTAAGATTTTTTGATCATTTCAGACCAAGTGGTGATGCATCCCCTAGGTAGGGAGCTCAATCACTACTTGTCTTTTGTTTCAAAGAGAGAAAGAAAATAAATTAAGGGGAATGGCATCATCTGTGATGCCATTTATCTTAAACGTGTTACATATTTCTAAAAAGTTGGATAAATGATTATTTGGTTCTTCATCCGGCAATCCATCAAATTGTACAGAGTTTTGTTATATTTGGATTATGCTAGATTTAATTTTGAAGTTATTGTTGGCCACTGTTAGGAGAACAGTACTAGATCTAGTGTGCTCCAAATTTGGCTGTGCATAGTAAGACATAGTCTGTTGCACGACTGCATTAAGCATAGTTCGTTGCACGAACTCCAAAGGCATTCGTGTCTCAGGTAGATTCTTTGAGAATCAATGTTAAATCTTGATCACGAGATCGAAGGTGCCTTTGGAGGGTGCATTCGATTTCTAGATCAAAATCTAAATTAGGATCAGTCAAAGGGTTCTGTCGAGTCATACACTAAAAAGGGAAAAAAAGAGGAAGAATTTTTTTTGATTGATTTTTTTTAAAGAAATAGGACAATATTTTTTTTCTCCTTTTGAAAATAGACGATAAAATTAATAACAATTCCTTTTTTAAAAAACAACACAAGTCCTCGACAGCGATGCAAAAAACTTGATTGTTTTGAATTTGAGCTTTTGAAAGCTTTTGGGAAATTTATCCAAACCAATATTCGATGAAAGCAAATATACCTTATCGCGTATAATATATGACATTTTTTATAATATCAAGGTCGTATTTTCCTAGCACGCTGAATATTTCTACTTAAAAGGAAGGATTTATTATCTTATCAAAGGGTTACAAAGGATTTTTAGGGGGGGGGGAGGCAAAAGAGAACTTAGGGTTTTAAAAAAATAGAGGGCAAAACACTCGATTTTGAATCACCTTGAGATGAAAATAAAATTTAAAGAGATTAAAGCCCAAATTTTCACTTAACTAAATTGCTTGGCCGTGGAGGTTCCCAAAATATGAAAACACCTCTCTCGAGAGATGCGTCCACCTGAGTTTAAGTTGATCGACCAAACTATTATTCTTTAATCAAAAAATCTAAAGCTCGCCTTAAGTTGTAAACCCCACTATTTTTTTACTCCAATTTAGGAGAGTTCTGTTCATCCTCTCTTGAGGGTAGCACATGTAACATCCCTTTTCTTTCTAGACCCCCTTAACACAAATTAGGGTAGGACATGTGGTGAGAGTGATGAGTTAGGCTAGGTGGTGACCTTAGGACCCAATGAGTTAGGGTGAACTCACATGGGGCTCACTATAGTATACAAGTAAACCTAGGTCAAACTAGCACAAATTGAACTCACAAGTGCAAATTTACCTCACCACTATGTCCCTAACCCTAAAGGAAACCCAAGTGACCCAAAAGCCCTATAATAGGGTCACCAAATTGGCCAAATTGACCAGGGTACCCTTTAGGTCAATAAAGGTCAATCCTTCACTAGTAGGTTCAATTGACCCCAAAAACATGAAGCTGAACTCACTCCTAGTCTTAGAATATCATAAGGGACCCAATTGACCCAAAGGACCTATCATGGGGTCATCAATTGGTCCAATTTGACCAAAATCAAACTTCCCCAATTTTGGTCAAAATCACGCATATTGGCTAAATTAGCCCAATTAGGACATTACTATGGCCCAATCAAAATTGGGTGGTGTACGTCAAAGGACTCAAGACAAACACATGGGACCAGACAACATATCAATTGACTAAGTCAAACCCCCCAAGTCAACTATGGTCAACATAAGGCCTTAAGAGGAAAATGAGAGCCCTAATGAATTCCCAATGGGCTAATGCCTCAATCGAAGCGCACCAACAACCCATTAGGGGAATTATAACCCATACCCTCTTGAATTTGAATAGGGTACATGCATGGTGTAACACCCCTAGTTTTTCGGTGTTTATTTTTATTCCCGTAGTGGCGTATTTTTGACGTCAGGGCGTTACATTGACGCATAGTTAACGGGTGTCGTTTGTTGGACCATGGGTTTGCTCAGTGAGTGCTTCTTGTGTGGTTGGTTTTGGCTTGGTTGTGCACCTTCCCTCGTGAGCCAGGTCTATTTTGGTGACTCAGTGGAGCTTTTTATAGGGATGTGGTGGCGTTTTATCTTTGGGTGGTGTTTTAACCGAGTTGTTTTTCGAATTATGATTTCGACTTCGTCGTTAGATTTGTAGGGTCGATATTTAGCTACGGTGCGATTTTCGTAAGATGTCGAGTTGGTTTGGATTTCGGGTTGTTTTGGGAATGTTTATTATTGATTGTATTGTAATATAATATTAAAAATTAAAATTATTTATATATGCATATATATATATAGCCGATTATTATGGTCGCATTAAAAAAACCTATTCATAATCTTCCCCTACCTGAGTGGTGGAAGTTTCGTGAGCAGAAGAGAAGCGGAGACATCGCGTGCGGTTGGCCGGCGATAGAGAGCGATTCAGTGGTCGGTTTTGTCAATAGATAAGATATTTGGAAAGCCCTTGCTGAGATCTACGCATTCGTGGTAAGCTTTTCTCGATTCCTTGATTTTTAGGTGTTAGGGATTTTGGTTTTGACCTCCTTTTTCCTCCAAAAGTTTCAAGAAACATTGCTAAGGTCATTTGGCCGCCGATCCTTATTGCGGTGTGAGCGAGCAGTGTTTTTCTAGAGTTTTGAGGCATGTGGCGATTTTCTTCTTGCAACCAATTCTTGCCTTTCATTTTGTTCATTTATTCTCCTTAGACAGTTATAATAATATAGGATTTAGTCATGAAAGAGCCCTTAAAGTAGTCAAAAGTTTCATCTAGGAATCCGTCGAGTATAGTGTACAACCTAAGGAAAATTCGCCGAATATAGGGGTAGTAAATCATCAGGAATTCGGCGAGTGTCGACTGGTGTGGCATTGAGTGAAGTCCGATTCTTTTAGTATATTCGACGAATCATCGAGTTAGGCTTAGGTTAGGAAGCGTTGAGTGACCAAGCGAACAAGGCAAATTCGTCGAGTTTACCCGCCGAATCAAGCCGATTCGTCGAGTATCGCCGAATGAAGTTTTGTCGCCAAGTCCTTTTTGTCGAGTATCTGCAGTGTTCATAGAGTATATTCGTCGAATTGTAGCCGTACTTAGTGTTTTTTGCCGAATTTGGTACAGTTCGTCGGGTATGGTCCTTAGAGTGATTTTAAGGCTAGTTAGGGTATTTCTTTGGGCTTAGGATTGGGTTTGGTTCAGGGTGTTTGGGTATGATGTTTTCTTCGGCTGGATGCTGGTTTGTGAATCATTACACTTGGTGAATGTTTGTTCTTTATTTTGTGGAGCTGTTGGGTTGTGTTGGGCCTGATGGCCACAACCGCAGTGCCTTTGTGAGATGTTTGGGCTGGAAGCCTGGTATTGGACATTTTGGTCATTGACTCCGGCCCGGTTATTTTTACCAAGTGTTAATGATTCACGTTTTCGAGCTATTTTGTGCTAAGTTTTCTTCTTATAGATCAGCCTATGCTATTTCATGCTTATCCTTACAGATTTTGTCGAAGCATGGCTTTGTTCCACACTTAGTGCAAATTTATTTTAACTCCATTATTGCAAATTGTTCACTTTACCTATTCCTATTTGGGTAATGAGCCGTGGTTTAAGCTTTTTGTATAGTTGGGTTTGGTAAACCCTTTCTTGCTTTTTGCTTATTACCTGCTTATTTCCATTGACACTTCGAAATTTCTTCCTGAGGTGTTCTTTTTTGAATGCCTTAGGTTCAGGGTTGTAGCCAGTGGAGCGGTTGAGTTGGGTGTTAGCTTGTGGTCTACAACTATTGCAGTGTTTGTCCACACCGTCGTGAGGAAGTTATTGTTTTTAGTTTTAGTTCAAACATGCATACTTTCAGTGGTTCGTGTCAGGTTGTTGATGTCCACTGGTAGTTTTCTTTTAGAATATTGAAAACTATGCTAGTTACTGGTTTACCTTTTTGGTTGGTTGTACTTGCTATCTGGGAATGATTTATGCTAGGTTGTATGTTAGATGTTTTAAAGTATAAAAATTATTATTATTACTTCATACATGTCATATTTGAAACCTAAATCACTATATATAATGGTCATAACAACTATATTTATAATTATTATAAATCTAGAGTCTTGCAAATCATGAGTTGTCCTCTGGGGATGATTATACTCATGGATGTCTAATATTGTAAATAAAGTATTTTCTACAGCGTATAATTATCTTTTCTCGTGGACTAGATCAGCCACTAAGCAGAGGGATACGGCTAACCGCATAAACTTTAACTAGATTTTTCTCTTAATAACTTATAGATCTTTCATAAAAGTATTACGCTAGAGTTTTGCCTGAGTGTTTGCAGTTATCCCCTGCTGATGTGGCAATATGACGTGCATTTTCTCTTACTCAGATAAATCGTTAATGTGGAGAAATTGAGGGTTGTGATAGTTGGTATCAGAGGGATAGGTTATTTGACAACCGGTCGAACAACTATCTACAGTTTGTATTAGTTGTCTAGTTTCATTACATACACACATCGATGTGTCATCAGTATGTCTTGGCTGAAACATGAACACTACACTCATAAGCATGATAAGAACTATACAGGGCATATTATGTAGTATGGGATGCATAATATATTTTTGTATATGGATCCTCATAGGAGGAAACATGTGACTGTTATGTAGTATGAGATGCATAATATCATCACATGAATGCAAATTAGACTTCGATTTTCATTGCATGCGATATTATGTAGTATGGGATGCATAATATTTCATGTGTATGCCTCTCATAACATGCATTAAGGTCTTTTTAGATTTCATAGCACAACATACATGACTTATTATTGCATTAACACACGTACTAAGCTAAAGATTTACATGATGACATACGTACACACATGGTTTTGAGTAAAAAGGAATAAGAATTCATGCATTCATGATTTAGGCACATGAGTCAGTAGGATGACGGTATATCATCGTAAGTTTAGGCATAACATCATTAGTGAAAATCCCAGAGCAAGTAGCAGCATGATCAAGTATTTAATTATGTATTGTCTGAACTAAGTTGTTTGGTTCTAGCGATTAAGCTAGGTTTTGATTAGATATTCGTTATTCGTTTAGATGCCGCCTAAGCATCCGGTGATGAGGTCGACTCCCCAGTCAGAAGGAGAATCGTCTAGTTCCTAGAGTGAGGCCATGATAGAAGGATTGCTGCAGAGCAATGAGGCTCTGTCGAGGAAAATGCTGAAGATGCAGTCGTAGATCCAGGCATTGTTATCGGTTGTTGCTAGTCAGCCACCTAGAGTGTAGGACCCGGCCGTGGTTCAGACGTTTATTTTGCATTTCTAGAGATTAGGACCCCCTACCTATGATGGTAGAGCAGATTTTATGGCTTTGGATGATTGGATTATAGCTATCAAGGAGATGTTCGCTTACTCTGGAGTTTCAACGGACCAGAAAGTAATGGTCGCTGCTTATTAGCTCAAGGGACTTGCAAAAAGTTTGTGGCTGAGAGAAAATAAAAACCTTAAGGATGGGTGTTCATGGGAATCCTTCAAGGAATTGCTGTTGAAAAAGTTTTTGCCGCCAGTTGAGAGGGACCGTTTGATGAATGATTTTCTACACCTTAAGCAAAGACAACTCCCCATTAGCGAGTACGAGGTGGAGTTAAACAAACTGTGCAATTTTTCAACATACATGGTGTCTTGAGAGTTTAGTCGAGTTAAATGTTTTCTGGGTGGTCTTAGGAATAACATCCAGCAGCTAGCTAGTGCTTATGGATCCAAAAGCTATGCTGAAGTTATGGAGGCTGCTCTGAAGGTCAAGGCGATTGACAATGCCAAGAACTGAGGTCAACAAATGAGAAAAGATAAGAGGAAGACTGGTGAGGTTAAGAGTTCCCAAGAATCCGATGCTGCTTAGAGGAAAAAGAGTAAAGAGATATGCAGCTTATGTGGCCGGTCAGGCCATCCATTTGAAAGATGTTACCAGAGATTATGAGCCCAGAAGCAGGAGCAAGTTCATGTGATTTAGAGTGCTCCTAAGGGAGATTTAGTTTGTTCTACGTGTAAGCGGAGGGGGCACGATGCTGCCCATTGTTGGGGAAAGGAGAAGGTCTGTTACCAGTGCGGTCAGAAAGAACAATTCAAGTCGAAGTGCCCGCAGGATCAGCCCCTGTTGCAGCAAGTTCTAGTTCAGGCCTTGCTGCCACCACATCCATTGGATAAGGGGAAGGGAAAGCTGAACGTGGTGTCTTTGGAGGAAGCTCAGACGTCTACTCAAGTAATTTCAGGTTAGATCCTAACCTAGTTCTAGCTTTTAATTTGTAGTTGTAGTTTCGACATTCATTCCCTTAGTTGCGTATACAATTTTAAAAGAAAGTTTAAGGTAAAGAACCACTGAGCGCATGTTATTTTCTATTCCGGTGCTACCCACTCGTTTGTGGCTAGGGACTTTGTCGAGCGTCATCATTTGATCCTCGATCTTGTTTGAGATGCATTTCGTGTCAAGTTTCCCTCTAGCGATTCAGTGGTGTCGTACCAAGGCATTAAGAGTTATCCGATTCTGTTAGGTGATTTTCTAGTCGTTGCTAATCTGAAGGTGATAGACTTGGAATACTTCGAAGTGATTTTGGGCATGGACTGGTTGTTCAAGTATGATATGGTCATCCAATGCAAGGTCAAGCGCTTAGACTTCAAGATGGACAACGGTAAACCAAGGAGTGTTTATGGTTTTTCGCGCCAAGTTTCTCTGATTTTTTCTGCGGTACATGCTCGGAAGCTTGTAAATTTCGAATGTTTTGCCTGTTTGGTTTCGGTGTTAGCGACCGATGGTAGATTGCCGCGTGTTGAGGAGATTGCTATAGTGCGCGAGTTTCCTGATGTATTTCCTGATAATCTTCCTGGTCTTCCACCTGAGAGAGACGTCAAGTTCATTATTGATTTAGAGCCGGGTACCTGTCCTATTGCTAAGGCACCCTACCATATGGCCCCGTGGGAACTGGAGGAGTTGCGTATCCAGTTGGATGAGTTGGTGCAGAATGGATTCATTTTACCAAGTTCTTCACCGAGGGGTGCTCCTTGGTTGTTTGTGAAGAAAATGGATGGATCGATGAGGCTGTGCATTGATTATAGAGAACTGAATAAGGTAACCATCAAGAATAGGTATCCCTTACCGAGAATAGATGACTTGTTTGATCATTTGCGTGGCAGCATCGTGTTTTCAAAGATTGACCTTCGTTCATGCTACCATCAGTTGAGGATTCGTGAGACGAATATTCCGCAGACTTCTTTTCCTTCTCAGCATGGACATTTTGAGTTTTGGTAATGTCCTTTGGTCTGACCAATACCCCTTATGCCTTCATGGATATGATGAACAGAGTATTAAAGGATTTCCTGGACTGTTTTGTGGTTGTATTTATATATGATGTGTTGGTATACTCCCTCTGTGCTGAAGAGTATGCACAACACTTGCATTTAGTTTTGTCTACTTTGAGGGAGCATAAGTTATATGCCAAGCTAAGCAAGTATGAGTTCTGGCTTCCTCAAGTTTCTTTTCTGGGTCATAGGTTAATAAGGATGTAATTTCTGCGGACCCCGAGAAGATAAGCTGCTATAATGGATTGGAACAGACCTACCAAACCCAAAGAGATAAGAAGTTTCCTAGGGTTGGCAGGATATTATAGGAAGTTTGATGAAGGTTTCTCTACAGTATCTGCGCCATTGACTAAATTAATGCAGAAGAGGCTTTTTGGGAACTAAAAAGGAGATTGTGCGCTGCTCCGGTTTTGGCCTTGCCTAGCGAAGGTATAGAGTATGATGTGTATGTGGATGCATCACACGTTGGACGTGGTTGCGTGTTAATGCAAGAAGGAAAAGTTATTGCATATGGGTCACGATAGTTAAAGGTACATGAGAAGAATTACCCTACGCATGATTTGGAATTCACAGTTGTGATTTATGCCTTGAAGTTTTGGAGACATTTGTTATATGGCGCTCTATGCAAGATTTATACGCATCATAAGAGTTTGAAGTACGTCTTCACTCAAAAGGAATTGAACTTAAGCAAGCGGAGATGGTTAGAATATGTTGTATATTATGATCTTGAGATCCAATACCATCCGGGCAAAGCTAATGTGGTAGTTGACACCCTGAGTAGGAAGTCAGCAAATATTGTTAACCTTTCTATGGATTCTATGATGGAGGAATTTCTCTTGATGGATTTATCGGTGGGGAGTAGCGACTCACCCAGTAGTTTGGAAGTAATAGAGCCTTCATGGATTACACTTACAAGGCTATATCAAAAGGATTATCCTGATTTGCTGCACCTTTATAACAGAACTGAGAAAGGAGAATTATCGGACTTCTCGATTGATGATGCGGGTACCTTGAAGTACAACGACAGATTTTGTATTCCCGTAGTTGAGGATATTCGAGTTAAGTTATGCAAAGAGGGGCTTGGTTCTAGATTTCCTACCACCCCAGTTCTACTAAAATGTATAAGGATCTGAAGCAGATCGTTTGGTGGTATGGTATGAAGGGTGATATAGCTAAGTTTGTATCAGAATGTTTTACTTGCAAGAGAGTTAAGACCGATCATGGAATTCATGGAGGCAAGTTAACGTCGTTAGAAATTCCAAGTTGGAAGTGGGAGAGTATTTCGATTGATTTTATTACTGGATTGCCGAGATCTCCCCGAGGACATGATTCTGTATGGGTTATAGTAGACAGATTGACGAAGTGTGCTCACTTCATGCCGTTCAAGATCGAATGCTCCATGAAGAAAATAGCTGAGTTATACTTGGATGAGGTCATCATACTACATGGAGTACCTGTCAGTATTGAATCAGATCGAGACTCCAGGTTTACGTCTTGCTTCTGGAAAAGTTTAAAGGAGGGGTTGGGTACTGAATTGAGATATTCCACCGCCTATCTTCCGCAGACAAATGGTTAGACGAAGAGAGTAAATTAGATCATGGAGGATATGATCAGGTGTTATATTTTGGACCATGGAGGAGCGTGGGATGAGCGTTTGAGATTGATGAAATTTGCTTACAATAACAGTTTCCAAGCGAGTTGGTAGATGACCCCGTTCGAGGCTTTGTATGGGAGGCATTGCAGAACTCCCTTGTTTTGGGCCGAGGTTGGTGAGAGACAGTTGTTGGGTCCGGAGTCCCTAAAAGAAATGGATATCTCTGTTAAGAATATAGATAGAAGCTTCGGATAGCTCAGGAGCGCTATGAAAAGAACGCCAATCGGTATAGGACTGATTTGGAGTTTGTTATTGGGGACAAGGTGGTAACGCCCTTGATTTTTCGGTGTTTATTTTAATTCCCATAGTGGCATATTTGTGACGTCAGCGCGTTACGTTGACGTATAGTTAATGGGTGTCATTTGTTGGACCATGGGTTTGCTCAGTGACTTTTTCCTGTGTGGTTGGTTTTGTCTTGGTTGTGCACCTTCCCTCGCGAGTCGGGTCTGCTTTGGTGACTCAGTGGAGCTTTTTATAGCAATATGGTGGTGTTTTATCTATGGGTGGTGTTTTAATTGAGTTTGGTTTGTCGGATTTGGATTTCAACTTCACCGTTAGATTCGTAGTGTCGGTATTTAGCTACGGTGCAATTTTCGTAAGATTCCGAGTTGGTTGGGATTTTGGGTCGTTTTGGAATTGTTTATTATTGATTGTATTGTAATATATTATTAAAAACTTAAAATTATTTATATATGAATATATATACAGCTGATTATTAGGGTCGCGTCAAAAAAACCTATTCATCATCTTCCCCTACTCGAGCGACGACGGTTTTGTGAGCAGAAGAGAAGCGACGACTTCGTGTGCGGTTGGCTAGTGATAGAGAGCGATTTGATGGTTGGTTTTGTAAATATATTAGAGATTTGGAATGCCCTCACCAAGATCTACGTGTTCATGGTAAGATTTTCCCGATTCCTTGATTTTTAGGTGTTAGGGTTTGTGGTTTTGACCTCCCTTTTCCCCCAAAAGTTTCAGAAAACATTGCTAAGGTCATTTGGCAGCCGATCCTTGTCGCGCTGTGAGCGGGCAGAGTTTTTCTGAAGTTTTGAGGCGGCGATTTTCTTCTTGCAACCTTTTCTTGCCTTTCATTTTTTCATTTCTTCTCCTTAGAAGGTTGTAATAATATAGGATTTAGTCATGAAAGAGCCCTTAGAGTAGTCTAAATTTTTGGTTAGGAATCCGTCGAGTATAGTGTACAGCCTAAGGAAAATTCCCCGAATATAGGGGTAGTAAACCATTAGGAATTCGTCGAATATAAGGTTTACACTAAGTGATAATTCATCGTGTAACGTCAAATTCGTCGAGTATAGGTTTATTAACTTAAGTCCAGATTCGTCGAGTATGATCTAGGTGTGTCGAGTCCTTTTCATCGAATATCAAGGTGTCGGGTTCGTCGAGAGTCGACGGGCGCGACATTGAGTAAGGTAGATTCGTTAAATATCAAGGCCGTTGGGTTCGTTGAGTGTCGACTTGTGTGGCGTTGAGTGAAGCCCGATTTGTCGAGTATATTTGATGAATCGTCGAGTATATTCGACGAATCGTCGAGTGAGGCTTAGGTTAGGAAGCATTGACTGACCGAATGACCATGGCAAATTGGTTGAGTTTACCCATCAAATCAAGTCGTTACGTCGAGTATCACCGAATGAAGTTTTGTTGCCAAGTCCTTTTCGTCAAGTATTTGCAGTGTTAGTCAAGTATATTTGCCGAATTGTAGCTGGACTTAGTGTTTTTCGCCAAATTTGGTCCAGTTCGTCGGGTATAGTACTTAGAATGATTTTAAGGCTGGTTAAAGTATTTCTTTGGGTTTAGGCTTGGGTTTTGTTCTGGGTGTTTGGGTATGATATTTTCTTCGGCTGGACGCCGGTTTGTGAATCATTACACTTGGTGAATATTTGGTCTCTATTTTGTGAAGCTGTTGGGTTGTGTTGGGCCAGATGGCCACCACCGCAGTGCCTGTGTGAGACGTTTGGGTCTGGAATCCTAGTATTTGATGTTTTGGTCACCGACTCTGGCCTGGTTATTTTTACCAAGTGTTAATGATCCATGTTGTCGAGCTATTTTGTGCTCTGTTTGCTCCTTATAGATTAGCCTATGCTATTTGTTGGTACCCTAGGTTTTGATTTGAGTTCAGTCCTCTCTTTCTGTCTCTTGACCCATGATTTATCTATGGTCAAAGGTTAGTTGATAGGTTAGACTCTCTAGTTGTGTAGAATTGCTTTTCCAAATGATTATTTGGTTAAGTAGTTTTTCGTTCGACTATAGTCGAACGTCGCTCGACTATCATCTATCGGCTGATCGACGATCGTCTATCAGTTGGTCGACGTTCTGTCTGCGTTGATAGCTCGACTATCTGTTGATAGGTCGACTATCTGCTTGCTTTGGTAGTTCGACTATCTGTCCTGATAGTTCAACTATCTGATAGCTCGACTATCTGTTGATAGGTCGACTATCTGCTTGTTTTGATAGTTCGACTATCTGTTGATAGATCGACTATCTGTGTTGCTTCGATAGTTTGACTATCTGCTTGGATAGTTCAACTATCTGATAGTTCGACTATCTGTTGATAGGTCGACTATCTGTTTGTTTTGATAGTTCGACTATCTGTTGATAGGTCGACTATCTGTTTTCTGTGATAGGTCGACTATCTGCTTGATAGGTCGACTATCTGTTTCGTTTGGTAGTTCGACTATCTGTCCGGATAGATCGACTATCTGATAGCTCGACTATCTGTTCTGATAGGTCGACTATCTGCCGAGATAGTTCGACTATCTTCTTTGATAGTTCGACTATCTGGATCGTTCGACTATCTGTCCAATAGGTCGACGATCTCCGTGCGCCGTTCGACGATCTCCGAAGGTCGTTCGACGTTTTGCTGTATGCTCTTATTTAGCTTTGTCGTCTTCTATGATGTGACTAATTTAATATCTATTCTGGCATATTTTATAAAAGATTATCTGAATAATTTGTGACATTATTTCCATGCAATATCAGTTCCATTCTATATGCATGAGCTAATCTTTTCTGACAAAGTTGTTTGTCTTATAGCTGAGATATGCAATCTGCTTTATCTGCCAGGCTGTCCTTTATAGCCGTTAGACTCAAAAAGTCTTCCTTGGCCGTAAAGAGTTCTTTCTGATGTGACTTTCTCTTATATTATTTCATCAGAAGTATTTGCAGCTTCTTAGAAAGCTTTATCCTTTTATAGGATATCTGCCTGCTGTAGTTTGTTTTTGCTTTATGCTTTTTGCAGCCCAGCTTGCAGAGTTCAGAAAAAGACAAGATTCAAACTCAATTAGAGCCGTTGCTGCTACTGCTGATATATAAAGACTTCTTTGAAGAAGAAATTAACTAGCTCTTAGATTAAATTCATTCAGCAAGCTTACAGCAAGAACAAGTCTAACTGCTCTCAGCAATCTTCACTCAACTGAGAAGTGTTAGCTCTTCTGCTCTTCTTCAACCTGAGTTCTCCTGTTCCTGGAAGTTCTGACTCAGAGATCTTTTGAAGAAGAAGAAGAAGAAGATAGCTGCTAGAAGATTTTCATTTCTTATTTTATATCTTCTTGTAGTTCTTCCTTCAGTATTTACTGAAGAGTTTCTGTACTGAAGCAAGACTTCACCTGGACGTTCTTTGAGCCAGGGGGAGCCTTGATTCTTTTAGAGCTGTCTAGATCAGTGCAAGTTATTGTGCTTCTCTAATCTATTGTAAAATAGAGAAGACACCTTAACCCCTTTTCCCCCTCCTGTACAGGGTTATTACTCCCTTCAAAAGTATCCGTTGGTGGCAGGGCACCTGATCAAAAACCTGTGTTCGGTTTTTAGACACCTGATCAAAAGTCTAAAGGGTCTCTTGATCTACATGAAGCAGATCTTGTTGGTGGCAGGGCACCTGATCAAAAACCTGAGTGGATTCCTACCTTGTTGGTAGAAGAGTGGACGTACCCAAGCTGTTTGGGGAACCACTATAAATTCCTTGTGTCGTCTGGATTGTCTTATTTAATTACTTGTATTGTGGCTGTGATTAGATATTAACTAGGTTTGCTAGTTGCTGGATAGGATCCAAAGCTTAACTGTAATTACAGTTAGGTTTAGTTTGTGCACAACACTTGTGTTAGGCTCTAAGGTTTAATCTTAAATATCTATAACTTTCATTCCGCATTTAACTCCAAGGGAGTTGAGTAGAAAGTCAACTTTGCTAGTGCAATTTTTGATTACTCTATTCACCCCCCCTCTAGAGTAGTATCTATCCCTTCTCTTTCAATTGGTATCAGAGGGAGGTTGACTGACTGAATAGGCTAACACCTAAGTCACAAGATCCTGATAGATACCAAAGTTTATAGATATTCACTTTCACTATCATGGCCCAGTCCAAGGATTATTCTAGCACCAGACCTCCAGCATGCAACTTGGCTAAGTTTGGCATCTGGAAGGCAAGGATCAAATTATATATGAATTCTATTGATGAAAGTATCTTTGCTTCTATTTTGTCAGGACCACCAAGAGCACCTGCTGCTGCTACTGCCTCATCATCTGATATGAGTGCAGTGCCTCCTCCAGACTACAATGATGAGTACAAAAAGGCAAAGGTAGCAGATGCCAAGGCAATGAACATTCTAGCTCAGACAATATCTGATGAGGTATTCCAGAAGGTTGCTGACTGCTCCTCAGCAAAAGCTATGTGGGATACACTGAACCAGATTGTAGCTGGTTTAGCTGATGAAAGGAAGGACAGGAGGTCCAACCTTATCTCACAATATGAGAATTTCAAGAAAACTGATGTTGAATCAGTTGAAGCCATGTACACAAGGCTCAGCTCAATCATCAATGAGCTGAGGACCCTTGACAAGGATATTTCATTGACAGAGGTCAATGATAAGATTCTTATGTGCTTCCCTAGCACATGGGATCTGAGGATCTGGCCCATCAAGGAGGCTAGAAGCACAACAGAAATCTCAACAGAAGCCCTTCTCAGCAAGCTCAAGTATTTTGAGCAAGTGCTGAAGTCCAGGGAAGCTGAAGCTGAAGCAAAGACCCCAACTCCTACAAGAAAAGAGCAAACTCTTGCTCTTAAAGCTGCTGACACTTCTGAAAGCAGCCAGTCAAATGAGGAACTGATGGCATTATTTGCCAAAAGGTTTCTCAAGATGGGAAGGAAGGAATTCAGAAAGAAGTCTTCAAAATATGAAGAAAAGCCAAGGTATGATCGCACCCCGTCTAAAGAAATTATCTGCTATGGTTGCAGGAAGCCTGGACATATCCTTCCAGATTGTCCAGAAGAAAAGAATAAAGAAAAGAGGAAAGATAAGGATCAGCACAGGAAGCACTCCAAGCCATCCTCCTACAAGAATAAAAAGAAGGAGAGAGGCTTTGTCGCTGAAACCTGGAGTGATTCTGATGAGGAATCCTCTTCCTCAAGCTCCAGTGAGGATGAAGAAGAAAAGAAGGCAAAGGAAGTTTGCCTAATGGCAATTGATGCCTGCAGCAATCACTCAGCTGTAGAGATTTCAGATTCAGATGAAGAAATGCCAACAGAAGATGAGGTACTATCTTCTTATGATTTCACTTCTGCAGAATTTAAATTAGAATTTAAATCCTTATGTTTAGATTTAATTAGTTCTGAAAAGGAGATTAAAGAACTCAGACATAGGCTAGCTGAATCAGAAATCATATCTATTGAAAACATTAAGTTAAAGGAAGATCTCACTAATTCTAGTGAAGAAATTAAATTTCTTAAGAATGAGTTAGCTAAATCCAAAAGGTTAGAAGAGTCTCTAAATGGTAGAAGCCTTAAGTTGCTTGAAATAACCAGCATGTCTAACACTAGGACATGCAATAACAAATTAGGCTTAGGAGCATCTTTGAGTGAACCCCCAATCATTCTTAAAAACCAACTTTCAACTCCAGTGAACTTTATCTCAGCTGATGGGATAAAGAACACTGAGCAAGTCAATCAAGTAAATAGAGCTTTAAATAAAGCTAAAAGAGAGAAAAGAAAACAGAAATTTAAAGAATTACAAAAAACGTCGAACGCTGCTCGACGATCTCAGGCTCAGTGGTCGAACGAAGCTCGACGATCTGAGCATCTATCGTTGAACGTCGATCGATGATCGCAGGCTCAGTGGTCGAACGGAGATCGACGATCTGAGCAGCCATCGTCGAACGCTGGTCGATGTTTCCAATATGAATTTCAAAATTACACCCAGAACCTTAGAAACTCGAATATGAATAGAAACCCTAGGTTCATTGACCCATCATCTGCATGGAGAATCCCACCTAGGAGATCTTACCCATTAGGTTATCACCCTCAGCCTGCTTATTCTTTTATTTCCAGTTTTTCTTATGTGAAAAACAAGGGACCCAAGGTTACCTGTGTCCACAATGTTTAAATTGTTTTATTTGCAGGCGAAGACATATCCTATCACTCACAATAAGTGGTATTTGGAAAGTGGTTGCTCCAAGCATATGACAGGAAATAAAGAACATCTATCAAAGTTCAAGGCAAAGCTTAGCCCAAAGGTAATCTTTGGAGATTCAAGCTGTGGTCAAACTGAAGGCTATGGCAGGATGACTATTGGAGCTGTTACTTTCAAGAGAGTTGCTTATGTGACTGGACTGAAGCACAATCTAATTTCAGTAAGTCAATTATGTGATGCTAGATACCAGGTATCATTCTCTAACTCTCTTTGTAATATTACTTTAAATAATAGTGTTGTATTGGTAGGCATTAGACAGGGTAATATTTATTTAGTAGATTTTAAATCAACTGATTCTGAAATCTGCCTGTTTAATGAAGTAACTAATAATAACACCTTGTGGCATAAAAGGCTTAGCCATGTTAACCTCAAGAATATATCTAGGTTATCTAAACACAACCTTGTTAGAGGTTTACCTTCTTGCCCCTACAAGAAGGAGAGCCTATGCAAGGCTTGTCAGCTAGGCAAGCAAACCAAGAATTCTTTTAAATCAGTAAATAAAAGTGATTCTCCTAGAATTCTGTATTTATTACATTTGGACCTATTTGGCCCAATAAATGTACAGAGTTTAGGAGGGAAGTATTATACCCTAGTCATTGTAGATGACTTCTCTAGATTCACTTGGGTGTTCTTTTTGAGAACTAAGGCTGATAACTTCAAAGCCCTTACAGACTTTCTATTATGTGTGCAGACTGAGTACTCTACTCATGTGGCCTTGATCAGAAGTGATCATGGTACTGAGTTTGACTCTCTTCTCATGCAAGAATTCTGTGAGAGAGAAGGTATCAAACATAGCTTCTCAGCTCCTAGAACTCCCCAACAAAATGGGGTGGTTGAAAGGAAGAATAGAACACTAATTGAAGCTGCTGGCACATTGTTGGCAGATGCTAATATGCCTCTATCCTATTGGGCAGAAGCTGTTAGTACAGCCAACTATGTCTTGAATAGAAGTCTGATACACAAGCTTAAGTGTAAAACTCCTTATGAGTTACTTAAAGTAAAGAAACCTAAAATAAATTATTTTAGAGTTTTTGGCTGTGTAGTTTATATTCATAATAACAATAAAGAATATCTTAGAAAGTTTGAAGCAAAGGCTTCAATGGGAATTTTTCTAGGATATTCCCAAGTAAGCAAAGCTTATAGGGTATTTAATAAATCATCTTCTAAAATTGAAGAGTCTGTTCATGTGTCCTTTGATGAATCCCAAATGTTTTACAAGGAGAAGGAAAATTCTCCTTCCTCAAGTTCATTACAGGTACAAGAATCTTTTAAAGATGTCACTCAAGATATCCTCCATCTTTCAACTCTTCATATCACTGAATCAGACAGTGATGAAGACATTGCTGAAGCTGTTGTTGTTCCACCAACAGTAGATCAAATTCCTCCTAAGGAATTAATCCCAACTGTTGCTGAAGATCACATCCCACCTGCTGATGTTGTCACGCTTAGAGATCACCCCTCATCTCAAGTGATAGGAGACATATCAGCTGGTGTTCAAATAAGACATCAATTAAGACAGGATGTGATGCATGCTTGTTTCCTCTCACAGATTGAGCCCCTCACCATTAAAGATGCAGAGCTAGATCCCCATTAGATCATTGCTATGCAAGAGGAACTCAATCAGTTTGAGAGATGTAAAGTTTGGACTTTGGTTCCAAGACCTAAAGGCCAACTGATCATAGGCACCAAATGGGTGTATAGAAACAAGTTGGATGCAAATGGCATCATTGTAAGGAATAAAGCTAGGCTTGTAGCTCAGGGCTACAGACAGGAGGAAGGTATAGATTATGACCAAACCTTTGCTCCTGTTGTAAGGCTAGAAGCAATAAGGATCTTCTTGGCCTATGCAGCCTACATGAAGTTTAAGGTTTTTCAAATGGATGTCAAAAGTGCTTTTCTTAATGGTGAGCTAAAGGAAGAGGTGTTTGTTGAACAGCCACCTGGTTTTGTTTCTTCAACTCAGCCCTCACATGTATTCAAGTTGCAGAAAGCTCTTTATGGACTAAAGCAAGCTCCTAGAGCCTGGTATGAGACTTTAGCTAGTTTCCTGTTAGAGCACAACTTTACTAGGGGAGTAGTTGATAGAACCCTCTTCGTCAAGCACCACAAGGACACAATCCTGTTAGTTCAAGTGTATGTGGATGACATTATTTTTGGTTCCACTGATCCCAAACTGTGCAAAAAGTTTTCTAACTTGATGCATTCCAAGTTTGAGATGAGTAGTATGGGTGAGCTGTCTTACTTTCTTGGTCTCCAAGTAAAGCAAGATGCTGATGACATCTTCATATCCCAATCCAAATATGCCAAGGAATTGGTAAAGAAGTTTGGGATGGCAGATGCTTCAGCAATGCATACACCTATGGCTACTAATGTAGTTATTGATTCTGATGATCAGGGAAAGCCTGTAGATCAAAAGAATTATAGGGCCATTATTGGTTCCCTATTGTATTTAACTGCAAGTAGGCCAGACATAATGTTTGCTACATGCCTTTGTGCTAGATTCCAGGTCAACCCCTACGAATCTCATCTGATTCTTCTTAAGAGAATTTTGAGATACCTGAAGGGATGTCCAAATCTAGGACTCTGGTACCCAGCTGAGTCAGAATTTGAATTAATTGGATATTCTGATTTTGATTATGCTGGTTGTCGAGTTGACAGGAAAAGTACCTCAGGAACTTGTCAGTTCCTGGGAGAGAGATTGGTCTCTTGGTTCTGTAAGAAGCAGGCCTCTGTATCAACTTCAACTGCAGAAGCTGAATATATAGCAGCTGCCAGTTATTGTTCACAGATCCTGTGGATACAAAATCAGCTTTTGGATTATGGGTACTCACACAAGAGCACTAAAATCATGTGTCACAGTACAAGTGCTATCTCCATTGCACAAAATCCAGTGCACCACTCTAGAACGAAGCATATTGAGATTAGACACCATTTCCTGAGAGATTGTGTGGAAAAGAACAAGATTAGCCTTGAGTTCATATCCACAGACCTTCAGAGAGGTGATATATTCACCAAGCCCTTAGATGAACAGAAGCATCTATTCTTTTTAGTTCAACTAGGCATGATTAATGGACGAGACTAAGTGTGACGTTTACCTTGTTGAAACCTGCTTGAAGATCGTCGAACGATGATCGAAGATCGTCGAATGGATCAAGCCTATCGTCGACCTATGGTTGATGATGGCTTATCTGCTTGAAGATCGTCGACCGGCGTTCGAAGATCGTCGAACAGTTCGAGCTTATCGTCGATCTATGGTTGACGACAGCTTGCTGTTTATGAAGACAGAAATAGTCGAACGATTGATCGACTACTCTTCCTCAGGACCGATCGTCGAACGACCGTTCGACTATCGTCTCCAATATCTTTTAAATAGATCGCCGATCGCTGTTTTAATATAAAGCCGATAGTCGACCTAGGTTAAAAGATAGTTGTTTTTATCGTCGACGGAAAGCGTCTTTTCGCATTCCGTCTTCCCGCTTGCTCTTTGCCTCGCGTGTTCTGCCGCTCCGTCCTCGCCTTCTCTCCCCCGTCTTCTACAGCGTTTTCAATGGTGATTGCTCCAGCTCTTCTTGCAGTGGTAAAGTTTGATGCCAGATTCAGCGTTGATTTTGACGCCTTTAGCAGTTGCGAACCAGGGATAGTAGAAATCCTAAATCTGTGCAGAGATCAAGGCCTAGAGAGGCTCATGTCCTACAGAGTAAAGATAAACACTCAGGAAATCAAGGAATGGGCTTTTGCCTCATCGTCGACTGATGATTCGATGACCGGGACAATCAGCGGAGAAGAGGTAATTTTGACTCCCGCTGTTCTAACTGAAGTTTTTGGATTAATTAATGGTGAAGAAGATTATGAGCAAGATGCTCCTGAATTTGGAAGAATGTTAACTGAGATGGGTCATGCCGAAGGCATCCCCTCCAAGCTGCTCAAGGTAAATTTTCCCTTTAAGATCAAGTTTCTTGCAGAAATAGTTAGAAAAGTGCTCATGGGAAAGCACTCAGCCCACGACAATATCACCAGACAACAATTTGCACTAATGTGTGCAATTGTTAACAAGAAGCAGATAAACTGGGCTGGCATCATGTTTGATTTAATAAGAAGGAAGAATGGAAAGAAAGAGGTTACCCTAGGAAGGGTTGTTGGTATTTTTCTGAAGGAGAAATACCCCCATTTGCTTGTGTCTGCCTCCACCTCCATCAATGCGAGTAAGAAGATGGATCCCTCCTTGTTTTCAAAGTGGAAAAGGACTTTCCTGAAGCCCGCTCCCGTAGGGGTTGCTCTAGTTATATCTGAGAGCACCAAGACTGTTATAGTCACTTCCCCCCTTCTAGTAGCTGGCTCAGCTGATATCTCTCTTCCATCCTCTTCTTATGCTTTGCCGTCTACTGCAGTTGAAGTTCCTTCAACTTTAACTGAAGTACGACGTTCTGCCTCTCCTCTTGCATCTTCTCTCCCGACTGATCTTGCTGGGATTTCTCAACCCAGCTTTGATTTGTTGGCATCTGAAATATCATCTCCAGTTCATTCCCCAATTCCAACTCCTCCTCACTCTCCAATTCTATCTTCAGATCATCTTGATCACCCTGCATCCACCCATGCATCTCCACATCATTCTCCAGCTCCATCTCCAGCACATTCTCCAGCTCATATTGCACATACCACCCCTGCTGTTCTTCCACCCTCAGAAATTCCATCATCATCATCATCTTCTTTTGATATAACTCCAGCATTTATTGCTAGCATTGTGGAGTTAATTACCCCCTCAATCAAAGCCATGATTGATGTGGTAATTGCTCCACTTGTTTCTTCTATATCTTCTTTAACTGCTGTCATTCAGGCACTTTCAAAGTCTGCTGAGCCCTCTTCTTCTAGGGGCCTGGTTTCAGTTTCTACTGAAATCAGGCAGGGGGAGATGCTTGATGAAGATATCTCAGAGCAGCCTTTGGCCTCCCCTCCAGCAGCAGTTCATCTTGCAGTAATAGAGAAAGTAGCAGAAGTCTCAGCTCCTCCTCCTCCATCTGAAAAGGAAATATCTGATGCAATCATGTTGACAGAGTTTGTAGTAAAAGTTTGCTTAGAAGAATCCTCAACTCCCTTGGTTGCCCAGTACCTAGAAGGAATAATCACTTCCTTTCTAGATGATTTATGGGAGTTAGGAAACCCTGAAGAATATCCTAAAGGTATGTCTCTTTCTCAATTTGTAGATTACTTAATTGATATGCTAGTATGGGAATATCTGGAAGGGATGACTAGATGTCATTTAGCAAGATTTTATTCCTAATCCTACAGATATAATGGAAGAAGTAGTTATTGTCCAAGAGCCTAAACCAGAACCAGAACCTGAACCTGCTCTAGAGATTTTAGATGCTAAAGAGCCTGAACCTGTGTCTGCCCCTGAAGATCAGGTGGTTGTTGAGCCAGTAAGTGAACTTGCTTCTGAAGTTCAACCTGAACCAGAAGTAGCTGTTCTAGCTTCTAAGTTTTCCGAGCAAGTAGTGCAAATTGAACTGGTCCCCACGACAGTTCCTGAGCTTCAAGAAATGGATTCTGAAAGTCATATTGAAAAATCTACGCTATGGGATGATTCCCCAGGCTTGGACTTAGATACTCTCCTGGCACAGGATGCCATGGAAGAAGAAATGGAAAAAGCTGCTTTAAAGGAAAAAGAAAGAGCTCTGAAAGAGGCTATTGATCCCTATGATATGCCTATCTCTTCAAATTCTGAAGAAGAAATTGATTCTGATGAATCTGCTGATTCTAAGAGAAAAAGGATTGCGAAAAAGAAAAGAAAGGTTGTAGTTCCTCCTCCTGCAAATCCAGAAAATGATACACCATATTACATACTGAAAGGGATTGATCCCAAGTCTAAAGAATTCCAGCATTGGATGTGGTTTTCTAAAAATTAACAAAAGCAAAGGAAAAAGGCTAAGAGGTATGACCCTCCTGCTCCTAGATGGAATCTCAGAGGTCCTCCTCCTCCACCTCCCGGTGCAGGAGCCTCAGGGAATTTATCTTCTAAATCTGCCTCTCATTCTGAAAGATCAAATCCATCCCAGCCTGCTCAAAGGAAAAGTTCTCAAAGTTTCCAAGGTAAAAGCCAATCTGGCTATCAAATAACTGATACAATGAAAGAACAAGTCAAGGAGGTAGTTTATCAAAGACCAACCTTTTCTCCTCCTCCTTCTCCAAAGAAAAAGGTTCCATCTCCAAAGCCAGTGCATACTGAGAAAGTTGTTCCAAAAGGTAAGTAATTTATTCTATCTGAAAATTCTAGCAAGAACTTTGCTAAGTCTGCTCTCTCTTATTATTTAGTTAATCAAGATAAAGAACCAGTTGATTCCTCTTCTGAGAACATTTATGAAAGCCCAGAGCTTGATCCTAACTTTAGGATGGCTCGTTTTCTTGAACTGGTTGGAGCTGCGCAGATAAGGAAAGCTAAAGAAGAAGGAAAGGACACTGCCGGATTAACTACTATGTCTAAATTCAGAAAGAAGGAGCTCGAAAAATTCCAGGTGAGACTTGAGATGTTTGATGCTTCAAAATATATGGAAAAGCATCCAGAGGCAGTGGTCCCTAGGACAACTGAATTGAAAATTATTGGAGAACAAGATTTGAAGCTATCAAAGAAAGAAGCTCTAGATCCCACAAGGAAAATTACTTTTGTTTCTAGTTCTTCTAATCCTGAATCTAACTCTAAAGCACCTTAATTAGTCATTGATTGTCAGTTATTTTTATCTGATTGATTGATGATTTCTACTTAGTTATTTCCCTTTATGCATTTTATTTACTTTCTGTAATTAGTGTTGTTTGTTTTATTTGTTGAGAGACTTAACTCAAATAGGGGGAGATTGTTGGTACCCTAGGTTTTGATTTGAGTTCAGTCCTCTCTTTCTGTCTCTTGACCTATGATTTATCTATGGTCAAAGGTTAGTTGATAGGTTAGACTCTCTAGTTGTGTAGAATTGCTTTTCCAATTGATTATTTGGTTAAGTAGTTTTTCGTTCGAATATAGTCGAACGTCGCTCGACTATCGTCTATCGGCTGATCGACGATCGTCTATCAGTTGGTCGACGTTCTGTCTGTGTTGATAGCTCGACTATCTGTTGATAGGTCGACTATCTGCTTGCTTTGGTAGTTCGACTATCTGTCCTGATAGTTCAACTATCTGATAGCTCGACTATCTGTTGATAGGTCGACTATCTGCTTGTTTTGATAGTTCGACTATCTGTTGATAGATCGACTATCTGTGTTGCTTCGATAGTTCGACTATCTGCTTGGATAGTTCAACTATCTGATAGTTCGACTATCTGTTGATAGGTCGACTATCTGTTTGTTTTGATAGTTCGACTATCTGTTGATAGGTCGACTATCTGTTTTCTGTGATAGGTCGACTATCTGCTTGATAGGTCGACTATCTGTTTCGTTTGGTAGTTCGACTATCTGTCCGGATAGATCGACTATCTGATAGCTCAACTATCTGTTCTGATAGGTCGACTATCTGCCGAGATAGTTCGACTATCTTCTTTGATAGTTCGACTATCTGGATCGTTCGACTATCTGTCCAATAGGTCGACGATCTCCGGGCGCCGTTCGACGATCTCTGAAGGTCGTTCGACGTTTTGCTGTATGCTCTTATTTAGCTTTGTCATCTTCTATGATGTGACTAATTTAATATCTATTCTGGCATATTTTATAAAAGATTATCTGAATAATTTGTGACATTATTTCCATGCAATATCAGTTCCATTCTATATGCATGAGCTAATCTTTTCTGATAAAGTTGTTTGTCTTATAGCTGAGATATACAATCTGCTTTATCTGCTAGGCTGTCCTTTATAGCCGTTAGACTCAAAAAGTCTTCCTTGGCCGTAAAGAGTTCTTTCTGATGTGACTTTCTCTTATATTATTTCATCAGAAGTATTTTTAGCTTCTTAGAAAGCTTTATCCTTTTATAGGATATCTGCCTGCTGTAGTTTGTTTTTGCTTTATGCTTTTTGCAGCCCAGCTTGCAGAGTTCAGAAAAATACAAGATTCAAACTCAATTAGAGCCGTTGCTGCTGCTGATATATAAAGACTTCTTTGAAGAAGAAATTAACTAGCTCTTAGATTAAATTCATTCAGCAAGCTTACAGCAAGAACAAGTCTAACTGCTCTCAGCAATCTTCACTCAACTAAGAAGTGTTAGCTCTTCTGCTCTTATTCAACCTGAGTTCTCTTGTTCCAGGAAGTTCTGACTCAGAGATCTTTTGAAGAAGAAGAAGAAGAAGATAGCTGCTAGAAGATTTTCATTTCTTATTTTATATCTTCTTGTAGTTCTTCCTTCAGTATTTACTGAAGTGTTTCTGCACTGAAGCAAGACTTCACCTGGACGTTCTTTGAGCCAGGGGGAGCCTTGATTCTTTTAGAGCTGTCTAGATCAGTGCAAGTTATTGTGCTTCTCAAATCTATTGTAAAATAGAGAAGACACCTTAACCCCTTTTCCCCCTCCTGTATAGGGTTATTACTCCCTTCAAAAGTATCCCTTGGTGGCAGGGCACCTGATCAAAAACCTGTGTTCGGTTTTTAGACACCTGATCAAAAGTCTAAAGGGTCTCTTGATCTACCATGAAGCAGATCTTGTTGGTGGTCAGGGCACCTGATCAAAAACATGAGTGGATTCCTACCTTGTTGGTAGAAGAGTGGACGTACCCAAGCTATTTGGGGAACCACTATAAATTCCTTGTGTCGTCTGGATTGTCTTATTTAATTACTTGTATTGTGGCTGTGATTAGATATTAACTAGGTTTGCTAGTTGCTGGATAGGATCCAAAGCTTAACTATAATTACAGTTAGGTTTAGTTTGTGCACAACACTTGTGTTAGGCTCTAAGGTTTAATCTTAAATATCTATAACTTTCATTCCGCATTTAACTCCAAGGGAGTTGAGTAGAAAGTCAACTTTGCTAGTGCAATTTTTGATTACTCTATTCACCCCCCCTCTAGAGTAGTATTTATCCCTTCTCTTTCACTATTTCATGCTTATCCTTGTAGATTTTGTCGAAGCATGGCTTCGTTCCGTATTTGGTGCAAATTTCTTTTAACTCCATTATTGCAAATTTATTACTTTACATATTTCTATTTGGCTAATTAGCTGCGACTTCATCTTTTCGTATAGTTGGGTTTGGTAAACCCTTTCTTTCTGTTTTTCTTATTACCTTCTTATTTCCATTGCCACTTGCAAATTTTTTGCTGAGGTGTTCTTTCTTGGAATGCCTCAGGTTCAAGGTTATAGCCGGTGGAGCGGCTGAGTTGGGTGGTAGCTTGTGGACTACAGTTGTTGTAGTGTTTGTCCTCACCATCGTGAGGTAGTTGTTGTTTTTTAGTCTTAGTTCAGACATGCATACTTTCAGTCGGTTCGTGTCAGGTTGTTGATGCCCACTGGTAGTTTTCTTTTGGAATATTGAATACTTTTCTAGCCGCTAGTTTACCTTTTTGGTTGGCTGTACTTGCTCTCTGGGAAGGATTTATGCTAGGTTGCATGTTAGATGTTTTAAAGTATAAAAATTATTCTTATTAATTCATGCATGCCATATTTGAAACATAAATCACTATATTTAACGGTCGTAAAAGCTACTTTCATAATTATTATAAATCTAGAGTCTTGCATATCATGAGTTATCCTATAGGGATTATTATACTCATGTAGGACGTCTAATATTATAAATAAAGTATTTTTCGCAGCGTACAATTATCTTTTCTCGTGAACTAGATGAGCCACTGAGCCGAGGGATACGGCTAACCTCTTAAACTTTAACTTGATTTTTTTTCTCTTAATAACTTATAGATCTTTCATAAAAGTTTTAAGCTAGAGTTTTGCCCGAGCATCTACAGTTACCTCCTGCTGACATGGCATCATGATGCGCATTTTCTCTTACTCTAATAAATCGTTAATGCGGAGAAATTGCGGGTTGTGACACATGGAGGAATTGAATGGGAATTTCTCTTAAAGTGGAGAGAGAGAAAGAAAAATTTGATGAGAGCTTGCTACTTGGCCCTCCTCCTCTCTTCCTATGCTCAGGTCTGAGCTTCCCAGACCAACTACAACAAAATTATAGGGGTTGTTGACACATGTAAGCAAGGAGGAGCATCCTATGCTCATGGCCGGCCACCCCTTTAATGGCATCTCATTAAGCAGTCCACCCCTACCAATTCTAATCCATTCATTAGCTTTCAGTGAGCCCAAAGGAGTCGAGCTAAGCCTTAATAGTGAGGTAATATCCTCAGGAGCAGTGGGTGGATCAAGCTTGCCGAAGAAGATAATAGACATTACTCACCGTCACAACCCCCGCCGTCAAGCCCATCTCCATGTTCGTTTCTCCTCCCCTCCCTCTGTGCTAGCTGTCTAGCACATCTAAGAGAGATATCAAGCTCAATTGAGCCCGATTCCATGAGAGAAAAGTGGGATTTTGCCGAACTTTACTTCTTGCTCGGGATCGCCGGAGGAGTTGCCTCTGGCTGCCATGTCGCCGACAATCGACAACCAACACCTCAACAGAGGTGTCGTTAGTGGCCGACGGTGGTGGTGGCCCAGTGGCCAGTTAATCCATGTAGAAAAGCTCCAGGTAAGGTTGATCGTAGTCGTCCGCTCAAGGAAGAATATGAACTAGAGGCCTTTGATCTGCTTTAAGATTCATGCGATGTATAAATTCATATATTATATTTTTTTTCTGTCACACTTAATGTTGATTTTTCCAACTATAAATTAGGCCACTTGGAGGCCATTTTAGGAAAAACCTCCAGATACAAAATTTGTAGATATTGATGTGTAATTTCTGTAGGACTTTAAATCAACAAATTTGGAGCATTACAGCTACATGTAGGATTGTTTTACTGAGGTGTGTCCCAGCGAAGGGCCATATCTTCAAATGCGAATATATTTCATATGTTGGTTTTTCATAGTCCTAAAATTTTATCCATGATAGTAAATAACCTAGACACACCCCCTGTCCAAAATGGGAATTTTTGGACAAAATGTTTTTATAGTTTTGTGTAAAATGTGATTTTCATATGTTAATAAATTATGTGGTCAAATCAACTCCAAATGACCCAAATGTATGGCGACGTACTGTTTATGCTATAAGAAGTCACTAGTAAAATTTTGAGTCCAATTGGACCTCTGCGTGTTGGTGGATTTCACATGCATGACCTTGGGCATATATGAAATTAAATGTGCCTTAGTCAAAAATGTGTATTTCATGTATTTAGCATAAAGTACAAGATGCAAGGCAAAAAAATTTTGGTGATGTATCTACTATGATAAAAGGAGTCACCCTTAAAAAATTAGGATTTTTCGGGGTCAAAAATCTTAGGAAATTAATTATAATTTTTTTGTAACAAAAGTGTATTAATGAAATAAATATGAGTTAATGACTTAGGAAAAATCAAAACTTCTGTAACATGGTTATAATAGATGTTTAAAACATTAATTAATTTTTGTAGGATTTTTGGAAGTCAAATGCATGGGTAATTCCCAAGAATTAAAATTGTAACACAGCTGTATTAATGAAATATTTATGGACAATATTATCTGGAAAATTATGAAATTTTATCTAGGCTTTTTTTCGGTCATTATAAATCCATGGTAATTTTTGTAGACTTTTTGAAATGATTATTTTTGTACTTACTGTGCAAAGTGATCCATTTACAATTTTAATCATATATGGAAATTATGGTTATAGTTTTTAAGGAGAATTGTGAAACTCTACAAATCATTATAGTTCATCACTTAGTACCACTGATAATTTTATTAGAGCATTTAGAGTTCTATATATGGTACTTCTTTTGAAAATGGACAAAAGTTAAGAATTTAATGAATTTTTATTTTTTTGACAAATTAATTTGAAATGTTATGAAATACTGGTCATTCTTTAATTTAGTCATGATAAACCAATGGTATAAATTTTAGCTCAATTGGACATGATATAATGAAGGTTGCATTTAGAGAATAAAACTAGTTCAATTTCATTCTGGTCTGCAAATAGTAGAAAATTGATGTATTGATTAGACCAATAAGATCACATAGGAAATTAGTGAAATTTGAAACATTGCTGTAATACATAATTTATATCAGCCCCTAGAAGTTGTAGAATTTTTGAAGAACTTTCGTACTATAGTTTTCAAATTAATTTAGAATCATGTTATACTTCTAAATAAAGGAATAAATGGGGCCTTAATCATCTTAGAAAATTATTCAGGAGGATATTATAAACATGGTGCATTATTAGTGTGAGTTTGGAGGCATTAGTTAAATAGATAAGATTTGCACCACACATAGTGTACTAGAGTTCTTAAGGGTTGAACATCATTCAAGAGAATGTTTTAATTAATGATAAACCATAGAATGTGATTATAGGAGTTAATCTTGATTAAGTTAATGAAAAATGAATAATCATAGAATTCTAATTGTAGTCTCAGGTAAAGTCACCAAGCGGTGACGAGTGTTAGTGAACATGGACACTAAGGGGAAGTATTTGTCTTGGAGTCAGACGAAAGATCGTCACTCCCCTATAAATATCATAAGACATTATGATAGCTTAAGAGTAACAATGAGAGTGAGTTATTAGTAATTGGTAGCCACTAATAAAAGTAATTGTCCTAATAAGGGGGATTCGGGTGTCAGTCCACTGTATTTCCTAATACCGCTGCGAGCCCTTCACCGAGTAGCCCTCGGGAAATCCAGGATTCACCTTAACACTTCTAAGTACAGTTATAATTAGACAAGAGTAGTCTAATTAGGAGAACAAAAGATACGGTAAACCTCATCCCAGGTTATGGGATGGAATGGTACAAGACGTGTTAGTCCTATGAATTGAAGGCTCGGGAGATAGTAATATTAGGACGGGTTAGTCCCGCATGCTGAAAGCTCGGGAGATCGTAACATCAGGACGGGTTAGTACTGCAAGCTGGAGGCTTGAGAGGCTTTATATTAGGATGGGTTGGTCCTACAAGCTGGAGACTTGAGTAGGGATAAACTTGCATGTGCATAGAGACAAATTAGTGGCAGGTCTTCGGTACTGGACCAGTCATCACACCGATGGCAGTACATTTACTCTGGCAAGGTGTAAGGGTTTGAGGGGCCAGTTTGTTGTTTATACTGTGGTGATGAAGCATAATTTAGCTTAATTTATTAGGCAAAAACCTTTACCTTATTAAGTTTTAGTTTGTTTTTGTATCTTTGATTAACTTAAGCCGAGGTGATTCATGATCGAGTAATACCCCTTAACCATCATTCAACCCCCTTTTTTTAATCATTAGTAGTAGTCTTTCTTAATAATGCAAGCAATTTCCTTTTTCCAATTAAGTAATCAAACCCTAAATCATTCGATAAGATAATAGTAATTTGTGTGAGTATAATAAGTACTCAATTGTTCCCGAATCTAAATACGGCACTTGTGTCCCCTTACTACAATTTGATAGGTATACTTGCCTTCATTGGATTGCTAGTTTGGAAATATTTTTGAAATAGATTTTTAGACACCAAGTTGTTGGCACCGTTGTCAGGGAGAACTTTTATGTTGATATTTTGAAATCACAAATCTATTACTTTTATCACCTCTCCCCCTTTCAATTTTTTTTTTAAATTTCGTAAAAAAATTTTTACGCTATTAATAGATACCCACATCACCTTTTTCTACACCACCTAACTCTCTCGAAAAGGGCAATGTTGGCTTGAATACCACTATCTTGTCTAGTACCGGTACGAACCCGTCACTGGGCAGTCTTCGGGAAGTTCGAGAGTTAAACCGTAAAAAAAAACCTATTTTAAAAAAAAAGTAAGCTCTCTTTTTCTAGTTTTTCTATCTCTTTCTCTTCTCCTTCTAGTTTATGACCCGCGCAAATCCGTCAGAAGTTTGGGATTTGGACCAAGAAATTGAGCATACTATTCAGAGAAAATCTCGATATCAAGGCCCTACTCTCCAAGAACCGATTGAGGATTCATTGTCTATATCTACTCTAAATATGTAAGTGCCCAACCAAGAGGAAGACCTGAATAGGCCTATGTCCTATTATGCAAGGCCGCATATGGAGGGTTACGAGAGTAGTATAGTGAGCCTTACTGTAGCTAACAACAATTTCAAACTAAAGCTTAGCATAATTCAAATGGTACAGTAGCATGTGTAGTTCGACGGATTACAAGATGAAGATCCGAACGCACACATTGCTAGCTTTCTTGAAATCTATGACACCTTCAAAATAAATTGTGTTACGGATGATGCTATGAGTCTAAGACTCTTCCCATTTTCTTTAAGAACCAAGGACAACTAGTGGTTGATGGCTCTTCCTTGATCTTCTATCACCACTTGGGTCCAATTAACTGAGAATTTTCTGACGAGGTATTTTCCGCTAGAAAAAAATTGCAAAACTTAGAAACAACATTTCTTCCTTCTGTCAAATTAAATCTGAATATTTATATGATACCTGGAAAAGGTTTAAGGAATTTTTAAGACATTGCCCCCGTCATGCACTACCTGTATGGTTACAAGTGCAGACGTTTTATAACGGGCTAAATCAAACTATGAAGCAAATGATAGATGCCGCCTCCGGTGGTACTTTAAACCACAAAACTTCGAAAGCTGCACTTGAGCTTTTTGAGGATATGGCCATGAACACCTATCAGTGGAATGTGCCAAGATCCCGCCCAAACAAACCTGTAGGTATGTATGAAGTGGACAACGTCTCCCAGTTGGCACTGCAAGTGGAAATACTTAGCAAGAAGATAACAGAGATGACTGTTTCCTCCGACCCTCAGGTATGGAAAACTGCAACTGCTACCTCCAAACAAATTGATTATGTTGGTAATATGCCTAGAAATGCTTTTAATAATTTTTCTGCTGCTTCTAATTTTCCTGTGCCCAGTTTTACTTTTCCGAACAATTATAACCGCGCTTTATGTAACCACCCAAATTTTTCATGGAGTAATCCGACGAACGCTATTCTCCCGCCTCCGCAACATGATTTTATACCACCTCCACCACTTCAAAATTTTCAACAACCTCCATATTTGGAGGAAATACTTTCGAAATTCATAAACAGAAATGACGCAACCATTAGAAACCTCACAGGATCTGTAAAAAATTTAGAGAACCAAGTAGGGCAGCTCGCAAAAATTATATTCGAGCGACCTCCCGGGTCTCTTCCTGCTAATACCGAGCACAAACCAAGAGAGCAAGCGAAATCTATAACTCTTCAGAGTGGGAAACAAATTTCCAGTGTAGTTAGTGAAGAGCCCAAGGCAAGCTCTGCCCCTATTTTAAATATTCCACCCGCTTAAAAAGATTTTATCACTCCACCCTTGGTTTTGAAAAATGATTCTACTTTGCCTTATCCTTCTCAACTTAACAAGGAATGATTAGATGATCAATATAATCGCTTCCTGGAAATGTTCAAGCAAATACACATAAAATTACCCTTCCATGAAGTGATATCTCAAATGGCCAAGTACGCTAAGTACTTGAAGGATCTTCTGACTAATAAGAAAAAGTTAGAAAATTTATCGCACGTCACTTTAAATGTTGAGAGCTCCGCCATCTTAACAAATGGCTTACCAAAGAAGATCAACGATCCGGGTAGTTTTTCTATCCCATGTGTCTTTGGTGACCTATTTGTCAAGCACACGCTAGTCGAATTAGGATCGAGCATCAACTTGATGCCATTTTCCTTGTTCAAGAAGTTAGGATTTGGTAGCCTTATCCCCACGCGTATGAGTATTCAGCTTGCTGATAGATCGATTAAGTATCCGTTAGGAATTATGGAGGACATTCTAGTAAAAGTTGACAAATTCATCTTCCCGGTGGATTTCGTCATTCTGGACATTGAAGACGATGTTGAGGTTCCCCTGATCCTTGGCCGCCCCTTCCTTGCCAACTCCCGTACTATCATTGATGTAAGCAACAGAAAGCTCTTCCCGCGAGTCGGAGACGACGAGGTTTCTTTCTCCATCACCCCGTCTATGAAAAACACCTTAGAAAATGATGACTCTTGTTTCTTCCTAGATGTTTTAAGTGATGAATCTTCCTACTGCCTCTCCAAAAATGAATTTTCTTCTTTTTGTTCTTCTATGATTACCCCGCCCAGTGTCTACAAGAAACGATAATGGTCGTTGATTCACCACCTTCAAATTTTCCTTATAAGTCAAAAGTGTATGAAGAAAAGATTTTTGAAAAAGAAAAATCCTCCAAATTATCTTACGAAGAACCCCCTACCCTAGAACTAAAAGAACTACCTGAACATCTAAAATACGCCTTCCTAGAAAAAGACTCCAAACTGCCCGTAATAGTATCAGCCTATCTAACTGAATTAGAAAATGATAAACTTCTTCGAGTTTTACAAAAACATCGCCGAACTATCGCTTGGCAGATTTCTGATATCAAGGGCATAAGCCCATCTTTCTGCACACATAAAATTCTAATGAAAGATAATTCAAGTAACACTATCCAACCTCTGCATCGATTGAACCCAAATTAGAAAGAAGTAGTAAAGGTCGAGGTAATGAAACTTTTAGACACTTGAATTATCTACCACATATCAGATAGTAAGTGGGTTAGCCCTATTCAGGTAGTGCCAAAAAAGGGAGGGATCACGGTAGTCTTGAATGAGAATAACGATTTAATTCTTACATAGACGGTGATGGGGTGGCGCATGTGTATAGATTATCGTAAATTAAATGATGCCACACGCAAGGACCACTTTCCCTTGTCATTCATTGATCAAATCTTAGAATGTTTATCCGGCCATAATTTTTACTGTTTTTTTGATGGTCTCTCGGGCTATTTTCAAATCCCCATTTTGCCGGAGAATCATGAGAAACCAACATTTACTTGTCCCTTCGGGACCTTCGCTTATCGTAGAATGTCATTTGGGTTATGTAATGCACCAACAACATTCCAATGATGTATGCTAGCCATATTTGACAAGTACGTTGAAAGTATTATGGATGACTTCTCCGTGTTCTATGACTCCTTCGATGTCTGCTTAGGAAATTTAAAAAAAGTTTTAGAGCGATGTCAAGAGACTAACCTCGCCCTGAATTGGGAAAAATGCCATTTTATGGTGCAGGAGGGTTTAGTCTTAGGAAATTAGATTTCTTCAAAAGGAATTGAGGTTGATGTAGCTAAACTTGAAGTAATTGAAAAACTACTACCACCAACAAACATAAAAGCCATACAGAGTTTTTTAGGTCTTGCTGGTTTTTATCGACATTTTATAAAAGATTTTTCCAAAATCACCAAACCTCTTACTCATCTGCTAGAGAAGGACGCCCCATTCATCTTCAATAATGTTTGTTTATCTGCTTTTGAATTAATTAAGAATAAATTAATTAACGCGCCGATTATGATAGCTCCGGTCTGGGACCTTCCTTTCGAGATCATGTGCGATGCGAGTAGCTTTGCTGTAGGAGCTGTTCTAGGGCAACACATATCAAAGAACTTCCACCCTATTTACTATGCTAGTAAAATGCTCACATCCACACAAAAAATTACACCACGACGGAAAAGGAGCTTTTAGCGGTTATTTTTGCCTTCGATAAATTCCGCCCTTATATAACGCTTTCTAAAATTATAGTTTTCACAGACAACTCGGCCCTCAAGTACTTACTTGCTAAATCGGATGCCTAGCCGCGCTTGATTCGCTGGGTCTTACTCCTCCAGGAGTTCGACTTGGAAATCCGAGATAAGAGGGGGGCCGTGAATTTGGCCGCAGACCATCTCTTGCATTTAGATAACCCATATATTGAAAATTTAAATGAAACCTTTAATGATTATTTTCCCGATGAGAAGCTATTTTTAATTAACACATCCCCTTCTCCTTGGTTTGCAAACTTTGCCAACTATTTAGTGGCCCGTGTCCTCCCGAAAGAGTTCTCCTCTCAGCAAAAGAAGAAATTCTTTTCTGATTTGAAGAACTATTTTTGGGAGGACCCGCATCTCTTTAAGTCTGTGCAGACCAAGTAGTAAGAAGATGTGTCTCTTTCGAAGAAGGACAAAGTATTTTAAAACACTTACATGAAGGACCGACTGGTGGCCACTATCAAGCCAATCGCACCGCTCACAAAGTGCTTAATACATGCTTTTATTGGCCTTGCCTGTTTAAAGATGCCCAAACTTTTTGAGTATGTGTGATAGTTCCCAATGGCCGGGCAATATCTCTTATAAAAATGAAATGCCACAAAATTACTTCCTCGAGTGCGAAGTCTTAGACCTTTGGGGAATTGATTTTATAGGCCCTCTTCCTTCTAGTTGTGGGAATAAATACATTTTTGTTGCAGTAGATTACATTTCTTATTGGGCGGAGGCCAAAGCTCTTCCTACCAATGACTCCCGAGTTGTTATTATTTTCCTAAAAAAATTATTTTCTCGATTTGGTACTCCTAGGGCCATCTTTAGTGATAGGGGATTGCATTTCTGTAACGTGCAGCTCGCTAAAACACTTACAAAATATGGCGCTACACATAAGCTTTCAACCGCATACGACCCTCAAACTAACAGCCAAGTCGAGGTAGTAAATAGGGAAATAAAATGCTTTTTAGAAAATACAGTTTCTACTTTACGTAAGGATTGGTTAGTTAAATTAGACGACGCTCTATGGGCTTACAGAATAACGTACAAAACTGCCATCAGTTGTGCGCCGTATCGATTAGTTTATGAAAATTCATGCAATATACCTGTCGAACTAGAACATCGTGCATTTTGGGCCTTAAAATTTTTAAATTTTGATCCCCCATCCGTCGCCAATCTTCGAAAGTTCCAACTCAACGAACTCGACGAGTGGCGCTCTAGTGCACATGAAAATAACAAAACATATAAGGAGTGAACAAAGGACTTTCACGATAAAAAATTAAGACACCAAAAAACTTTCAAGTTGGGTGACCAAGTTTTGCTTTATAATTCTCGACTGCATTTATTTCCAGGAAAGCTAAAATCTCGATGGTCTGGTCCTTTTTCTGTTAAATAAGTTTTCTTTTATGGCACTGTTTTAATTTTGCACCCGGATAAGGGTGATTTCAAAGTTAACGAGCAGCATTTGAATCTCTATTTTTCTAGTGATGATATTAATGTTGACAAGGTTAATTTATTTTTGTATGACTGTAATAATAGTTTAACACTTCTTATTGTTAGACAATATTCTTTTTGGTCGAGCTCAAATGACCTTTAAATAAAGGGCGCTCTTGGGAGACAACCCAAGGTTTTTTTGTTTTCTTTATTTTTCACTTGTTGCCCCCGGCGACTCTGACATGCTGAGGTTATGCGATTGTCGGCTCCTACGATTGCTGATTCCACCAGAAGTTCAGGATAATATCTCAAGAAGTTCCAAAGCATAAGTATGTGGGAGCAACATCACCCAGCAATTCGCAACTCATAAATCCGGGGAAGTACCTATTTTAATTTCAGTTTTCTTTATTAGCATCTCTCTCTCCTTCTCCTCCTTTCTCCATTGAGGATAATGTTTAACTTTTAGTATGGGGGAGTGTATTTATAATCTTTTGAAAAATCCAAAATTGAATTGAGTTAATTTTTGCCAAATTAATTAGTACCCCGCAGCTTTGCATTTTATTGTTTTTAAGCCCATGTCTACATGCTTAGTTAGAATAAATTAGATTAATTTTTTGTTTAAATATGTTTAGCAAGTAGTATGTTGACTCATACAGTGCTCCTATTTAGGGTAGTATGTTGTTTTTGAAATTTTTTTGAATCTTTTTCACTTTTCCCTAGCCTTGTTTTTATCTCTTTTACTTTTATAAAACCTATCATCCTTTATTTTTCTTTATTAAAATCTTTTTAAACGTTAATTAGTATTAAGTGTAGTAGACGCAAACCTATTTAGATGCTTATTATCATTATTTTCATGAAAAACAATTCACTATTTTCTATTTTTATGCTTATCTTTTTTTCGAACAAAACTTTACTTTGAGTAGATTTAGGAAGCATGAAAATGATCTAGGCATTTATTTTGGAAAAGTTTGAGCCTTTGCACCCCGCTTAACAATAATCATTGCAAGACATTTTATGCCTTTTCCTTTCCTTTTTGTAGCCCCACTTTTTATTTTTACCACGGCCAAATAGCATACCTATATGCACACTTTAAATTTAATTTTGAGCTTTAATTGCTAATGTGCATCCTTTAAAATTTTTTTTTGTGGAAAATCCACAAAAAAAATTGAAAATTTTTTTGATGAAAAATGAATGTGTTGATCTATATCTGTAACAATCTCAATCTATAACCCTGGAATCTGTCCTATCTTTGTAATCTTATGTGAAGCAAAAAACTTCTGATAATATATATCAAAATGTCTTGAGGGGAATTCAAACCTTTGAATTCATTTCATTAGAAATGGTTGAAGCATTCCCAGAGAATAGTAGCTTCTTTGGGAATCAAATAAGATTAAACTCTCTGATTTAATCCATATTTAATGTTGCCTTAGAACGTCTATATTCATTAAGAATATTTATCATTAAGTATCTGAGTTTAATTGGCTGTAATTAATCCTTGAATTTATTCTGTCTTAATTAATCCTTGATTCTAGGGTTTTCTGCTTCAAAATTTTGTACCTATATGCCCTACAAAAGTAGAAAGGTTTAAGTATGAAAATTGAATAAATTAAAAAAAATATTTGATGAAAAAAAGTAGTAAAAGAAAACAAAAAATTATGAAAAAGATTTATTTTGGCTAGCATTTTTTGGCAAAGCACACCCTTTTTAAGTGCACAAATACTACACGTGTTGACCTTTTAAATATCGCACCATTAAAAACCTAAGCCTAACTGTACGGTTAATTAAAGTCCTATTGATTCATGTTTTCTACGTTTACTTTTTAGTATAGTTGCGAGAAACTAGATTAAATAAGTGTTTCTTTAGAAATATGATCTTTGTTTTGATTGACTATGGTTTTAATTTGTCTCTTAGACTATAGTAGTGACTCAATGCACTTTTTACTCGTTACTTTATTAAGTTTTATTTCTATAAAAATTTGGGATGATTTGTTTTTATATTTAGTGAAATTTATAAAATTCTATGCTAAGTTAAAGTAGGAATTTTCAATTCTTTTTCAAAATTCCTATACCTCTAAATTCCCGTCTTACACGTTTACAGCATTCTTGAAATTTTAAATTAATCTTGTTTATTTTAGCTAACTTGTAGTCTATGCTTGAGGACAAGCAAGATAATAAGTATGAGAGAATTTGATGAAGCATAATTTAGCTTAATTTATTAGGGCAAAAATATTTATATTCTTGTTTAAATCTTTTTTCTTTTGTATTTTTAGGTTCTTTTTAGTTTCTTTTCTCAATTATTGTTCTAACTTAGTTCATTTTATGTTTTTTTTTTCAGGTTTTTGGGTTTTCTCCCCTAACACGCCCCTAGGTCATGCCCTACCAGGAAATATATTTAGGGCGTGTAACCCAAGTGGAATGAAGATACGGTCCGAAGTAAGACTTCAGGAAAATTCAGCATACATGCCTTCGGTCACGCCCGTGTACAACCACCACGGGCGTGTCTCTTGGGTGTGTCCCGCCAAGTCCTGAAAAAATCTCCGCAGCGCAACTTTTCCCCGCTCCACCTTCATGCCGAATCTGACACGCCCCTCGTACACGGGCGTGTCATTAGGGCGTGAAACCCAACTGCTGCGCCAGTCACTTCCGGACATCAATTTCACCTAGCCAAAGTCACGCCGCATCTGACATGCCCCAGGTACATGCCTGACCCGGGCGTGTAAGGGTGGCTTGTACTTGCCGAAAAATTTCTATAAATAGCCACAAGCTCCATGTGTTTTAGGGCAGTTGGAAGCCTTGTAGAGAGCTGTTGAGAGTTAATTTTCAGAATATATTTGCTTAATGTTTTCATTTCTTAGCATTCTTCTAATCTTGTTTATCGAATTTGTAATCTTTTTGGAAACTCTCTTTGTAGCATCCTTTGGTCCTTTCAGTAGCTTCTTTCCAATAAGAAATAAAATACTTTGCTATTCCTTTTCTCTTTCTCTCTCTCTCTCTCTCTCTCTCTCTCTCTCTTTCTTATTATGCATATTCTTAATATAAGTTTTATCCACTACTTCCTCATGAGTAACTAAATCCTCCTAGTACTCGAACTTGATGATCCGAGGTTGAGTTGATTAAGTTATGATGCTTTAGTTTACTTTCTCTTTTTAAGGTTTAGGCCTTCGATTTACACTTAAAATAACACGTTTGGAATTATATGATCGATATATAATCTTCATCTTTGGTTTTCATTCTTAGCTAGCCGAGAGGCTCATAGTTTGAAGTGAACACTCAAGAGTAAAGAGAGTTGCATGCACCCCTCGAGAATGGATGACGTAAATCTCCCGGATTGGAGTGAAATGCAATTGCAGGGTTCATTGCTTAAAGCGAGTTTTAGGTATTCATATCCGGACGAGAGTCCAGTCTGATTTTCCTAACCTCAGTTGGGCATGCCTTCGAGAGAAGTGTATTCAAGCTTTGGGAACCCCATGGTAAAAGACCTTTACCTTATTAAGTTTTAGTTTGTTTTTGTATCTTTGATTAACTTAAGCTGAGGTGATTCATGATTGAGTACTACCCCTTAACCATCGTTCAACCCCTTTTTTTAATCATTAGTGGTAGTAGTATTTCTTCATAATTGCAAGCAATTTCCTTTTTCCAATTTAGTAATCAAACCCTAAATCCTTCGATAAGATAATAACAATTCGTGTGAGTATAAGTACTCAACAGTTCCTGAATCTAAATACGACATTTGTGTCCCCTTAATACAATTTGATAGGTATACTTGCCTTCATTGGATTACTAGTTCGGAATTAATTTTGAAACGGATTTGCAGACATCAAGCAGTCTGGAGGACAATCCCCGAAAACGCACACTCCACCATAAAGACTGGTAAGATGTCCAACAATTAGTACGCAGGGATTCTAGAGTGCACCTAGGACATATACAGAGGCATACGAAGCGTCTAGGCCTAGTAGTATGTATACCCGCCTAGGAAGTGGTGGTGCCCGCTCCACTACTATCGTAGCCACAATGATGGTACTAGAGAGTTTAGTTGACTCCAAAAATGGGGAACTAAAGGTCTGCGATCACAGAGTCATGTGTGTGAGTTGCACTTGTATGAATCATAACATGCATAACATATCATAATATACATACTGATTATAAGTCCTTCATACTGCAGATCCTTATCATATAAATTAGTATGAGCTCTTTTATATGATAAGTTACAATTATGGAAATCTTAACTTATAAGTTAGTATGGTCATTCATATAAGTTAAGTTACTCTTATGATAATAGTGTAGTAGTACTTTTTTACTTTACCTTTGTCGCACTTACTTATTTTACAAGCTTTGACTAGTTATTACTTCTTTTATTACAGCTCCTTACTACTTGTTAACATGCTTATACTGATAGATTAGGTTCATAACCAATGGTAGATTATAGTCTTGCTAGTATAGTTCCCTTGTCACCTGCTTACTTGTTGATACTGCCCTTGTTGTCCTCCGCTTTAATCATCCCACAAAGTGCCTGGGAGCCGCGAGGGTGAGGCAAGGACAAAATGGCTTAATCTTTATGACTAACGGTCTGTTGTAACCGTAGGAGCTTTAGGAGTTGGAGCTCCAGCATGACCAACAAAACGAGGTGGCAGGACTTGAGGAGCAGATGTCGCACATTACTACTACTACTCAGTGATAGGTGATGATGATGAGTTTCTTGTTTTAGCTTCCTCTTAGAGATGTTGTGAGAGAGGGATTGCATTTTCATTTTGGCATGTACCAGGCATAAGCCCTTACTCTCTTTTTGTACTTATTGTGGACTATGTTTTCATATTTGTGATGATGATTCACTATGATTTGTGGACTTGGTGTTGTTATTTTATTTCTTTTCTCAAATTAGCCTAAATGTTGAAATAATCGTACTAGACAGTAGGATCGATGTCATACGGTCGTGACTAACCCATTAGTTGGTATCACCATAAGGTGGCGATTCTGGGCATAAGACCCGGGTAACTCCCAGGTAAGGGGGAGGGGATTTATAAACTGGTATCACTATACAAACGATCATATAAGAAAGAAGTCCACAACAGTGGGTCATCCCGCTCGAGCATTAGTTTACAAACAAACTATGCAGCGGAAACTATAGTGTGCCCATATGTAAAAGTCATAGAAAATAGACCATTTAAGCAATGAGTTAGGCAATTACTAATATAAAACTTACCTTTTGTGTAGCCCCCATAGATCACCGACCTGTAGAATGTTGTCCCTCCCCCTCCGAATGCCACTCCTTTTCAGTAGAATAAGTTAAGGCAGACTTTGATGGCCATCCTTGAGGCCTTTAGAGCTCAGCAGGTCCTGACCTCGCAGCCAAACTCGGGACTGATAGATGGGCTGAAAGTCTTTAATTTAAAGGATAGCTAAATCACCTAGAGGGGGGTGAATAGATTATTGGTTTCTTTATTAGTTCTTTTTTTTTCTTTTAGTTTGCTGCTTGAGTGGTAGGTTATTTTCTTCTTTCAAGATGATTTACCCTGCACAAAGAAAACAACACAACAAAGCACACAGATATTTATAGTGGTTCCCCAACTGGGTACATACACTTTCCCTCCCACCTATTCAACTGTCTTGTTGGACTAGGCACTTCTCAAAAATGCTCCAAGGAGCTTACACCTCAAGCCCTCAACCTTACACTCAGGTTCTCTTCAGAACCCTACCTCAGAACCACAAAGGTTCTAACCTCAGAGCCCTGCAGTGCTCCTACAGCTTAGTGGTCCTTAAACCACCTACCTCAGCCTTATCTCTAAGGCCTACAACTCAGGCTTTTCAGCCCAATAATTTCAGGCACAAGACCCTACTCTCAGAGTACTGCAACACTCCTACAGCTCAGATCCAGAAAGATCCTATAGGATCGAAATAGGTTGATGTGGTTCTTGATTAATCATAAGAGGAATTCCTCTGTGACAATCAATGTTGGGTGAGTCTAACTCAGCCCCCCCCCCACTATGACACCAAAAGAGTGTTCCTGTGTCAGCTTAACTGGACTGAGAGCACCTCAGTCCCAACTACTTCACAGCAATAATTTTATGCACTTGAGCTGGAAGAAACTTGCAGAATAATATTCTGCCTCTTTCTGAACTGAACCAGAGATTCAGATCTCTCTTCTTCACAGTAACAATTATGTAAATTCTTTGGCTTATGTTGTAAGCAACTAGCAGATCTATTTCTCTGCTCCCTTCTGAACTGAGCTGACTGCACAACTTCAACTTCTCCTTCACAGCTCCTCAAGTGTAAGTTCTTTTAGAAAGTATTGCCTGGTTTTGTTAAACTCCTGCAGCATGGTTTGGCTCTTGCTGCTACCTCTTTCTCAAAGAATCACCCTGAGCTTCCTTACTGGTGCAGATTAAGATGATACCAACAAACTTGCCGTTGAAGATGTTGATCTCAACATCTAACTTGCTCTTTTTTCTTTCTGACTTGAGCTTCCTGTTCTTTAGCTCCACAAAAATACCGGAGAGGAAGAACAACTGTCACTTCCTTTTATTCATTGAGACCCAGCGGCTCTTTTAGCTGTGGGTCCCACACTTTTAATGATGGCTGCAATTTTGCTTTAACACCAACTATTATACAATAGGTCTGCGGTAACCTTTGTCGCGTACTGTAGCCATCCCGCCACTTATTTGAAATATGTTGACTTGTTGACTTGCTGACATCACCAGCTGTGGAGTTAGCCAAAAATCAAGCAACATTAACATAGGCGTTGAGTGAGTAAGCATCACTCAATGCCAAAACACTTGGATAGATTTACTGTCTCTTGGAATTGAGTGTGTAACCTTCACTCAACGCCAAACTACTTATAATATAAATCTATTTCTAGGCATTGAGAGCATTGAGTGAACAACCCTCACTCAACGCCATCTGCCTTAGACAAATATCTGCTTCTTCAGCAATAAAAGTGTTGAGTGAGCATGCCTCACTCAACGCTATTTACTTTTAACTCATTTCTCCAAAAAGGCATTTAGAGCATTGAGTGAGCATGCCTCACTCAATGCTCTTTGCCTTAGCCAATTTTTTGTGTTTTAAACCACTGGGCTTGGACTGTCTTACTTTGAACTGAGTTCCATAAATGGTGAACTGAGCTCGACAAACTTTGAACTCAGTTCAATGAAATCTCAACAGAGCTCGACAAACTCAGAGACTCAAGCTCTGAACTTAGCTCGACGAAAGGTGAGCTGAGCTCGACGAACTTTGAACTCAGTTCGATGAATTCTGAATTTAGTTCAACCAGTTCAACTTACAACCTTTTTGCTGAATGACATTGAGTATGTCTTCATCACTCAACGCCAAAACACTTAGCAACTTTCTCTTTAGTAGCATGGCGTTGAGTGAGTTGACTTCACTCAATTCCTGTGGACTTTGCCACATTTTAGCTCATTCCAACTTCAAGCTTTTACTACTTTTGCCTATCTCACAGCCTTTTGTTGTATGGCGTTGAGTGAGTTGACTTCACTCAATGCCTGTCTACTTGGCCATTTTCTCTGCTTGCCACTGCCTTGGCTTTGACTGTATAGGCTTCACTCAGCGCTATAAGTCATCTGCCATTGAGTGACTGATCTTCACTCAATTCCTGTGGACTTAGAGAGTTATCTTTCTTTCCACCACTTAGGAAAGAACTTACCTGTCTTATCCACTTAGGCTACCTGTCTCATCATTGCTTATCAGGATAAACTGCAATCATTCACCTTAAACACAAGTTAGATCACAACATGTGTATACATTGTTTTGCTAGTCCTTCTTCAAATTCAGGACATTGGGATCAATGGACCCAACAATATCCCCATATTTGAAGAAGTCAAAACCTAAGCCAATGTATACACTAAACATACTTATGTTATAAATATTTAAAACATATCATCACATCATAATTCAGATAAATCATAGACATAATCATCACTGCATATTTCAGATAAATCATAGAAATATAAAATGATATAGAAGATAAGTCAAAGACATATCAAATGATGAGTTAGACAGATCATGATTATTACAAAAGGTTGTTCTATTTAATCATATAGGGAATAAATGTTTGAGCCATATAAACATAGTGTTTCATCCCTAGCCCTGTAAGCAGAACCTGAAACTTTTTAAGTTCCAGGTTCCCTTATCATAATCCCACTCCTTCTAGATCTCTTTGCCAGCTTGTCTTCAGCTCCAACTATCTTCTTTCCTTTCTTATCGGCTTCATCAACATCTGTAGCCTTAGTAGTATCAGCTTCAACTTTATACTTTTGTCTCTCAAAATAGCTGAAAGGCTTGGGGAAGTATTTAGATGGTTCCACAGCATCAAGAGTGAGAAGATTTGCCTTTTTATTCTTCCAAAAAATCCTTCTCTCTGTGTCTCTCTTTTCCATCTTATCCCATTCAGTCTTGCTGTACCATTTACCTCTGTCTGATCTCTTATTCTTGACCTGGTCTTAAGCAAGAAGAATAATAGATCTAGACTCTGGGCTCCACTGCTCGAAATAAGGCCTCTGTTCTATTTCTTCTCAATATCTCTTTTTCCTTAGCTTGGCCTCCTCTTCAACATCATCAGTGATTCTTTCTTTGACCTGTAGTGACTGGTCTACTGTGGCGATGAAGGAAGGATTCTAAGCACTGGTAGTCTTCTCTCCCACTAAGCCTTAGCACTGTCACCTTCTTCAATGTACTGAACATATTCTTGATTGTCTTGAACTTGGGCTTCACTACTATATATCTTATTCAAAGCATATTGTACATGGTCAGACATCATTAGGATGTTATTATATTGCAATGGCTCCATTCCCAATGAGCCTCTCACAGCATTTATGGCCCAGTCCATATTCTCAGTATTTATTCTGATGAAATTTCTCTCCCCCTTTTTGACTTCTTCAATTACTTGAGTAGTCTGGGAGGTGCTAGCTTTGCTTCTTTCCCCTTCCAGGTAGTTAACTTATAACACCCCAAAACTTAAAAGAGGGACGGGTGACGTTTTAAGCCAAGTCTGGGTTTTGGAGCAGGTGTGACACGGGCGTGACACGGGCGTGACACGGGCGTGACACGGGCGTGACACGGGCGTGACACGGGCATGTCACGGGAGTGTCACGGGCGTGTCATGGGCGTGTCATGGGCGTGATCGACCTCGGGTCATGGGATCGACATTTTTGGCGATCGGCGATCGTCGAGTTGAGGCACACGGCCTGGGACACGGGCATGTCCCAGGGCCTGTTACGCTTGGAATTATCTGAGTATGCACACAGGCCATGACACGGGAACAGACACGGGCGTGTCACATGTGACACGGGCGTGTCGGGTGCCGTGTCGCAGGCTGTGTCCTCCTCGGTAAATTATTGTTGGCAGTGCACACGGGTGTGACACGGGTCTTGACACGGCCGTGTCACGTGTGATACGGGCATGTCGGAGGCCGTGTCAAAGGCCATGTGCTGGTTGGAACATCGGGTGAGACGGCGAATGGGTGACACGGCCATGCACACGGCCGTGTTGCAACCCGTGTTCGGCCCAGATTTTGTAATATTTGGCTGAATCGCAGCCGTTCGATTTCTCTATTTGGGATCCGACGGCTCAGGGCTGTTGTTGGTATGTTATATCTGGGGAATAGGGTTTGAAACGCTTATTTTCATCCAAGCCTTCTCTTTCTAAAACCTAGAGAGAAGGGAGAGCAAGGAGGAGGAAGAAGACCAAGATCCGGTCACCGGCGGAGCTTCGGAGCTCCAAATCGCGAGCCGTCTTTGGATCCGCGGAGGCAAGGAGATTGCGGTGCTTTTCATCTTGGTAGATTTCCATGGTGCCGAGGAAAAACACAAGGGTAACGATTCTCTTCTTGAGCATGTGAAGCTCCTCTTCCTTTGCATGGGAAAACCCTTCTCCCGCGAGTGTGCGGCGAGATTGCGGTATTCCTTGGGGTAGATATGTAAAGTCCCCCTTATTAGATTCTGGAATCGTAGTATGGACATAGGCATGATGTGTGAAGCCTACCCGGACGTGTTGGTCTGGATCGGTGATGATTTGCTGTGCATTTTTAGCCGGAGAAGACTCCGAGCGTTTTGATTGTTTTCGGGTTGCTATGCGGTAGAATGCATCAGGGAATCATGGGGATAAACCCCGAGGTGCACACGGAAATCTTGACGAAAACGCATTTATATCATATCGGTGGCCTGGGAGCCAACCGGGTACATAACGGGGCTATGTACCGTGTTTGAATTATATTTGGGACAGGGGAAGCTTAGCCCGCGTCAAAGGCCAAATGGCAACGATGGGGTGAGCAACGGGCTGGTGGACCCCTACCCGCTCCATCTGCTCGGTTAAAGAGACCTAAAGTTTTACGTGGGACTTACCGAGGTTTGGAGATCGAGTCTAGGCTACGGCCGAAAGGACTAAATACTCACGAGGTTGCCACCCCGGGGGTGGTGGCGGAGTCAAGGACCGGACGGGGTTCGGACTGGCCCGCCTAGTAAGTGCCCTAAGAGCTCAGGGTGTACGGCCATATGAGTGTGCACCTGTGATGTGATGCTTATTTCTCTATATTGCTTGTTTTGCTAACAAGTGCAGGGAAGAAGCTTTGCCTCCCCGGTTTTGGGGGAGAAATCGTTATAATTTGCCTTTGTTTACCACCGTGCGGTGGATTGTTGCTTGCAGGTGCTGCGAAGCTGAGCTATAAATAGCGGGCTAAAGCCCAAGTTGCTGTGCCGGCCCTCGAAGGCCAATTGTTGAGTGTTTTCCTTTTTGTACTCATGTGTGACCGGCCCGCGTGCCGAGATTTGGAAGACACTTTTATTAAGCAAACTCTTGTAAGGCCATAAGGCCATTCCTGTTTAGTGTATTAAACATTCCTTCTTTGTTTTAGTAGTGGACATTCATGCTTGGCAGGGTTCTTTATTCTTTGTGCAACTTAATAATTTACTTCCGCTAGATGCTTTGTGTAGGACGTTGTGATTGGTTGAATGGTTCAATAAGTAACCAACCAGTCTGTCCGCAGTATATGGCGTTGGGCCCCGGCCGGACCTATTGTTATATACTATGTGACGGATGGGGGTGTTACAAATTGGTATCAGACTACTGGTTTCGGTCAAGCCTAAATGAATCCGTGGGCGAATTCACTTTAAGGGGTGGTGAATACATGTGTGTGCGTCATCGTTATAACATGAAAAGAACCCATGAATGTCCACTTAGGAATGAAAATACACATGTTTGAGGAACCTGCGTATTCCTATAGTTGCTTTTTGCAATTTTGTTCAGTCACTTATGGTGTTTTGAACCGCTATAGGTGTCCGGAAGTTGAGCGTGGTAGTCTTAACACACGTTTGTTGAGCAAAGTACTGCACCAAGTTACATTCCTGAGACCCCTACATCTTTGGAAACTATAATAAGGGTGGTTGAAGCGGTATTCGCTGTGACCAATGCACAACATGGAAGTACTGTGCAACCCTTTGTCCCTGAGATGGCCCCAACATCGAGCGGTATGTTGGAGCAAAGGGAATTTGGAAGTCAATTAGGGCAGCAGTTTAGCATGACTATTGTGCAGGGAGCGCATTTAGTCGACGCATATTTGTAGACGTTCCTTAGGTTAAGGTGCTACCCAGGCTTTGAATGGGAAAGCGAGCAATCTATAGTTGATAGATTTTATAACGGTCTGCGCAGCGAGTTGCCTATCCTACTGCTAGGACCAAAGTTATTGGGATTCCGAGCTTTGGTGGAATCGGCCAGAGCTTTGGAGGTGGAGTTGGGGAAAACTCACCAAGTACCAGTGGATAGGGTACCAAACCCTACAGATCCTATAAGGACTGTCTATTGAAAGACGCTGAGTAAAGAGGCTAGATCATCTACTAGCCAAACCACTTACAAATGTTATTCTTGTGGAAAGAAAGGGCACTTTGCCAGAGAGTGTTGGGTGGATGTTCAGAAGACAATGAAAGTTGTGGCAGGAGCAGTTGAAGCCTCTGGTGTAAAGGAAACGATGTTCAAAATGCCAACCTCAAAATCTGGGTACCGTAGGTGGTACAAGAAGGCTAAGAGGTCGGGTCTAGTCCCTTCCTCTAGCACATCCGGAGCGACTACAGTCCAAACTCCGGATGCTTGCTTTGCTTGTGGAAAATCGGGGCACTATGCCCGAGATTGTCGTAGTGGACGCCTAATGTCCGGAAAGAAGCCGAGGGAGATATCTGAAGAGAAAGGCAAGGCGGTGGCGTCCACCGCATCGCTGTTTACTCCGGACCAACCGGGAGTGAACATCCTTGGCCAGCAGGAGGCCAAGTGGCCGACCGTCGGGATGCCAGGTATGGTTTTCTTGTTAGCAAACTAGTTCCTTATGCCAGATACCTTATGCGTGGTAACTTAGAACTAGAAGTTCTAGGCTTTGTTTTGGAATCTTGGTAATCCGGAGAGAGCATAGTTTCAATACGGGAACTTCGCATTCCTGTTATCCGAAGAATCTGTATCGCGCATCGGAGTTTTCCCTTCGATGGTAAAGGAACAATTCGGATGGGTTATTGCCCAGTAGTCGTCCAATGCGCGCGGAGATACAGTCTGGGCGGTAAGAGTCTTATTGAAAGTCAAGAATTCGACTTTCTAGCGTCGCTATTGCAGCTAGTAGAGTTCGATGTCATCTTTGGTATGGACTGGCTTTCGTAGAAGAAGGCTTTTATCATTTGCAACCCTAAAGAGATCTAGCTGGGTGTTGGGCAGGAGACAACGTTTGCAGAAGTGAAGGGATCGAGCAGGACACCGATGTCTGCCCTCCCGGTTGTTAAGACAGTTTGTGCTGGCGCAAAGCTGTTCTTCACGTTAGTGGAGGCTGTAATGCCTAAGTCCACTCTAGGTAGTATCCCAGTGGTTTGTGAGTATCCCGATGTGTTCCCGAACAATTTCCTTGGAGCCCCACCGTAGCGAGAGATCGATTTTATGATTGAGTTGTGCCAGGTGCCAAACCTGGGTCGCGCTCTCCCTATAGGTTGATGCCTAAGGTAATAGCGGAGTTAAAGGTTCAACTAGAAAAGTTGATGGAGCAAGGGTATGTGCGTCCAAGCTGGTTGCCTTGGAGCGCACCGGTCCGTTTTACTTAGAAGAAGGACGGGAGCTTGCAATTTTGTATCTGTTGCAGAGAGCTGTATAAGTTTATAGAAATAGAATAAGTACTCGATCTAAATGATCGATGATCTTTCGATAAGTTAGTCGGGTCTTCGGTGGACTCAGTAGTGGGTTGTAAGTCCGGTTACCCTCATCTTAGAATAAGGGTAAGTGTTATCGCAAAGACGGTGTTAAGCACGGGGAATGAGCAATCCGAGTCTACGATCGTGCCATTTTGGCAGTCAAATATTGCATCAGTGTTCATAGACCGGATGAACGGAACGTTCATGGAGTACCTAGTACATTTTGTGATCGTCTTCATCGATGACACATTGGGGGTAATTGAAGTGCGAAGGGTATTGCTTCTGAATATCTACTTTTGGTTTTGTAGACGCTAAGGAGGAACCATGTATACACCAAGTTCTCCGAACACGAGTCTTGGGTTATCCTCATAGCGCTCCTCGGTCCTATAGTTGGTAGAGTGAGAGTGTGTGGGTCTAGCGTTGTTAGTCGCAATATGAGGGTGGCTTGTGTTGTCTCGGTAGCGGAAGTCCAGAGTTTCTGGTGTGGTTGGCTACCACAGACGCTTCGTATAGGTCTTCTCGTGGATTGATTTACCCCTCACAACGTTGTCAAGGAAAAGCTTAAAAGGTTGTTTTGATGCGCGAGTGCGCCTAAACTTTGAAGGGTTAAAGAGTTGGTCAACCACGGCGCCAGTGTTAAGTTCGCCGAGTGGAACCAAAAGCTGTGAGATCTACGACACTGCCTTGGGCAGTGGATTGGACTGCGTGCTGCTGTAGCGTGGTAATGTTATGGCTTATGGTTCACATTAGCTGAAAGAGCACGAGGGGAATTGCCCGGTCTGTAATCTTGAGTTAGCAGCCGTGTGTTTTGCGCTTAAGCTATGGAGGCATTGTTCATACGGCGCATAAGTCGATGTTTGTACCGATCATAGGAGTCTGATATATCGGTTGGATCAAAAGGGTCGGAAATTGAGGCAGCAAAAATGGATGGAGTTCCTGGGGGACTATACGTTCGAAAGTTATTTTGTGCCCGTTGTAAGGCAATGTAGTTGCGGATGCGTTGAGACGCAGGGCTCCCGCCCAAGCCAACTAGTTGTAGGTTCATGTTTAGAGTTTGACCCGGGAGTTGGATATGTTAGCTATCTCTTGCGTTGACAAGCAGACTAGCGTCGAAGCGTAATTGAGTAGGTCGGAAGTCTAGTATGACCTGGCTGATCGTATTTGGCAGACTATGGTTTGGGAAGCAGCATGAAGGAAATCATGGGTGCGACTCGGTGGGTCAAAGTCCCAAATCGACGATTGAAGGTGGACTGCAGAGGAAAGACAACCGTTTGTGCGGACCAAGCGCGGGCAATTGATGGGTGGAGTTGTGGTATGTTATACCCAGTACTCAATTAACTTAGGAAGCACGAAGTTGTGCCGATATTTGAAGAAGTGCTCTGGTGGTCAGGACTCTAGAAGGTTGTGGTACTATGTGTGACAAAATGCCAGCCTTGCGCCTTAGTGAAGGCAGAGTGCCAAGAGTCGGGGGATTCTTGAAATTCTTGCCTAGTTCGGAATAGAAGTTCGACTGGACTGTGTGCATGGTTTGCAAAGGTCACAGTGGGGAAACGACGCCTATTGGGTGATTGTGATTTGGGTAACGCAAGTGTCGCACTTCATTCCGCAGAGGAAGGATGATTCGGTGGTGTAACCGGCAAAGATTTCTATGGATAACATAGTTAGACCGCACGGTGTACCTCACAACATTGTGAGCGATCGAGATGGATGTGTTACGTCCAATGATTGGAGGTGGTTACAGAAAGTGCTGGAGACTAAGTTGTAGTTTAGTCCAATCTTACATCCGCGGACGGATGAGTAGACCGAGTGGGTCAACAGGATGTTGGAGGACGTGCTTCGCATGTGCATCCTGGACTTCGGGAAGCAGTGGGAAGGCCATCGGTTTTTGGTAAAGTTTGCGTACAACATTAGCTACCAAGCGGGCATACAAATGGCTCCCTTCGAGGCCCTTTATTGTAGAAGTCGTCGCATGCCGTTGTCGAGGCTAGAAACGGATGACATGAAGTTGTATTTAAAGCAAGAGGTGTTAAACACTACCCTTTGGTGCGAACCATATGAGAACTTTTGCTAATCGCTCAGGAGAGGCAGACTAAGTACTTTAATGCCACGTATCGGAATGTGGAGTTATCATATAACGTATTGGAAGTTATAGTCGTTCAAGAGTGTTTCACGGGAGCGACGCTTGGGGAAGCTGAGCCCGGTATGCCTTAGACCACTTGAGATTTCTAGAGCAGTTTTGTGAGGCAGCGCAAGAGCCTTCAAACTTGATCGTGAGTGATCAAGTTTTGGTGGATGAAAGGTTGACGACTAGGGTCAAACCTGTTCGTTTTGGAGATCGTGAAGTCGAGCGACTTTGTCTCAAGGGGATCAGGATAGTCGTGGTCCGGTGGGACAATTGCGATAGGGAGGAGCTCTCTTAGGAGTGAGAGAAATCTATGCTGGAAGTGTACCCGGAGTTGTTCCGCCTGGGTACCGCTGAGAGTTTCTATTTTCTCTCCTTTAGTAATTTCGTGGACGAAATTCTTTTAAGAGGGGGAGAGTTGTAACACCCCGAAACTCAAAAGAGAGACGGGTGACGTTTTAAGCCAAGTCTAGGTTTTGGAGCAGGTGTCACGGGCGTGACACGGGCGTGTCATGTGCGTGTCACGGGTGTGTCATGGGCGTGATCGACCTCGGGTCGTGGTGTGGACGTTTTGGCAATCAGCGATCGTCGAGTTGAGGCACACGGCCTGGGACACGGGCGTGTCCCAGGGCGTGTCATGCTGGGAATTTTCTGAGTATGCACACGGGCCATGACACGGGCACAGATACGGGCGTGTCACATGTGACACGGGCGTGTCGGGTGCCGTGTCGCAGGTCGTGTCCTCGTCGGGAAATTATTGTAGGAAGTGCACACGGGCGTGACACGGGTCTTGACACGGCCATGTCACGTGTGACACGGGCGTGTCGGAGGCCGTGTCAAATGTCGTGTGCTGGTTGGAACGTCGGGTGAGACGGCGAATGGGTGACACGGCCATGCACACGGCCGTGTTGCAACCCGTGTTCGGCCCAGATTTTGTAATATTGTGCTGAATCACAGCCGTTCGATTTCTTGATTTGGGATCCGATGGCTCAGGGCTGTTGCTAGTATGTTATATCCGGGGAATAGGGTTTGAAACCCTTATTTTCATCCAAGCCTTCTCTTTCTAAAACCTAGAGAGAAGGGAGAGCAAGGAGGAGGAAGAAGACCAAGATCCGATCACCGGCGGAGCTTCGGAGCTCCAAATCGCGAGCCGTCTTCGGATCTGCGGAGGCAAAGAGATTGCGGTGCTTTTCATTCAGGTGGATTTCCATGGAGCCGAGGAAAAACGCAAGGGTAACGATTCTCTTCTTGAGCATGTGAAGCTCTTCTTCCTTTGCATGAGAAAACCCTTCTCCCGCGAGTGTGCGGAGAGATTGCGGTATTCCTTGGGGTAGATATGTAAAGTCCCCCTTGTTAGAGTCCGGTATCGTAGTACGGACATAGGCATGATGTGTGAAGCCTACCCGGACGTGTTGGTCTTGATCGGTGATGATTTGCTGTGCATTTTTTGCCGGAGAAGACTCCGAGCATTTTGATTGTTTTCGGGTTGCTATATGGTAGAATGCATCAGGGAATCTTGGGGATTTACCCCGAGGTGCACCCGGAAATCTGGACGGAAACGCATTTCTGTCATATCGGTGGCCTGGGAGCCAACCGGGCACGTAGCAGGGATATGTATCGTGTTTGAACGATATTTGGGACTGGGGAAGCTTAGCCTGCGTCAAAGGCCAAATGGAAATGACGGGGTGAGCAACGGGCTGGTGGACCCCTACCAGCTCCATCTGCTAGGTTAAAGAGACCTAAAGTTTTACGTGGGACTTACCGAGGTTTTGAGATCGAGTCTAGGCTACGGCCGAAAATTCTAAATGCTCACGAGTTTGCCATCCTAGGGGTGGTGGCGGAGTCAAGGACCAGACGGGGTTCGGACTGGCCCGCCGAGTAAGTGCCCTGAGAGCACGAGGTGTATGGCCATGTGAGCGTGCACCTGTGATGTGATGCTTATTTCGCTATATTGCTTGTTTTGCTAACAAGTGCAGGGAAGAAGCTTTGCCTCCCCGGTTTGGGGGCGGAATCGTTATAATTTGGTCAGCATAGCTGACCGTTGCCTTTGTTTACGACCGTGCGGTGGATTGTTGCTTGCAGGTGCTACGGAGCCGAGCGATAAATAGCGGGCTAAAGCCCAAGTTGCTATGCCGTCCCTCGAAGGCCAATTGTTGAGTGTTTTCCTTTTTGTACTCATGTGTGACTGGCCTGTGTGCCGAGGTTTGGAAGACACTTTTATTAAGCAAACTCTTGTAAGGCCATAAGGCCATTCCTGTTTAGTGTATTAAACATTCCTTCTTGGTTTGAGTAGTGGACATTCATGCTTGGCAGGGTTCTTTATTCTTTGTGCAACTTAATAATTTACTTCCGCTAGATGCTCTGTGTAGGACATTGTGATTGGTTGAATGGTTTCAATAAGTAACCAACCAGTCTGTCCGCAGTATATGGCATCGGGCCCCGGCCGGACCTACTGTTATATACTATGTGACGGATAGGGGTGTTACATAACTCCAGCAGTTACTTGATTTTTAACTTCTAACATGTGGTCATCAAGCATCTTGGTGCAGGCATCCATCTTAGTGAAGATTTCAGTGTTCTGTTCATTTCTCAGAATTTTATCATTCTCATGAATGGTCACAGAGTTCTTAGCCTGAATATTTTGATTCTCAACGATAATTGCAATATTCTGGCTTGACATGTCCAATTTCTACATGGTGTAATCTATAGCAGGAGCAGCTCTTATAAACAATTTTACTATTTCTCCTTTCAGCAGATTCAGTTCAAACCTTATAGATTGATCTCAGTTGCCAGATCATTTCTAACATCTTTAAGGGCTTCATCCACATAATTTTCCAATGCCCTTCTTTGCTCATCTAGCAAATCTTTTAGCTGGGCCATGAAGGTAGGTGGCAGCTAATCAAATCTGGCAGATGTGCCCTCATCAAGGGCTTCAGTTTCTCCTTGTACATGCTTGCTCCCTAGTCCTTGAGCTGTGGCACTCTTGTGCTGTTCTGTTTCTGGATGTGGTGAGGAGTGTGCTTTCTCATCACTGTCTTCCTCTTTCTTAGATTCTAATGACACTAGATTATGTACCTCATGACCAGGGAGATCAGAAGGTTTCTCCCCCTCAACCACTACCATGCTTTTGTTTGCATGCAGGTCAGCAGTAGTAACATCCTTTATTGGAGTAACCTCTAGTTGCTCCCCTACAAATAATGCATCATGCATTATCTCTTGCATCAATTGCTCCCCCTCAATTTGAGAAATCCTTCCCTTAGCACTAGGAGTTTCCAAGACTTTATCCTGCAGTTCCTCATCTTTAGACATAGGTATATGCCTATCTATATCTTCCAATCTAGAGGCATCATCCCCCATTTCTGCAGATATTTTGTTAACAAGTTCCTCTGTTATTTGCCCAGCATCCTTGGCTGGAGGCAAATCATCTCCTTCTTCTTGAGCAGATCCAGCTAACCCACAACGATCTCATCCACTTTAGGAACAGAGTCTGACTCTAGTCTTCTCACACGACTAAGAGGGGTAATATCAGACAAGGCGGATACCTGGATATTCATGTACCTCCTAGACACTTCAGCAGATGAATATAGATCAGGATCATGAGGCTCTTCGTCCTCAGATGAGCTGCTAGAGGAGCTGGGCTCAGTAGCATCAATTCTCTTCCCTTTTCTCTCCACAGCTTCCGAACCATGAGGAAGAAGGACCCTGTCTCATCTCTCAAGCATCCTGATTTCCATCCTTCTCATGTGGTGTATTCTTGAACCAAGTTTCAGATTCAGAATTTGTGGAGCAGTTTCTCGCAGAAATAGTGAAAGGATTTCCTCCAAATTGGGTTCAGTTATGCATTCCACTACTCTTTCAAACACCACTCTTCCCCAATCAGTTCTCTTGGACAGTATGACCCTAGCCATTTGTTCAAACATACTTATTGAGATTTTATCATGGGAGCCTGTTTTGCATATCAGAACTTTCCCAATGACATCAGTTAGGAACTTGCCTCTGAGGTTGAGGTCTTTCCTTTGAATTGATCCGATTGTGTGTTTGGAAAGTCCACACCATTTCATTGCCGATTTTGCATTGTCCAGCAATAGCTTTTATTCATCCTCAATTGCAGAAAGCTTTGGCAGCTATAGAGCCTTGCTTAGCCTTCTGGGCATTATCTTGATTTTCTTTCCTCTTACTATGGTCCTAATTTTACTAGCTGAAGCATCCACATTGGCATTTGAAATCAACTCCAATACTTCCCTCTTCCATAGAAGACAGGGTTGCGTCAGGATGAAAGCTAGGTTAGATTTCTGTAAAAGATTAAGCACCTACAGAACTTCTTCCGGAGCATTAACGAATTCATTTCGAACCACCTCTGCTCCTTCAAAGAGGAAATCTGGTCCCTTGGGCGCCATGTCTCTGGAAAATTTGAGAATGCTAGCGAAAGAGGCTTCCCGTCGATTTAGCAAATGCAAGCGGGGGATGGTAAGGAATAGTGATTTGGCGTATCGCACAAGCCCTTCTTTTTATAGGTATCTCTAAAAGGAATGCGGAAAGTCACTAATTCATCTTTGCTATTTAATCTTGATCAATGGCCAGGATTGAATCCTGACACATATCCGCAGTCCATCTTTTCTCCAGTAATTGTTAAGTGGGCTTAATTAGCTTAACATCAGTTATCTTTAGTAATTAAATTTTCGATTAGCCAGTAACTGTGTTGTCCTAACTTGCAGGGGTAATATAAACCTGCAGTACACATTCTAAAATGTGTTCTATTGGTGTGCAATTAGACAAAATTTCAATAACCTTATATTAATTTCAACTGAGAGAGTATTAGCCCCCCAACCTCAATTAACTCAACCAAATTTTGATACTAACCTAGCTTAGTATTCCATATGCAATATGTCTTTGGGTATGTTGAGACAAGTTACATTTTTTTGGCATGGTGAACATATAAGCCACTAACACATGTATTAAGAAGAGTTGTTATTTTTACATCTTCTTAGTCATTTATTTCAATTGCCCTTCTTATACATGAGTAATCAATTTTGAAATTAAGTGTTAGAATAAATGAAAGGTGAATTCTACTTATATCTGCTCTGTAGACTTGAAGTCTATGCTGGATTCATAGTTTCTGAGCATGCCAACAACCTTGCTTCTTAGCTTCCCCTTTGATGTTCATCTGGCTTTTCTTTGTAAACTCCCCCTTAATAATTACACTTGTCATTGACATTTTGTGCATGTTGATAAGTTGAATCATTTCTTGTATCCAGACCTTGGTTTGGTACAACACTGTCCAAGGACCATAAATGGTTATGGCCACTTGGACTATCCTGCAAGATAGAATTACCTTTCCTTAAGAACCCAAGCTGACTTGGGTCCTAGGTTCTTGTTAGCTTGAAAAAGCAAATGTCTACCTATAGGAGCTCTATTAGGAAGACTTTCTCTTGCCCTTGGAACATTAGGGTTGTGCCAAAAATCTATGGAAATGTGGCCCACTTTGGCACAACACCAACACTCATGAATATTGTATCTTCTTTTCTGAGCAGGTCTGATAGCATGGTTGACAGTAGCCTGAACAGAAGAAGAAGTAGCTTCCTTGTTCCAAATTCTCTTAGCCATAGTCTGACTGAGAGTAGGTCTGACATGATAAGAGCTTGGATTTTCACAAGGTCTATCAGCAACAGTTCACCTTGCTGAGGACATGCTGTTGGTGTCCTTGGAAGATTCTAAGTCTTACATCCTGACAGATTTACCCTTGGTTAGAGTGTGAGCAGGGAGATTTTGAGAAAAGGCCACTGTCTTGCTCAAGAGTGATGGAGCTGGTGCATTAAATATAAAAGGTCCAGGATTGGCCTTTTGTACTTCTTCATGGGGAGCCTTCTGAGCACTCAGACCCATGTCCTTTCTTCTTCCATTATAAGAGACATTTGTAGTCTTACAAGGAAGTTTCCCATTCCTCTAGTGACCATCCCTGGGGTCTTGGTCATACCAGTTGGAAGGGAGAATTACCTTGTGAAAGGTAGGCTGAGGCCTGACAGGAACTTAGCCACTTTTCTGAGATTGGATTACTTTAGAAATCCACTAAGATTCAGATCTTCTCTTGATAGAATCTATCTTAGAGAAGTTAGCCATAATTCTCCTCTCCCTATCAAGTTTCTCCTCAAGATTCTTGATAATAGAGTCCTTTTATTTTAAGGACTCAACATGGATATCTACCATGATTTTAATATGAGCTGCTTCCCTTTCTTTTACACAAAGGAAGGATGAAGCTTCATCCAGCTGGGAAGCAATCTTCTATAGGGAGGCTATTTCCACTGCTTGTTTCTTAACAAGCAGCTTGCTTTCCTTGAAAGCTTTCAGAAGAGTAGCATGATTGTCAATCAATTGATTGATATCATCATCTGTTAAAGGACCTGATAAGTTGTAAATATACCTACTTTTATAGTATTTTTATTAAGTCATTTTACTTTATTTTTGCTTTTTCTATTTGTTTTGTTTAATAAATATGCTTCTTTTTGTAAAAACAATCCTAACTTAAGTTTTTTTTTTGTTTTCTGAATTTTTTCAGAAAAAGTCAAAATTTGACTTGACACGCCCGTGTCATTGACTTGACACGCCCGTGTCAAGCTCTCGACGCCTTCCGCCAGACGACACTCAACGATTTTATTATTCAACACTCCACGCCATCAAGTCACGCCCCCCGTCACGTCCGTGTCGATGTCAACACTCAACACTTTTTCAACACTCGACGCTACCGACATCAAAACTGCCAGCTGTCCAAGTCACGCCCACCGTCACGCCCGTGTCTGACACCTGTCACGCCCGTGACACACACGTGTCACTTCTAGAACCTTCCAAAATGAAGCCAGCTGCCGGATTTCACCAAGTCAAACATGCAACCTTCGACACGCCCCCTGTCATGCCCGTGACCAGGGCGTATCACACCCGAAATTTTGTCTATAAATAAAAAAATTCTTTAATGCCCAAGGGTTCACTTTTTTGAGCCAAATTTAGTGTGTTTTGTGGGCTGCCCTTGTGGACTCTATTTCCATGTAAGGAGAACTTTCTCCCCCTCCCTTTTATGATTGCTTTTGCTTTAGCTTTAGCTTTGTATTAGCTTTGTAATAGATATTTTCAATCAATAAAATATGTTAGCTTTTCTCTTCTTATTTTGCTTTGGAATGAACTTGTGTGCCCATTTTCTTCTCCTTTTTATCCTCTTGTTTCACCTAGTCTACCTCTTCATAAATTAGTGTAACTTGTAATTTTTCATGCTTTTAAGTGGTTGTCATGTTCATCTTTGTTCATGTTGTCTTTATGCTAGGTTGGAATGAAAATGTTGTTTTTCTATGCTTTGTTCATTCTCTTTATGAAAATGTTCATCTTTGTTCATTCTCATATTCTCTTTAGTTGTCATGATAGGTTTTATTTTAGGCTTTTATCAAAAAATGAGCCGTTATAATGACAAAATTTAGTTTAAGTCTTCTTTTTAAAAAATCAAAGTTGTGTTGAAAACTTTTTAAAGGCTTATATTTTCATTCCTATAAAATTGTAAAAGAGGTTTTAAAGTGTTTTTTTATTTAGCTTTGTTTTTGGATTGTAAAACCTTTTTTGTTCTTTTAATTTTTATTTTCACTTTTCATCACTTTTATGAAATCCTAAGGATAAAAATATAAACGTTTTAATTTTTCAACAACTTTGATTTCAACTTTGTTTTAAAAAACTTTTGCTTCTTTAATTTTTATTTCATCTTTTTATTTTTTTTGGCAAGTTTTAATGGTAGAAAAGTTGTAGTTTTAATTTTTAGATAACTTTCATTTTCATGTTATTTTTATGTGTGTGTGGGTGTATGAGACTAACTTTTCATGCTTTCTTTTATGCTTTCTTCAATCATGTAGAGTGTGTGAGTGTAGGTGATAACTTTTATTGCTTTGTTTTAATGCTTTTTTCAATTGTGTAGAGTGCGTGCGTGTAGGTGATAATTTTATTGCTTTCATTCTCCCGCCCACTCATTCGAGCCGGGACTCACAATTTTATCGCTTTCTCAATTATGAAGAGTGTGTGCGTGTGCGCATCTATTTCCTCCTACTCATTAAGAGTTAAACGGCGCTCTGCTTTAATTTTCCGCACACTCATTTGAGTGCAACTTGTAATTTTCATTTTTTAACTTAGTTTCTTTTTTATTTATGCATTTATTTCCGCCTACTCGTTAAGAGTTAAATGACGCATTGCTTTAATTTACCGCCTACTCAGTTTTTAGTAGGACTTGTACTTGCATTTATTTCCCGCCTACTCATTCGAGTAGGACCTGCTTTACTTAATTTCTTTATGGTTTCGAAGTGTGCGTGAGTGCCTGCATTAATTAGCTTTCAATTTATCTAAACGCCTTATTTTTTTTATGTTTTTTCTTATAACTGTTTAGTACTTAAATTCAAACTCACGTTTAACTAAAAACCAAAAAGCCGTCCCCATACCGATGAGTGGCTAATCTCTATTAGCCTTCGGCATCGAAGAGCATTGGGACATATAAAATTATTTGAAATAATTAAAGAACTTTATTTTAATTTTAATTTAAGGACTTAAGGTTTGCCCCGGGTTAACGACGCATAGGACCACATAATCGATTTGTGGGCTCTATTTCCGTTATCCATAAGCAATGCCGAGAGGCCGCACGTATGGACCGATCCCCCTTGGGTAAAAAGAATTACGTACATTCCCTCGCAAGAGGACGAGCGTAGTTTTACCGAATTGGGTTCCCCACCCAATAGCGGGGTTCTTAGCGTAAAGCGGGCATTAAGAGGAATCCTTCGTCAGTCTAACGATCGGTCGAATGGTCTTAATGTTCAGGTGAGCGATATTACCTAGAGATAGGTGTGCTCATATTTTTGGAACCTCCACGGCCAAGTGCCTTTTATTAATTTAAAAACTAAGTTCAATAATTATTAAGAATTATTTTAGTCTTAATCCGATTCGATACCGAGCGTTAACCCGTCATCGAACTAACTTAGAAATTTCCTGCTTTTATTTCCGCCTTAATTTATTAAAAACCCCACCACACTAATAGTAAGATAATAGTCTTCCTGGAAGAGTAAATATTATCAACGCGCCCCTGATAACAATACGACCTCGGTATTCTCCTGAATACCAAGTACTACGCGATAGGTGCACTTGCCTCCTTTCGTTAGAAAACTCGATCTTCTAACCGGCCTGCAGAATCAGACCATTTCGAACCAACCACAATCGGTCTCTGTTCTGCAGCCATCAAGTTTTTTGCGCCGTTGTCGGGGAGCACGGTTGTTATATCGAATCCAGGACTCTATTAATTTTACTTTATTTTCAAAAAAAAAATTTAACAAAAAAAAATAAAAATCCTTCCCCCTTCGTTGTTTTTTTAGGGTGTATGACCCGTGGACAACCTTCGAGTTCTGAAAATCTTGAATTCGACCCTGAGATCGACCGATCTCTTGCGCGTATCCGATCTCTATGTCGAATTCCCCTTTTAGACCCGGAAGAATCCACCAGAGAACCCTCTTCATCTTCTATGGCCGACCAAAATAATGCCCAAGCGGCCGAGCGTTCGATGTCTTACTACGCTCGACCCAACTTGGATGATACGGGGTCAAGTATTGTTCGGTCTGCTGTGGTGAACAATAATTTTGAAATTAAGTCAAGTGTTATACAAATGATCCAAAATGTCGTGCAGTTCGACGGACAGCCGGATGAGGACCCAAATAACCACTTGCCTAATTTTTTTAGAAATTTGCGATACTTTCAAGATAAATGGCATCACTGATTACGCCAATCGTTTGCGCCTCTTTCCCTTCTCCTTTAAGTCCAAGGCCAAGGAGTGGTTGGTCTCCCTCTGGCGGGGATCCATCACGACCTGGGCTGAGTTAGCAGAGAAATTCCTTATTAAATATTTTCCTCCCGCAAAAACTGCTAGATTGCGGGCAGACATATCCTCATTTGTGCAAAACGACTCCGAGTCTCTTTATGAGACTTGGGAGCATTTTAAGGAATTTCTCCGTCGGTGCCCGCACCACGCGCTGCCAACGTGGTTGCAGGTACAGATTTTTTATAATGGACTGAACAGTCAGACGCGTCAAATGATTGACGCGACTGCCGGGGGCACTCTGAGTAATAAGAGCCCGAGGCCGCCCAGGCTCTTTTCGAGGAAATGGCTATGAACACCTACCAATGGAACGTCCCGCGGGCGCGCCATAAGCATGCGGGCCTTTATGAAGTGGATGCCACTGCTCAGCTAGTCCATCAAGTCGAAAGGCTTACTAAGCAGGTGGCGGAGATGTCTGTTGCCTCCCCCACTCCGCCTTGTTTTCTCCCCCCTAATGCCTGCGTGGTCGACGAGTTTGTGGACTACATGGGGAATCCAGTGCGTCCCTCCTTTCAAAACAACCCTTATAGTAGCCACTATATTCCGGGTTGGAGGAAGCACCCGAATTTCTCATGGAGTAACCCGAATAACGCGCAGCGCCCTCCTCCCCCTCCTTTTGCGCTCTCTTTTCCATCCCCTCCTCCGAAGCCTCTTCCGATGGAGGAAAATTTTAATCGATATGTCGCGTCCAACGAGACCAATATCCGGAACATCACCGGATCGCTTAAAAATTTAGAAATACAGGTTGGACAACTGGCGCGACTTATGTCAGAATGCGCTCTGGGGGCACTGCCAGGGAATACGGAGCCCAATCCAAGGGAGAATGCCAACACTATAACCCTCCGTAGCAGTAAGGAGGTGGTCGATCAAAAACGGATCGATCCTCAGGTACATATTTCACCTCCGACCCCTCTTACCTCTTCTTCGATTACGCAGCCCTTACTGATTTTAAACGACAAAACTATTTTAAACAAGGTGCTGCCCTACCCGCATAAGTTAGATAACGAGCGAGTGAACACGCAATATGAAAAATTTATTTTATTACTTAAACAAATTCATATTAATGTTCCTTTTTGCGAGGCCATCTCGCAAATGCCTAAGTATGCAAAATTTTTAAAAGAGTTTCTTTCTAACAAACGAAAACTTGAAGATATTTCGCATATTTCTCTTAACGCTGTCTGCTCGGCGGCTCTTACTAATAAGTTGCCCTCAAAACAAAATGACCCGGGACGGTTTTCCATCCCGTGCCTTTTTGGCGATGTATTAGTAAAATACGCCTTGGCAGACTTAGGCGCGAGCATTAATTTGATCTCGTTCTCGCTCTTCCTGCGATTAGGTTTTGGTACTCCTCCTACCAATATGCGCATCCAACTAGCGGATCGCTCGATTAGGTTCCCCATCGGGGTAGTTGAGGATGTCCTTGTCTGAGTAGACAAGTTCACCTTCCCGGTGGGCTTCATCATCTTAGACAACGAGGAGGACGCCCAGGTACCGATAATACTCGGTCGCCCTTTCCTCGCAACCTCACGTGCGCTAATCGATGTAAGTAACGGTCATCTTCTCCTTCGGGTAGGAGACGACCAAGTTACTTTTTCTATTAACCCCTCAATGGAAGAATCGTCGTCGAGCGACGATTTCTACTACTCGTTAGATTCTTTTTTTTGGAGATTGTTCTTCTCCGGTTTTCGAGTCCGAGTTTTTAAACGAAGATATTTTTTCACTCGAAAATTTTTATTGCGATGAGGATGCGTCTACGGATATGCCTTTTGAACCAATTGGTTCAAAAGACATTAGCACTAAAACCACGCTAGAAGAACCGCCCACCATAGATCTCAAACCATTACCTGAATCACTTAAATACACCTTTTTGGGGAAATTTATACACTCCCGGTAATCATTTCTTCGCATTTAAGCGATTCAGAGACCTCCGATTTTTTGGAGGTTTTACTTAAGCATCGCCACGTAATTGCGTGGCAAATTTCTGACCTTCAGGGGATTAACCCTTCTTTCTGCACTCATAAAATTTTCTTAAACAATAATTGCCGCAAAACCATTCAGCCGCATCGACGTCTTAACCCAAACATGAAAGACGTCGTGAAAACTGAGATAATTAAATTATTAGATGCGGGGATTATTTATCCCATTTTTGATAGTGCATGGGTTAGTCCCATTCATGCCGTGCACAAGAAGGGCGGTCTGACCGTAGTGGCGAATGAGCACAACGAGCTCATCCCAACTTATACTATTACGGGTTGGCGTGTGTGCATCGATTATCGCAAACTTAATGATGCCACCCGGAAGGACCATTTCCCACTACCGTTCCTTGACAAGATTCTCGAGCGTCTTTCCAGTCATCCATATTATTGTTTTCTCGATGGTTTATCGGGGTTTTTCCAAATCCCCATTTCCCCCGAAGACCAAGAGAAAACAACTTTTACTTGCCCGTTTGGCACCTTCGCCTACCAAAGAATGCAATTTGGCCTCTGCAATGCGCCAACTACAATCCAAAGATGTATGCTAGCAATCTTTGGCGAGCTAGTAGAAGATATTATGGAAGTATTTATGGATGAATTTTCTGTATTCGGATGCTCGTTCCCGGTTTTTCTTCGTAATATTGATCGTGTCCTCCAGCGATGCGAGGACACGCATCTTGTTTTAAATTGGGAAAAGTGCAACTTTATGGTTCGAGGAGGTTTGGTCCTCGACCATAAGATTTCGATTAAGGGGATAGAGGTCGATAAGGCCAAAGTATAAATCATAGAAAAACTTCCTCAGCCGACTAACATAAAATCTATTAGGAGTTTCTTAGGCCACGCGGGCTTTTACAGGCGCTTCATTTAAGATTTTTCAAAAATAACAAAGCCGCTTACTCACCTCTTGGAAAAGGAATCACCTTTTGTCTTTAGTAGCGATTGCGAGTCTGCCTTTATTTTATAAAACAAAAACTTATCAATTCTCCAATTCTAGTGGCCCCTAATTGGTCCCTTCCGTTCGAAATCATGTGCGATGCTAGTGATATTGCCTTAGGCTCCGTTCTTGGCAAACGCGTAGAAAAACATTTTCATCCTATTTATTACGCTAGCAAGATGCTTACTTCCGCATAAGTTAATTACACAACGACGGAAAAGGAACTCTTAGCCGTCGTTTTCGCTTTCGATAAGTTTCGCTCGTATTTAACGCTATCTAAAGTTATCGTTTTTACCGATCACTCCGCCCTTAAGTATTTACTAGCCAAAACCGACGCGAAGCCCCGCCTTCTTCAATGGATCCTCCTCCTTTAAGAGTTTTACTTGGAGATCCGGGACAAGAAGGGTGCAAAAAATCTAGCGGCAGACCACCTCTCCCGTTTAGAAAATCCGGGTGCAGAAGCGCTCGTCGAATCTGAAATAAATGACATATTCCCCGAGGAACGTCTTCTTGCCATTTGTTTGTCTTCATAATCTTCGCCTTTGTTCGCAGATTTTGCAAACTATTTAGTCGCGTGGGTGCTTCCAAAAGAATTTTCAAGTCATCAAAAGAAGAAATTCTTTTCCGACATGAAAAATTACTTTTGGGAGGACCCATTTCTTTTCCGTATCTGCGCGGACCAAGCGGTGCGAAGTTGCATTGCGGGTGTGGAGTGTACACAAATATTGAGGCACTGCCACGAGGGTTTAGCCGGGGGGCACTATCAAGCCAACCAGACCGCTAGGAAGGCGCTAGAGGAGGGCTACTTTTGGCCCACTCTCTTCAAAGACGTGCACAATTTTGTGTGCGCATGCGATAGCTGTCAGTGGTCGGGTAACATCTCAGGTCGAGACGAGATGCCCCAAAACATGTTTTTAGAATGTGAAGTCTTCGATTTATGGGGCATAGGTTTTGTAGGCCCCCTACCTCCTTCTTATAAAAATATGTATATTTTAGTGGCGGTTGACTATGTATCAAGGTGGGCAGAAACGCAAGCTCTCCCCACCAACAATGCGTGAGTCATCGTTACATTTCTAAAAAAATTATTTTCTTGCTTCGGCACGCCTCGCGCTATTATTATTGATAGGGGAACACATTTCTGTAACGCTCTAATGGCTAATACGTTAGCTAAATACGGAGTTACGCACAAACTTGCCACCCCCTACCACCCGCAAATAAGTGGCCAAGTTTAGGTAGAAAATCGAGAGATAAAGCGAATTTAAGAAAAAACCGTTTCACTTAATAGGAAGGATTGCTCCGTTAAACTTGACGACGCGTTATTGGCGTATTGTACGGCATACAAAACTGCTATCGGTTGTACTCCATTTCGATTAGTCTATGGCAAAGCGTGCCATTTACCCGTAGAACTAGAGTACCGCACACTTTGGGCATTAAAACTCTTAAACCTCGACGCTAACTTAGCCGCTCAGAATAGAAAACTGCAACTTAACGAGCTCGATGAATGGCGTGCGAACGCTTACTAGAGCAATAAGTTTTATAAGGAGCGTTCTATGTTATATCACGATCAAAAAATTAAAACCCCCCAAATTTTTTCTCCGGGCGATCTAGTCCTTCTTTACAATTCTCGTCTTAGACTTTTTCCGGGTAAACTTAGATCTCGTTGGTCCGGTCCCTTCAAAGTTGAAGAAGTTTTTCCATATGGGATCGTACTCGTCTCCCACCCGGAAAAAGGCTCGTTTAAAGTGAACGGTCATCGGTTAAAGTCTTATATAGCGGGCGAACCTATGATCGAGCATAACGAAACCATATACCTCCTCAACTTATAACCCCGCCAATATAGTCAAGCTACGCGACTATAAACAAAGCGCTCCTGGGAGGCACCCCATACTTATCTTTTTTACGTCTTTATTTATCATGTTTTCTATTTTTCTAATAACTGTAGGGTTTCTAATGGGCTTCCCCGAGCGTGGATCAGGGACGTTTTCTGCCCCCCTCTTTCTCTTTTTTTTTTGTACATATAGCTGCTATCTTGTTCCTCATGCTTAGCATACAACATTGGGGAAAATGTTGGAACTAAGTATGGGGGTGTTTTCGTATTTTCGTACTTTCTTTTTCACTTACAAAAAAAAACAAAAAAATATTTTTATTTAAAAACAAAACTTCAAAAAAAATAATAATATATATATATATATAACACAAAAAAAAATATATATATAAAGCACAAAAATAAAAAAAAATTGAAGTTTCATTTTTGAAACTTTGACTTATTTTTAACTCGGTCCGCGAGATTCGGCTCATCGAGCCATCCACATAACGAGTCATCTCGCGACTACCTAGTTTTTAAGTTTTGTAAATATTTTTTGTAAGTAATTTTTGTAAGTATTTTTCTAAATAATTTTTGTAAGTAATTTTTGTAAATATTTTTTAAGTATTTTTTGTAAATATTCTTTCTCTTTCCCCTCTCCCTTTTTCTCTCTCATCCTTGTAAATAACTTTTCTTTTTCTCCCAAATTTTTGTGAATAGAATGAAAATTTTCTTAAAAATACAAAAAAAAGTTTCACAAAACTTAAAAATACAAATTTTTTTTTTTCGCAAAACTGAAAAATCCAATAAAATTTATTTTCGCATTTTCCTTTCTTTAGTATGTATATATTAAAGAAATAAATACAAAAAAAAGATAATAACTTTAAAAATTAAAAAAAAATTATATAATTTATGAAACAAATAAATCAAATGCATCATTCTTAATTTTCTTGCTATCCAAAAATTTTGTTTTGAGTTTATTTATATGCGAATTTGATCAATTCTTTGTTCACTATTCGTTTGTTAATTATAGATTGAAAAATTTATATAGCCGGGGTTAAGTTTTAAAGAATTTATTATGCTTTGTTTAAGATAGGGGACTCGTTTTAGGCACTACTTCTAATTTTTCATAGATAGAAGCACGTGTACTATGTTAGAAAATAACGACTATAGAATTCAATTATGCTTACTTTTAGCTTTCTGAAAAATTGGAACGTACAATTTATAAAGGTTGCTCTCAAAAATTTTTTAATTAAAAATCTAGTTTTTTTTCTCCCCTTACTTATCATGACCTACTTTGTATGATAAAAATTTTTTCCCCCCAAAAAAAGATTCTATGTCAATGGGAATAAGATATCGTTCCGTAAACATAGACACCCAATAAATTAAAAGATTATATGTTACGGAGTAATAAGATAAAATTCGTTACTCCTACACATATACATTGGGTTAATTTTTATTATGAAGAAGAAAAAAATTTCAAGTTAAGGAAAATAAGATTTCGTTTTCCTATAACATCCAAATAAAAAAAAGGGAGGTTCGAAAAAAAAAATTACCTCGCCTCAAAATCCAAGCATCTTCATAAACCAACATCAACCCCCCTTAGCCAATTTCATGACTCTAGAAATAATTCAAAAATCTTTTTGTGAGCATAATTCGTAAATTGCATTATTTCCGATAAAACTCCTATAAGCTAAAGTTCATATAATTCCAAACTATTTTTGTCAATCTAACCAATACAATTATTGCTTTCTATTTGATTACATCAAGAAGTCTTTTAGCCAAAACTTTTGTCCTGTTTAAATCATCTACATAATTTTAGGACTTAACTCTTATACCCCGTATATTTATTTAGATCTATCTCATAATTAATTTAGCAGTAGAAGAACTTAGAGTTTTTTATTATTCCTTATAAGTTCACCTACAACTTTTGCTCTAGAATAGCAAAAGATTAAGTATGGGAGTATTTGATAAGTTGTAAATATACCTACTTTTATAGTATTTTTATTAAGTCATTTTACTTTATTTTTGCTTTTTCTGTTTGTTTTGTTTAATAAATATGCTTATTTTTGGTAAAAACAATCCTAAATTAAGTTTTTTTGTTTTCTGAATTTTTTCAGAAAAAGTCAAAATTTGACTTGACACGCCTGTGTCATTGACTTGACACACCCGTATCAAGCACTCGACGCCTTCCTCCAGTCGACACTCAACGATTTTACTGTTTAACACTCAACGCCATCAAGTCACGCCCCCCCCCATCATGCCCATGTCGATGTCGACACTCAATGCTTTTTTAACACTTGATGCTGCCGACATCAGAACTGCCAGCTGTCCAAGTCACGCCCACCGTCACACCCGTGTCTGACACCTATCATGCCCGTGACAGACACGTGTCACTTCCAGAACCTTCTAGAATGAAGCCAGCTACCGGATTTCGCCAAGTCAAACACGCAACCTTTGACACGCCCCCTGTCATGCCCGTGACCAGGGCGTGTCACACCCGAAATTTTGTCTATAAATAAAAAAAATCTATAATGCCCAAGGGTTCACTTTTTTTAGCCAAATTTAGTGTGTTTTGTGGGCTGCCCTTGTGGACTCAATTGCCATGTAAGGAGAACTTTCTCCCCCCTCCAATTTATGATTTCTTTTGCTTTAGCTTTAGCTTTGTATTAGCTTTGTAATAGATATTTTCAATCAATAAAATATGTTAGCTTTTCTCTTCTTATTTGGCTTTGGAATGAACTTGTGTGCCCATTTTCTTCTCCTTTTTATCCTCTTATTTTACCTAGTCTACCTCTTCATAAATTAGTGTAACTTGTAATTTTTCATGCTTTTAAGTGGTTGTCATGTTCATCTTTGTTCATGTTGTCTTTATGCTAGGTTAGAATGAAAATGATGTTTTTCTATGCTTTGTTCATTCTCTTTATGAAAATGTTCATCTTTGTTCATTCTCATATTCTCTTTAGTTGTCATGATAGGTTTTATTTTAGGCTTTTATCAAAAAATGAGCCGTTATAATGACACAATTTAGTTTAAGTCTTCTTTTAAAAAAATCAAAGTTGTATTGAAAACTTTTTAAAGGCTTATATTTTCATTCCTATGAAATAATAAAAGAGGTTTTAAAGTGTTTTGATTTTTTTTACTTAGCTTTGTTTTAGTATTGTAAAACCTTTTTTGTTCCTTTAATTTTTATTTTCACTTTTTCATCACTTTTATGAAATCCTAAGGATGAAAAGGTAAATGTTTTAATTTTTCAACAACTTTGATTTCAACTTTATTTTCAAAAACTTTTGCTTCTTTAATTTTTATTTCATCTTTTTATTTGTTTTTGGCAAGTTTTAATGGTAGAAAAGTTGTAGTTTTAATTTTTAGATAACTTTCATTTTCGTGTTATTTTTATGTGTGTGTGGGTGTATGAGACTAACTTTTCATGCTTTATTTTATGCTTTCTTCAATCATGTAGAGTGTGTGAGTGTAGGTGATAACTTTTATTGCTTTGTTTTAATGCTTTCTTCAATTATATAGAGTGCGTGCGTGTAGGTGATAATTTTATTGCTTTCATACTCCCGCGCATTCATTCGAGTCGGGACTCACAATTTTATCGCTTTCTCAATTGTGAAGAGTGTGTGCGTGTGCGCATCTATTTCCGCCTACTTGTTAAAAGTTAAACGACGCTCTTCTTTAATTTTCCGCCCACTCATTTGAGTGGGACTTATAATTTTCATTTTTTAACTTAGTCACTTTTTTATTTATGCATTTATTTTCGCCTACTCGTTAAGTGTTAAATGGCGCATTGCTTTAATTTACCGCCTACTCAGTTTTGAGTAGGACTTGTACTTGCATTTATTTCCCGCCTACTCATTCGAGTAGGACTTGCTTTACTTAATTTCTTTATGGTTTCGAAGTGTGTGTGAGTGCCTGCATCAATTAGCTTTCAATTTATCTAAACGCCCTATTTTTTTATGTTTTCTCTTATAACTGTTTAGTTCTTAAATTCAAACTCACGTTTCACTAAAAACAATAAAGCCGTCCCCATATCGATGAGTGGCTAATCTCTATTATCCTTCAACATCGAAGAGCATTAGGATATATAAAATGATTTGAAATAATTAAAGAACTTTATTTTTATTTTACTTTAAGGACTTAAGGTTTGCCCCGGGTTAACGACGCATAGGACCACATAATCGATTTGTGGGCTCTATTTCTGTTATCCATATGAAACGTTGAGAGGCCGCACGTATGGACCGATCCCCCTTGGGTAAATAGAATTGCGTACATTCCCTCGAACTAGGACGAGCGTAGTTCTACCGAATTGGGTTCCCCACCCAATAGCGGGGTTCTTAGCGTAAAGCGGGCATTAAGAGGAATCCTTCGTTGGTCTAACGATCGGTCGAATAGTCTTAATGTTCAGGTGAGCGATATTACCTAGAGATAGGTGTGCTCATATTTTCGGAACCTCCATGGCCAAGTGCCTTTTATTAATTTAAAAACTAAGTTCAATAATTGTTAAGAATTATTTTAGTCTTAATCCGATTTGATGTCGAGCATTAACCCGTCATCGAACTAACTTAGAAATTTTCTGCTTTTATTTCGGCCTTAATTTATTAAAAACCCCACCTCACTAATAGTAAGATAATAGTCTTCCTGGAAGAGTAAATATAATCAACGTGCCCCCGAGAATAATACTACCTCGGTATTCTCCCGAATACCGAGTACTACGCGATAGGTGCACTTTCCTCCTTTCGTTAGAAAACTCGATCTTCTAACCGGCCTGCAGAATTAGTCCATTTCGAACCAACCACAATCAGTCTCTGTTATGCGGCCATCAGGACCCTCATCATCACTAGATGAGGAGACATCAGAGTCTGTACAGGATTTATACCCAGACTCTGAGGATGGGCTAGATGGGGAATGCCCCTTGTTTTTACCAGGCTGATTCTGGTAAGATTCTACTTCTGGGGTAGCTATTTGTCTATGACATCTGTATTCCCCTTCTTCAGCTTCATCCACCTCTGTGTCACTCTCTGAATGTGACAGAGGGGCCCTGATTCTTGCTCTTGCATCATGAAGGACTTTGTCGTCACCAAGAGCAGCCAATAGCCCAATACTGATCTTGTCCTCTCTATAGATTTTCTGCTCCATATAGTTCCTCATATTATGGTTCATCCTTGAACACATAGTTTAACCTTTTAGCTATCCATGGAGGTCAACTCAGACTGTTAGGTCCCTTTTTAGAAACCTCCCTCTGATACCACTTGAAAGTCTTTAATTTCAAGAATAGCTAAATCACCTAGAGGGGAGTGAATAGGTTATTGGTCTCTTTATTAGTTCTTTTCTTTTCTTTTAGTTTACTGCTTGAGTGGTAGGTTAATTTCTGCTTTCAAGATGATTTATCCTGCACAAATAAAACAACGCAATAAAGCACACAGATATTTATAGTGGTTCCCCAACTGGGTACATCCACTTTCCCTCCCACCTATCCAACTGTCTTGTTGGACTAGACACTTCTCCAAAATGCTCCAAGGAGATTACACCTCAAGCCCTTAGCCTTACACTCAGGTTCTCTTTAGAACCCTACCTCAGAACCACAAAGGTTCTAACCTCAGAGCCCTGCAGTGCTCCTACAGATCAGTGGTCCTCAAACCACCTACCTCAGCCTTATCTCTAAGGCCTACAACTCAGGCTTTTCATCCCTACAATTTTAGGCACTAGGCCCTACACTCAGAGTGCCGCAGCACTCCTACAGCTGAGATCAAGAAGGATCCTACAGGATAGAAATAGGTTGATGTGGTTCTGGATTGATCACAAGAGGAATTCCTCTGTGACAATCAGTCTTGGGCGAGTTAGACTCAGCCCCCCACTATGAAACTAGGAGACTTTTCCTGTGTAAACTTAACTGGACTGAGAGCACCTCAGTCCCAACTACTTCACAACAATAAGTTTAAGCACTTGAGCTGGAAAAAACTTGCAGAATAATATTCTGCCTCTTTTTGAACTGAACTAAAGATTCAGATCTCTCTTCTTCACAACAACAATTATGTAGATGCTTTGGCTTATGCTGGAAGCAACTAGTAGATCTGTTTCTCTGATCCCTTCTGAACTGAGTTGACTGCTCAGCTTCAACTTCTCCTTCACAGCTTCTTAAGTGTAAGTTCTTTTAGAAAGTATTGGCTGGATCTGTGAAGATCCTGCAGCAAGGGTTGGCTATTGCTGCTACCTCTTTCTCAGAGAATCACCCTGAGCTTCCTTGATGATGCAGATGAACATGACACCAGCAAACTAGTCGTTGAAGATGTTGATCTCAACAGTTAACTTGCTCTTTTTCTTTATGACTTGAGCTTCCTGTTCTTTAGCTCCAAAACAATACCGGAGAGGAAGAACAACTGTCACTTCCTTTTATTTATTAAGACCCAACGACTCTTTTATCAGTGGGTCCCACACTTTTAATTCCGGCTACAATTTTGCTTTAACGCCAATTGTCGTTGAAAGACTTTGATTCAAGAGCCTAAACACCTAGAGGGGGGGGGGTGAATAGGTTCTAATATTTTTATGTCTTTATGATTTTAAGGCAAACAGAAATTTGTAACTACTTTTAGCACAGAATAATTCTATCTATAGAAATTAAATGCAATACATCAAACACCAGATCTATAGTGGTTCCCCAAGATATGGGTACATCCACTTTCCCCCATCGCCTATCCAGTAGATAACTCGATTCAGCCTAACTTCCTTCCACTAGCTCGAATCCGCAGATCTTACAAACTCAGAACCCAAAATGGTTCCTACACCTCAGACTTTACACAAGTCCTACCTCGGATTCTTCCCTGAATCCTACCTCAGGCCTTGGCCCTACCTCAGCCTTTATAATAAGGCTTACAACTCAGACTTTCCACAAGTCCTACCTCAGGCACACTGCCCTACCTCAGCCTTTATAATTAGGATTACAACTCAGACTTTCCACAAGTCCTACCTCAGGCACACTGCCCTTCCTCAGCCTTTATAATTTTAGGCTTACAATCTCAGATCTAACAATAGATCTTACAAGAGTTTGTGAGTAATAAGTTTCAGAAAACTTCACCAGCTAGATTCCTCTATTGATGTTGTGTTCTTGATTAGTTCTTGTATAAACTGATTCTTCTGATCCAACCTGACTTAACTTTTCAAAGCTTCTTGATTAGGACAAATAAAGTGGATCTACTCTTCAAGTTGAAGTTGATCTTTAGTCAGTTTCTTCCTTAGATTCAGATTGAACTCTGAATCTTTCTTGCAGACAGGCCTTGATCAGTCAGAATTCTTTTTTTTGATCAAGAGATCTTTTCACGTTGATGATATCTTCTGTCATTTCCGATCTGTCTCTTATATAGAGCTTGCTCCATGGTTACCGGCTGATCCAGTTCATAACAGACTTCTTACAGTTTTGACAGTGGTGTCAGACCGATTAGTTATGACAGCTGTCAAGTCACCATTCACATCACCAGGTTCTTCAATGTCTGTCCAACTCAACATACAACACTCAGCAGACTGCTTTACATGTGTCGACACATATAGGCTAAGTGTCGACACAAGTCTTCAAGGTGTCGACACAAATACTTCTACTTCTCGACACTGCATTTTATTGTATGTGTCGACACAAGTCCTGTGTGTCGACACAGCAACTTCTTGTCTCGACATTTCTGTTGCAGACAGATGGCGTTGAGTGTTTGTCAAATGGCATTGAGTGTGTGTCGACACAAGTCCTGTATGTCGACACAATTGCTTCAGGTGTCGACATAGCTCCTGAGTGTCGACTCATCTTCTGATTTAGGTGTCGACACAATTCTATTTTAAGTTGTCGACATAATTCTGGATGTCGACACAACTGCTTGTTTAGGTGTTGATAGAGCTTTGAGTGTCGACAAAACTTCTTTATAAGTGTCGACACATTTCGCCAGTGTGTCGACACAGCTTTCCTGAGTGTCGACATAGCAGCTGGGTGTCGACACAACTTTCCTGAGTGTCGACACAATTTGCTGTGTGTCTATATAGCTTGCCTGAGTGTCTACACAAGTTTCCTGAGTGTCGACACAGTTTCTTCACAAGTGTCGACACTTGTACTTAGAAAATTTTTCTTCAAATTTTTAAACCTGCATAATAAAACTCAAACTTCTATCAAATACATATTGATGCATATCATTTACTAAGTTATGGCTTTTCCAAATCTAGTACTCATTTTCCAATGTACCCAACAATCTCCCCCTATTTGGAGAAGTCATAACCCTTAGTCAAAGATATACATCTCTTTAGATAAAACAAAATTGTAATAGAAGTAAAAACATTTCAGAGCAGATAATTACATAATCATTGTAAACAACACACACTTAATACTGAATCAGATTTCATTAAACAGAAAAACTTTGGTTTACATAAATTTCTTATAGAACAAAGGAAACAAATTTGTACATTGTTCTAATATATAAACCTAGCAATCCTATTATTTACTAGACTCCTTTATAACTATAACTTTGCCAGGCTTGATTTTAGCCTGCACAGAAGGTTCAACATCTTCAGCTAGCTTTTTCCCTTTGAGAGCTTTCTTCTTCAATTCTTCAGCCTTGATCTTTTGTCTTTCAAAATAGTGAAAAGGTTTGGGGAAGTACTTGCTTGGCTCTTTAGCATTAGCAGGTAGCTTCCAACCCTTATCACTTCTTATATGCTGTAGAATTGCCTCTTGTCTAGCTTGATATTTATTCCATTCTTGCTCAGAATACCACTTACCCTTGTCATGGGTTTTATCCTTAACAGCTTTCCAGGAAGTAAGTATGATATTTCTAGAAGTTGGGCTCCATTGCTCAAAATCTTTCTTCAGCTCAGCCTGCTCTCTGAATCTCTTCTTGGAGAGTTGAGCTTCCTTCTGAGCTTCCAATGCAGCTTCTGACATTTCAACTTTTTCAAGAATTACATTTTGAACCTCTGGTGGAGGACTATACATTTTCAGCACTTCTTCTTGAACCATATCAAAATCAGCTGGTGGGTAGATCACCTGAGCAACTTCAGGCTGATCTCCTTCAAAATAATCAGGTTAAATCCAAGACTCAGCTTCATTAGCATCATCACACAGAGGAGGATATCCAAGAGTGGATCTGATGCTATTGGTGGTCCATTTAGCATGGTCAGAGCCGGCTTTGACTAGTACTCTCTCCCCCTTTATGACTTCTCGTGCAATATGATCTCTTAAATCTTCCTTCTGGAATCTGACTTGATCAGCTATATATTCAGTTCCCTCTTAAAAATAAGCTCTTAATTTTGTTAGGAAGGTTTTTATTTTCTCCTGAGATTCTTTGAATGTTGCTTTGACAGCAGATATATCATCCTTGATTTGCTTTGAGATTTCATCCTTTAGAGTAGTGCTAGAATCAGCGAGCTGTTTCAATATTGCATGATGTGAATCCTTGAGATTTTCATTCATTCTAATCAGATTCTCTAGGACATATCCCTGCATTACTTTAATCTCATCCACTTTAGCTTGTATATCTTGTTGTTGCTTGGCTAGGAACACCACAACATTACCTCCTTTATGGAAGCAATCTGTCATCTCCTTCTTATTTTTATTTACTTCAAATCTTATGGATTTGATGTCCTGGGCCAACTGAAACTGTAACTCCTTATGAGTTTCATCTAGATATTTTTTTATAATCTGCCTTTGATTATCTAATTTTATTTGCATCTGGACCAGCAAAGAACTGAAGTCCACAGTTGATGTAGATGGTGTTGTTCCTATTTGCAAAGCTTTCTTATATCCAGAACTCTTCTTCTTCAACACAGAAAGCTTAATTTTCTTAGCCATTGTGGTTTCTTCATCTTCAGAAGATTTAGATGTACTTTCAATATCAACAGTGTCCTTTTCAGCTGGGGTATCCTTGGATAACTCCCCCTCAGTCCTTGGAATTTCCTTTTCTTTTTCAATTTCCTCCCCCTCAGTCCTATCAATAAGAGGATCAGGAAACAATTCTTCCATTATAAATTCCTGCTGTATCTGTTCAGAAAGAATAAGATTAGTTTTTTTAAAAAAACTAATGAAAAGACTAATACCACTTGAAAGACCACTTTTGTTGTGTAAACAAAAGTGTCCCTTTGAACAATTTTTGAGGATAATACTATAATTCATCACTAGTTTGTGGAGAAGAAACTTACTGGCTCATGTTGAGCATCATTTTTATCAGTTACTTCAGCTGCAGAGTTGATTTCAGATACAACATCCATTATTGTGTCTGTAGCTAAGTCACTATCCAAGACAGCATCATCAATACCTCCCCCTTGGGCAGGCAACTAAGTTTCTTTTCCTCGGTTTTCTCCCACTGGAGTAGATTCAATTTGTTGTTCTTGGGGCTCACAGTCCTTAGCTTGAGCTTGAACATCTTGTTGTTGTTGGTCTTCATCAGAACTGAAGACCACTTCCTTCTCAGAATCATTGGAGGAGTCAGCCTGTACAACCACCTTCTTTTTCTTCTTGTCTTTGTTAGTTTTCTCCTTAGGAGCAGGGACTTCCTTGGTTAGAACTCTGTCCCACCTTGACAATATCCTTACATCCATTTTTCTCCTATGATTTATTTTAGAGCCATTTGTTTGTTACAGTATATTTAGAACTACTGATGTGAAGCATAGGCTGAGGATCCTTCCAAGGTTAGGTTTCTTTGTTCCTTCTTGTAGTTTATCAAGCACTACTGCTGCCAAGTCAGTGTTTATCTTGAATATTATTCTCACCATCAGATTGAACATGTGGGCCGAAATCCGATCATGTCCTCCTGTTTTGTAGATAATCACCTTGCCCACCACTTCTGAAAGAAATTTTCCTCGGGAATTCATCCCTTTTCTATTGATGGATGAACAAATCTTACTATTGGGATTCAGTCCACACCAGCTCAATGCTTCAGTTATCTGTGAAGGAGTTATTTCGTCTGTATCCTTGATCACTGGTAGATGTAGTGCTTTCCTGATTGATTTCAGTGTGAGCTTCACTCGGGTACCTTGAATAGTCGCCTTGATTTTCTGTCCTTATGTGTCCACAGTAGCGGTTGTGTAGAACTCCATGACTTCCTTCTTCGAAATTTTGTTCGGTTCTGAGACCAAATATTCTAGTCCATTTTCAGAAATTAGGGCAATGACTCCCTGAATTTTGTTAGAAGCAGTTGTGAAACCTTCGCGAACTAGTTCGTAACCTTCATTAACCTTGTCTTCTTGGTGTGGCGCCATTGATGTAAGTACTAGAGGAGAAGAGAAGATAGGGTCTATGCCGACATAAGGTGTAGAGTCAGAAATTCTGATAGCGTAGTCGACCAGATTTCAGATTCACCTATTTATAATACTTGAGTCAAGGGCAGATCAAAAGTCAGGCTTAAGTTGACAAATCTATTAATGTGTCGACATACTTGAGTCTGTGTCGACATACTTGCGTCTGTGTCGACACTGACAACTTAAGTCTCGACAGAGTTGTGTCGACACTGACTATTTGTGTCGACACAAATATCCTCACGACTTATTGTCTCGACAAGGTTGTGTCGACACTGACTTTTTGTGTCGACAAGGTTGTGTCGACACTTATTCTCCTGTCGACACAGATAATATTTCTGTGTCGACACATCCTTTTTTTTGTCGACACAACATACTGAGTGTGTCGACACAACTTGCTTGTGTCGACACAAATATTGTACTTAGACAAATTTCAAGAGAAATTTGGTGCTTACTGATGCTACTCATGGAAACTTTTGTTAACCTATTCTAGGTTCAACATACCTAATTCAATTTTGAAATTATTGAATTTAGTTTCATTCAGTGGTTTTGTGAAAATATCAGCTATTTGATTATCTGTTTTTACAAACTCTAGACTAATATTTCCCTTTTCAACATGTTCTTTGATAAAATGAAACTTTATTTCTATATGCTTGGTCCTACTGTGTGACACAAGATTCTTAGCAATAGAAATAGCACTCGTAGAATCACAAAATAATGGTATTTTACTTACCTGGATGTCATAATCTTCTAGTTGATGTTTCATCAACATCAATTGTGCACAACAGCTACCTGCAGCTATATACTCTGATTTGGCTATTGATATAGCTACACTGGTTTGCTTCTTGCTGTTCCATGACACCAGCCTCCCACCAAGGAACTGACAGGTTCCTGTAGTACTTTTTCTATCTTCCTTGCATCCAGCAAAATCTGCATCTGAGAAACCTATTAATAGAAAATCTTTGTTCTTAGAGTACCAAAGGCCTAGATTAGGTGTGCCCTTAAGATATCTCAAAATTCTTTTAGCTGCAGTATAATGAGATTCCTTAGGGCATGCTTGATACCTAGCACAAACACATGTTGCATACATGATGTCAGGTCTACTAGCAGTCAAGTATAATAGGGAGCCAATTATCCCTCTATACAAAGACTTATCAACAGGTTTCCCTACTTCATCTTTGTATATAGGCATACTTGTTCCCATTGAAGTTTTCATTGTAGAAGCTGAGTCCAAACCATACTTCTTAATCAACTCCTTGGTGAACTTAGACTGGGATATGGAAAACCCACTCTCAGTATGTCTAACTTGAAGTCCCAAGAAGAACTTCAGCCCACCCATACTGCTCATCTCAAACTTGCCTTGCATAAGTTTGGCAAACTTCCTACAAAGGATGTTTTTCAGTAGAACCAAAGATAATGTCATCCACATATATCTGGACTAGTATTATCTTGCCTTTTGATTCCCTATAGAATAGAGTTTTGTCTATCTTTCCTCTAGAGAATTTATTCTCAATGAGGAAGGCAGATAAGGTTTCATACCAAGCCCATGGAGCTTGTTTCAAACCATATAGAGCTTTCCTAAGCCTATACACATAATAGGGAAAGTGAGAGTCTACAAAAACTAAGGGTTGTTCTACATAGACTTCTTCTTTTAAATCACCATTCAGAAATGCTGATTTCATATCCATTTGATATACTTTGAACCCTTGATATGCAGCATAGGCCAAGAACAGCCTTATTACCTCCAGCCTTGCCACTGGAGCAAAGGTTTGATCAAAATCAATACCTTCCTCTTGCCTGTAGCCTTTTGCTACCAGTCTAGCCTTATTCTTGACTATTGTGCCATTCTCATCAAGCTTATTCCTGTAGATCCACTTAGTTCCTATTATGTTGTGATCCTAAGGTTTTGGAACCAGTTCCCAAACCTTACATCTTTTGAACTGACTGAGCTCTTCTTGCATTACATCAATCCAGTTGGTGTCTTGCATGGCCTCTTCAATCATCCTGGGTTCTATCTAAGACAGGAAGCTAGAACACAAAACTGTGTTCATGCTCCTACTCCTTGTTAGAACACCTTGACTTGCATCACCAATGATCTGGTGAGCTGGATGATCCTTCAGGTGTCTCCTTGCTGGAGGAATTCTATCACCATTATGGCTATCTCCAGTTTCCTCATTTTGAAGCTCCACATTTTCTTCTTCACCCAGAGGGACTTGATCTCCCCCTGGATAGCTGACATCTTTAACCTCATCCAATTTAGCAGGAACATCTTCATTGATGGTTAGCTTGTCCAGCTTATCTATTAGATCTGTAAGACTAACTTAAGAACTAGACAATTCACTATTAATAAACATTAACTCATCAAATACAACATGCACAGATTCTTCTATAACTTGAGTAGTCAAGTTGTAGATCCTGTATGCTCTACTATGGTTATTGTACCATACAAATATCCCTTCTAGGGATTTGGTAGCAAACTTAGTTTGGTAGTGTTTACCATTGACTAGTACAAAACACTTATTACCAAAGATTCTGAAATAAGATATGTTTGGTTTTCTGCCTTTTAAAATCTGGTAGGGAGTCATCTTGTGTTTCTTGTTGATAGAGGCCCTATTGAGCACATGACATGCAGTATTTACTGCCTCAGCCCAGAAGTATTCAGGGAGAGTAGTATCATTCAGTAGAGTTCTACTGGCTTCAATTAGAGTCCTATTCTTTCTTTCAGCAACACCATTTTGCTGAGGAGTTCTAGGTGAAGAGAATTTCTGATGAATCCCAAGTTCTTCACAGAATTGTGTCATACATTCAGAATGAAATTCAGTTCCATGGTCACTTCTGATTTTGACCACTGAGCTGTTGTATTCATTCTGAATTTGTCTGACAAAAGTTTGGAAAATAGTTGGGGTTTTAGATTTCTGCCTCAAGAAGAAAACCCATGTAAATCTAGAATAGTCATCCACAACAACAAGTGTGTATGCTTTCCTACCAAGACTATGGACTGGCATAGGACCAAAAAAATCCATATGCATGAGATACAAACATCTCTTTGAATCGTTGATGTCAAGTGACTGAAAAGAGGACTTAATCTGTTTGCATTTTTGGCAAGCTGAGCACACACCCTCTTTTATGCACTGAACTTGAGGACCATTCCTCACTAATCCCATGCTGAACATCCGTCCAATTGATTTATAGTTCAGATGAGCTAGCCTCTTATGCCATTTGACACATAGAGAAGCTTTCTCTCCTGCAACAAAACAAATAGGTGAGTTGTTAGACTCACAATCTGTTGGAGTTACCGTGATGATCTAGAAGTGGTCAAACATGTAATCTCACTGCCAACGCGATATGAGCCTGCAGGGTCGCACATAAGAGCATGTGGAGAAATTAGAAGATTGACTATGTTGGTAAATGTTACCAATCACCATAGATATGGGGTCTGGCAAATGTTGCCAAGGTGGTTCGTCGAAAATCATCGAGAATGTCTCGACGACCAAGTCAAAGTCGTCGAGAATGTCTCGACGACTACGACTAAGTCTAAGTCGTCGAGAATGTCTCGACGACTAAGTCTAAGTCGTCGAGAATGTCTCGACGACTAAGTCAAAGTCGTCGAGAATGTCTCGATGACCAAGTCAAGATCGTCGAGACAGAGTCGTCGAGATTGTCTCGACGACTACGGCAAAGTCGTCGAGTATGACTCACCGACTAAGGCCTCGATTCTCGACGATTCTGTCAGGTCATTCTCGCCGAATCTGGATTTGATTCTTGCCGATTCTGAAACCCTAATGTGCTGTGTGGTCTGCGGATAGCGATTTATCTAGGTTTATTTATGCTTTGGGTATAAATAGACTCTTAGGGTTTTCGGAAAAGATGAGAAATCGGTTTTTTCTCCATTGACCGAATCGAAGCCGACGGAATCGTTCCGCCGCTCGTTCGCTCCGCCGATTCCCGAATCCCGCCGGACGGAAGAGTTCCGCCGCCGCAATCGTTCCGCCGACCTCCTCCTCTCCGGCGACAGTCGCTGGTGCTGCGCTTCCTGGCGCAGACCTAGCAGTCTGTGGGAAGTGCGGAGGTGCAGCCGATCTTCTACCTGACCCTTCGTGCGACGAAGCTCGGGAGTTCTCCAGCTCGTGTGGATTTCTGCAGAGACGTGGACGTCATTCCACGTAGAACTCGCCACTTACAAGGACCTGGAGCTCGGAGCATCTCCGTTGAGTTGTGACTCAACGCCACTAAGGTAATTTTTGCCTAGTTATGTATTAACTTCTTGATTCAACTTTCATGGCCCGATCCCATCTCTTTTGGGTTGTCTTGATGTTTTATTCCTTCCGCTGCGTGCACAAGCGTTGTGCCATCCTCATAGAGAAACCCAACAGTGGTATCAGAGGGAGGTTGCGGCCATGATTGTTGTTTTGGAAGTTAGGTTATTCCGGTACGTGTAAACCTAGGGATTTAGAAGTGTTCTAAATGTCTAGATTTAATCTTGGCACCCCGCCGGGAACGTCTGGAATCTTATGGTAATTTCTAATCATTAGGAATTATTGTCTCCTTAGCAGTAACCATCCCTCCATTTTGTTTTGGATTTTGAATCCAACATAGAGAGATGAGCTTGTCTACTGTTTTAAGTTGAGTTGTCTTTGCCTTTGTCCAATGCATGTAAATCTGAGGATTTGGAAGTGTCCGGATGTTCAGATTTAGCCATTCCTTCTATCAAATATTGATAATGTCAGGTTGTGCACATAAGGGATGCATGTGGTTTTAGAAAAATTGTTTTTCTTTGGATGTGCACATTGATCAAATGTTGATCATGGTTAATTATTAACCTATAATCAAAATCCCTTCATTAAATATTAAGTGTTCGGATGCCTTCCGATGGATGACACTCTTCCTGCCTCGATCGATGAAGTGTGGGCTTGCCAAAGCAAGGTGCATTAATCTATCTTGGTAAGGGTGCGAGCGGATAATTGTGATATCCCACTGTCGACATCAGGTCTATCTTAACTAGGTGACCTCAAAGGTTGAGTGCCTAGAGGCATAGGGTTGGCATGCACCATATGATGGATGCGGATAAAGAGTTATTCACCAACCATACAAGAATTGCATGAGGATGCAATTGGCAAGCGTTGCCTACCTAAATAACCGCATCGTGAGAGGAAAGCCAAAGCTGACTCATTGTGTTGGTGAAATACGGATCTTGTCCACTAAGAGAGTAGCTCGCATGAACTCTCCGAATTGATAGTGAGGGCTATTATTTCGAATAAAATAGTGGGAGTTTTAATTGAAGTCCAAATTAAAATAAATTGTATTTGAAATTTTGGTACTGATGTTGTTCTGCATAATTTCTTGTAGAATTCCATGGCAAGTGTTTCACACTCCACGTTGTCTCTTAGAGCCATCCTTGAGAAGGACAAGCTCAGTGGGACTAATTACATGGACTGGTACAGGAACCTGAGAATTGTTCTCAGGCAAGAGCGAAAGCTCTATGTCTTGGAAGAGGAAGCCCCCGAGGTGCCGACCGGGAATTCTTCCCGTGCTGATAAAGATACTTATAAGAAGTATACTGATGACGCTTTAGACATCGAGTGCCTTATGCTTGCCACCATGAACTCTGAGCTTCAGAAGCAACATGAGAACATGGGGTGCAAGGAGATTGACGAGCATCTCAAGAAAATGTTTCAAGGGCAGGCTCGTCAAGAGAGGTTCGATGTCACAAAAGTATTGTTTCAGTGCAAGATGGGAGTTCGAGACTCAGTAGGGACTCACGTACTCAAGATGATTGGGTATATAGAGAACCTTGAAAGACTGGGTTTTCCTCTGGGTCAAGAGTTGGCCACAGATCTGATCCTGCAATCGTTGCCGGACAGTTACGAGCAGTTTGTCTTGAACTACAACATGAATGAGATAGACAAGACACTGCCCGAGCTCCTAGGCTTGTTGAGAACTGCCGAGATCAATATGAAGAAGGCCAAGCCTGCCAGCCCCATACTGATGGTGCATAAGGGCAAGGGCAAGGCCAAGGGTTTCAAGAAGACGAAGGTGGGACCTAAGTCACATCTTGAACCCAAGTCTTCTGCACTGATGAAGAAGAAGAGCACGGTGAAGGAGGGGAAATGCCACCACTGTGGCAAGGCTGGTCATTGGAGGAGGAACTGTCCTTCGTACATTGAGGGTCTGCAAAAATTGAAGGGAGGTATGACTTCCGCTTCAAGTATTTACGTTATAGAAATAAACCTTTCTGCTCCTTCATCTTGGGTATTAGATACCGGATGTGGTTCTCATATTTGTACAAATGTGCAGGAACTGGGAAGGAGAAGATTGCTGAGTAAAGGGGAGGTGGACCTTCGTGTCGGCAATGGAGCAAGAGTTGCTGCTGTAGCCGTAGGGGTTTACCGTCTTTCTTTGCCTAGTGGGCTTATAATAGAACTAGATAACTGTTATTTTGTTCTGGCAATAACTAGAAACATTATATCCATTTCATGCTTGGACATGATTGGATTTTCTTTTATGATTAAGAACAACTGTTGTTCTATATTTAAGAATGATGTTTGTTATGCTGTAGCCCAATTGTTTAATGGTCTTTATGTTTTGAACTTGGACCATCAGATCTATAATGTAGAAAATAATTAAAGACTAAGAACAAATGACTCAAACCCTACATATCTCTGGCATTGTCGTTTGGGCCATATAAACGAGAAGCGCATATCCAAGCTCCATAGAGATGGACTTTTGGACTCATTTGATTATGAATCATTTGAGCGATGCGAATCTTGTTTGTTAGGCAAGATGACTAAAGCTCCTTTCACGGGCTATACTGAGAGGGCTGAGGATCTCTTGGGTGTTGTACATAGTGATGTATGCGGACCCATGAGTTCCATGGCTAGAGGTGGGTATTTCTACTTCGTTACATTTACTGATGATTTCAGTAGATACAGATATGTGTATCTTATGAAGTGCAAATCCGAGACCTTTGAAAAGTTCAAAGAGTTCAAAAATGAAGTAGAGAACCAGTTGGGTAAAAGGGTTAAAGCAATCCGATCTGATCGAGGTGGCGAATACCTGAGTCATGAGTTCCGTGATCATCTGAAAGAGTGTGGTATTGTATCACAGCTCACTCCACCTAGAACACCACAACATAATGGTGTGTCTGAGAGGAGAAATCGTACTCTGTTAGACATGGTACGTTCGATGATGAGTCATGCAGACTTGCCTGTTTCCTTTTGGGGTTTTGCTTTAGAGACTGCTGCAATGACATTGAATCGCGCTCCAACGAAAACGGTTCTAAAGACACCATATGAGATATGGACTGGGAAGCGTCCTAGTATGTCGTTCATTAAAATTTGGGGTTGTGAGGCATACGTACGACGTCAGATGCCTGACAAGCTGGAACCCAAATCGGATAAATGTTATCTGGTGGGATATCCTAAGGAAACGAAAGGGTATTACTTTTACCTGCCGTCTGAGGGCAAAGTGTTTGTCGCAAGGACTGGCGTCTTTTTGGAGAAAGAGTTCTTATCAAGAAAGACTGAAAAGGTAGAACTTCAAGAAGTTCAAGAACCACAAGTAGTGAATGAACCGAAATTGGATTCTGAGACAGGACTACAAGATGTTGTAGCTGGAGAACCTACTCAAGAAGCACAAGTCCTACGTAGATCTGGTAGACCGAGGTTTGAGCCTGAGAGATATGGATTTCTCGTGTCTCAAATAGGTAATGTGTTGCTTATGGATCATGATGATGAACCAGCAACCTACCAAGAGGCTATGAATGGACCGGACTCCGACAAATGGCTTGAGGCTATGAAATCCGAAATGGACTCCATGTACGCAAACCAAGTTTGGAACTTGGTGGAACCACCTGAAGGGGTACGACCCATAGGGTGCAAATGGGTCTTCAAGAAGAAGACCGACATGGATGGGAATGTACAGACATTCAATGGGCGACTGGTGGCTAAAGGTTTCAAGCAAATTCATGGTATTGACTATGATGAGACCTTTTCCCCTGTTGCCATGGTTAAGTCCATAAGGATATTGCTTGCTATTGCTGCGTATTATGACTACGAGATCTGGCAGATGGATGTCAAAACGGCTTTCCTTAATGGAAACCTCCTTGAGGAAGTGTACATGACACAACTCGAGGGTTTTGTATCCCCAAATGAAGCCACTAAAATATGCAAGCTGAATAGGTCCATCTATGGACTGAAACAGGCCTCTCGAAGTTGGAATCTTCGTTTTGATGAGAAAATCAAAGAGTTTGGTTTCATCAAGAATGAAGATGAGCCTTGTGTTTACAAGCGAATCAGTGGGAGCATTGTTGTCTTCCTGATATTGTATGTAGATGACATGCTGTTGATTGGGAATGACATTCCTACACTGAAAGTTGTTAAGAACAACCTAGTGAATTGCTTTTCTATGAAGGACTTGGGTGAAGCGACTTATATACTCGGTATTAAGATCTATAGAGATAGATCGAAGAAGTTGTTGGGTTTGACCCATAGTACATACATCGAGAAGGTGTTGAAGCGGTTCAACATGCTTGAGTCCAAGAAAGGATTTTTGCCCATGTCTCATGGTGTGAATCTCTCTAAGGACCAGTGTCCAAAATCTTGTGAAGATAAGGAACGCATGAAGTTGATTCCATATGCTTCGGCAATTGGATCAATCATGTATGCAATGTTATGTACTCGACCTAATGTCTCCTTTGCTTTGAGCATGACTAGCAGGTATCAGTCAGACCCCGGTGAATGTCACTGGATTGCAGTCAAGAATATCCTGAAGTACTTAAGAAGGACTAAGGATGTATTCTTGGTGTATGGTGGAGAGGAAGAGCTCGTTGTAAGTGGTTACACGGATGCTAGCTTCCAAACTGATAGAGACGATTCAAAGTCTCAATCAGGGTTTGTGTTTTGACTTAATGGAGGAGCTGTGAGCTGGAAGAGTTCCAAGCAAGAGACAGTTGCTGATTCTACAATAGAGGCCGAGTATATCGCTGCGGCTAACGCAGCGAAAGAGGCTGTATGGATTAGGAAATTCATCGGCGAGCTTGATGTAGTTCCTAGCATTGTTGGTCCCGTAGTTCTCTACTGTGATAACAATGGTGCAATTGCACAATCCAAGGAACCTAGATCCCATCAGCGCTCCAAGCACATACTTCGGCGGTTCCATCTTATTCGTGAGATTGTCAAACGAGGAGATGTGAACATTTGCAGAGTGCCGACTGAGGAGAATATTGCGGATCCACTGACAAAGCCTCTCGCGCAGAGAAAGCATGATGGTCATACTAGATCAATGGGTATACGATACCTGAACGATCAACTCTAGTGGGAGTCTTGTGGGTTGCATGTAAACATATATTCTGTTGGCTGTTTATTGTTTATTCATTTGATGAATTTTGTACCTAAATGTTTCCTTTTATAATTAGTGGCAAGTTCTTTTATTATGATTTTTCTATATGATTGTTAAATGTTAACATAATAGATACCCTTAGAATGCTCGCTTCCATAGGACATCAAGTACGTGACTTGAATGTGAGAGCCTATGATTTGTTTGAAGCTTCATTCTTGAAAGGTCCCTGGTCGTCGTATCATCATAGAAACTAAGGGTGATGATGATACATGAAGACTAGCACGTGCGTTGACTGATGACCAGTTCTCACAGGTCATGATATTGTGATATCAAGTCATCACGTGGGTACTTGTTAATGAACAAGTTGTACTGGACAGACCCAACCTGAGACTACTCTGTGGATTGTTATCTAAACGTGTCACGAGTAGGTCTCAATTGACAATGGTGTTGTGGTCCTTTGACCTGAAGTCACAACATTCATGAAGTGAGAAAGAGCGTGCTTTGATGCCATCTAAAGTCTTCCTTGAGAAAGGTTGATGATAAGGGTGGTTGTTGGGCACGTTACGAATCATTTGGGTGTTTGTGTGTGAGCAGATATGGGATTTGTCCTCCTATGTAACAGGAGTTGCATCCATGGGCCCCTTGATGGAACAGGACTGAGAAATGCATGGCCATGCTTAGTTGAGTCAATATGTGATATTGGACTTACCATTCTCTGGAAGTCCATCCTGGATCAAGTAACTTGGATTGAGCTATTATGAGGGTGACACGGTCCATGCCTCTAGTTCTTTCCGGATGTAATGGACAAAGGGACAAAGACAACGCTGGAACATTGGTCATTAAGGCTTATGAGTTATGAACTCTTATTGCTTGGGTAGCAATGATGCATTGCTAGATGCCGCTCATTGTTTGTGAGGTTTTTGGTTTGATACTTTCAAGATCAAGTGGGAGACTATTGGAGTTACCGTGATGATCTAGAAGTGGTCAAACATGTAATCTCACTGCCAACGCGATATGAGCCTGCAGGGTCGCACATAAGAGCATGTGGAGAAATTGGAAGATTGACTGTGTTGGTAAATGTTACCAATCACCATAGATATGGGGTCTGGCAAATGTTGCCAAGGTGGTTCGTCGAAAATCATCGAGAATGTCTCGACGACCAAGTCAAAGTCGTCGAGAATGTCTTGACGACTACGATTAAGTCTAAGTCATCGAGAATGTCTCGACGACTAAGTCTAAGTCGTCGAGAATGTCTCGACGACTAAGTCAAATTCGTCGAGAATGTCTCGATGACCAAGTCAAGATCGTCGAGACAGAGTCGTCGAGATTGTCTCGACGACTACGGCAAAGTCGTCGAGTATGACTCACCGACTAAGGCCTCGATTCTCGACGATTCTGTCAGGTCATTCTCGCCGAATCTGGATTTGATTCTTGCCGATTCTGAAACCCTAATGTGCTGTGTGGTCTGCGGATAGCGATTTATCTAGGTTTATTTATGCTTTGGGTATAAATAGACTCTTAGGGTTTTCGGAAAAGATGAGAAATCGGTTTTTTCTCCTTTGACCGAATCGAAGCCGACGGAATCGTTCCGCCGCTCGTTCGCTCCGCCGATTCCCGAATCCCGCCGGACGGAAGAGTTCCGCCGCCGCAATCGTTCTGCCGACCTCCTCCTCTCCGGCGACAGTCGCTGGTGCTGCGCTTCCTGGCGCGGACCTAGCAGTCCGTGGGAAGTGCGGAGGTGCGACCGATCTTCTACCTGACCCATCGTGCGACGAAGCTCGGGAGTTCTCCAGCTCGTGTGGATTTCTGCAGAGACGTGTACGTCATTCCACGTAGAACTCGCCACTTATAAGGACCTGGAGCTCGGAGCATCTCCGTTGAGTTGTGACTCAACGCCACTAAGGTAATTTTTGCCTAGTTATGTATTAACTTCTTGATTCAACTTTCATGGCCCGATCCCATCTCTTTTGGGTTGTCTTGATGCTTTATTCCTTCCGCTGCGTGCACAAGCGTTGTGCCATCCTCATAGAGAAACCCAACACAATCTAGGTAAAGGCAATACACATTTCCTTTCCTAGTGCCAGTCAAAATGATCTCTTGATCACTTGATCTTTTTACTAGGCACTCTCCTTTATGGAAAGAAATATCATAACCTAGATCACTAAGTTGACTTATGCTAATCAGGTTATATTTTAAACCCTTTACATAAGCCACTTTAGTGATAGTAATTGAATCACAAGATATGTTACCAAATCCTTTGATGATTCCCTTTTCTGATCCACCAAAGATAACTTTAGGTCCATTCTTTATGGTCACATAGTCCCTCAACATTCTCCTTGTTCCTGTCATATGTCTAGAACAACCACTATCCAAGTACCATATAGGGGTATGGTCACTTGGATTTACCCGCAACAAATAATGAATCAATTACTCTTAGAACCCAACTTGCTAGTGGGTTCTAGGTCCTTGTTAGTTTGAAACCCTGTGACTGATCTAACATGAATCCTACTTTTGGGTTTAACACTTAAGTTAAACAAGCAATCCATAGCAAAGTGGCCCACCTTGCCACAACACCAACACTCAAACCTATTATACCTATTATTAGGTACATGCCTTCTTACTTTGTTGTCAGTAGACTTGTTAAGTGTTGGTGCTGGAACAACATTCTTCAAGTACTCCTCTTGAATATGATGGGCATGCCTATAGATTAGTCTATTGGAATTAACACCCTTGCTCATGAAATTTTCTTTCTCACAGTGACCATGTGTAATGTCATGATCATACCTGTTAGTAGGATTCACTACCTTCTTAAAAAAATAGGGGGATTAATAGCTTGAGGCTGAACTGGGACTTTACCTTTTCTGTGAGAATTGGTAGCCCTAGTTCTTCCCTTATATCCTAGACCAGTCTTTCCTTTTTGTGAAACAAAATTGTCTATCAAAGGTAAGACTGATTTTGGCTTGGAGAATTTTACCACTAGCTCTCTCTCTTGTTGAAGTTCTCCCTCCAGTTTCTTGATATGATTCTCTTTGAATGAGATTGTGCCCGTCTGAATAACTGTAATGTTTTTCAATTTGGCAATCTCATTCAGTTTTTTATCCAACAATTTTGCTAAAACTGCTGCAGCCAGCTTAAGAGACTCAATCTCTTTGGCTTGCTATTTAATAAGAAACTTGCTCTTCTTTAGAGCATTCAACAACCCATCATACTCATTAATGAGTTGGTGAACATCCCCCTCAAACTCAGATCCATCCACTTCTTTTGAAGAAGATGCTTATGATTCTGATCCAGTAAAGTAATCTGAGACTAGGGGTGAATTGTTTACCTTACTTGGTCCAGGCTGATCCTGTCACTTATCTTCTTCAGATTGGGCCATCAGCCCTTTACAACAATGTTCTTCCACTCCATTTATCGAGTCTAGCATCTGTAAGAATTCTAGTTCCCTAGAATCCTCTTCTGTTGAAAAGAGTCCAACATATGCTTTTGCCTCTTCTTCTTCAGATTCTGAAGTTGAAGAGTCTGTCCAACTCTTCTCCTTCTGAGCCACGAGAGACTTCTCCTTCTTGCCTTTGACCAGCTTTATTTTGTCAGGACAGTCAGCTATGACATGCCCAGACCTGTTGCAGCAATAACACACAATCTTAGAATTAGATGGTTTACCATGTTTAGAAGCATACATGTCCTCCTTAAGAGTTTTCTTCTTCCTGTAGTATTCATCCTTGGAATAAGATGTAGATGAAGGCCTGGTTATCCAATTCTTTTTCTTCATGAACCTTTGGAATCTTCTTGTGAAGGCAGCAAAGTCTTCATCAAATGTATTACTATCTGATGTACATGTTTTAGTAACACCTTCTTCTGCTTCAGGACTCCTTCTAGGTGGAGAAGGAGATTTTCTATTACCCTTCCTTGAGCCATCAGCCTTGAAGGCTACTGACCTTTCTTTATGTTCAGATCTACTACCCTTCTCTTCCTCTTTCCTAGCAGTAAGCTGCATTTCATATGAAAGCAGTTTTCCAAAAAGTATAGGTGGTGGTGTGTCAGCAGTTTGGCCACTTCCCTGATGGCACATATCTTAGTATCCCAATCCTTTGTAAGGGACCTAAGAAACTTGTCTTTCAGTTCATAAGTACTGAAGACTCTTCCATATGTCATCAGTTCATTCACTATTCTGAAAAACTTTTTATATCATTCAGCTATGCTGTCAGTTTTATTCTGCCTAAAGCTCTCATACTCCTGATTCAGCATGGACTTTCTGTCCTCTCTGACTTCTTCTATGCCTTCCATATAGACAATCAGTGTATCCCACATTTCTTTGGATGTTTTACAGTGCACAAGATTCTGGAATGTTGCATCATCTATGACACTTACAATTATATTCTGAGCTCTTTTATCTAATGTAGTCAAGATGATCTCATCCTTAGTCATCTCTGAATAACTCTTAGGAGTTTGAATGTTTGCATCAAGAACTGAAACCTTCATTGGGATGAAGGGCCCTTCCTGTACTGTGATATAAATTCTTGGATCAGGTTCTTCCATAAATAGCCTGACCCTTTCTTTCCAAATGCCAAAAGATTCTTTCCTGCATATGGGCAATTTCATAGATCCAAACTCCTTTTGATTTTCACTTGAACCCATTCTTGTTGTCTGTTTTTAGCCTTCGAGAAATCCTCTGACTATTAGGTCAACTTTTTGAGGAACCTGGCTCTGATACCACTTGAAAGACTTTGATTCAAGAGCCTAAACACCTAGAGGGGGGTGAATATTTTCTAATCTTTTTTGTGTCTTTTTGATTTTAAGGCAAACAGAAATTTGTAACTACTTTTAGTACAGAATAATTTACAGAAATTAAATGCAACACAACAAACAACAGATCTATAGTGGTTCCCCAAGATATGGGTACATCCACTTTCCGCCTTCGCCTATCTAGTAGATAACTGGATTTAGCCTAACTTCCTTCCACTAGCTCGGATCCGCAGATCTAACAAACTCAGAACCAAAAATGGTTCCTACACCTCAGACTTTACACAAGTCCTACCTCAGATTCTTCCCTAAATCCTACCTCAGGCCTCAGCCCTACCTCAACCTTTATAATTAGGCTTACAACTCAGTCTTTCCACAAGTCCTACCTCAGGCACACTGCCCTACCTCAGCCTTTATAATTAGGCTTACAACTCAGACTTTCCACAAGTCCTACCTCAGGCACACTGCCCTACCTCAGCCTTTATAATTTTAGGCTTACAATCTCAGATCTAACAATAGATCCTCCAAGAGTTTGTGAGTAATAAGTTTCAGAAAACTTCACCAGCTAGATTCCTTTATTGATGTTGTCTTCTTGATCAGTTCTTGTATAAACTGATTCTTCTTATCCAACCTGACTTAGCTTTTCAAAGCTTCTTGATTAGGACAAATAAGGTGGATCTACTCTTCAAGTTGGAGTTGATCTTCAGTCAGCTTCTTCCTTAGATTCAGATTGAACTCTGAATCTTTCTTGCAGAGAGGCCTTGATCTATCAGAATTATTTTTTTTGATCCAGAGATCTTTTCACGTTGATGATATCTTCTGTCATTTTCGATCTGTCTCTTATATAGAGCTTGCTCCATGGTTACCGGCTAATCTGGTTCATAACAGATTTCTAACAGTTCTAACAGTGGTGTCAGACTGGTTAGTTATGACAGCTGTCAAGTCACCAGTCACATCACCAGGTTCTTCAATGTCTGTACAACTCAGCATACAACACTCAGCAGACTGCTTTACATGTGTCGACATATATAGGCTAAGTGTCAACATAAGTCTTCAAGGTGTCGACACAAATACTTCTACTTCTCGACACTGCTTTTTATTGTATGTAACGACACAAGTCCTGTGTGTCGACACAGCAGCTTCTTGTCTCGACATTTCTGTTGCAGACAGATGGAGTTGAGTGTTTGTCAAATGTCGTTGAGTGTGTGTCGACACAAGTCCTGTGTGTTGACACAATTACTTCTAAACTCGACACAGCCTCTTGAGAGTTGGTGTGTCGACACAAGTCCTGTGTGTCGACACAATTGCTTCAGGTGTCGACATAGCTCCTGAGTTTCGACTCATCTTCTGATTAAAGTGTTGACACAATTCTATTTTAAGTTGTCGACATAATTCTGGATGTCGACACAACGTCTTGTTTAGGCGTCGACATAGCTTTGAGTGTCGACACAACTTCTTTATAAGTGTCGACACATTTTTCCAGTGTATCGACACAGCTTTCCTGAGTGTCGACATGTAGCTGGGTGTCGGCACAACTTCCCTGAGTGTCGACACAATTTGCATGTGTGTCGACATAGCTCGCCTGAGTGTCGACACAAGTTTCTTGAGTGTCGACACAGTTTCATCACAAGTGTCGACACTTGTACTTAGAAAATTTTTCTTCAAATTTTTAAACCTGCACAATGAAACTCAAACTTCTATCAAATACACATTGATGCATATCATTGACTAAGTTGTGGCATCTCCAAATCTAGTACACATTTTCTAATGTACCCAACAGTCGTACAGTAGGCCCGCGACAACCTTTGTCGCGTACTGTAGCCATCCCATCACTTATTTGAAATATGTTGACTTGTTGACTTGCTGACGTCACCAGCTGTGGACTTAGCCAAAAATCAAGAAACATTAGAAGAGGCATTGAGTGAGTAAGCATCACTCAATGCCAAAACACTTGGACAGATTTACTATCTCTTGGTATTGAGTGAGTAACCTTCACTCAACGCCAAACTACTTAGAATATAAATCTGTTTCTAGGAGTTGAGAGCATTGAGTGAACAACCCTCACTCAATGCCATCTGCCTTAGCCAAATATCTGCTTCTTCAGCAACTGAAGCGTTGAGAGCATTGAGTGAGCATGCCTCACTCAATGCTATTTGCTTTTAAATCATTTATGCATAAAGGCGTTGAGAGCATTGAGTGAGCACACCTCACTCAACACTTTTATCCTTAGCCAATTTTCTGTGTTTAAAACCACTGGGATTGGACTGTCTCATTTTGAACTGAGTTTGATGAATGGTGAACTGAGCTCGATAAATTTGAACTTAGTTCGACGAAATCTCAACTAAGCTCGACGAACTCAGAGACTCAAGCTCTGAACTTAGCTCGACGAAAGGTTTGCTAAGCTCGACGAACTCTGAAATCAGTTAGACGAATTCTAAACTTAGTTCAACCAGTTTTACTTACAAAATTTTTGTTGAATGGCTTGAGTGTGTCTTTATCACTCAATGCCAAAACACTTAGCCAACTTTCTCTTTAGAAGCATGGCATTGAGTGAGTTAACTTCACTCAACGCCTGTGGACTTGGCCATATTTCATCTCATTCCAACTTCAGGCTTTTACTGCTTTCGCCTATCTCACAGCCTTTTGTTTATGGTGTTGCGTGAGTTGACTTCACTCAATGCCTGTGGACTTGGCCATTTTCTCAGCATGCCACTGCCTTGGCTTTGACTGTATAGGCTTCACTCAGCGCTATAAGCCATATGGCGTTAAGTGACTGATCTTCACTCAACGCCTATGGACTTAGACAGTTATCTGTCTTTCCACCACTTAGGTAAGAACTTACCTGTCTTAGCCACTTAGGCTACCTGTCCCATCATAGCTTATCAGAACAAACTGCAATCATTCACCTTAAACACAGGTTTGATCACAACATGTGTATACATTGTTTTCTAGTCCTTCTTCAAATTCAGGATATTGTGATCAATGGACCCAAAATGGGCAACCCTTCGGGTAGAGCAGTAGGGGCCGCAGTGGGGCAGAGTTATGATCCATAGGAGAGGTGTAGGACGTCGTCATCCTAACTTTAGGCCGGAGTAGAGGACTCCTGCAATGTTAGCTCCTCCACCGATGTAGATCTAGGGGCCAATAAGGTAGCATGATCAGGGTCACCAATAGGTGATATGCTATGAGTGCCACCAGCTGAGGCACATTAGAGCTGACTCACCTCAGTAGTTCTATCCACCTCCTCCTCCACCTCGAGCAGCCTTTCCAGCACAATAGGGTCGAGGCCAAGGATGAGGTCGGGGTTGAAGACCTCACAGTAGAGGCCGAAGGCAAGATCAGATGTACGTATTTTATCTTTCCGAGCTGAGAAACCTAGAGGAGGTCATCACAGGTACTTAAGATTATTGCAACTTTAAAATTTGTTTATAGTGCCTTGCAACCTTTAGTAGAACAACATCATAACATAACAAAACAAAAACCTCAAGTATAGTCTTTATCAGCGGCAAGCCCGCTTATACCTTGTTCGACACCGGTACCTCACACTCGTTCGTATCGAAAGAGTTCCGGGAGGGACTAGATGGCGTATATCAATTAACCGACATAACAAGGAGGGTACATCTACCAGATGGTTTAGAGCTTTTATCCACTGCCAAAAGCAGGATGGAGGCAGAGATTGGAGGGAAGATATTCGAGGCACTGATGAATATCTTGAAGATGACAGATTTCGATCTTATTATAGGTATGGCATGGTTGCACTGGAACCAAGCCTGAATTGATTCCCCGACGAGAAGGATCACCTTGCGACATGGAGATTCATAGGTCATTATCAAAGGTATTAGACCTGTATCTCGTATATTATTATCATCATCTATACAGGCTGTCGAAGCACATGAGAAGGGAGATGAGGTGTAACACCCCTATCCGTCGCATAACATATAACAGTAGGTCAGGCCGGGGCCCGACGCTATATACCACGGATAGGCCTGTAGGTTACTCAATGAAACCATTCAACCAATACACACGTCCTACACAGAGCATCTAGCAGAAGCAATTTATTAAGTTGCAACAATAAGAACCCTGCCAACAAGCATGAATGTCCACTAACAGAAAACCCAGTAGGAATGAACTACAAAATGCACAAAAGTATTGGCCTTAAGGCCTTACAATAGTTTGCTCAAATATAAGTGTCTTCAAAACCTCGGCACGCAGGCCGGTCACACATGAGAATACAAGAAAACACTCAAAAATTAGGCCTTCGAGGGCCGGCTAAGAAACCTGGGCTTTAGCCCGCTATTTACCGCTCGGTTCCGCAGCACCTGCAAGCACATTTCACCGCAATGGTGTCAAACAAGAATAACGGTCAGCTAAAGCTGGCCAAATTATAACGATTCCGCCCCCAAACCGAGGCGGCAAAGCATCTTCCCTGCACTTATTAGCAAAACAAGCAACATAGCGAATAAACATCACATCACAGGTGCACGCCCACACAACCGTACACCCCGTGCTCTCAGGGCACTTACTCGGCGAAGCCAGTACGAACCCAGTCCGATCCTCGACTCCACCATAACACCTAGGGCGGCAAACCTCGTGAGCATTTAGTCTTTTCAGCCGTAGCCTAGACTCGATATCCAAATCATCGGTAAGTGCCACGTTAACTTTAGATCTCTTTAACAGAAATAGATGGAGTGGGTAGGGTTCCACTAGCCCGTTGCTCACCCCGCCATGGCCATTTTGCCTTTGACGCGGGCCAAGCTTCCCCCAGTCCCAACTATCGATAAAATATGGTACATAGCCCCGCTATATACCCGGCTGGCTCCCACGCCGCCGAATTAGTAGAAATGAGTTTCCTCCCAGATTTCCGGGTGCACCTTGGGGTTAATCCCCAAGATTCCCTGATGCATTCTAACGCATAGCAACCCAAAAACAAACAAAATGCACGGAGTCTTCTCTGGCACAAAATGCATAGCAAAACATCACTGATCCAGACCAACATGTTCGGGTAGGCTTCACACACCATGCCTATGTACTTACTACGATTCCAGACTCTAACAAGGGGGACTTTACATATCTACCCCAAGGAATACCGCAAACTCACCGCACACTTGCGGGAGCGGGTTTTCCCATGCAAAGGAAGAAGAGCTTCACATGCTTAAGATGAAAATCATTACCCTGGTGTTTTTCCTTGGCGCCATGCAAATCTATGCAGATGAAAAGCACCGCAATCTCCTTGCCTCCACAGATCGGAAGTCGGCTCGCGATTTGGAGCTCCGAAGTACCGCCGGTGACCGGATTTAGCCTTCCTTCTTCCTCCTTGCTATCTCCTCTCTCTAGATCTTAGAAAGAGAGTAACCTAAGATAAATGGGGTTTTCTAAGCCATAAACTCGGGTATATCCTTGGGGAAACAACCCCCAGCCGTCGGATCTCAAAATAAGGAAATGGACGGCTGCGATCCGGACTTGAAATCCACGATCTAGGCCGAACACGGCTTGCGACACGTCTGTGTACAAGGCCGTGTCACCTATTCGCCGTCAAAACCGTCACATCCCAAAAATAATACGGGCACTCGACACGCCCGTGTCAGGCTTGACACACCCATGACATCCAGTACACGCCCGTGTAGCTGGGTTTATGCCTTCATTGACACAGGTACAGAACGTCAAGAGCACGACACGACCATGTGACACGCTCGTATCAGATGTCGTATGCTATACGCACCCTGGGACACGCCCGTGTCCTAGGACGTGTAGCTGCCTTAGCACAACTCGCCAAACGACCGAGGAGGACATGGGTATTCGACACGTCCGTGTTGAATTTGACACGCTCGTGTCTGACCCGAACACGCCTGGGTTCAGGCCGTGCATCCTCACTCAACAATCGTTGAGTGAAATTCTTTGAGTGCCTGACATGACCTGGGAAACGCCCGTGTCCCAGGCCGTGTTCACCCCCCGACGACCTTTGACTACAAAATCATCGACCACGCGACCAATGCCGAACCCGAGCACGACACGCCCGTGTCCTAGGCCGTGTCACCTCTATGAAATCCCAGATTTGGCTCAAAACACCACTTGTAACTCTTTTGAGTTTTGTGGCATTACACGAGGTATACCTGATTTGCTTCGAGATGGTGGAGGCAGAAGCCTCAATTGATGATATTCTAGTGGTACGAGACTTCTCCAATATATTTTCGAAGAAATATCCCGGATTGCCTCCAGATTGAGATATGGAATTCTGGATCAAGATGGTATCGAGAGCGAGGTTTGTGTCTCGGGCACCATACATGATGGCCCAAAAGGAGTTGGCAGAGTTCAGCACCCAGCTACAGGAGCTTGTGGAGTAAGGATTCATTTCGCAGAGCTCATCACCATAGGGAGCCCCAATATTATTTGTAAAGAAGAAGGATGGGTCACTACGACTCTACATTAATTACTGGGAGCTGAACTGGTTAACAATATGGAATTGTTGGACATTGCATCCACAATAACCTAGATTTGCATGAAATCACCCTTGAACTAAGATGAATTAAGTTGTATTTGATATCTTATTTAAGTTGTGTGTTTGCAGATCATCATTACTAAGTGTTAACCAATGTAAGTCTATAATGGGTCATGAACACATGACCACACAGTGTAATCCCTCACTGTGTGATCTAAGGTGTTGACTCATGTGTAGCCTCTCTATTGGGATACACATCATATTCAAACACTTGGACCATGGAATGAAGATTGGAACCTTGAAGAGAAGAAAAAGTTTCTTTCTAAAAAGTTCAAAAATTTTCTAGGTCCACTTCTCGAGAAGGGCTTTCAGCTCCCGAGAAGTAGAGTTAGAAGTTCTCGAGAAACAGGAGTTTAGTTCTCGAGAAGTTTAGCTGTTTCAGTTCAGAAAATTTTTCTAAGTATGACTCTCGAGAAGTATCTCTTAGTTCTCGAGAAGTCCATTCAGTTCTCGAGAAGCTCGGCTCTTAGTTCTTGAGAAGTCCCAGAGTAGTTCTCACGAAGTTCAGAAAGTTTCAAGAAATTCTTTCAAAGTCTTAGTTCTCGAGAAGTCCAAATTAGTTCCCGAGAAGTCCAGATTAGTTCTCAAGAAGTCTTTAGTTCTCGAGAAACACAGCTTCATAGTTCTCGAGATGTCAGGCTATAGTTCTCGAGAATTCCATATTATTTTCGAGAAGTATTGATCCTGAAGTCTCGAAAACTAAGTTCAATTCCAGACAGTTTAGTTCTCAAGAAATTCAATCAGTTTTCGAGAGCTAATGCTACTTCTCGAGAACTGCAGACTAAATTTTTTTCTGAAATTTGTTTAAGTCAAGATCGGCCGGACTTTTTGAATGACTTGACGCGATTGGTCCACGTGTCGTCATTAATGTCTTTTCTAACCGTTAGGAGTAATCCTATATAAGGTCTTTTCATTAAGACCTAACCCTAACAATTATCTTTTGCAAGAAGCGGCTGTCCGTTCACTCGAAATCCTTCTCGTCGGCCATCTCTAATTTCAGATATCTGAAGCTGCCGCCACCGCTCACGATCAGTTCGACTCTTCTATTGTCGATCAAGAAGACTTGTTGTTCAAGGATTCTCATCTTCTCCTTGATCGAGTTGGTCAAAGCTTTCTCGGATCAGATCTACTCATCTTCTTCAACATTTCTGAAAGAGTCGCAAGGTTCAAGAAGAAGATTCAAATATTCACTTTTCCAGATCTGAGAAAATAATTTTGTTTTTTAATTCAAAATTTCTTTACTATTATTATAGGAGATTTTCTACGAGTGTAGGAGCATTATTCTCCGAGTTTGTAGGATGTTTTTATCTTCCGAGTGTAGATCCTTTTGGATTGAGTTTGTAGGAACTTGGTTCTGAGGCGTAGGATTGTTTTCAATCCGAGATAGTGGAGTAGCTGAGTCTAGTGATTTGCTAGATCGGTGAGGTAAAGTGGACATTCCCAAGATTGGGGAACCACTATAAATCTTCTTGTCTTTCTGTGATTGCTTGATTTCGTGTGCTAGATTGCTAAAAATTTTATTCCGTAAATAGACACACGATTCACCTATTCACCCCCTCTAGGTGATTTAGGTTAACAACTTTACACTTTCAATTGGTATCAGAGCCAGGTTGGTCGTTAAAAGGTTAACACCTTGATCAATTTCCTCTAGAAAGTTGTCATTTGGTTATTAAAGCAATGGACAAGGTCAAAGATTTTGCCAAGCTTCCCCTGTGCATAAAGAATAACTTTCCCATGTGGAAAGAGAGAATTAAATTTTTCATGGAAACTGTGGACCCCCGGATCTTCATGATTGTTGAAGAAGGTCCTTACGTCCCCATGACTATCTCACTATAGATCCAACCAAGAAGGTTCCTAAGAAATTGATGGATCTAGATAAGGATGAGATTGCACCTTGTCTCGTTGGATAAGAAAGCAAAAAATATCATAGCAAGTGCAGTCGATGACTCGATGCTGCAGAATCTGATTCACTGGCAATCGGCTAAGGAGATGTGGTAGTCTTTAGTTACTCTGATGGAAGACACTGAAGAAGTGAGGGATGATAGAAGGTACCTACTGAACCAGAAATATGAAGCTTTCCGGCAAGGGTCAAAGGAGACCATTGCAGATACCTTTGAGAATTTCTTCAAGATAGTAAATGGCCTAAGAGTGTATGGCCGAGTCTTCACCAATGGAGAGCTGAATAATAAGTTTCTGAGGTCTCTCACAAAGGAATGGGACAACAAAGTCTGTGCCATCCGGGAGTTTGACAAGCTAGCTGAGACAGACCCACAAAATCTATTTGGCAAGCTGATGTCCTATGAACTGCAGATCAATTCCAGAAAAGATGAAGAAGAGAAAAGTCTCTTCTCCTCAAAAGAGAAGTCTGTTGCATTAAAGGCTGACAGTTCAAGGAAGGGCAAAGCTGCCTTACCAGCACCAGCTCAAGAATTAAGTGAAGAGGAAAGCTCCGAGCCAAGCACCTCAGGCTCAGAACTATCTAAAGGAGAGTTCTCTTTGCTCTCACGGCAGTTCAAGAAATTCTTGAATAAGAAGAAGAAGTGGAGAGGCAGGGATGCCTCGTATAGAAGATCACGATACGACGGTGATCAGCGAAAGAAAGGCTCGGGTAGCAATGATAGGTATAACTCTAAATAGAACAAACAGATTTATACTAACATCGTTTGCTACTATTACAACAAACCAAGTCACGTCATACCTGACTGCCCCCACAAGAAGGAGGGTGGCAGAAGAGAGGAAAAGAAGTCCTCATACCACAAGAAGAGGACAGATAAGATCCTGTTGGCCAAGAAGGGCAAAACTCTCAGCGAATCCGACTCATCTGAGTCGAGTGAAGAAGAGGAAGCCTACTTTGGTATCATGGCTCAATCAGATGACGAACAAGAGCCCCAGTTTACTGGGGAGGTAAAATCTCACACTTCTATCTCTGAATCTGAAAGTTCTGAGCGTGATCATGAGGATAGCTCTTCTGACGATGATTCAGAACTTATGGCCAAGTACAAGGAGTTTATCATGACTTACGACAAATGTCGCCGAGTCGTGAAAACTCAGGCTAAAGAGATTAAGTCTCTAAAGGCTATTGAGAGCAGCTTGAGAGAAGAAGTCGCTAAGACTGACTCTCTTCAAGAGAACTTCAACTTTGCTATGGAAGAATACAATCAAGCTCTTAAGCACCTCGACCTTAAAGATGAAATCATCAAAGAGTTTGAAAAACAACTCGAGGTTGAGAAGAAACTTGTTGAAAGTTTCTCTAAGCCTAAGACAGTTCTTCCACTCGTTGCTGAATTCTCAGCTAAGTCCAAAGGAGCTGGAATAGGCCATATTGCCGCTCCTAGTAAATCTTCTAGGAGAAACAAGGCTCAATGGAAGAAAAAGGCCGCCAAGAAGGCCTTGGACAAAGAAAAGGGGAAAGCCCCTCTAGATCAGACTGTATTTAAGAAAGTCATCTTTCCAACAAATAAGTTTGATCTGGTCTCGTCCTATGAACTTGACCAGGACTACTTACGTAGAGCCAAAGTCTCGGTACCAAGGATGGACTCACCCTCGAAACTTTGGTGAGAGTGTCTTTAAGGAACCTTATGAAAAAATGATTCTTCAGGGTTATGGTCCTTTTATAATCATGGCCACAACTTCAAGAAAGCACCTAAAGTAAAGCCCGTTGAGGATAGGCCTCCGAAGGATAAGAAGTCATGTGATTGCCATCATCATAAAGCCTCCTCCACTAAGAGTGCTACCCCTGCTAGACCACCATCTCAAGAGGTCAAGTAGGAGTACGTAAGGCAAAGATACAGCAGGTTTGACTGTTGGTGCTGTGGCAAAATTGGTCATTTTGCCATCGATTATTGGTTTAATACCAGGAAGGTTACTACTCCTCAAGTTGGCAATATGAGACTGACCACTAAGAATGCTAATCTTCGTTGGGGGATTGTTCTAAATCGAGACCAAGGAACCAAACATGTTTGGGTTCCTAAGGCAAAGTGATCATGAATGCAGGTATGTCCAAAGGCCACCAAAATGCTAATCTAGTACTTGGACAGTGGATGCTCTCAGCATATGACTGGGACAAGAAGCCTACTCCAGAATTTCACTCCAGTCTGCAAGGACCAAAGGTCATCTTTGGAGGTTCAGACCGAGGGATAAATAAAGGCTACGGTGTGATCACTAACAGTAATGTATCCTTTTCGAATGTAGCTTATATGGAGGGATTGGAACACATTCTCATAAGCATAAGTCAACTATGCGACAAAGGATACATAGTTGAGTTCCACGCATACAAGTGCTTGATAAAGTCTATTGACAATATGGAAACAATTCTATCAGGCACTCGAAAAAGGAACATATTTTGTTTATATTTCATTTTTATAGATTCTTCTACACTAGTGTGTCTTTTGACAAAAGATAGTGCATCTCTTAGTGACTAATGGCACAAGAGGCTATCACATATTAATTTTAAAACTATTAATAAATTATTCTCCCAGAACTTAGTATGTGATTCCCTAAATGTCAAGCACGTCAAAGAGAGACCTTGTCATGCAAGGGTAAACGACAAGAAAACAAGGGATACCTTTAAAAGCATTATAGGCAAAAACTCTAATAGGTGTTTACACCTACTTCATTTGGACTTGTTCGGTCCACTGTAAGTTAGAAGTTTAGGAGGTAAGGATTATACGTTGGAAATTATTGATGACTACTCGCATTTTGCGTGGGTGTTCTTTCTGAAACACAAGTCAGATACCTTTGATATCTTTACAAATTTTGTCAGGCAGGTCCAGAATGAATACAACTATTCCGTAGTCAAAATCAGAAGTGACAATGGAACGGAGTTCAAATCTGGGGCCATGACATAATTTTATGAAAGCCTAGGTATGTTTCATTAGTTTTCCTCTCCACGTACTCCTCAGCAAAATGGAGTAGCTGAGAGAAGGAATAGAACACTCATATAGGCCTGTATGACCATGTTGAGTGATGCTTCACTACCGAAGTACTTCTGGGCTGAAGTCGTCAACACTACTTGCCACGTGCAAAATCGAGCCCTCATAAACAAGAATCATGATAAGACACCTTATGAACTTCTAAAAGGCAGGAAACCAACAGTTTCATATTTTATAATTTTTGGCTGCAAATGCTTCGTACTTAATAATGGTAAGTATCATACTACTAATTTTAGTGAGAAAAGTTTTTAAGGTATTTTTGTAGGATATAGTAGCCATAGTAAGGCATACAGGGTTTTTAATTGAAAAACTCTGGTTGTAGAGGAATCCATACATGTTGTATTTAATGAGACGAGCTTGCTGCAAAGCAAATCGTCTAGTGTGCTTGTTGAAGATGCAGGTACAAGGCTTAAGGAGATCATCTTGGATGAATCGACTGAAGGTAAAGATGAAAAGTTCTTCAAGATCACCTCTTCAAACCCTATTGGAGAGGTAGGGGATCAAGATGAAAATACTGTCCAAGTTGATGAAGTCACTCCAGTGGCCGAAGAAGTTCCAGATGCGAGGAACCTAGAGCTCAGACATATGAAGGATCGTCCAATGGACCAAATCATAGGAGATCCCCGGGATGGTGTCAGAACTCGTCGAGGTATAACTAACGAGAATCTCTATCTAAGTTTTCTCTCGCAGGTTGAACCAAAGAAATTTTAGGAAGCAAACTCAAACGCATCGTGGATCTTGGCCATGGAAGAAGAATTGAATCAGTTCAAGCGCTGCAAAGTTTGTACGCTTGTTCCAACACCCAAAGGTAAGAATTTCATCGGAATGAAATGGGTCTACAGGAACAAGTTGGATGAGAATGGGATAATCATCAAGAATAAGGCCAGACTCATCGCCAAAGGATATTGTCAAGAAGAATGGATCGAATTCGACCAGACATACGCTCACGTTGTAAGACTGGAGGCCATCAGACTATTCCTAGCTTATGCTGTACTGAAGGGATTCACTGTCTACCAAATGGATGTGAAGTTCGCCTTCCTGAATGGTGACATAAAGGAAGAGGTGTATGTGGAACAGCCCCAAGGTTTTGTTGATCCTAACTATCCTGAGCATGTTTATTTATTATCAAAAGCGTTGTATGGTTTGAAACAAGCTCCTCGAGCTTGGTACGAAACACTATATATCTTTCTCCTCGAAAACAAGTTCACAAGGGGAAGATAGACAAGACATTATTTCTTAGGGAAATTAAAGGCAAGATTTTGCTATTGCAAATCTATATCGATGACATTATTTTTGGTTCTACAAATGACAACCTCTGCAAAAAGTTCTCTAAACTTATGCAAGGGAAGTTTTAAATGAGTAGTAGGAGCGAGCTGAAGTATTTCTTAGGACTTCAGGTTAAATAATTTGAAGATGGAAATTTCATCTCACAGACAAAGTTCACCAAGGAGTTGATTAAGAAATTCAGAATGGAGAGTGCAACCTCTATGAGGACTCCAATGGCCTCAGCTATGTCTCTGGACAAGGATGAGAAAGGGAAACCTTTTGATGAAACCAAATACAGAAGCATAGTTGGATCCTTGCTCTACCTTACTGCAAATAGACCAGACATAATGTTCTCCACATGTGTCTGTGCTAGATTCCAAGTGAACTGTAAGGAATCTCACTATGCTGCAGCAAGCGGATCTTGAGATACCTTAAAGGTACACCGAATCTTGGCTTATGGTACCCAAGAAGTTATGAGAGCGAACTAATTTGTTTCTCAGATGCAGACTTTGTAGGTAGCAAAGATGACAGGAAAAGCACTTCCAGGACGTGTCAGTTCCTTGGAAGAAGGCTTATTTCATGTAGCAGCAAAAAACAAAACTATTTCGCAATCTCAACGGCCGAGTCAGAATACATTTTTGCTGGTAGTTGTTGTGAACAGTTGCTTTGGCTAAAGAACTAGCTAGAGGATTACAATATGAAGATCAAAGACATTCCATTATTCTGCGACTCCTCCAGCGTAATCGCAATCGCAAACAACCCAGTCTCACATAACCGTACAAATCACATCGAGCTCAGATATCACTTCATTCGGGAGCACGTGGAGCAAAGGGATATAGACCTGCAGTACGTGCCAATAGATCGGCAAGTTTCAGATATTTTCACGAAGCTGCTGGATGAGACCAAGTTCAATTTCTTTAAAACTGAACTTTGGATGCTGAACAAAGAAGGATAAGTCACAGGAGATCAGTTCAAAGCTTAAGAATCGAGGATACTTCAAACAGGTCAGAAATTTCTTAAGAGGAAGGTAGTTCTCGAGAACTCTGTCTACTTCTCGAAAAGTAACATATTCATTCTCGAAAACTCAGACTCCTCGAGAACTTGACTTATTTCTTGAAAACACAGACTCCTTCTCGAGAACTTGACTTATCTCTCGAAAAGTTTTCTAAGTTCTCGAGAACCTTGAATTGTCTCTCGAAAAGTCTCTTCCGTTCTCGAAAAATAGTATATTACTTCTCGAGAAGTCCCCTGGCAGTTCTCGAGAACTATACCCGACTTCTCGAGAAATGCTCATTGCCTTTTCTACTTCTAATTAATTTCTTCTATTTTGAAAACCCGATTATTTTAGCCCTAATCCTAGATTATTTAGACACTTAATTGACAATACTGGGATTGTATATATATATATAATACTCTAGAAATCCTAAATCAACCGACATTTCAAATCACCTCTTCTTAAAAACTCTTCATCTTCAGCCGATAGATAGCTTCGTCGCAGCCATCGTCCCGCACTCCGTCCGTCGCCGCCAACAACATCCATGACCCATAGTTCGAAGATAGGAATCGCCAGTGAACTAGTAGTCAAAGGAATTACAGACATTTCAGATGATTTTCAGAATTTGCTTCTTCTCCTAGACACGGCCGGACTGATGTTCGTTCTATCAGAACCCTGAAGGATTATTTTTCCAAATGTCGAAGAATTCTTCAGAAATACAAAGGTAAGGAGGAATGGTAAGATTTTGAAAACTACAGTGAAAGGGATCAAAATCAAGTTAGATAAAAACAAAGTTTCAAAGCTTCTGAAGATGCCCATGTGGATGAAGAAGATGACCTAACTCTGGAAGATTATGACAGGAGTTACTCCTTCTGTGGAGTTTCTGAGGAATTCAAATCTTTAAGGAGAAATCTTTTAAATGATGTAGGAAAACTTCTGGCAGACATAATTGGAAAAATCTTGTGGTGCAAAACAGGGTCGATTAGTTTTATAACAAATGATCTATTTGGAGTAATGACAGCTGTAATCTGTAGAAAGAAATTTCAATTTGGCATGATGGTATTTGAGATGATCAGGGACAGCATTCAGGATCCTAAATTTGCAAGGATAATCTCTTTATTGTTGAGTGAGATTAATCCAGTCACTTTCAAACTTTCCAAAGGCACTCCAGTTCATCACTTGAAGAAAATTTCATTGTCCTCCATTCATAGATGAGAACTCAAGCTAAAGAACTCCAAGCAGTTAGCTAAGGAAATTGTAGCTTCTGTTTCTGAGGTCAGGACCCCATCTCCCTCCTATAATCATGTTGCTGAACCATCTGGTGCAGTAACTCAGGGGGAGCCTGCAGCCTCTATTTCTGTTGTCAGATCTCCTCCTCCCTCTCCAGCAAGATCAGCAAGCAGATCTCCCATCAGAAGCCATGTCAACTCCCAAGCAAAGTCCCCAGTGGCACTCTCTACAGAAGATACCATTCTAGATGCTTAAGTCTAAGAAACCCTCCAAAACACTGTAGAAGACATTGATAGAATGGTGGAAGAACTCACCTCAGATATTCCTCCCCTCTTCAAGGAACCAGCTGAAGAACATCCAAAAGATCCTTCTCCAGCTCCCTCTCCTTCTCCTATCAGATTACCAGAATCTCCTCCTGCTCAATCCCCTTCTGCCAAGCAAGATATCCCTGAGACTATTCTTCTTTCTGATGAAGACAGAATATCTACTGAGCCTGCTGATCTTCCCTTGAGGAAGTTAGATTTCTCCATCCACACATTCATTGATCAGGCTGATATTACCCTTGTTCAGACTACCAGAGCTATAAGCTCAGTGATTTTTGAAGAGATACCTCTATGGAAATCCCCTCCTCCTGTTACTATTACTGCTTCTGCCTCTGCCTCTACCTCTGCTAATGCTATTGCTATTGCTGCTACCCCTTCCAACTCAAAACTTCTTATCCAGATAGGCCAAATGCTCTCTGATCAAAGGAAACACTTTGACGATTCTCTGAAAGTGATGCAAGACAAGGTGACTGCCTTGGAAACAGAAATGAGTCGAGGATTTTCTGAGATCCAACACAACACTGACTCTCTAAAGAGCTTATTTCAGATTGGTGGCAAAGCCATAGATCACACTATTACTATTATTGGTCAAGTTATGGAACAATCTCTGACTCTTGCTAATAATCAGATTGAATTAGAAAAAATGCTCAAAAATATGTGATGAAGGTTTGTGAGGAAGTTGGTACTCTTAAGGAAGAAGCCATGGAAAAACTCCTTATAGAATTTAGAAAGGGGGAGAGCCTAGTGAAAGAACATGTAATCAAACTTGTGGATAAATTTTCTGCAGATGCAAACACTCTCTGGGCTGAGAAAATTTCTTAAATCAATAAGAATGTTTTAGCTCAAATCCAGTCTGTGAAGTTCTATACTTATGACAACAAAGTTTGGATGCACAATCAGATTTTACCTGACTTTCAGGCTGATCCCAATATTATTCCTCATCATCTGATTCCTTTGGTTGAAGGACAGCCCAGTTAGGTGCCAGCTCAAATGAAACAACCTCAGATGCCGTGCTTCTCTCCTAGGTCAGAAGATCAAGATCCTCCTCTTGCCTCTTATGACCAGGTATGGGATGACATTATTCCTCAAGATTTACCAGAGATCAACACTTCTAAGAAGAGGAAATATGGAGAAGGGCCATCTGCCAGCAGAAGCATTCCCAAAGTTGATTCAGATAAAAGGAAAGCCCAATAATTTGCTGAAGTTTGGAGCCCCACTTCTAAGAGCTTAATTCTTGAGACTCTTAAATTGGTGATGGACTACAATGAGAATAGAAATCTCATCTACAGCTCAGTTGAGTGGGAATTATATGAAAATTCCATGACCAAAATGAGGATATATGATAGAGAATATGGAAAGAATAATCCTAAAGCTCCTCCAAAGCCCCCAAGGTATTATCCCAAACCATTAAGCTATCAGAGAAGGCAGCAGGAAAAGCAGGACAGACAACCTTAGAGCAAAGAATGTACTTTTGTTGAGTTATTCTTGAGAATTTTGTTGAAATTTTTGTTGATTAAGAAATCTAAAACATTACTTATATACCATTTCCAGTTTTGCCTAATTGTGTTAAATTAATCTCTTATGCCTTAGTTTAAATTTTAATTTCCAATTCTTTCTTAATTGTCATAATTCACCTTAGTGTAGAAGGTTCTGACTTCTACAAATAGGGGGAGATTGTTGGGCATTGCAACCACAATAACCCAAATTTGCATGAAGTCACCCTTGAACTAAGATGAATTAAGTTGTATTTGATATCTTGTTTAAGTTGTGTGTTTGCAGATCATCATTACTAAGTGTAGACCAATGTCAGTCTACAGTGGGTCATGAACACAGGACCACATAGTGTAATCCCTCACTGTGTGATCCAAGGTGTTGACTTATGTGTAGCCTCTCAATTGGGATACACTTCATATTCAAACACTTGGACCATGGAATGAAGATTGTAACCTTGAAGAGAAGAAAAAGTTTCTTTCTAAAAAGTTCAAAAATTTTCTAAGTCCACTTCTCGAGAAGTCCTTTCAGCTCTCGAGAAGTTGAGTTAGAAGTTCTCGAGAAATAGGAGTTTAGTTCTCGAGAAGTTTAGTTGTTTCAGTTCAGTAAAATTTTCTAAGTATGACTCTCGAGAAGTATCTCTTAGTTCTCGAGAAGTCCTTTCAGTTCTCGAGAAGCTCGTCTCTTAGTTCTCGAGAAGTCCCAGAGTAGTTCTCGGGAAGTTCAAAAAGTTTCAAGAAATTCTTTCTAAGTCTTAGTTCTCGAGAAGTCCAGATTAGTTCTCGAGAAGTCCAGATTAGTTCTCGAGAAGTCCTTAATTCTCGAGAAACTCAGCTTCATAGTTCTCGAGAAGTCAGGCTATAGTTCTCGAGAAGTCCATATTATTTTCGAGAAGTATTGATCCTGAAGTCTCGAAAACTATGTTCAATTACAGACAGTTTAGTTCTCGAGAAATTCAATCAGTTCTCGAGAGCTAATGCTACTTCTCGAGAACTGCATAATATTTTTTCTGAAATTTGTTTAAGTCAAGATCGGCCGGATTTTTTGAATGACTTGATGTGATTGGTCCACATGTCATCATTAATGTCTTTTCTACCCGTTAGGAGTAATCCTATATAAGGTCTTTTCATTAAGACCTAACACTAACAATTATCTTTTGCAAGAAGCGGATGTCCGTTCGCTCGAAATCCTTCTTGTCGGCCATCTCTAATTTCAGATCTCTGAAGCTGCCGCCGCCGCTCACGATCAGATCGACTCTTCTTTTGTCGACCAAGAAGACTTGTTGTTCAAGGATTCTCATCTTCTCCTTGATCTAGTTGGTCAAAGCTTTCTCGGATCAGATTTACTCATCTTTTTCAACATTTCTGAAAGAGCCGCAAAGTTCAAGAAGAAGATTCAGATATTCACTTTTCCAGATCTGAGAAAATTATTCTGTTTGTAATTCAAAATTTCTTTACTATTATTGTAGGAGATTTTCTCCGAGTGTAGGAGCGTTGTTCTCCGAGTTTGTAGGAAATTTTTATCTTCCGAGTGTAGATCCTTTTGGATCGAGTTTGTAGAAACTTGGTTCCGAGGCGTAGGATTGTTTTCAATCCGAGATAGTGGAGTAACTGAGTCTAGTGATTTGCTAGATCGGTGAGGTAAAGTGGACTTACCCAAGATTGGGGAACCATTATAAATCTTCTTGTCTTTTTGTGATTGCTTGATTTCTTGTGCTAGATCGCTAAAATTTTTATTCCGCAAATAGACGCACGATTCACCTATTCACCCCCTCTAGGTGATTTAGGTTGACAACTTTACACTTTAAGGAATACTTATCCACTATCGATGATTGACGAGCTATTTGATCAGCTGTAGGGAGCCTAGTGGTTCTCTAAGCTTGATTTAAGATCCGGATACTACTAGTTTGGGATCTAGGGGAAGACATACCAAAGATAACTTTTAGATCGCGATACGAACTATACAAATTTATGGTAATGCCCTTCGAGCTCACGAATGCCCCTTCTGCATTCATGAGTCTGATCAATCGTGTGTTTGATCCCTATTTGAAGATATTCATCATTGTCTTCATCGATGATATCTTGATCTACTCAAGGATGAAGGAGGAGCATTTCTGGCATTTAGCATTGCTATTGGGCAAGTTGAGGGAGCACCAGATGTATACCAAATTTTCAAAGTGTCAGTTCTGGCTGTAGGAGGTAGCCTTTCTGGGACACACAATCAGCGGAGCCGGGTTGCCAGTGGACCCGACCAAGGTACAGTAAGAAAGAGATTAGGCATATAGGAAGTCTCCCTCAGATGTCCGCAGTTTCCTGGCATTAATGGGCTATTACCGTAAGTTTGTGGAGGGATTCTCGAGGATAACACTTCCCCTCATGTCCTTGAATAAGAAGGATGCCACAATAACTTGGAAAAAGAAGTGCGATGCAACATTTCAGGAGCTGAAGGATAGACTCACCTTCTCCCCCATCCTTGCACTTCCATTTGGAAGGAAGGATTTCACATATATACTAACACATCATATAAGGGGATGGGTACAGTTCTGATGCAACATGGATGTGTTATAACATATACTTCGAGGCAGTTGAAGAAGAACTAGCAGAACTCTCTGGTACACGACTTAGAGCTTGGGGCTGTGATCTTCTCCTTGAATATTTAGAGGCACTAACTGTATCGGGTTCATTATGATATCTTCTCGGATCACAAGAACCTTAAATACAATAACACACAGAAAGACCTGAACCTATGCCGGCAGAGATTGTTAGAGTTTCTATGCGATTATGATTATACCATACACTATCACCCGGGGAAGGCGAACACCGTAGCAGATGCTTTGAGCAGGAGAGCCGATACTACTGGACCGGAGCCCCGAGTGAAGGCCATGGAGTTAGTGCAGATGATGGAGGATATGTATATTACCTTGGTTTCCAAAGTCGAGCCTAAGATCTATAGGGAGTACTTAGCCTCTTTGAGCATCATTTATGATATACGAGACTGTATTAGGATACAACAGAGATAGGATGCAGCTATAGAAACTAATTTTAGAGCCCTAGAAGGGGGCAAGTCAGAGGATTATTCATTGCGCGATGACCTCATTCATTTTTCGAGGATGTATCTATATACCCTCAGGAGGTGGGATCAAGGAGGACATACCCAAAAAGGCACACTATACTCAGTGCTCAATACACCCCAAGATCACCAAGATGATGGTAGACCTACGGAGGGACATGTAATGGCCCGGGATAAAGAGGGAGATTATATCATTTTTAACACACTGTGAGACCTGTTAGCGGGTAACAGCAGAGTGTAAGAGCCCAGGAGGACTTCTATAGCCATTGCTAGTGCCAGAGTGGAAGTTTGAGGACATAGACAAGGATTTTAGACATGGGTTGCCTCGCTCCCTCTCTGGTCATGTTTATATTTTGTTCATCATTGACTGATTGACCGAGGTAGCACAATTCATACCAGTCAGGAAGGACACCCCAGTTGTAGTTTTGGGGAGAATGTTTGTAGAGCAGTTCGTCAGGTACTACGGCGTGCCCAGGATGATTGTCTTCGATCGTGATGGTCGATTCACTTCTAGAGAGTGGAGGGCGATGCATGCATATTTAGGTTCTTAGCTTGCTTTCAACACTATTTTCCATCGATAGACTGACAGTCAGACAGAGCGGACCAACCGGACCATAGAGGATCAGCTTCGCTTGTGTATCTTGGATATAGGGATGCCCTGGGAGAGGCTGTTTCCATTAATAGAGTTTTCTTATAACAATAGCCTCCAGGTAAGCATTAAGATGGCACCATACGAGGCTTTATATGGAAGGAAGTGCCATACACCACTATCTTAGGTCCAGGATGAGGATCCGAAGACACTTGGATCGGACTATATCGAGGACACAGACACGCACATTCGGCTGATCAGAGACATTATACTAGAGGCTCAGTGTAGGTAGATTAAGTACTACACTATAAGGCATCAAAAGGTAGAGTTCTAGGTGGGAGATAGAGTCTTTTTGAAGATACATTCGATGCACGGGGTTTCGCGGGTGCGGAGGTATAAGAAGCTCAGCCCTCGGTTTATGGGGCCTTTCTTGGTCCTGGAGCGGATCGGTCCTTTGCCATACCGCCTAGATCTGCCTCCAAAGTTAGAGAAACTGCATGAAGTCTTCTATGTCTCCTCGCTTTGGAGAGCCTTACTTCGGCCGGAGCAGCACATCATTACAACAGCGAGCCCGGTAGAATCTAATCGGTCCGTTCATTTGGGGCTAATCTCGAACGACGATACAATAATTCGAGTCTTACGGAAGAAGAAGGTCCCCTTAGTCAAGGTGTTGTAGTCCAACCATGGATGGGAGGAGAACACTAGGGAGCCGATGGACCTGATGCAGGAATAGTACTCAGGACTCTCTGCCTCACGTACAATTTAAACATCCTTGAAAAGTTTCTTAATTTCTTTATGCATAGAACCTCGTAGGCCCAAACTTGAATTTCGGGGACTGAATTATTATTTTTTATTTATTGGGATTTATATCATCCCATTTCCTTTTAGACCCCCTTAACACAAATCAGGGTAGGACATGTGGCGAGTGTGATGAGTTAGGCTAGGTGGTGACCTTAGGACCCAATGAGTTAGGGTGAACTCATATGTGGCCCAATATAGTGTACAAGTCAACTAGGTCAAACTAGCCCAAATTGAACTCACAAGTGCAAATTGACCACACCACTACGTCCCTAGCCCTAAAGGAAACCCAAGTGACCCCAAATCCCTATCATAGGATCACCAAATTGGCCAGATTGACCAGGGTATCCCTTAGGTCAACATAGGTCAATCCTTCACCAATAGGTTCAATTGACCCCTAAAACATGAAGTTGACCTCACCCCTACTCTTAGGACATCATAAGGGACCTAATTGACTCAAAAGCCCCATCATGGGGTCATCAATTGGTCCAATTTAACCAAAGTCAAACTTTCCCTAATTTTGGTCAAAATCACACCTATTGGCTAAATTAGCCCAATTAGGGCATCACCATGACCTAATCAATATTGGGTGGTGTCAAGGGACTCAAGATAAACACATGGTACCAGACCACACATCAGTTGACCAAGTCAAACCCCCAAGTAAACCATAGTTAACATAAGGCCTAAAGATGAAAATGAGAGCCCAAGTGAATTCCCAACGGGCTAAGGCCTAATCCAAGCCCACTTGCAGCCTATTAAGCTAATTACAACTCAGACCCACTGGAATTTGAATGGGCGACATACATGGAGGCTAGGATGGGAATTTCCCCTAAATTGGAGAGAGAGAAAGACGAATTTGAGGAGAGCTTGCCACTTGGCCCTCCTCCTCTCTTCCCAAGCAAGGGTATGAGCTTTGCAGACAAGTTCCTATAGAAATACAGGGGTGGTGAACACATGGAATCAAGGAGGAGCATCCGATGCTAATGGCCGACCACCCCTTTAATGACATCTCATTAAGCAATCCACCCCACCCAATTCGGATCCATTCATTAGCTTCCGTGAGCCCAAAGGAGTCGAGCCAAGCCTTAATAGTGAGGGAATTGCCTCAGGAGCAGTGGGTGGAGCAAGCTCGCTAGCGAAGATAATAAACATTGTTCACCGTCATAACACCTGCCGCCAAGCCCATCTCTATGTCTGTTTCTCCTCCCTCCCTCTATGCAAGCTGTCTAGCTCATCTAAGAGAGATATCGGGCTCAATTAAGCCCGATTCCATGAGAGCAAAGTGGGATTTTGCCGAGCTTTACTTCTTTCTCGGGATTGCCAGAGGAGCCGCCTATGACAGCCACATTGCTGGTAATCAACGACCACCACCTCAACAGAAGTGGTGGTGATTGTGGTCGGCGGCGTTGGTGGCTCGGTGGCCGGGAAATTCATGTAGAAAGGCTCCAGGTTGGGTTGATAAGAGCCGCCGACTCAAGGAAGAAGATGAACCAGAGGCCTTGGATCTATTTTAAGATTCGTGCGAAATATAAATTCATATACTATAGTTTATTTTATTTTTCTGTCATACAATATAGATTTTTACAACAGCAAATTTGTCCACTTGGAGGCCATTTAGGAAAAATCTCTAGAGACAAAAGTTGTAGATATTGATGTGTAATTTCTGTAGGACTTTAAATCAACTCATTTGGAGTACTACAGCTCCATGTATGGCTGTTTTATTAAGGTCTGTCCTAGTGAACCACCAGACTTTCAAATGTGAATATATTTTACATGCTGGTTTGCACAGGTCTGAAATTTTGTCCATGATAGTACATAACCTAGACACACTCCCTGTCCAAAAATGGGAATTGTTGGACAATATTTTTCTATTATTTCTTGGAAAATGTGATTTTTATATGTTTATCAATTATGTGGTCAAATCAACCCCAAATGACCCAAATAATTGGTGAAGTACTGTTTATGTTATAAGAAGTCACTGGTAAAATTTTGAGACCAATTAGACCTTCGCATGTTGATGGATTCCACATGCATGACATGACATATGAAATTAAATGTGCCTTAGTCAAAAATGTGTATTTTGTGCATTTAGCACAAAGGACATGATGCATGGCAATAAAATTTTTGTGATGCATTTATTATGATGAAAGAACTAACCATTAGAAAAATTAGGATATCTGGGGTCAAAAATCCTAGGAAATGAATTATAATTCTTTTTGTAACAAAAGTGTATTATTGAAATAAATGTGACCTAATGACTTAGGAAAATTCCATACTTCTGTAACATGGTTATAATTGATGTTTTAAACATCAAGAAATTTTGGTAGGAATTTTAAAAGTTATATGCATGGGAAATTCCCAAGAATTTAAATTGTCATATATTTGTATTAATGAAATATTTATGGTCAATATTATTTGGAAACTTATGAAATTTTATTTAGGATCTTTTTAAGTCATTATAAATCCATGGTAATTTTTTCAGACTTTTTGAAATGAATATTTTAGTACTTATTGTGCAAATTTACACATTTACAATTTTAATCATATATGGAAATAATGGTTATAACTTTTATGGAAAATTGTGGAACTTTGTAAATCATTATATTTCATCACTTAGTACTAATAATAATTTTATTAGAGCACTTGAAGTTTTGTATATGATAATTCCTTTGAAAATGGGTATAAGTCAAGAATTTAATGAATTTTTATTTATGGACAAATTAATTTGAAATGTTATGAAATACTGGTCATTCCTTAATTTAGTCATGATGAACCTATGGTATGAATTTTAGCTCAATTGGACATGATATAGTGAAGGTTGCATTTAGAGAATAAAACTAGTTCAATTTCATTCAGGTCTACAAATAGTAGAAAATTGATGTATTGATTAGACCAACAAGATAAATTAGGAAATTAATGAAATTTGGAACATAATTGTAATACATCATTTATATTAGCCCCTAGAATTTGTAGAATATTTTGAGAACTTTCATACCATAGTTTTGAAATTAATTTAGAATCATGTCATACTTCTAAATAATGGTATACATGGGGCCTTAATCATCTTAGAAAATTATTCAGGAGGATATTATAATCATGGTATTATTGTGAGTTTTGAGGCATGTAATTAAATAGATAAGATTTGCACTACACATAGTGTATCAGAGGTCTTATTGGTTGAACATCATTCAAGAGAATGTTTTGATTAAGGGTAAACTATGGAAGGTGATTATTGGAGTTAATCTTGATTAAGTTAGTGGCAAATGAATAACCATAGAATTCTGATTGAAGTCTCAGGGCAAGTCACCAAGGGGTGACGAGTGCTAGTGAACATGGACACTAAGGGGAAGTATTACTCTTGGAGTCCGACAAAAGATCATCACTCCCCTATAAGTATCATAAGACATTAGGATAGCATAAGTGTAATAATGAGAATGAGTTATTATTAATGGTATCCACTAATAAAAGTAATTGTCCCAGAAAGGGTGATTTGAGCTTCAACCAACTATATTCCCTAGTACAGTTGCGAGCCCTTCACCGGGTATCCCTTGGGAAGTCCAGGATTCACCTTAAAACTTCTATGTACAATTATAATTAGACAAGAGTAGTCTAATTAGGAGAACAAAATATATGATAAACCTCATCCCGAGTTATGGGATGGAATGGTACAGGATGGGTTAGTCCAGCGAGTTGAAGGCTTGGGAGATAGTAATATTAGGATGGGTTAGTCCTGCAAGCTGAAGACTCGGGAGATTGTAACATCAGGTCGGGTTTGTACTGCGAGATGGAGGCTCGAGAGGTTTTTTATTAGGACGGGTTGGTCCTGCGAGCTGGAGGCTCGAGTTGGGATAAACTTGCATGTGCATAGAAACAAATTAGTGGTGGGTCTTCGGTACTGGACCAGTCATCACATTGATGGCATTATGTTGAATCTGGTGAGGTGTGAGGGTTTGAGGGGCAGGAGGTTGTCTATAGTGCGGTTTGGAGGACAATCCAAGAAAACGCACACTCGATAATAAAGACTGGTGGGATGTCCAGTAATTAGTACGCATGGACTCTAGAGTGCACCTAGGATGTGTACAGAGGCATACGAAGAATCTAGGCATAGTAGTGTGTATTCCTTCCTAGGAAGTGAAGGTGTTGAATCCACTTCTGCCATAGCCACAACGGTTGTAACAAAGAGTTTAACTTACTCCGAAAATGTGGAACTAAAGGTCTGTGATCACAGAGTCGTATGGGTGAGTTGCACTTGTATGAATCATAGCATACATAATATATCATAACATACATGCTTATTATAGGTCATTCATACTGCAGATCCTTGTCATATAAAATAGTATGGGCTCTTTAATAGGATAGGTTACAATTCCAAAAATCTTAACTTATAAGTTTGTATGGGCATTCTGAAATTATTTATTTGTCTACCTAAATCACCTAAAGGGGGAGTGAATAGGTGAGTTCTACATATTTTTGCGGAATGAAAATTAATAAGAAACAAGTACACAGAATTACACAAGGATTTATAGTGGTTCCCCAGAATGGGTACATCCACTATCCTGCCTCGCCTATCTAGCACTTCGAGCTAGACTCAGTTACTTCGCCAAAACTCAGATTATACAAATCTTACACCTTAGAGCCTAAACTCCTACAACTCGGAGACAACACGCCTACAAATCAGAGACAACTCTCCTACACTCGGAGAACAACCTCTCTCACAACTCTATCCTAAACACGGATCTGCAAACTTAGAAGTAGAAAATTCCTACAATTATAAAAATAGATTTGACAACTTTCTAGATTGAGAGCAATCTTCTTCTTCAGATCTGAATGGATTCAATCTTCTTCCTCCTAGGAGATTAGAACTTGAAATGAAGTTGAAGAAGAAGACTTGAAATTGTGAAAAATCTTGATCTGAAATCTTGAATTTTGACTAGATCGAGAGCACCTTTGAGAAATATAAAAGCAATGATCATGTCAAATCTATCTTTGAGAAGAATCGCTGATCATGAACTCTAGGTCGTCGGGAAGAATAATTTTGAAAACAGTAGATCAAGAAAATATAGTTTGGCCGTTTACGAGTTTGAAATTAAGTCTTTCGAATCTTAGCAATCTATTTGAAATTGATGTATTTTTGGAATGAATCCTTGATATATCAATATATATAATCCATCTCCAATGGTTAGAAATTTCCTTCCAAAAATAAGCTTCTACGTGCATTGTACATGGCCGTCGTTTGAAACATAACCCATCCGAAAAATTGATCCAGGAAAGTGCAAAGTCCATTCGTCGAAATGATACGAGTAATAGCTAGAACACCCGACAAATTACTTAGATTACATAAGAGCATTGGATGAATTGCACGAGTAAATTTGATGAATTTGACTTAGAAATTTTTCTGTTAACAATCACTGACCACTCGTGTATATTTGACAAATTCCATGAGTATTCACGTGACATCTCGACGAATGATACGAGTACACTCGAGTATATGAGACTTCACGTGTATACTCGATGAATTTAACTTAGCCATTTCTGAAATAGTTTTGAGAGACTATCAAAAATTTCCCAAGTAAACTAGATGAATTCCACGAGTATTCATGTGACATCTCGACGAATGACACGAGACTTCACGTATATACTCAACGAATTTTACTTAGGAAAATTTCTGACTCTTTCTGAATTCAGCAACCTTCTTTTCCCTTGATTCCTATGAACTTGGAAATGAAGTACACCCCAATAGAGAGATGATACATGAGTCAACACCGCGTCCTACACAATGAGGGATTACATTGCCAAGTCCTGTGTTTGATGACCCATTATAATCTGACTTTGGTGTGCGCTTGGAAATTAAGTCCTGCAAGTACATAACTTGAAAGCAATGTCAAATACAACTCAATTCATCTTAGTTCAAGGGGAACTTCTTCAAATCAGGGTTATTGTGGAAGCAATAACCAACATATTTATAAAAGTTAAGTTATTCTTATGATAATAGTGTAGTAATACTTATTTACTTTACTTGCGCCGCACTTACTTACTTTACATGCTTCTACTAGTTACTGATTCTTTTGTTATTGCTCCTTAATACTTGTTAACATGCTTATACTGATAGATTAAGTTCATAAGCAATGGTAGATTATAGTCTTGCTAGTATAGTTCCCTTGAAACCAACTTACTTGTTGATACTTCCCTTGTTGTCTTCCGCTTTCATCCTCCCGCATAGTGCCTAGTAGACGCAGGGGTAAGGCGAGGACAAAATGACTTAATCTTTATGACTAACGGTCGGTTATGACCATAGGAGCTCGAGGAGCTGGAGAGCCAACATGACCAGCAGGACGAGGTAGCAGGACTTGAGGAGCAGATGTCGTGAATTACTACTACTACTCAGTGACAGGTGATGATGATGAGTGTCTTGTTTTAGCTTCCGCTTAGAGATATTGTGAGAGAGGGATTGTACTTTTATTTTGGCATGTACCAGGCATAAGCCCTTACTCTCTTTTTGTACTCATTATGGACTATTTTTTCATATTTATGATGATAATTCACTGTGATTTGTGGTATTGTTGTTGTTCTTTTATTTCTTTTCTCAAATTGGCCTAAAGGTTGAAATGATCGTACTAGACGGTAGGATCGGCATCATACGGTGGTGACTAACCCGTTAGTTGGTATCACCATAAGGTGGAGGTTCTGGGCATAAGACTAGGGTAACTTCCAGGTAAGGGGGAGGGGTTTTACAAACTGTTATCACTATACAAACGATCATATGAGAAAGAAGTCCACAACACTAGGTCACCTCGCTCGAGCATTAGTTTGCGAACAAACAATGCAGTGGAAGCTATGGTGTGCCCATGTGTAAAAGTAATAGAAAATAGTCCATTTAAGCAATGAGTTAGGCCAATCCTAATATAAACCTTACCTTTTGCGTAGCCCCTATAGATCACCGCCCTACAAAATATTGTCCCTCCCCCTCTTACTGCCACTCCTTTTCAGCAGACGGAGTTAGGGCAGACTTTGATGGCCATCCTTGAGGCCTTTATAGCTCATCAGGTCCCAACCCCGCAGCCAAAACTGGGACCAATAGATGGGCCACCCTTCAGGGAGAGCAGCAATGGCACGCAGCGGGGCAGAGTTATGATCCATAGGAGAGGTGGAGGATGTTATCGTCCTCACTTCAGGCTAGAGCAGAGGACTCCTACAATGTTAGCTCCTCCACCATTGCAGATCTAGGGCCCGATAAGGTAGCATGATTAGGGTCACCAATAGGTGATATGCTATGGGTGCCACCAGCCGGGGCACATTAGAGCTAACTGACCTCAGCAGTTCCGTACACCTCCTCATCCACCTCGAGTAGCCCTTCCAGCATAGCAGGGCAGAGGCCGAGGATGAGGTCCGAGCCGAGGACCTAACGATAGAGGCCGAAGGCTAGATCAGATATACGTATTTGATCTTTCTGAGCCGAGAAACCCCGAGGAGGTTATCACAAGTACATAAGATTATTGTAAATTTTAAATTTGTTTATAGTGCCTTGCAACCTCTAGTAGAACAACATCAGAACATAACAAAACAAAAAACCTCAAGTATAGTATTTATCAGCGGCAAGCACGCTCATACCTTGTTCGACACGGGTGCCTCACACTCATTCGTATTTGAACAGTTCTTGGAGGGACTAGACAACGTACACTGATTTACTAACAAAACAAGGAGGGTGCATTTACCAGATGGTTAAGAGGTTTTATCCTCTGCCAAATGCAGCATGGAGACAAAGATTGGAGGGAAGATGATCGATGCACCGATGACTATCTTTAATATGTTAAATATCGATCTGATTATAGGTATGACGTGGTTGCACTGGAACCAAGCCCGAATTGATTACCTGACGAGGAGGATCACCTTGCGACATGGAGATTTAGAGGTCATTATCATAGGTATTAGACCTGTATCTCGTATATTATTATCATCTGTACAGGCTATCAAAGCACATGAGCAGGGAAATGAGGTATACCAGATTTACTTCGAGATAGCGGAGGCGGAAGCCTCCATTGTCAATATTCTAGTGGTTCGGGACTTCTCCAACATATTCCCGAAGAAATTGCCCGGATTGCCTCTTGCTCTAGATATGGAATTCCGGATCAAGATGGTACCGAGAGCGAGGTATGTGTCTCGGGCACCTTCCAAGATGGCCCCAAAGGAGTTGGCAGAGTTCAGCACAGAGCTATAAGATCTCGTGGAGTCGGGATTTGTTTGGCAGAGCTCATCACCGTAGGGAGCCCCAATAATATTTGTAAAGAAGAAGGATGGGTCTCTACGACTCTACATTGATTACCGGGAGCTGAACTAGTTAACAGTATGGAATACTTATTCACTATCAAGGATTGATGAGTTATTTGATCAGTTGCAGGGAACCTATTGGTTCTTTAAGCTTGATTTGTAGATCCGGATACTACTAGCTGTGGATCTAGGGGAAGACATACTAAAGATAACTTTTAGATTGCGATACGGACTATATGAATTCACATGCCCCTTTCGCATTCATGAGTATGATGAACCGTGTATTTGAGCCCTATTTGAAGATATTCGTCATAGTCTTCTTCGATGATATCTTGATCTACTCTAGGATGAAGGAGGAGCATTCCCAGCATTTGGCACTTGTATTGGGCAAGTTGAGGGAGAACCAGATGTATGCCAAATTTTCAAAGTGTTAGTTCTGGCTACAGGAGGTAGCCTTTCTGGGAGCACCATCAGCAAAGCAGGGTTGGCAGTGGACCTGGCCAAGGTGCAGTAAGTGAGAGATTGGCCATAGCTGAAGTCTGTCTCAGATGTCCGCAATTTCCTAGGATTAACGGGCTATTATCGCAAGTTTGTGGGGGATTCTCGAGGTTAACACTTCCCCTCTCTTCCTTGATGAAGAAGGATGCCACATTTACTTGGATAGAGAAGTGCAAGGCAATATTTCAGGAGCTGAAGGACTGACTCAACTCATCCCCCATCCTTGCACTTCCATTTGGAAGGAAGGATTTCACATCTACACTGACATATCATACAAGGGGATGCGTGTAGTTTTTATGCAGCATGAATATGTTATAGCGTATGCTTTGAGGAAGTTGAAGAAGCACGAGTAGAACTCTCCGGTACATGACTTAGAGCTCAGGGTTGTGATCTTTGCCTTGAAGATTTGGAGCCACTACCTATATAGGGTTTATTATGAGATCTTCTCAGATCATAAGAACCTCAAATACATTGATATACAGAAGAACCTGAACCTATGCCAGCGGAGATGGTTAGAGTTTTTATGCAATTATGATTATACCATGCACTATCACCCGGGGAAGGCAAACACTGTAGCGGATGCTTTGAGCAGGAGAGCCGACATTACTAGACCGGAGCCATGAGTGATGGACATAAAGTTAGTGCAGAAGCTGGAGTATATGCATATTACCTTAGTTTCCAAAGTCGAGCCTGATATCTATAAGGAATACTTGGCCCCTCTAAGCATCATTTGTGATATAAGAGACCATATCAGGATACAATAGAGGCAAGATTCAGCTATGAAGCCTATTTTTAGAGCCCTGGATGGGGGAAAGTCAAAGGATTATTCATTGTCGATGACCTCATTCATTTCCGAGGTCGCATCTATATACCCGCAGGAGGTGGGATCCCGGAGGACATACCCAGGGAGGCACCCTGCACTTAGTACTCAGTGAGCCCCGGGATCACCAAGATGATGGTAGACCTACATTATTGGGTATTTTATCCACAATAACCCTAATTTGAAGAAGTGTCCCTTGAACTAAGTTGAATTGAGTTTGTATTTGATGCTGCTTCTCTAGTTATGTGCTTGCAGGTCTATATTGCTAAGTACAACCCAATGTCAGGTTATAGTGGGTCATGAAACACATGACTATATAATGTAATCCTTCATTGTGTAGGCCAATGTGTTGACTCATGTGTAATCTCCATATTGGGGTGTACTTCTGATTCAAGTACACTAGGAGATTCAAGGAAGGACAAGTTGCTGCTTTCAAATGAAAAGAATTTTTCTCTAAGTAAAATTCGTTGAGTATAGTAGTGAATATTCGTCGAATTCATTGAGTATACTCATGAATACTCGTCGAATTTGTCATGTATTATTACTAGCACTCGTCGAATCCATCGCATTTACTTAGGGAATAATCTCTAAAATTTTGGAAATAAGTCAAGTAAAAATCATCGAGACTTCACGAATTTACTTCTCTTGATTTTTATAAGTTATATTTGTGGAATGCGCTGAGTAAGCTAGCCGATAGGCATCGAATGCGTTGAGTGACTAGCCAATACTCAACGAATTTGTCGAGTGAACTAGCCGATACTCATCCAATTCGTCGAGTATCTCTTCAGGAAGGCGTTGAGTTTTCTATTCGATTTTGCTGGATTTGTCTAAGTGTTTTTCGTCGTGTTTTGAAGTAGTTCGACGAGTACACACTTATATACTCGACGATACTCAATGAATTATACTTATGGTTTATTTTTTCTATTTTCAAATTCTATCACGGCTCAATCCCAACTGCCATGTATAGTGTTTCACGATTTCTTTATTTTGAAGGGATTTCTAGCCATTGAAGAAGATGGGTTCCTATAAATACTTAGGGTGAATTTCATTCAATCGTAATCATTCATATACGCTCAAATTAGAACATTCCAAAAAGGACCCGTCGGCAATCGTTCAACGAACTTCACGATTCTCTCTTGGCCGACATCAATGACGCACGATCCGATCATCTTCAATAAGTGTCGACTACATATCATTTCTCAAAAAATCTCAAGCTCCATTCAGATCTTGTGGATTCTTTGTTCAGATCAAGCCTTCAATGATTTCATATTTCCTTTGCAAGATTTTCAAGTTTCACTTTTCGGAGGACAGAAAGATCGAAGATTTTAGATCTGTAGAAGATTAGTTTTAATCTATTATTGTAATTCACTTTGTGATATTGTAGGAGGTTTTCCCTCCGAGATATAAATCCTTATTTTAGGATTGAGTTGTTGATCCTTGTTTGTGGATCGAGTTGTAGGAGCGTTGTTGTCTGAGTTATAGGAGAGGTTGTTCTCCGAGTGGTAGGAGATTTGTCTCCAATTTGTAGGAGTTGAGGCAACGAGGTGTAAGTTTTTAAGAATCTGAGATAAAGGTGAAGTAGCCGAATCTAGCCCTTCGTGGTAGATAGGCGAGGCGGGACAGTGGACGTACCCAACACGGGGAACCACTATAAATCTTTGTGTTTCTATGTGTTTATTTTTCAATTAATTTAATTCCACAAAAAGGCACAGAAATCACTTGTTCACCCCCTCTACGTGATTTAGGTTAACACTAGATACTTTCAACATGTACTGTTCCAAGATGAAGAGAGAGATCGTATCATTTTTAACATACTGCCTGACCTGCCAGCGGGTAAAGGCATAGTGTAAGAGCTTAGGAGGACTTTTATAGTCGTTGTTAGTGCCATAGTGGAAGTTTGAGGACATATCCATAGATTTTATACATGGGTTGCCTGCTCCTACTCTGGGCATGATTCTATTTGCGTCATCATTGATAGATTGGCCAAGTAACACAATTCATACTAGTCAGGAAGGACACTCTGGTTGTAGTTTTTGTGAGATTGTTTGTAGAGCAGTTTGTCAGGTACCACGACGTGCCCATGATGATTATCTCGAATCGTAATGTTCGGTTCACTTCTAGGGAGCTGAGGGCGGTACATGTGTACTTAGGTTCTCAACTTTCTTTCAGCACCATTTTCCATCTACAGACCAACGGTCAGACAAAGCAGACCAACCGGACAATGGAAGATCTGCCTCGCTTGTGAATCTTGGATACAGGGAAGCCCTAGGAGAGGTAGTTATCATTGATAGAGTTTTATTATAACAATAGCCACAAGATAATTATTGGTATGGCACCATACGAGGCTTATATGGATGGAAGTGTCGGATGCAGCTACTTAGGTCCAGGAAGAGGATCTGAAGGCACTTGGATCAGACTATATTGAGGACACAAACACACACATTCGGGTGATCAAAGATAGGATGCTAGAGGCTCAGAGTAGGTAGGCCAAGTACTATGATATGATGCATCAGATGGTAGAGTTCTAGGTGGTAGACAGAGTCTTTTTGAAAATATGTTCGGTGTACGGGGTTTCGAAGGTGCGGAGGCACAGGGAGCTCAGTTCTCGATTTATGGGGCCTTACATGGTGCTAGAGCGGATCGATCCCTTGGCATACCAGCTAGAGCTGCCGCCATAGTTAGAGAACCTACACGATTTCTTCATTGTCTCCTCGCTTCAAAGAGTTTTACTTCGGCCGAAGAACAACATCATAACTATAGTGGGCCTGGTAGGATCCAATCGGTCAGTTTCTTTGGAGCCGATCCAGATCGACGATACAACGATTTGAGTCCTATTAAAGAATAAGGTCCCCTTAGTCAAGGTGTTGTGGTCCAACCATGGATGGGAGGAGCACACCTGGGAGCCAATGGACCTAATGTAGGAACAGTACCCAAGACTGTTTGCCTCAAGTACAATTTAAACATCCTTGAAAAGTTTCTTAATTTCTTTATGCATAGACGTGAACTTCAATTTTGGGGACAAAATTATTTTTTTATTTATTGGGATTTGTAACATCCCATTCCTTCTAGACCCCCTTAGAACAAATTAGGGTAGGACATGTGGTGAGTATGATAAGTTAGGCTAGGTGGTTACCTTAGAACCCAATGAGTTAGGGTGAACTCACATGGGGCTCACTATAATGTATAAGTCAACATAGCCCAAATTGAACTCACAAGTGCAAATTGATCTCACCACTCTGTCCCTAACCCTAAAGAAACCCAAGTGACCCAAAAGCCCTATCATAGGGTCACCAAATTGGTCAGATTGACTGGGATACACTTTAGGTCAACATAGGTCAATCCTTCACCAATAGGTTCAATTGACCACCAAAACAAGAAGTCGACCTCACCCCTAGTCTTAGGACATCATAAGGGACCTAATTGACCTAAAAGCCCCATTGGGGTCATCAATTAGTCTAATTTGAGCAAAGTCAAACTTTCCTCAATTTTGGTCAAAATCACACATATTGACTAAATTAGCCCAATTAGGGCATCACTATGGCCCAATCAATATTTGGTGGTGTCAAGAGACTCAACACACACACATAGGACCAGACCACACCTCAGTAGATCAAGTCAAACTCCCAAGTCAACCATGGTCAACATAAGGCCTATAGAGGAAAATGAGAGCCTAAGTGAATTCCCAATGGGCTAAAACCTCAATCCAAGCCCACCAACAGCCAATTAGGCTAATTACAATTCATACCCTCTAGAATTTAAATGGGGGACATGCATGGAGGCTAGGATGGAAATTTACCCTAAAGTTGAGAGAGAGAAAGAGGAATTTGAGGAGAGCTTGCCACTCGGACCTCCTCTTCTCTTCCCAAGCTCAGATATGAGCTTCCCAAACTATTTCTAACATAAATACAGGGGTGGTGGACACATGGCAGCAAGGAAGAGCATCCTGTGCTCATGGCTGGCCACCCTTTTAATGGCATCTCATTAAGCTATCCACCCCACCAAATTTTGATCCATTCATTAGCTTTAGTGTTCCTAAAGGAGTCAAGCCAAGCCTTAATAGTGAGGGAATTGCCTCAGGAGTAGTGGGTGGATCAAGCTCACTGGAGAAGATAATAGACATGGATCACCGTCACAACACCCACCGCCAAGCCCATCTCCACATCTGTTTCTGTCCCCACCCTCTATGCTAGATGTATAGCTCATCTAAGAGAGATATCGAGCTCAATTGAGCCCGATTCCATGAAAGCAAAGTGGTATTTTGCCGAGCTTTACTTCCTGCTCGAGATAGCCGAAGGAGCCGCCTCCGAAAGTCATGTCGTCGATAATCGGTGCCACCACCTCAACGAAGGTTGTGATGATAATGGCCGGGAAATCATGTAGAAAAACTCCAGGCCGGGTTGATCAGTGCCAAAAGCTCAAGGAGGAAGATGAACTAGAGGCCTTGGATCTGCTTTAAGATTGGTGCAATGTATAAATTCATATACTATAGTTTTTTTTTTCTAACACACTTAATGTAAAATTTTCAAACAGCAAATTAGGCCACTTGGAGGCAATTTTAGGAAACACCTCCAAATACAAAGTTGTAGATATTGATGTCTAATTTTTGTAGGACTTTAAATCAACTCATTTGGAGCACTACAACTCCCTATAGGGTTGTTTTACTGAGGTGTGTCCTAGTGAAAGGCTAGACATTCAAATGTGAATATATTTCACATGGTGGTTTTCATAGGTATGAAATTTCTTCCATGATAATACATAACATAGAGACACACCCTGTCCAAAAATGGGAATTTTTGGACAATATATTTCTATAGTTTTGTGGAACATGTGATTTTCATATGTTAATCAATTATGTTGTCAAATAATCTCCAAATAATCCAAATTTTTGGCGACGTACTATTTAGGCTATAAGAAGTCACTGGTAAAATTTTGAGTCCAATTGGACCTATACATGTTGGTGGATTGCACATGCATGACCTAGGGCATATATGAAATTAAATGTGCCTTAGTAAAAAATGTGTATTTTGTGTATTAAGCACAAAGGCTATGCTGCATGGCAATAAAGTTTTGGTGATGCATCTATTATGATGAAAGGAGTCACCCTTAGAAAAATTAGGATTTTGGGGGTAGAAAATCCTAGGAAAATAATTATAAATCTTTAACAAAAGTATATTAATAAAATAAATATGGCTTAATGACTTACGAAAAATCTAAACTTCTGTAACATGGTTATAATTGATCTTTTAAACATCAGGAATTTTTGGTAGGATTTTTGAATGTCATATTTATGGGGAATTCCCAAGAATTTAAATTGTCACACATTTGTATTAATGAAATATTTATAGTCAATATTATCTGGAAAATTATGAAATTTTATCTAGGCTGTTTTTATGTCATTATAAATCCATGGTAATTTTCTCAGACTTTTTGAAGTGAATATTTTTAGTACTTACTGTGCAAAGTGACACATTTACAATTGTAATTATATATAGAAATTATGGTTATAATTTTTATGGAAAATTGTGTAACTCTGTAAATCATTATATTTCATCACTTAGTATTACTGCTAATTTTATTAGAGCATTTGGAGTTTTGTATATGGTACTTCCTTTGAAAATGGATATAAGTCAAGAATTTAATGAATTTTTATTTATGGACAAATTAATTTGAAATTTTAAGAAATACTGGTCATTCCTTAATTTAGTTATGATGAACCTATGGTATGAATTTTAGCTCAATTGGACATGATATAGTGAAGGTTGCATTTAGAGAATATGACTAGTTCAATTTCATTCTGGTCTATAAATAATATAAAATTGATGTATTGATTAGACCAGCAAGATCACTTAGAAAATTAATGCAATTTGGTACATTGCTGTAATACATCATATATATCTGTCCCTAGAAGTTGTAGAATTTTTGTAGAACTTTCATACTATAGTTTTGAAATTAATTTAGAATCATATCACACTTCTAAATAAAGGAATAAACGAGGCCTTAATCATCTTAGAATATTATGAAAATTATTCAAAAGGATATTATAATCATGGTGCATTATTAGAATGAGTTTGGAGGCATGTAGTTAAATAAATAAGATTTGCACCACACATAGTGTATTAGAGGTCTTAAGGGTTGAACATCATTCAAGAGAATATTTTTATTAAGGGTAGACCATAGAATGCGATTATAAGAGTTAATCTGGATTAAGTTAGTGGCAAATGAATAACCATAGAATTCTGATTGAAGTATCAGGTAAATTCACCAAGGGGTGACGAGTGTTAGTGAACATGGACACTAAGGGGAAGTATTAGTCTTGGAGTCCAATGAAAGATCGTCACTCTCCTATAAGTAACATAAGATATTAGGATAACTTAAGAGTAACAATGATAGTGAGTTATTAGTAATGGGTAGACACTAATAAAATTAATTGTCTTAGAAAGGGGGATTTGGGCTTCAGCCCACTGTATTACCTAGTACAGCTGCGAGCAAGGATCTTGTACTATCAAAAAACTTCTTTACACAGCAGGGCATACATGGAGAGACATGCTTGCCAAAGAATCTGAAGAAAGCAGAAAAATTACAAATCCAATCGAACCGTGCATACTCAATGAGTAACCGTCGGATCTACTGCTAAAGTAATGGAGTATGCAGAGGCCGCCTAGTGGCAAGACCACAACAAGCCGCGCTGACAACCCATTATTCCAGTGCTGAAAAGAACTCAGTCCGCCGAATTACAAACTGCCTGATCGCGAGGTCGCCTAGTTGCCAGAATGAGCGGATACAACCACCAACTGAAACAGGTCGCCCAATGGCGGACAACTTATTGAATAGAAGAACTAGTTGCAGAAGAGAAACCGCCTGGCCGCAAGCGACCTACTGTTAATCGCCGGTTGTGACCGCAGTGTCTGCACCAACCTTAGAACCAAAATCCCAGCTCTTCTGTGCTATCCGCACAACCTGTACAACAAGAACCCGGTTAACTCTTTCAAACCGTGCGGATAGAAAAGTCCAGTCTGCATCGACTAATCGTGAGTAGGCTTACTGTTCATTCAGTTACTATTGATGTGACGGGAGGTCCTATTTATAGGCACGGAGAGGAGTGTGGTCACCGTCCCACCAATAGGAACACCACCCAAGCTCGCGGAGAGCATAATGTGTTTCGCACAACCTGCAGATACACATCGCAGTCCGCCATGACAAGATAGAAGACAACCCATCAACAAACAACCAACTGGCCGGATAAAAAATTCTATCTGCCAGGTAGCCAAGGAACAATGCTGGACAAACCCAGCAGCAACCTCCGCGAGAACCACCATAGTTCGCACATCTTACGGGCTCGGCTCTAGTCCGCTCAACCCGCATTAAGAGACGGAGCTCGCCAAGTACTTGGAATAAAATCAAGACCTCCTTTAATCCACTAGAGCAAGCAGATACATATCAGCTCGCCCAACCTATCCAAAAAATAAGCCTGCTGGAACTAGCGAACTACACCGCCAGTCCGCCCAGTTCTCCAGTTTCAAACTAGTTAGCCAAATCACGAACAAAACCGCCAATTGCATGGCTACCTTTAAGGACACACTGTTAGGCCTCCAATACCAGTACGCTCAGGCCACACCATCAGCCCGCAGGACTATCCGCCCAGGCCGCGCAGTCTGCCCGATCAACCCCCCTCCCCCCCACTTTCACTTCAATAATTTCAACACTCCCCCTTGAAGTGAGAAGTGGTGACCAGACCTAGTAGTCCTCGTAACCGTATAAACGGCCCCTTCAACAACGGCTTCATGAAATTGTCCGTGATATTGTCCTCACTCCTAATATGCCCAACCATCAGAGATCCCTCCAACACCTTATCAAGAATTAAGTGGTGCTCAATCTCGATATGCTTGGTCCACGTGTGACAAACTTGATTATTAACCAGTTTCAGGGAACTTTTGTTCTCACCGTAAAGCAGAGTTGGACCTCACACTTCCTTATGGATGTCCTCTACTAGCCTCCTAATCCAGATGGCTTCCTGAGCTGCCAAGGTCGAAGCCTTGTACTCAACTTCAATAGTATAGAAGGACACCGAGTCTTGCTTTTTGCTGCACCAAGAGATACCGGCTGATCCATATGTGAAGACATAACCGGATGTTGACTTCCGGTCGTCTGAATCTCCCCCATAATCAGCATTCGAGTAGCTGTGCAAATTAAATCCCATGTCTCTCCCGTAAAGGAAACTTATATCAGAAGTTGACTTTACATACTTCAGAATGCTCCTTGCCTCCATCAGATGAGGCTTCTGTGGTTCCGCCATATAACAACTTACTCGGTCAACAATATAAGCTATGTCAGGCCTTGTAATCATCAAGTAGATAAGGCTTCCAACTAGAGCCCGGAATATAAGAGGATCTGGAAGAATCCTCCCCTCATCTTGCCAAAGTTTAATGCCCGCCTCAAGAGGTATAACGCTACTCTTCCCTTCCCGCATACCGAATCACTGAATGATCTGTTCCGCATAACCTTTTTGGGAAATAAGTATGCCGCTCTCTTTCCTCTCCACCTCGAGTCCAAGGAAGTGGTGGAGCTCACCCAAGTATTTCATCTCGAACCTTATAGCTAGCTCAGTCGTGAGCCTAGCTACCTCGTCCTCGAAGTTGCTTGTGATGATCATATCATCTACATACAACAACACCAAGACCAGAAGCTCCCCTTCTTCTTGATGAACAGGCTCGAGTATGAGTTAGAAGCAAGATAACCGCAAAATTGGAGGTATTCTGCGATCTTCCCATACCAGGCTCGAGGAGCCTGCTTAGGACAATAAAGGGCTTTCTAGAGCTTGCAGACATAGTCCAGATGTTCTTCAGAGATGTATCTCAGTGGCTGATCCATGAAGATCTCTTTGTCAATTTCCCTGTAAAGAAAATAATTCTTTACGTCTAGCTGCCACATCTTCCATCCCTGTCAAGCCTCCAAGGCCAACACCACCCGAACTGAAGTCATCTTGGCCAAGGGACTAAAGGTCTTATCATAGTATTCACCGTACTGTTGAGAGAACCCTTGAGCAACAAGATGAGCCTTGTACCTCTCAATGCTCCAGTCTGCCTTCTTCATCATCTTGTAGACCCACTTGCAAGTCACCGGAGTAACACCATCAACCTTGGGCACAAGGTCTCAGGTCTCATTTTTCTTGAGGGCAGCCATTTCCTCATCCATGGAATCTTCTCATTCCTTGACTCCAGTGTCTTTAGTAAAGCTAGAAGGCTCTCGCTATCCAAGAGGGCCTGTGAAGAAATAGGAGACAAAGCTTACCGTGTTTCTTTCGATGTAACAAGCTATTGGCATGATAATCCTCTTCGATCTCCGAAGCATCTAACCCTTGCTCACCACCTCCGCTGCTTTTTCAGAATAAGCTCCATTCCTTGGCACACTTGGAACATCACTCCCCCTGCTTCCTGAACCAGAAGCTTCTACCCCAGAGCTTGAAACACATGGAGCTCCTTCTGACACAGGCAGCTCCACTTGTAGATCTTCAACAGCCTCCTTCTACCCTCCATCAGTCCTACTATCTTGTAACTCCATAGAGCTACCTCCATACGACATCAGTTCATCAAAGACAACGTCTCTTGATACAATAAACTTCTTCATCATAGGATCCATACACTTCTATCCCTTCTTCCGCTCATCATAGCCCACAAAGACAAGCTTCCTTGCCTTTGCATCAAGCTTGGTCCTTAGAGCATCCGGGATGTGTACGTAGCAGGTTGATCCAAACACCCAAAGGTGTTCCACACTAGGCTTCTCCTTTAATATCATCTCAATGGGAGACTTCATGTTGATCGAACTCAGAGGCATCTGATTGATGACATAAGATGTGCAAGGCATTCCTTCTGCCCAGAAGGACCTGGGAATGCCCTTTGCACGAAGCCAACACTTGCAGGTTTCCGTCAGATGATGGATCTTCTGCTTTGCTACTCCATTTTGTTGTGGAGTATGAGCACAAGTGAGCACTCTCTGGATCCCATGATTCCTTCATAAGTTAAAGAACTCGAAAGAGATAAACTCACCACCATTGTCCGATCTAAACTTCTTGATCCCCAGGCCAAGCCAGCCTTCCACTAGCTCCTTGAACTCCACAAACAAATAGAAAGCATCTGACTTCTCCTTCATGAAATACACCCAAGTGTATCTGGAATAGTCATCAATAAGCACCAACATATATCTGCTGCCTCCAAGACTAGCAGTGACGGTTTGCCCCATTAGGTCATCATGGATGCACTCCAATGGTGGTTTACTCCTTGTTTGCGACTTGTCAAAAGGAAGATGATGAGCTTTACCATACTGACACCCTGTACAAACGTGGCCATCTCCGAAGGATGACAGCTTAGGCAAGCCTTTCACAAGATTCTTATTTGCCATAGCTTTCAACTTGTCCATCCTGACATGTCCTAGTCTTTTATGCCATATAGCAGCGCTATCGTTATCCCTCATCCAATCAACATAGGAGCTTGTTGATAAAACAAATAAGTCCTTTACTCTTTTCCAAACATGAGCAATATTAGCCTTTACCGCTGATATGTTACGGAGAAACTTCACTTTTGTTGGATTGAACAGAACATGGTAACCCGCATCAACCGTATTAGTCACAGAGAAGAGGTTCTTCTTCATGCCCAGTACATGATAGACAATCCTTAATGTGAGTTGATGATGGCGAAGGCCATCAGGATGGTGGCGAAGGCCATCAGGATGGAGCACTTGGGATTGAGGATGTTGAAGATGTACCGGCAAAGGACGTGCGACGCCGTAGCGGTCATGGCTACAAGCTTCGCCCTCGCAACAAGACTCGTATTTGATTATTTATAAGTTGGTGTGCTAATAGCCATTTCATGAGAGGCTATTTAAAATATTATTTTATTTCCTGCATTTCCTTTATGTGGTGTGTCTTTAGCCACTTTGTTTTGTTATTTGAGATGTAAGCCTATATAAAGGCCATGACTTTTTCATTTGGAGTAGATTAATATTAAATTGAGAATTACATTTGCCTAACCCTAATTTTCTCTCTTGCTCTCTCCCTAGCCGCCGCCCCCCTCACTCTTTCCCTTCCAAACCCGGCGGCCACTAAGGCAAGGATCGGCCACCTCTCCTCCCCTCTCCATTTCCTCTTCCCAAACCCGATTGCCTCCAAGGTGCTCCTTTCAAGGGATCGGCCTCCATCACCCCTTGCCTCTCCTCCTCTTAGCCGCCACCACCATCATCCATCCTTCTCCAAAATCACCGGCCAACTTCTTTCCCCCACAACCGCGTTTGCTCTTCACCCAAGGAGAAAACGGCTCTACTCAAAAGTCTTGCAAGGAAGGAGGAAGTCTAGGGAATCTTCAACGGCGAGACGTGAACGGGACGACAAGATCTTCATCCATAGCGTTCTTCCGTGGTCTTCAAAGGGAAAACGATCATACTTGGTGGATCCACGCATCACGGATCTACGAATTCGAGAGGGGGTAACGATATCACTACACAAGAGATTTCTTTTCCTAGATAGTTCTTGTGGTGGACGTATTTTGCGTTATTTTCCGAATTATTATTCTTCATGGTTAACAAATAACCGATTAGTAGTTTTCGTTTGGTTTTCCGAAGGATTCGAAAAAGGATTTGGCACTCCTCGCTTTCTTTTTGTTGGGATAGATACCACAATTTTTGGATCGTCTAGTTCTTGGTGGATCTATTTTGGTACAACACCTAAAGCTCGCTCGGGATCACTATTATCCCATTTAGCCGGAAAGAATTTGGCCTATAGCCAACATTCGATCTACTTGCGGAACGGCGATCCGTATTGATAGCGCGAACGATACATAGAATAATTGTTGTGGCTGCGTTTACGCTAGCGTGCGGATTAGAGAGCGTAGATCGTGTCATAAGCGTCGTCGTGGCCTCCGTGACGATTCTCAAGGATAAACCCTACATCAATTTGGTATCAGAGAGAGGTTGTGTTGATTTCCCAATCGACACCATCCTTTCATTTTACCTAGGGTTATCCTTGTTCACTAGGGTGCACACTTCCGTTACAAATCACGTCAAATCTGAATTTTACATAGTTGGGCTGCAATTAGTAAAAACACAAAAAAAAATTTCTGCAGAAAATTACAAAAAAAATTCTGAATTTTCTCCTCATTTTTCTAAGAAAAAAAGTCTGAAAAAGTTTTTCCTGTTGTTGAATAGTTTTGCGTCAAAAAATTCAAACGCGTAATTTAATTCAGGTCAAAATAGTTGTTGGTACCGTTCGTTCATGCGCACTAGGCCGGGCACGGAATATCTTCTCTCCACCTCACACATGGCCAACAACCAAGGTGATGAGCAAGCTCCGGCCACGATCGCCGAGCTACGAGAAGAGTTTAACGCTAGGTTTGACGCACTGACACAGTTAATTGAAGGGCTCGCTGTAAACCAAGCGGCGCCCCGAAACAACGGCGTTGGCAGGAACCGACCGGGTCCCCAACCCCCGGCAGCCAACCAGCGAGAGGAAAGACAAAATCACCCACGTGATCTAGACGATGAGTACCCACCTCGAGGTCATTATGAATTTGATGTGACTAGGGCCGTAAAAATGAACGCACCCTCCTATGATGGAATGGGAGAGCCCCAACTTTTCCTAGACTGGGTCATGGACATCGAGTGCTATTTTGAATGGCACGACTTAACGGACGCTGAGAAAGTGAAGGTCGCACGCATGAAACTCCTAGGAAGGGCCAAAACATATTGGTTAAATGAAGAGAGGCGCCTAGGAACTGTAAACGGAGCACCCCCACTTGGGTGGACCGCAATGAAAGCGCTACTACACGACCAATACGTTCCCACATATCACCGAACTCAGATGTTCGACGAATTAGCCACCCTTCGGCAAGGGAATTCTTCGGTAGCAGATTATATGGGACACCTTAAGGATATGATGGTGCGTTGCGATGTTCGTGAGATGCCCGAAGTTACACTCTCATGATTTCGTAAGGGACTCAACCCGGATATACAAGGGAAACTCTTGCGTTATGGTCACACAGACCTTAACACCACCTTCAATGCCGCCTTGGACATTGAAAAACATTACGCCTACAAGTCCAAAGGACGTAATTTCCAGAAAGGGAAATCCCTCTTAGGCCCGCACCCTTCTTCATCCGCGCGTGATAAAGGAAAGTATCGATCAACGGATTCGGAGTCCATTGTCATTACCGCTAGGAATAATAGAAATCCCACCGGTGAGCGAGTACCAATAGGACGAGTTAACAAGACAAATGCCACGTGTTATTCGTGCGGAATTCAAGGGCACTACTCTAGTGAGTGCCCCACGAGAAGCAAACCATTAGCTTTACTAGACTCTTCGTCTGAACCTGCTGATATCGTCTATGGAGCTGGCGAAGAATCTGACGCCAAGCCAAGTGACATTGAGGATGATTCTTACATGATGGTGATGAGATGCATTTTAACCACACCGCGAGCGTTGGATGAATATAACCGGACAAATATATTTACATTAAATTTTAAGGACGGTGAAAAATGGTGTAAGTTAATTATAGACAGCGGCAGTTGTATGAACGTAGTATCAGAGAATGCCATCACTCGCATGCACTTAGTAACCGAGCCGCACCCACATCCTTATAAAATTGCGTGGGTAAACAAGACGTCCATAGCGGTCTCTAAGCGCTGCCTGGTTCCTTTAACGTTGAAAAACTACGTTGATAAAGTTTGGTGCGACGTCATTCCTATGGACGTGTGCCATGTTTTATTAGGACGACCTTGGTTGTACGATTATGACGTGACCCACTTCGGTCGCGCAAACACCTACGAGTTCAAATTTAATGGTAAAACCATTGTTTTGAGGCCATCTGCGCCTAAGGATTCATCATCTATTTCCAAAGACACGGTTGTGCCTGTGGAAAAGAAAACGATAAGTTTGATTAGTAAAAAGGAACTAGAACGTGAGACTTTCATGGATGGCGTTATATACGCGTTAGTATGTTTACAAGCGAAGGAAGAGTCACCTACTTTTGAGAGCCTCCCATTATCGCTACGAAATCTCTTGGAAGAATATAAGGATGTTTATCCGGTGGATTTACCACCCACGTTACCACCGATACGTGACATCCAACATGAGATAGATTTTGTCCCAGGATCGTCATTGCCAAATCAGCCCCATTATAGACTCAATCCATCCTCCCATGAAGAATTACAAAAATTAATTTCCGATCTGCTAGCGAAAGGATTTATACGGCACAACAAAAGTCCTTGTGCCGTCCCCGCATTATTAGTTCCAAAGAAAGATAAGACATGACGATTATGTGTCGATTATCGGGCTATTAATAAAATAACGATCAAATACAGATTTCCTATTCCCCGTTTGGACGATCTACTAGATATGCTATCAGGAGCCGCTATATTCTCTAAATTGGATCTTAAGAGCGGTTATCATCAGATACGAATACGGGAGGGAGACGAATGGAAGACGGCCTTCAAATCTAAGGATGGACTTTATGAATGGCTAGTGCTTGGAGAAGGACTTACCAATGGACCCAGTACTTTTTCACGATTGATGACCCAAATTTTTAAGCCTTTTATGGGAAAATTTGTAGTGGTCTATTTTGACGACATTTTGGTTTTTAGCATTTCGCCGAGGGATCATGAGACTCATCTAAGAACAATTCTCACCACGTTGCGCCAAGAGAACTTATTTATTAACTTTAAAAAATGCGCATTCGTTGTGCCTTCTGTTGAGTTCTTAGGATACATCGTGAGTTCAGATGGCATTCATGTGGATCCCAAGAAGGTCCAAGCGATTAAGGAATGGCCGGAACCCAAGAATATTAGGGACGTTAGAAGTTTCCACGGATTGGCCACGTTTTACCGAAGATTTATTCGGAATTTTAGTAGTATTATGGCACCCATAACTGAATGTATGAAAAAAAGGAGAATTTACATGGACGAAATCGGCCACTAGTGCCTTCCAAACGATTAAGGAACGAATGTCTGAAGCTCCTTTACTCCGATTACCGGATTTTAGTAAAGTTTTTGAATTATCATGCGACGCATCAGGGATAGGAATTGGAGGAGTAATAAGCCAAGAGGGACACCCGCTAGGATACTTTAGTGAGAAACTAGCCGGGCCAAAATTAAATTATTCAAATTATGATCGTGAATTCTATGCGGTAATCCGATGTCTCCAACATTAGCAACATTACCTTATATCAAAAGAATTTGTAATATTATCGGATCACGAGGCCCTCAAATTTGTGAATTCTCAAAATAAGATTAGTCCACGACACGCAAAATGGATATCTTATCTACAAGAGTACACCTTCATAATCAAGCATCTGAAGGGTACGCTAAATCGTGTAGCGGACGCGCTAAGTAGAGTCACTCTGTTATTAAATACCATGGAAGTGTCAGTCATAGGATTCGATAGGATAAAGGACGAATATATCCATTGCCCAGACTTTAAGGACATTTACTTCGTCGCGAAGGACAACTCCCCTACCACTATCTCGGCATTCTATATTCGTGATGGATATCTATTTAAACATGTGCAATTATGCATTCCCCGGTCGTCTCTACGACATTTTATTATATGGGAGTTACATAGCGGGGGATTAGGCGGACATTTCGGGCGAGACAAAACGATAACACTTGTGGAAGATAAATTCTTTTGGCCGGGCCTCAAACCCATGGTCAACAAAGTTGTAGGAAGTTGTCGTGTTTGTCAACTAGCTAAGGGAAACAAGACCAATGCGGGTCTTTACACACCCCTTCCAATTCCGTCGGTACCATGGCAAGATGTTAGCATGGATTTTATATTGGGTTTACCTATGACTTTTAGGCGTCACGATTCCATACTAGTGGTGGTAGACCGATTCTCAAAAATGGCATATTTTATCGCAAGCAACAACACCTACGATGCTTCAAATGTAGCAAAATTATTTTTCAAAGAGGTTGTAGCACATCGAGGTGTACCCAAGACGATAGTGAGTGATCGAGATGTAAAATTTACAAGTTATTTTTGGAAGACACTCTGGAAACTAATGGGCACTAAACTGTTGTTTTCGTCGGCCTATCATCCCCAAACGGATGGGCAAACGGAAGTCGTCAACCGTAGCTTGGGAGGGTTACTTCGTTGTTTAGTGGGCGAACATAAAGGTATATGGGATCTTATCCTCCCGCATGCCCAGCTTGCGTACAATAATTCTAGGAACCGGTCCACTCAGTTGTCCCCGAATGAGATAGTGCACAGTTATAAAGCGCCAGTGCCACTTGACTTGATTCCGTTACCACCTTCTTTTAAGTCAAGTCAATTTGCACTAGATTTCATTTCACACGTTCACACTCTCCACGAGCACATTGGCAAGACATTAGCTAAGCAATATTCTATATATCAATCGAACGCTAACGTACATCGGCGAGTAGTCTCTTTGAACACAGGCGATTTGGTTATGGTTCGTCTAATCCCTGAACGGATGCCTTCGGGCACCATAAAGAAGTTAGCGAACAAGAAAGCCGGTCCTTTTAGAATTTTGAAGAAATTAGGCGAAAATGCTTATTTGTTAGAGTTACCTTCTGATTGAGGAATCTCCCCTGTGTTTAATATTTCCGATTTAACGCTTTTTGTTGCTCCACCACCTGAATTGTCTATCTCTCCGTTTACTACTTCCACTATACAATCTAATGGGGTGGGGGGTGAGCTAAAGTCTGGATCGCTTTCTCCTGCGAAGTCTATGGAAGGTATGCAGTCTATGGTTGATGAAAATTGTTTTTCTACTTCACCTAACGCTTTTCCGAGGTTTCCCCGGACAGATTTCTTGCCTGACAAGATTTTGCAGGATGAGGTATTTCCCACTACAGACGGCGACATTCACAGGTTCTTGGTTCGTTGGCGTGGTCGTCCGGCTTCGGACGACTCTTGGCTAGCTGCTGCACAGTTGGATCATTTTGACGTGGGCCTCCTCCGACGTTATCTCTCAGCCCACTCATCGGTGATGAGTCCTTTTGAGCGGAGGAGGATTGATGGCGAAGGCCATCAGGATGGTGGCGAAGGCCATCAGGATGGAGCACTTGGGATTGAGGATGTTGAAGATGTACCGGCAAAGGACGTGCGACGCTGTAGCGATCATGGCTACAAGCTTCGCCCTCGCAACAAGACTCGTATTTGATTATTTATAAGTTGGTGTGCTAATAGCCATTTCATGAGAGGCTATTTAAAACATTATTTTATTTCCTGCATTTCCTTTATGTGGTGTGTCTTTAGCCACTTTGTTTTGTTATTTGAGATGTAAGCCTATATAAAGGCCATGACTTTTTCATTTGGAGTAGATTAATATTAAATTGAGAATTACATTTGCCTAACCCTAATTTTCTCTCTTGCTCTCTCCCTAGCCGCCGCCCCCCTCACTCTTTCCCTTCCAAACCCGGCGGCCACTAAGGCAAGGATCGGCCACCTCTCCTCCCCTCTCCATTTCCTCTTCCCAAACCCGATTGCCTCCAAGGTGCTCCTTTCAAGGGATCGGCCTCCATCACCCCTTGCCTCTCCTCCTCTTAGCCGCCACCACCATCATCCATCCTTCTCCAAAACCGCCAGCCAACTTCTTTCCCCCACAACCGCGTTTGCTCTTCACCCAAGGAGAAAACGGCTCTACTCAAAAGTCTTGCAAGGAAGGAGGAAGTCTAGGGAATCTTCAACGGCGAGACGTGAACGGGACGACAAGATCTTCATCCATAGCGCTCTTCCGTGGTCTTCAAAGGGAAAACGATCATACTTGGTGGATCCACGCATCACGGATCTACGAATTCGAGAGGGGGTAACGATATCACTACACAAGAGATTTCTTTTCCTAGATAGTTCTTGTGGTGGACGTATTTTGCGTTATTTTCCGAATTATTATTCTTCGTGGTTAACAAATAACCGATTAGTAGTTTTCGTTTGGTTTTCCGAAGGATTCGAAAAAGGATTTGGCACTCCTCGCTTTCTTTTTGTTGGGATAGATACCACCATTTTTGGATCGTCTAGTTCTTGGTGGATCTATTTTGGTACAACACCTAAAGCTCGCTCGGGATCACTATTATCCCATTTAGCCGGAAAGAATTTGGCCTATAGCCAACATTCGATCTACTTGCGGAACGGCGATCCGTATTGATAGCGCGAACGATACATAGAATAATTGTTGTGGCTGCGTTTACGCTAGCGTGCGGATTAGAGAGCGTAGATCGTGTCATAAGCGTCGTCGTGGCCTCCGTGACGATTCTCAAGGATAAACCCTACATCAGTGGACCCCTATCACTACCCAAGGACACAACACCCTCCTTCTCTACTGCAAGAATAGTATTATCAGCTGTAATAATAGCTTCGTTATCTATGAATGTCTGCAAAGAGGAGAACTTTGACTCATCTCTGGTTAGGTGATGACCACACCCAAATTCCATGATCCAGTAATTTTTGTAGTCGATGGTGGACAAGGCACGTACACAAGTGCCCATCATAAATGCTCCTCTCCATACGGCTTCCTCAACACTGGAATCAGCTCCCTCCTTGCTTGCAACATGACCAGGCTGTAGCTTGACCTTACATTCCTTTTTGAAGTATCTTGGTTGGTTGCACCTGTAGCACTTAAGCCACTCCTTATTCTTCTTCCAATATTGCTTAGGAGCAGCGCTCCCCTCATGTTGATAAGAAGTTGAAGGGCCATCACCAGGAACAGTCTTCTACTTCTTCGTCTCCCATCTCTTCTTCTTCCCTGTGAAGAGAGCCTCACTACCTCCTTCAGAGATAATAACTCAAGCCATTTGCTTAGCCAAGCTTTCCTGCGAAGCCAACAGGTTCTCTAGCTCTAGCAACGATGGCTGAGTGGCCTAACCTTGAATAGAAGTTACAAAGGCCACATATTCCTTTCTCAAGCCACGGATTATGTGTCTCTTTAGCTTAGCTTCAGAAATTGGCTCACTAGGGTCCAATGCTGAAATCTCAATGTAGAGGTTCTTCATTTTTAGAAAGAAGGTTGAAATGGAGAGATTTCCCTGAGTTTCCCTAGCCAACTCATTTTCCAAGAACTGTAGACTTGCTACGTTCTTCATGTTGAACAACCCATCAAGGGAAGTCCATATCTCAGTAGTAGATTGACATCCTAAGATATGATCAAAGAGTTCTAGTGATATAGATCACCCTAGAGCAAACTCCACTTTCGCGTTGGTCTTTCTCCAAACTCTCACCTCATTAGCACCAGCACCAACAGCATCAGTAACCTTCTGCTTATCGTCGTCATCCCATAGATATTCCCCAAGAAGATATCACTTCATACACGACTTCCACTTTTTAAAGTTAGTCGGTGTAAGCAGCTCGATTCCAAGACCCCTTGCATACCCATCTTCCATTACACTAACTCTGGTAACTTACTCATCGAAGCAAAAAAGCAATCTGAAGGTTGATCACTACTTAAGCCACTAGTTCCTCTGATACCATGTTAAAAATTTGATATAGTGGAAAACGGGAAACCAGGCGCAGGAAAACTCAACACTCTTGAGTCAAGTAGACCAAATGCACAAAGATAAAGCAAGGATTTTGTACTATCAAAAACTTCTTTACACAGCAGGGCATGCATGGCGAGACATGCTTGCCAATGAATTTGAAGAAAGAAGAAAAATTACAAATCCAATCAAACCACGCAGACTATATGAGTAACTATCGGATCTGCTGTTAAAGCTATGGAGTCCACAGAGGCCTCCTACTTGCAAGAACACAACAAGCTGCGAGGACAACCCGTTATTCAAGTACTGAAAAAAATCAGTCTGTCGAATTGCAAAGCGCCTGACCGCGAGGTCGTCTAGTCGCCAGAATGAGCAGACGCTGCCACCAACTGAAATAGGCCGCCCAGTAGCAGATAGCTTATTGAACAGAAGAACTAGTTGCAGAAGAGAAACCGCCTGGCCGCAAGCGACCTGCTGTTAACCTCTAGTTGAGACCATAGAGTCCGCACCAACCTTAGAACCAAAATCCTGGATCTTCAATGCTGTTCGCACAACCATCACAGCAAGAACCCGGTTAACACTTTAAAATCGCACGGATAGAAAAGTCCAGTCCACAGCAACTAATCGTGAGTAGGCTTACAATTCATTCAGTTACTATTGATGTGATGGGGGGTCCTATTTATAGGCATGGAGAGGAGTGTGGTCACCGCCCACCTGATATGAACACCATCCCAACTCGCGGCGAGCACAACGTGTGTCTGCACAACTTGCTAATACACACTGTAGTCCATCGTTATAAGCCAGAAGCCAGCCCGTAAACAAACAACCAACTGGCCGGATAGAAAATTCTATCCACCAGGTCGCCAAGGAATAATGTTGGACAAACCCAGCAGTAACCTCCGCGAGAACCACCACTGTCCGAACTTCTTACGGACTCGGCTCCAGTCCGCTCAGCCTGCGTCATGAGACGGAGCTTGCAAGGTACTTGGAATAAAATCAAGACCTCCTTCAATCCGCTAGAGCAAGAGGATACATATCCGCTCGCTCAATATGGCCACAAAACAAGCCTGCTGGAACTAGCGAACTGCACCGCCAGTCCGCCCTATTCTCCAGTTTCAAACTAGTTCGCCAAACTACGAACAAAACTGCCAATCTCATGGATACCTTCAAGGACACACCGCCAGGTCGCCAACACCAGCCCGCTCAGGCCGCACCATCAGTCTACAGGACTGTCCGCCCAGGCCGCGTGGTCTGCCCGATCTACCCCCCACTTTCACTTTAATAATTTCAATAGTAGCTTATTTATACTGCGGTCTAGAGCACAATTCCCGAACATGCACACTCGACCATAAAGACTGGTAGGATGTCCAACAATTAGTATGCAGGGACTATAGAGTGCATCTAGGACATGTATAGAGGCATACGAAGGGTCTAGGCCTGGTAGTGTGTATACCTGCCTAGGAAGTGGAGGTGCCCACTCCACTGCTATCGTAGCCACAATGGTGGTACAAGAAAGTTTAGTTGACTCTAAAAATGGGGAATTAAAGGTCTGTGATCACAGAGTCGCATGAGTGAGTTGCACTTGCATGAATCATAGCATGCATAACATATCTTAACATACATACTTATTATAGGTCATTCATACTGCATATCCTTATCATATAAATAAGTATGAGCTCTTTTATATGATAAGTTACAATTCTGGAATCTTAGCTTATAAGTTTGTTTGAGCATTCATACAAGTTAAGGTACTCTTGTGATAATAGTGTAGTAGTACTTGTTTACTTTACCTGTGCCGCACTTACTTTACACGCTTCTACTAGTTACTGTTTCTTTTGTTACTTCTCCTTAATACTTGTTAACCGTCTTATACTTATAGACTAAGTTCATAACCAATGGTAGATTATTGTCTTGCTAGTATTGTTCTCTTGTCACCTGCTTACTTGTTGAAACTTCCCTAGTTGTCATCTATTTTCATCCTCCCGTACAGTGCCTAGGAGTCGCAGGGGTGAGGAGATGACAAAATAGCTTAGTATTTATGAATAACATTTGGTTGTGACCGTAGGAGCTCGAGGAGTTGGAGCACCAGCACGACCAGCGGGATGAAGTGGCAGGACCTCAGGAGCAGATGCCGTGCATTATAACTACTACTCAGCGACAGGTGATGATGATGAATGTTTTGTTTTAGCTTTCTCTTAGAGATGTTGTGAGAGAGGGATTGTACTTTCATTTTGGCATGTACCGGGCATAAGCCCTTTCTCTCTTTTTGTACTCATTGTGGTCTATATTTTCATATTTATCATGATGATTCATTGTAATTTGTGGACTTGTTGTTGTTCTTTTATTTCTTTTCTCAAATTGTCCTAAAGGTTGAAATGATCATACTAGTCATCAGGATTGGTGTCATGCGGTGGTGACTAATCTGTGAGTTGGTATCACCGTAAGGCAACAGTTCTGGGCATAAGACCTGGGTAACTCCCTTGTAAGGGGCATGGGTTTTACAACACGCAACTCTCTTTACCCGCAAGTGATCAATTCGTACACACGAGCCTCTCGACTAACTAGTGTTCAAAAAAAAAATCATATACTATATGAAATCACACAAAATAATTTAAGGGTAAACCTTAAGCTTTTTATTTAAAAAGAAAATGAGATTTTTGATTATTTTGAAAACGTGATTATTTCATCCCAAGGCTCATCTTGACCGAGTTCTAGGAGGGGATTAACCACTCATCGAAATAGGGGAGGCGTTGAAAATAAAAGCATTCATGATTTTTGAGCAAGCAGTTTAAGCGAAAAGAGAAGTATGGAAACAAAATAAACTAGTTAACACATGCACACACTCTACAAAAATGAAAGAGAAAAAGGAAAACTCTAAAACTCACACAATCTACAATAATAAAAAAAACTAAATTAACACACACTTTCTCAACTTGAAATGAAAACTAAGTTACAAAAAAAGGAAAAACACTAAACTCATACACACACCCACTCTACTTAAATTGAAAACTAAGTTAAAAAGAAAGATAAAAGCTATTTTATACACACACTCTCTCTACAAAAAGAGAAACTAAATTAACTAAAACAAGAAAAAACTGACTCGCACACACACACATGCACGCACGTGCTCACGCACACGCACACACACACACACACACACACACTTCCTTGAAATAAATACTAAGTTACAAAATAAAGTAATCTCATTCACTCACACACGCGAACATAAAAAGAAAACTAAGTTATAAGAAGAGCATAATTACTTCACATACACACACACACACACACACACACACACACACAAACATAAAGAGAGAACAAAAAAAAATAAAACTAAAAATTACTCTCATATACTCACACACACTATCATAAAAACAAGTAAAAAGGAAGGGAAAACTAAGGTACCACACACACACACACTACTAAAAGAAGAGAAGAATATGATGAAGAAAACACTAATTTTATTGCATGAAAAGGAAGATTACACTAATTAGAAAACAAGAAATTAAAACTTGAAATTCAAAAGTGTTTGGTATTGTTTCCACAATAATCCTGATTTGAAGAAGTCCCCCTTGAACTAAGATGAATTGAGTTTGTATTTGACGATGCTTTCAAGTTATGTGCTTGCAAGATTTAATTGCTAAGTACACACCAATGTCAGATTACAATGGGTCATGAAACACAGGACTATGCAATGTAATCCCTCATTGTGTGGGACATGGTGTTGACTCATGTGTAATCTCTTTATTGGGGTGTACTTCATTTCCAAGTGCATAGTAGTTTTAAGAAAAAGTTGGTAGTTGATTTAAGGACAAATCAGAAATTTTCCTAAGTAAAATTCGTCGAGTATACACGTGAAGTCTTGTGTCATTCGTCGAGACATCACGTGAACACTCGTGGAATTCATCGAGTTTACTCAGGAAATTTCTGATGGGTTCTCAAAACATCTTCATAAATGGCCAAGTCAAATTCATCGAGCATTCTTGTGAAGTCTCGTGTCATTCATCGTGATGTCACGTGAACACTCGTGGAATTCGTCGAGTATTCTAAAGAAGTCGAGTGACTGTTGAAAGAAAAATTTCTCCAAGTCCCATTTTTTGACTAAGTAAAATTCGTCAAATGATCTCGTGTATTTCGTTTAATGCTCTCGTGGAATTCATCGAGTGACTGTGTGATTTGTCAAGTGTTTTAAGTATGACATGAGTCATTTTGACAAATGGACTTAACGATGTTTTGGTTCATTTTTCCGACGGGTTCTGTTTTAAAATGACGGCCATGTACAGTACACGTGGAGCTCATTTTGAAAAAAATTTCTAGCCGTTGGGATGAATTCTTATATAAATACCAAGGATTTCATTTTAGAAATCAAGAATAACAAGGAATCGAAAAAATCTCTCTTGACCTAATTTCTCAAATCGTAAACAGCCGAGAAGATCCTTTACCGATCTGCTATGCTCGGAAACCATCAACCCAACGACTTTAAAGTTCACGATCAGCGATTCCAAATAAGAAGAAATTCGACAGATCACTGCTCTTAGATTCTGCAAGGTTGTTCTTGATCTAGTCGGATTCCAAAGCTTTCAAATCAAATGTTTTCAAGTTTTCAAGTCTTATTCTCCAACCTTCCTTTCAAGATCTACTCTCTAAGAAGGAAGAAGATTGCATACATTTTTATCTGAAGAAGACAATTGTTCTCAATCTAGAACTTGTAAAAATCATTTTATTATTGTAGGAAGTTTTTTACTTCCGAGTTTGTAGATCTGTGTTTATTGGATCAAGTTGTAGGAGAGGTTGTTCTCTGAGTTGTAGGAGAGTTGTCTCCGAGTTGTAGGAGTTAAGGCTCCAAGGTGTAAGATGGTTATAATTTGAGTTTTTATGAAGTAGCTGAGTCTATCCTGAAGTGCTAGATAAGCGAGCCGGGACAATGTACATACCCATTCCGGGGAACCACTATAAATCATTGTGTTTGTGATGTGCTTCTGTGTGTATGTTGTTACTAATTTTTATTCTGCTAAAAGATGTTGAACTCACCTATTCACCCCTCTCTAGGTGATTTAGGTAGACAACTAGATACTTTTAATTGATATCAAAAGGAGATTGTTTATTAAAAGGTTAGCACCTTGAATAAGATCTCGATCTAGTTGTCAAAGCACAAGATTTTCTGATTTGGATAGAAGTAATGACATGTCCCCCATGAAGTTGCCTGTATGTTCTAAAGAAAAATTCCCCATATGGAAGAAAAGTGTCAGGTTCTTTATGGAATCTGCCAATCCAAGAAATTTTCAGATTGTTGAAGAAGGTCCGCATGTGCCCATGATTGCTTCAACCATCAACCCAAGTCTTATGGTTCCCAAGAAGATGCTGGATCTAAACAAAGATGAAATTGCTCTTGTCTCTCTAGACAAGAAAGCAAAGAACATAATTGCAAGTGCAGTGGTTGACTCCATATTGCAGAATTTAATCCACTACAAGTCTGTCAAAGAAATATGGACTTCTTTAATTGTCCTCATGGAATGAACGAAGGAGGTTAGGGATGATTAGAAATCCCTCCTCAACCATGAATATGAGGCATTCAAACATGGAAAAAGAGTCTCGATAGCTGACTGCTACGAGAGATTCTTCAAGATCGTTAATGGCCTGAGGAACTGTGGTCGGGCATTCACACACGGTGAACTTAATGACAAATTCTTTAGATCCCTGACCAAAGAATGAGATAACAATGTCTGTGCGATAAGGGAGTTTGGTAAACATGCCGACATTGACCCTCAAAATCTATTTGGGAAGCTGCTTTCATATGAACTTCAGATCAATACGAGGAAAGATGAAGAAGAGGGAAGTAGATCCTCAACTAGAGAAAAGTCAGTGGCATTGACTGAAGGTCCAAGGAAGGCTAGAGCTGTGTCTCCTACCAAAACACAAACCTCATGTGATCAAGACTCAGAGCCAATCACCTCATGCTCTAAAATGCCAGATGGTGTTTGGAATATTGCCCTCAATGTTCCCTAGATTTGAAGAGGCAACACAATAAATACTAAGAGCATAAATGTATTTGATGTTGTTCCAGTTCACTATGTGCAAGATGTTCCTTAGAACATGTTTAAATAGGTTATTTAAGTGATTGTGACATGTGGTCACAAGGAAGGAAGGTGGAGAGATAGAAATTTATCAATGTCCACAGGCATTGAGTGAAGCCAGATCACTCAACGCCAGATGTCAAGGAAGGATGCTTGAAAGATTGAAAATTGTCTAAGTCTATAGGCATCTAGTGAATCCAAGTCACTCGATGCTAGATGTCAAAAAGCGCTGAGTAAAGGATGGACAGTCAAAGCCCAACAGTTTACAAAGCAGATTTGCGGCTAAGACCACAGGCGTTGAGTGAAGGAAGTTCACTCAACGTCGTAAAACTTGAGGCATCTAGTAAAGCTCAGTCTGTCAAAGCTTCAGCATTAGCAAGGGAGAAAATCAGCTAAGTATAGAAGAAATGAGTGAGGATAACTCACTCAACTCCCAAAGAAGAAGGCGTCTGAAAGAAAAAGGGGGGGTGAAAAACTCTGAATAACTCTATGGGGGGTGGGGGGGTGGGGGGAATAGGGTTATAAAAAATCTTTTTACTGAAAAGATAAATGTAAATAGAATAAGTTAATCTAACCACAACACACTCACACAAGAACACAAAAAGCACAACCAGACAACACTATAATTTTATAGTGGTTCCCCAACTGGGTACATCCACTCTTCTACCACCCTTGGTAGGAATCCACTACAGGTTTTGATCAGGTGACTACCACCAATGAGCTTTTGATCAGGTGCCCAAAAGCCAACCCTCAAGTCTTTTGGAAGGAGACTTGTGAACTAGAATAATTTTGAAGGGAATTAAAACTCTGTACAGAGGTGGGGATGAGAGAGGGATTTTGTCTTCTCTTTCTCAAGGTACAGCTGAGAAGACTTTTGTGGATTCAAAGATGTTGACAAAGCTCCCCCTTAAATGTAGAAGGGTTCAGGCTTGGAAGCTTTACACAGGGTGAGTAGGTATTCAACTGAGACTTGATCCAGGAGCTTTAGACAGATGGTACTTGAATGTCTTAGCATTGGTCCTGGAAGAGAAGAACAAGAAGACTCTTGATTTGTAAAAGTTATTCTTCTTGCTTCTTCTTCAGAGCACTGACAGAATGAGAAAACTGATGAATATCTGCTCCAGAATGTTTCTAGGATGTTAGTAGGAACAATTTTTTGTCTTTCTCTGAGTGTCTCTCTTTAAATCTTTCTTGGTAAAAGAAAACAAAAAACTACTCCTTCTCTTAATAGAGTATATGAATAATTCCATGACTTGAATTTCAAAAACATTCCTTTAATTATTCTACAAGAATCGAGGAGAGGAAACAGCTACAATATCTGCAATAAATGATTTCCTCAACTATATTTGGCATATAAGTCAAAATAATAACTCTGTGAAAACCTGTAGTTAATGCTGCACTAAAAACGGCTATAAGCCTTGAAAATATCAGCATTTACTACCAGAGATTTGATTCCATAAATAGCCTTGACAAAATAAGAATGAAATCTTCAAGACAGTTGCGCAGAAATGTAGTAGAACACAGATAAAAAATAATCGCAGAGCTGAGATGAGAGATTGTCGAGCTGAGACTGGAAATCGTCGATCTGAGTTATGAGATTGTCGGGCTCAGCTCAGAGATTTTACCTCTGCGATCGTCAATCGAAGATCGACGATCTTCGAGCTGAGTTCGACGAAAGTTGAACTGATATCAGATCCAACGATTACTTCTGAGTCTTGGTCTTGAAATGAAGTCCAATGTGGGTCTATATGAGATCTGCTCTACTACGACTAACTTAGACCTTGACTTTGACCCTAGCTATACAAGTGGGTCAAACCACCTAGGAGTGAACCTAGCCCAAATCAAACATGGGGTTCTAACAATCTCCCCCTATTTGGGTGAGGTCACTCAACATAAAAGAAACAACAAAAATAATAATACAGGTCTATAGCTATCTGATATGGAATTAAAATAAAAATCACCAGATATAGTATAGCATGTAGTTCACATATAATCCAGATAGAGCAAACAAAAAATAGATAAACAAAAAACAGAGTTCAGAGAACTTAGGGTTTATCAGAAGGAGGAGCAGAAGAGGGTTTAGAAAATATGATCTTCCTGGAAGGATCTTCTGCTTCTTTCTTTGACATCTTCATATCTTGATCTCCTAGAAACTTCTGAGATACTGATCTAGACACAATTGCCTCAGGATGAAGAGTCATATACTCTGCGGGATTAAATACTTTCTTGCTAACCTTCAATCTGTCAAGTTCTTTCTCTCTATATGATGACATAGTAGTGAATTGAGAGGGATCCTGACCTTCTTTCCTGGATTTATTCATTTGAGATAGCCTAACTAATTCATTCAACCTTTCCATTCTGAAGTTGGGGTCAAGCTCAGGATCAAGAGGAGGTGAGGGAGGTCTTTCTGAACTAGCTTCCTGAACTGACTTCTGAGATGGAATTCTTAACTTAGTAGATTGAGCCTGGAAATTTGTAGCCACTGGATCCTGCTTCTTCTGACTGGAGTACAAAGATCTGGGAGAAGGACCTTCACTTAGTTTTCCTTTAGGCTTTGTAGAAGAAATAGGCCTTTGAGAAGAAGAATGTTTGTCTGAAGATCCAGCTGGAGGAGGATGAGGGTTTGAAGATCTGTCCTGCCTCTAATAGGTCTGGGTAATAGGAGTAGACCTTTGACCTGCTAAACCAGAGGCTCCTGCTGCTGGAGGGGGAGGAGGAGGAGGACCACTCCTGGACCTTTGAGCAGGAGGAGGAGAATACCTTCTATTTTTCATTCTAGCCTTCTGCTCATTTTTAGATATCCACATCCAATGACGCATACCTGGATAAGGTGTAATCTTCTGGAGAATGTAACAGGGAGTGTCATTCTGAGGATATAACTTTGAGACTGCTTTAGATGGAGCTTTCCTTTTCTTGGACACTATCCTTTTGCTATTATCAGAATCAGAATTTTCTACTTGATCATCATCAGATTATCCCTGGGGAATATCATAAAGAGCATCAATCTCTCTAATTACATCCTTTAGAGTTTCTTTATCAGCTGGAGGAAGGATAACTTCAGCAAGGGCTGCTTCAGTTTCCATAGCAATATCTTGAGTAAGGATGTCATCAAGACCGGGAATGGGGCTGTCATCCCTAACATAGGATGACCCAGGAGATCTTGACATCTGGTCATCAGACTATTCTGCTGGAGGAACTACAAAGCTTGCCTTTAGTTGTCTAACAACATTCAGGACTTAGAGAGGGGTGCAACACACAATAGCCAAAGAGGATGGCTTCCTAAGTGGAAGACAATCTAGAAGTAGTGTCCAGAAAGTACTCAACAACTCAAAGATATCCACTGTGGTATTTATGCAACAATCACCAACAGTCAAAGGTTCTGGAAGAACTTTTTCTTCTAAATCTGTATCAATATCAATAACTTATGTGTTAGAGCCATTTGATCATCTGAAGAGACATCCTGCTGTAAATGCACCTTGAGAAATCAGAGGAGATTCTTCATGAATATCTTCCCTGCCTGGCTGTAGAGGCATATTTAGCCAGGCCCCAAGAAGAAGAGATAGAAGATAGAGAAGCAACTCTTTGAGTAAGAGTGTTGATGGAGATAGTTAGAGGAGTTAGAGCTTGTTCTATAAGAAGCTCTAGGGAAGGAAAGATGAATTGCAGAAGATCTTTGGCTATATCTGAGAAGTTTAGGTAAAGGGGTTCAAGCTCATAGGCTGTGTAGGGAGTTTGATGTCCACAGTTTGAGCAAACAGAGAAAGCAGAAGGAAAATCTGTGTGAGTGTGCTTAGGAATAGTTGAATATGGAGGGACAGCAGAGGTAAAAGATATTGACAGAACATCCTCTTGGATGGGGTCAGAGGGAATCTAAGAGGACAAGGATGGAGAAATTATGGGGGAAGTAATGTGCTGAGAGGAGACATGATGATCTTCAGGATGATCTTCATGAGGAGAAGCAGGATTATCTGTATGAGGAGAAGCAGAAAGATCTGGATGAGGAGATACAAGATTATTTGCATTGGTCAGGATGGGTATGGGTGAGGCAGGAGGTGGAGGTGAAGGAACTGGAGAAGATTTTTTTTGGGAGGCAGGGACTGAGGGAACTGAGGGTGAGACAGAGAGAGGAACATCTTCTGGGATTGGGGAAGTAGTGGCATCAGCTCTTGTATCTTCAGAAGTCTTGGAGGCTCTAGAAGGCTTAGGAATGGTCCTCTTCCACTTACAAAACAAAGAGGAGTCCAACCTCTTACTGGCATTGATGAATTGTGTCTGGGAGATCAACAATTCAGGAGCTTTTGCCTGGAGAAAGATGCCCAAAATTCTCCCAAAGCAAACCTCTTTCTTAGAGCATTTCCTTCTAATCAATTCAAAGAATAAATCAGCCCAGTTGATAGATTTACCATTAACTAGAGTAGACATAATAGTAAACCGCTGCCTGTTAATGTTATCATGGGCAGAGTGCATTCCCAGCAGCACTTTCCCGATAATATCAGCCAAGAACTTATATTCTACAGATAGGTTCTTCTTCAGCAGCTTTGATGGCACTTCATCAGGATGACCCATCCTTCCTAGCATTGTTCTATATTCAGAACTATCTTGATCAAAACTATCATCTCCATCCACCAAGTCAAACAATTCAGAAATAATGATTGGAGAAAGAATAACCTGATTTCTAGAAATACTTCCAACCATGGTTGATTCATCTTGATATGATGAAGAGTAAACCCATTCTTTAATCTCTGTAGTTGGTAGCTTGATTCTCTTTGTCATAAACTTCCTCAGACCTTGAACTTCATAGAGCTGCAGTAATTATCCTTGAATATCAGATCGCAATGGATGAAGGAATCGAAATCGATGTCAAACCCTGCGTCAAATTTCATTGCTGACAGGATAGCCGCCGGAATTGCCATTAGAAACCTGCAAAGGAATACACAAGATCAAGTACAGGAGGGGAAATTGGAAAATGCGGGACATAGCACGCACGACGATAAACCCTTAATATAGGTTTTTCGGAATGTGAAGAGTCAGGCTCTATCCTACGATAAATAAAGAAAAACTTCTATCTCAGATCGACGATAGATTTTTAATTAAATATTATCGTCGTCTCAGATTGAAGAGGGAAAATTGATCGTTGATCTTAAGTCGACGATTTATCTTCTGAAGTAAAGGCGTCAAACTCTGGCCGACGATTTTTACTTCACAGAGCTGTCGTCGATCTCAGGTCGACGATTTAGCTCAAGATCAGTTTGAAGATCATCGATCTCCGTTCGACGATTTGGAAAAGATCCAAAACCTAAGACAGAAAAATCAAATTAATCCTTCCCATTGATCATTCCAAGCTGATTCAGGAAGAACATGTGCTTCATTTCATCCAGGGGTTTGGTGAAAATGTCTGCTCTTTGAAAATCAGTGGAGATAAAGTCAAGATTAATTTTTTTTTTGTCTACATTATCTCTAATGAAATGATGTCTTATATCTATATGTTTTGTTCTAGAATGACGCACTGGATTATGTGCTATAGATATAGTACTTGTACTATCACAGAAAATGGGTTGAATTATTTAGATTGAAACCATAATCTAAGAGTTGGTTTTGTATCCACAAAATCTATGAATAACAACTGCCAGCAGCCATATATTTAGCTTCAGCAGTTGATGTTGATACAGAGGTTTGCCTCTTGCAAAACCAGGACACAAGTCTCTCACCCAGGAACTGGCAAGTTCCTGAAGTGCTCTTTCTGTCCACTCTACATCCAGCATATTCAGCATCTGAAAATCCAGTCAACTAAAATGCTGACTCTGTTGGATACCAGAGTCCTAGATTTGGAAAACCCTTTATATATCTTAAAATCCTTTTTATGAAAATAAGATGAGATTCTTTAGGGTTCACCTGGAACCTAGCACATAAACATGTAGTAAACATGATATCTTGTCTGCTTGCTGTTAGATATAGTAGGGATCCAATAATGTCCCTATACCTGGTCTGAACAACAGGTTTTCCATGTTCATCAGAGTCTAATACAACATTGGCAGCCATGGGAGTCTTCATAGGGGAGGCATCAGCCATCCCAAACTTCTTAATAAGATCATTAGCATATTTAGATTGGGAAATGAAGAATCCATCAGGAGATTGTTTCACTTGGAGACCAAGGAAATAAGATAGCTCTCCCATGCTACTCATCTCAAATTTGGAATGCATTAGATCAGAAAATCTTTTGCATAATTTGGGATCAGTAGAACCAAATATAATGTCATCTACATATATTTGTACTACTAAAATTTTATCATGATGCAATTTTGTAAAAAGAGTTCTATCTACCATGCCTCTTGAAAAGCAATGCTCTAAAAGAAAACTCACTAAGGTCTTATACCAAGCTCTTGGAGCTTGCTTTAAACCATAGAGAGCCTTATGCAATTTGAAAACAAAGGAGGGATGAGTTGGAGAAACAAAACCTGGAGGTTTTTCAACATAAACCTCTTCCTTAAGTTCTCCATTTAAGAATTTACTCTTGACATCCATTTGGTAGACTTTGAACTTCTTGAATGCATCATAAGCCAGAAATATCCTTATAGATTCTAGCCTGGCAACAAGAGCAAATGTTTGATCATAGTCAATGCCTTCCTCTTTCCTATATCCTTGAGCAACAAGCCTTGCCTTGTTCCTCACAATCAAACCTTGGGCATCAAGCTTATTCCTGAAAACCCACTTAGTTCCAATTACTTGATAGCCTTTAGGCCTTGGAACCAAGTCCCAAACTCTATATCTCTCAAATTGATTTAGTTCTTCTTGCATTGCAATGATCCAATGGGGATCTTGCTCAGCATCAGTTATGGATTGAGGCTCAATTTGAGAGAGAAAACATGCATGCATCACATCATGGTTGAGTTGATTCCCTGTCTGTACACCTACTGACATGTCTCCAATTACTTGTGATCTAGGATGATCCCTAGTGTGACAAAATCAGATGGTGGAGGTGTTCAGCAATAATAATTAGATCGAATTCCTTCTTGTCAATTCTTCCATCTTATTCACTGTCTTCCTTGTATGTTTACAATTTGGAGTAAGGTTTAAGTCATCCAATTTCTCACACAAATGAGGTACCTGCAAAGATTTATTAGTAGAAATCTCTTTCTCCTTATAAAACATGTTAGCTTCATCAAATGAAATATGCAAAGATTCTTCAAATTTTAAGGTAGATTTATTAAACACCCTATAAGCTTTGCTGACTTGGGAATATCCTAGAAAGATTCCCGCTGCAGCCTTTGCTTCAAAATTTCTAGTGTATTTCTTGTCATTATTGTGAATAAAACATATGCAACCAAATATTTTAAAATAGGTAATTATTGGTTTCTTCCCTTTGAGTAATTAATAGGGAGTCTTATGCTTAAGTTTATGTATCAAACTTCTATTCAGGACATAGTTTGCTATGCTCACTGCCTCTGCATAATAGGATAGAGACATGTAAGCATCTGCAAGTAATGTACCTGCAACTTCAATGAGTGTTCTATTTTTTCTTTCAACTACCCCATTTTGTTGAGGAGTTCTAGAAGCTTAAAAACAGTGCCTGATACCTTCCTTCTCACAGAACTCATGCATAAGAAGAGAGTCAAACTCAGTGCCATGATCACTTCGGATCAATGCAACTTGAGTAGAGTACTTACTCTGTATGGTCTTGAGAAAATCTATAAGAACCTTAAAGGTATCTGACTTAGATCTCAGAAAGAATACCAAGTGAACCTTGAGAAGTCATCTACAATAACTAAAGTGTAAGATTTCCCTCCTAGGCTTTGTACAATAATAGGACCAAAAAGGTCCATGTATAGCAGGTACAAGATCCTAGGTGAATCACTCTTATTAATTGACTTAAAACTAGATTTAGTTTGCTTGCCTAGTTTATAAGCCCTGCAGAGGCTTTCCTTCTTGTAGGGACCAGAAGGTAAACCTCTCACAAGGTTGTATTTAGATAGCCTAGCAATGTTTTTCAGATTAACATGTCCTAGCCTTTTATGCAATAAAAATACTTTTATTACCAACTATATTAAGCAGGCATATGTCTGAAGATGTAGAATGAAAATTTACTAAGTAAATATTTTCTTGTCTATTGCCAATTAAAATAGGTTTATTTTCTTTAGATGAAATAATATAAGTGCTAGAGTTAAAAGTTACCTGATAACCTTCATCACAGAGTTGACTTATTGAGATGATGTTATGCTTCAAACCACTTACATAAGCAACCTTCTTGAAGGTCACTGCTCCAATCTTGACTTTACCATAGCCTTTGGTATGGCCAAAGTTTGAATCACCAAAGATAACCTTTGGTCCCAGCTTGGAGTTGTAATCATTTAAGTTGTCCTTGCTGCCTGTCATATGCTTGGTGCAACCACTGTCCAGATACCATTGTTGATTAAATGCTGGACAACTCTTTACCTGCAAGCATGATAGTTAGTTGTTCTTTATCCAGGTAACCTTGGGTCCTTGTTGATTTACATAACTGTAACTGGAAATGTAAGAACATTCAGGTTGATTTTTGAAACCTTTGGGTTGATATCTTCTTGGTGGTATTATCCATTGATTAAAAGGATTAATGTTGCTATTAAAATTTAGGTTTCTGTTCTTAGAATCTGGGTTCGACGATTTCTGGTTGGATCGTCGAACTGAGCTCAACGATGTTGGATGAGATCTTCGATCTCTGCTCGAAGAATGAAGATATTCATTATTGGGGAACCAAAATCGTCGATCTCTGGTCGATGAACCATACTTGTATCGTCGATCGAAGATCGAAGATTGATTATTACTGAAATTTGCGTTCAGAGATCGTCGTTCTGAGTTTGACGATCTGTTCATATATCGTCGATCTGAGTTCGACGATAACTGCCAAACATTGTTACTTTTATTTTTCTTCTGGTTTTTAAGTTTGTTTTTAGTTTCAATTTGTTCAAGAAATTCATTAACCTTATTAACCTGTTCAGTGTTTTTCTTTCCTTTATCAGAAACAAAATTTATAGGTTTAGAAAGATGATTCTTTTGAATTAGAATTGGTTCACTGGATGAAACTCCTAATCCTAGTTTGCAGTTATTAGTTCTTGTATTTAATGTGCTAGTTATATCTAGCAATTTTAAACTTCTGCCATTCAATGATTCTCCTAATATCTTAGCTTTTCTAAGTTCAGATTTCAGAAATATAATTTTTTCATTTGCAGAATTTAGTTCATTAGATAGATTAACATTTTCAGAAATGATTTTATCTTGATCATTTAATTTTTCTTTAAGAAGTTTGATTTCCTTCTCAGGGCTTATCAAATCTAAGCATAAATTTTTAAATTCAAATTTAAATTCATCAGATTCAAAATCATAAGAAGCTAATACATATTCTTCAGCTGACAGGCTTTCTTCATCATCAGATTCATCTGTATCTGATCTTCTACTGCTAGCATCAATTTCCATGAGGAAAACTTCCTTTTCCTTTGCCTCTTCATCTTCTTCACTAGAGCTGGAAGATGTGGAATCATCTTCTGTGTCACTCCATGTGTCAGCCACAAATCCTTTGTCCTTCTTTTTGTGCTTGCAGGAAGAGGGCTTGCTGTAATGCTTGCTTCTAGATTCCTTCTCTCGTCTTCTTTCCTTCTTTTGATTTTCAGGACATTCAGACATGAAGTGCCCTAGTTTACTGCATCCAAAACACACTACTTCTTTAGAGGGGGTTTTGTCATACCTGGGCTTGCTGTCATTTATGGATGACTTCCTCCTGAAGTCCTTCCTTGCCATTTTAAATAATCTCTTGGAAAAGAGACCCATTAGCTCTTCATTGACTATTGGGGATTCAGTCTCTTCAGTAGTCTTGAATGCAATGGATTATTCTTTCCTTGCTGGAGGAAGAGTCCTATTTTCTACAACTTCTCTGGACTTGATTAACTGCTCATAAGATTTGAGCTTTCCCAGGAGAGATTCAGTTGAAATCTCATTCAAGCTTCTAGCCTCTTTGATTGGCCAGATCCTGGTGTCCCATGAGCTTGGGAAGCACATTAGGATCTTATCATTTACCTAAGTGAGAGAGATGTCTTTATCCAATGTCTTCAGCTCACTTATGATGGAGCTTAGTCTATTTTATATGTCACCAACAGATTCAGCTTTATCTTTCTTGAAATTCTCATATTATTAGATGAGAGTTGATCTTCTATCTTTTCTCTCATCTTCTGAGCCAACAACCATCTAGTTGAGTGAATCCCAGATTTCTTTTTGCATAGGTGCACTCAGCCACCTTCTAAAAGATGTCATCTGATATAGTCTGAGCCAATATGTTCATGGCTTTGGCATCAGCAATCTTGGCTTTCTTCTGAGCATCATTGTAATCTGGAGGTGGAACAACATTTAAGCTTGTAGATACTATTGAGGTAGTTGCCACTGGAGCTAGTGGACCTGTCAAAATAGAGTTGAAGATATCCTCATCAATAGAGTTCATGTACAACTTAATTCTTGCATTCCAGATAGTGAACTTTGACAAGTTACATACTGGAGGTCTGGTACTAGTGTATTCCTTGTTTTGTGCCATGGTATCAGATAAATTAAAAACACAAAAAAAATAATTATTCAGAGCTTGTTTGGAGGTCTTGGTTGGCTCAGGTGTTAGCCTGTATAAAAAAATCCAACCTTCCTCTGATACCAATTGAAAGAAAAAGGGGGGGGGGTGAAAAACTCATAATAACTCTATGGGGGGGGAATAGAGTTATAAAAAATCTTTTTACAGAAAAGAAAAATGCAAATAAACTAAGCTAATATAACCACAGTACAATCACACAAGAACACAGAAAGAACAACTAGACAACACAAGAATTTTATAGTGGTTCCCCAACTGGGTACATCCACTCTTCTACCACCCTTGGTAGGAATCCGCTATAGGTTTTGATCAGGTGACTGCCACAAATGAGCTTTTGATCAGGTGCCCAAAAACCAACCCTCAAGTCTTTTGGAAGGATACTTATGCACCAGAATAATTTTGAAGGGAATTAAAACCATGTACAGAAGTGGGGATGAGAGAGTGATTTTGTCTTCTCTTTCTTATGGTGCAACTGAGAATACTTTTGTGGATTCAAAGATGTTTTCAAAGCTCCCCCTGAAATATAGAAGGGTTCAGGCTGGGAAGCTTTGCACAGGGTGAGTAGGTCTTCAACTGAGACTTGATCCAGGAGCTTTAGACAGATGGTGCTTGAATGTCTTAGCAATGGTCCTGGAAGGCTGGGAAGCAAAACAAGAAGACTCTTGATTTGTAAAAGTTGTTCTTCTTCCTTCTTCTTCAGAGCACTGACAGAATGAGAAAACTGATGAAGATCTGCTCCAGAATGTTTCTAGGATGTTAGCAGGAACAATTTTTTGTCTTTCTCTGAGTGTCTCTCTGTAAATCTATCTTGGCAAAAGAAAACCAAAAACTACTGCCTTCTTCTCTAAATAGAGTATATGAATAATTCCATGACTTGAATTTCAAAAACATTCCTTTAATTATTCTGCATGAATCAAGGAGAGGAAACAGCTATAATATCTTCAATAAATGATTTCCTCTACTGTCTTTGGCATATAAGTCAAAATAATAACTTTGTGAAAACTTGTAGTTAATGCTGCACTGGAAATGGCTATAAGCCTTGAAAATATCAGCATTTACTACTAGAGATTTGATTCCATAAATAGCCTTGACAAATTAAGAATGAAATCTTCAAGACAGTTGCGCAGTAATGTAGTAGAACACAGATAAAAAATAATCGCAAAGCTGAGATAAAATATCGTCGAGCTGAGACTCGAAATCGTCGATCTGAGTTCTGAGATCGTCAGGCTCAGCTCAAAGATTTTACCTCTGCGATCGTCGACCGGAGATCGAAGATCTTTGAGCTAAGTTCGACAAAAGTCGAACTGATATGAGATCCAACGATTACTTCTGAGTCTTGGTCTTGAAATGAAGTCCAATGCTGGTCTATATGAGATCTTCTCTACAAAGACTAACTTAGACCAAGACTTTGACCCTGGCTATACAAGTGGGTCAAACCACTAAGGAATGAACCTAGCACAAATCAAACATGGGGTTCCAACAGCGTCGAAAGACTAGTGTTCAGTCAAAGCTTAAGAAGAGATAGATAGAAAAATCTGTCTAAGTCCCGATGCATTGAGTGAGGACAGTTCACTCAATGCAAGCCCATCAAGAAAATTGGCTAAGTACAGAAGCGTTCAGTGAATCTAGTTCACTCGATGCCTCAGCATGAAGGCACGCAGTTAGTGTAGAGGCTAAGTCCAGAAGCGTTGAGTGATGAAGGTTCACTCAGGGCACTCAATGCCTGGCATTGCATAAGAAATTGGCTTAGTTAAAATTTGTTGAGTGAAGCCAGTTCACTCAACGCACTCAATGCCTAATCAATAGAAAGATGGTCCAAGTACAAAAGCATTGAGTGAAGACCATTCACTCAACGTACTCAACGACTAGTAGAGAAGAAGTAATTGGCTAAGTCCAAATGCGTTGAGTGATGAAGGTTCACTCAATGCCTAATGGTACAAATATAGTGGCTAAGTCCAAATTCGTTGAGTTATGAAGATTCACTCAATGCCTGGCAGGGGAGATTATTTGGCTAAGTGTTTTTGCGTTGAGTGAAGGCTATTCACTCAATGCACTCAAAGCCTGGGATGAAACTGTGAAAATGATTAAGTCCCTCAGTATGAGTCAGCAAAGTTTTAAATTGTTGCGGGAAAACTACAGTACACGACAAATGGCACCGCATGCCTACTGTATGACTTTTTCAGAAAAAGCAAAGTTGCAGCCAACAACTTCAGGTGCGCCCACGGGTCAAATAGTCATTGGACGACGGAAGATAAAAGGCTTGAGATCGGAAGAGACAAATTAACTTTTGAAAGAATACTTTTAGGGTTTAACATTTCGCAAAGAGGCGAACTTCATCATCTTCTTCCTTGCCATTGTTGCAGAGCTTGAAGCTGAAGTTCAAACCCGCTGATCTAAAAGTTCATCCAGGTAGCGGTAGCAATCTTCACCTACTACAACAAGTTCGAAGAGATTTCTATGAAAGACGAAGAAGCAGAGAATTCTAATTTTTGTAGTGAAGGTTAGCTGATTGAAGAATACTAAGAACTATCAAATCATTGTCTTCATCGGCAAGGTCAGAAACTTGTATTTTTGAGTTACTTCGACCACAAGCAGCTGTGTCTTGAAGATGAATATTCTTATTGCTGAGAAGAAGTTAGGGCTGAGATTGTCTCAGCTCAGAAAGCAGAAGGCTCAGAGAAATTTCTCTTGAGTCAAAACATCAACACCAACCTTTATCTTTTGTAGGATCGTTTGGATCTAAGTTGTAAGCCTAAAATTATAAAGGCTGAGGTAGGATCAGATTTTGGATCTGAGCTATAGGATTATTAGTTAATCTGAGTGTAGGGCATGTGTGCCTATGGTAGGGCTGTTTTCCTGAGGTAGGATAGTCATTCTGTCTGAGTGTAAGGCAGTGTACCTGAGTTGTAGGTCCTACTTTGGATCTGAGGTAGGGCCTTGTGCTGAGCTGTAGGAGAGTCATCCTCTCTGAGTTGTAGGGCTAACCTCCTAGCCTGAGCTGTAGGACTATTAATTTAGTCTAAGGTAGGTGATCTTTGGATCACTGAGTTGTATGAGCAAGCTTGCTCTGAGGTAGGGATTTGTGCTGAGGTACATCTTGGAGGAGACTGAGAGATCTGAGGGATCTGAGTTGTAAGCTCTTAGGAGCTGAGTTTTGGATAACGCCTTATCTAACACACTGTTAGAAAGGTGGGAGGGACAGTGGATGTTCCCATAATCTGGGGAACCACTATAGATCTAGTGTGTGCTTTGTGATTTCTTGAAAGGATAATATATAACTAAAACACAACAACCTAAAGAGGATAAAGATTTATAATAGACCAAAACCTATTCACCCCTTTATGTGTTTAGCTATCTTGAACTAAAGACTTTCAAGTTGTATTAGATATTCT